>OW796094.1:331308-986229 GCA_941860345.1 Chrysodeixis includens
CGAGTCTTTCCCGCCATCTTCTTATTAGTCGGCGCCGGAGTGCGGTCTTAAGGCTGACCATCTCCTCCGCGCTCGGCTCCGCGCCACGGGCGCGTGCTTCGGTCTTCCGTCGATACATCGAGGCCAAGGCTTCGGCCTCCAGGTCCCAAGGAGGGGTTCCTGCCATCACACATGCCGCCTCATGCGACACGGTGCGGTACGCTCTGGCGCACCTCAGTGCCATGACCCGTTGCGGTCTCCGCAGTAGGGTCTTGTGTCGGGCACCGAGGTCGCCCGCCCATATGGGCGCTCCATATAGTGCCATGGAGCGCACCACTCCCGCAAACAATTGGCGGCATGCGGAATTCGGCTTCCCCAGGTTGGGGAGCAATCCGCTGAGGGCGCCGGCTGTGCTCACCAGTCTAGGAGCAAGCCGGGCGAAGTGGGCCTCAAAGCTCCATCGGCTGTCGAGGACTACGCCTAGGTAACGCATCGTCGACTCGACGCCAATGGTTACTCCACCAACAACAATACAGGACCCCGCCGGGGGTGCTCGTCGGGGCCCATGAAAACAGAGGGCCTCCGACTTACTGAGCGCCACCTCCAAACCGAGTCGCCTAATGCGGGCGACAATTTGGGCCACACCAGCAGTGGCCAGAAGCGCTGCCTCCCGATAAGTTTGGGCGCGCGCGGTGACGAGGGTGTCGTCCGCGTAACATACCACGTCGACCCCCCGCAGATTTGCGCCCCGCAAGACCCAGTCGTAGCCGACGTTCCACAAGAGGGGCCCGAGAACCGACCCCTGTGGAACGCCGCATGACATCACCCGGTCGCACCACCCCTGGCGCGTCGGGTATCTCACCGTCCTCTCCGAGAGGTACGCTGCAATGATGCGCTGCAGGTACCCCGGCGCTTGATGATACTTGAGCGCCTCCTTTATACAGCTCCACGGCAGGGTGTTGAAGGCGTTTGCGATGTCGAGTGACACCGCCAGAACAACCCCACCGCGGGCTACCACCTCCTCTGAGAGCGTGCGGACGTGCGAGATCGCGTCCAGAGTGGAGCGACCGCGGCGAAAACCGAACTGGGCCTCGCTCAAATCAGGGCCCACGCCCTCCAAATGGCTGATTATGCGACCAGCGACGATACGTTCGAAGAGCTTGCACACCTCGTCGAGCAGCACTATGGGCCGGTACGACGAAGGTGTGCAAGCATCCCGGCCGTCCTTCTTCAGCAGGACCAGCTTGCCGGTTTTCCATCTTCGCGGGATCTGGCCCCGCTGAAAACACTCGTCGAAAAGCCGCCTAACGCGCGGCTCTAGGGCCCGATCCTCCCCTCTGAGGACTCGAACCCACGCCTTCCCCGGTATGCCGTCGGGACCGGGCGCGGTGTTTTTAGTAGAGAGTCGCAACACCGCAGCCCCCAACTCTTCTTCGGACACCTCGGGAGCGACGTCAGGCTGACTCAGCTCCGTAGTTGTGTTGTTGCCCATCGCAGGAGGTATGTGCTCCGCCCTGTTTGGGAATAGGGCGGTGACCACGTCGGTCAGCAGTTCCGGCTGGAGGCTCTCCGTCAGCGGGGGCGTCCAGGGGCGAAGTTTCCTTCTCACCATTTTGTATGGTCGGCCGTACGGGTCGACATCAAGAGCCTCCAGCATTTCGGTCCAATGTTGGGCCTTCGCGTCGGCGATGGCGATTTTTAGGGCCCAGATGACCGTCTTCAAGGCGTTGTGTAGTTCCTCTTCTTCGGCCTGGTTTCGCAGGCGTCTTCGGCGATACCGCGTGTATTGGCGTCTAGCCACTATGCAGGAATTACGCAGCTGCGCGATGTCCTCGGACCACCAATACGCGTGGCGCCGGGGTACGGAGGGGCTGACTCGGGGCATCGCCGCGTCGCAGATCTGCGACATAGCCTCACCGAGCCGCTCGGCCTCTTGATCCACATCTTGGATGTCCCCCAGCTCGCCGTCTGCCCAGGCCTGAACAAGGGATGCCTCAGTCAGGGCATCAACATCGAGGCGTTTGAGGGCCCAGCGCGGGCCTTCTCCGCCGTTGGGTCGTCTCCGACCAATCGGCACCACCGCTGTAGACAACACGTCGAACCGGATGTACCGATGGTCGGATAGAGTTTCGACCCCGGCCAAAACCCGCCAGTCGCGCACGCAGCGCGCTAGGGGGGCACTCGTCAGGGTAAGGTCTATGACTGACCCCCCCTGTGCCCTTACGCACGTAAAGGCGCTACCAACGTTTGCGACTGCTAGGCCGCTCGCTATCGCCCACTCTTCTACTAAATCGCCACGCAGGTCGGTCACCGGAGACCCCCAAACCGAAGACTTGGCGTTGAAGTCCCCGGCGACGATAATTGGACGGGGGCGACACTGTGCCACCAGGATGTCGACACCACGCAAAAACTGGACGAACTCAGTGATGCTCCTATTTGGCGAAAAGTACACGCCGAGCACTGCGATCCCGCCGACAAACGCCACCACACATCCCCTACCCCTCACTACGTTCTCAAAGGGAGGAGAACCTGCAGACATTTGGGTGACAATTGCAACGGAGCCGTCCAAGTCACCTGCCCAGTTGTCCCTGTTGTGTGGGACGGAGTAGGGCTCGCTCACCACAGCGACGTGGATCAACCACTGCGACATGCTTTGAACTAAGAGGTCTTGAGCGCTGCCGCAGTGGTTGAGGTTCGCCTGGAGGAACCTGAGGGCCATATTAATTGACGGCCATCGGTTCCCCCTCTTCCCGCGGTGGCGGGGCCGTCCGCGCTGGCACTTGCGAGCCAGCTGGCGTTGCGGTCTTCTTGGTTTTCTTCGTCTTCTTCTGGGCACCGCACGATTTGGCGCCCAAACGATGATTCGCTGGTCTTCCAGCCGCGTCGCACAAGGCACAGTGCGCCTCGGCTGTACACTCTGCAGATTTATGGCCGGGCGCCCCACATCTAAAGCAGTGGTTGCCGCGGTCCATCTCGGCCGTACATGTAGCCCTTGCGTGCCCCAACTCGTGGCAGCGGAAGCACCGCATAGGCCTCTGCTCAAGCAATGTTACCTGGGCAGAGACCCAGCCTATCAACATTTTCTTGGCTACGCACACCTTTGCTGCTGCTGTTGCGGGGCAGCGCACCCAAATCATGCCGAGGCCGTCGCGGTCGGTGCGGACTTCCCCGCACTTGACCTCGTCGACGCCGCACTGCCCAACTCGGGCGATGGCGGACGCCACATCCTTCGCCGTGACCGAGTCATCCAGACCGGTGAGCCGCAGTTCTTCACTCTTTGTGGGTCTGGAGACCCGAACGCCTTCGCTAGGCAACGCCTCCCTAAGCTTGGCGGCTAGTTTATCCGCCTTTTCCCCGCTGGTGGCGCCTGGCACCTCGAGTATACGCGCCCCCGTGACCGCCGTACGGAAGCGGATTGCCGGGATCTCTAGGTCAGCCAGGTTGATCTTCTCCCTGGCCGTCCTTATAGCCGACGCGTACGTAGTTCCGTTCGCCACCGCGGACGGCTCTAGTGTGAGCACGACCGCTGTAGAGCGGGGCGTGCGGACTCTTGCAGGTTTCTTCTTCGCCTTCCGTTTCTTCTTTCGGCCCTGGACTACAGTCCAGGGTTCTTCTTGACTCTTCTTTGCCTTCTTCTTTTTTCTTCCTCTTCTTTTGTTTTGGCTGGTCTGACCAGCACTAGGTTCCGCTGGTGGTCCTGCCAACTGTGCGGCCTTCGCCGTTGCCGGCTTGGCCGTGGGTTTCGCCGTTTTCTTCACCGTGGACGTTTTATCCACGGACTTGGTGCTAGGCCCAGGTACACTCTGCGCTGGAGGCCTCTTCGGCGGCCTCAGCGCGGGCCAGTCTGCGCTGCTTAGCGCTGCCTGCGCCGCTTCCTGCCTTCTACGGTCAGCAGCAAGTGGCGGACGGAGGCGCTGCTCCGGCAGCAGCCTCTCCTCTATTGCGGCGAAGCGGGCGTCGATAATTTTACCTATCTGGACGGTAATGTCCCGCGTTAGCTCCGCCGTCTGTTCTTGGACCGCGATTTGCGGCCTGTCCCCAATCGTCTCGCGCATGCTCTGAAGCTCGCGCCTGAGAACATCTACCTCCTTGCGCAGGGTCTCATTAGCTCTTTGAAGCTTAGATGTCTCCTCAGTGATGGAGCGTTCGTGAAGTAGCTCCACCGACTCCTTGATCTTCGCTGCGGCCTCCTTCAGGGCCTTAACCATAGTGCCCTGAAGGTTTTTTGATTTAGAGGCCACTCCAAGCACGACCTCAACGCTGGCCAGTGCCTGGTCTTTGGCCGCCGCCATGCTGCCGTCGACTTCTTGAATTACGGCCGAGGCCGTTGACGACTCCGATACACGAGGCGTCAGCCGAGTTCTCGCTCGGTCAACAATTTCGGCGAATTCTTCTTTCGCCCTTTGCCTCATCTCTTCTTTCTCTTGCTGCTTTTGGGCGGCCCTATGCTCCTCCTGAGCTTTGGACCAACCGACGTACTTGCCGGTGGTCGGCGGCCTGCCGCGTCCTCTTTTGGCAGTGGGGACCTTCGCCACAGTGGCGCTCCCCTCTTCCTCCTTCCGTTTCAACCACTGCCTCCTGTCGGGCTTAACGCTGCGCCCGGAGGACAGTGACTGGTAATCAGTGTCCATGTCAGAATCTGACGCGGAGCTCCTGCTCCTACTCTCATCTCCCGAATTTCTTCTGGCGAAATATTTGCCCCCCCCAGAATACGAGGGGCAGCCCGCGCCACTGGAAGGCGACGCGGGGAGGGATTCTCCGACTCCGGTGGAGCCGGTACCCTCCTGGGGTAATACTTTTTCACATTTCGACATTTTCATTTTTTTCTTCGACGGTTTTAAAGGCCCCGACAACTTGGTTGGACCGTTCGCGGCCGACCCCGTAAATGAGCCGACCAGGCACAAGTACCCCCTCCTCAGCACGGTCCCACACCTTGGGATTTTGGGTAATTTTTTATAGAGGTTTTCTTCCTCGCAGCCCCCGCCCGCTATGCGAGCAGCGGCCCCCGCTCCGACAATAACCTGCCGGGTTGCGGTTTATCCCCCCCTGCGACAATAGTCGCTGCCCAAAAGGGCCCCACTCTAGGCCGACCAGCTGTAAACACTGGCCGCCCTCTTCCCCCCCCCCGCCCGCCGCCGCTACCCGGAATACGTCCAGGACGCCGGCGGGCTGCGGTCCGGTTAGCAAAAGCCGCCAACCGAACCGCCTACCCGTGACCGACCGGCAAAACGCACCGGCCGGCCACCTCCGCGACCGCAGTCGCTGGCCCACTAAGGCGGGGCCCCACCTAGTAATTTTTTCAAGAGGTTGTCTTCCTCCGTGCGAGACGTTAGCCGGCCCTGACATAAAAACAGGAACCGTTGCCCAGGGTGCACCACGAGGAGGTCTCTCAGCACATCAGCACCCCAACCTAACCTAACCTAACCTAACCTAACCTTTTTTTTTTTTTTTTTTTTGGTAAAGCGGGGGAATCCTCATGGACACCCGCGACCCCGGGGGGAGCCGCGGGTAGTGTCAGACTCTTACTGACTAAACCTGAACCGCTGTGCTACGTCATCCGCGTTTTTTTTTCGGTGCATGGCAGTGCATGGTACTACTTCATGCACCGACCGCGGGCGTCCGCCGGCCAGTTGAGAGCCGGCGGGTTGCGTAATCGCATTGTTGATGGAGGCCGACGTGTAAAGGGCGTCGGCCTCTTCGCCTCGTATTGGGACCACACCCATAGCACCGAATGTGGTCCCCCGTCGTGGGTCCTCTTGACTGGGCTGACGGCACCCCCGTGCCGCCGCCCGGACCCTAGTTAGGGCGGGAGGGAGCGCTCATGCGCGGCCCTTCGCCGCCCCACTCGACGTCGGCGTATTTGGGGCGCGCCCGGCTCATTTTCCCGGACGCGCTCCGCGGCCTCCTTCTGCGACATAACGGTTTCGCAGAAGGAGGCCAATGCGTCCCACGCTGCGCGGCTGCTGAGCGCTTCTGCAACAACAGCCGGCAGCGCGGCGACGTCCACTCCTTGCCCTAGCGCAGACAGTAGTTCGGCGCGAGGCTCGTCGAAGGCCGGACACAGGGCCAACGTGTGCAGTGCGGTGTCATCTGCGGCACCGCACTGGTGACACTCCGTGGTGGCCTCTCTTTTGGCCACCCGGCACAGGTAGTGCCCAAAGGCCCCGTGTCCGGTCAACACCTGTGTGAGGCGGTACGTCAGTTTTCCGTACCGCCTCTCCGCCCACTGTTGTAGGTGTGGGCGGATCGCCTCGACCGTAGCCCGCCCCGCCGCCGGCCTGGATAGCCGGAGTTCCCAGTTTCGGAACACGACGAGGCGGGCCTGTCTGCGCCAGGCTTCGCGTTGCCCTGGCGTCGGCTCAATGCCCCGGGACCGGAGCGAGGTGCAGCGGGTGTATAGGTCCGCTAGCACCTTCGCCTCCAGATCCCAAGGCGGGGTGCCCGCCAGGGCACACGCCGCCTCCTGCCCGACGGTGCGATACGCCCGGGCGGCCCTGTTTGCCATTACCCGTTGGACTCCTAGCAGGACCGCCCGGTTGTCAGGCGTCAACGCATCGCACCATATGGGTGCGCCGTAGAGGGCCATTGATCGAATGACCCCCATGTATAGTCGGCGACACCCCATATCTGGGCCCCCGACATTCGGCAGGAGCCTCCCGAGAGCTAGCGCGGCGCCATTGAGTCTTGGCGCCAGTCGCTTGAAGTGCTCCCGGAAGGACATCCGACCGTCGAGAACCAGGCCCAGATACTTCATCGTGCCCGACAGCGGGATTTGAGTGTCCTCCACTGTCAGGCACGAGTCGGGCAGGGGCCGGCTCCGGGGACCGAGCAAAAAGATCGCCTCGGTCTTCCCCAGAGCCACCTCCAATCCGAGCATGCGGATGCGACCCACGACCAATTGGACGCCGCAGGTCGCACGCCGCATGCATTCCTCGGGGTTTTTGCCCCGGGACAAAACAAGTGTGTCGTCCGCGTAGCAGACGACCTGCATGCCTGGGAGAAGGGCCCCTCTCAGGGCCCAGTCGTAGCCGATGTTCCACAGGAGAGGTCCTAAGACTGACCCCTGTGGAACACCGCGTCCCGTTGGATGGCTCTGCAGGCCGTTCTGCCCCGCGAACGTAATACTTCTGCCGGCCAGGTAGTCCGCCACAACTCGTTGTAGATAGAGCGGCACCCCGTGGTATCGGAGTGCCGCTTCAATGTTTTGATGCGGCAGCGAGTTGAAGGCGTTGGCGATGTCAAGCGAGACAGCCAACGCCATTCCTCCCCGTGCCGCCGCATCGGTGGCGAACTCCCTGACCAGCTTCAAGGCGTCCAGAGTGGACCGCCTCGCCCTAAAACCAAATTGGTAGTCCGACAGATTTGGACCCGTCCGGTCTAGGTGCCGGACGATGCGGGCAGCGATGATGCGCTCGAAGAGCTTGCCCGCCTCGTCCAGCAAGACAATAGGTCTGTAGCCGGACGGTGAATCTGCCGGACGCCCCTCCTTCCTGATGAGGACCAGCCTGCCTGTCTTCCAGACTTTTGGGAATCTGCCCAACTCAAGACACGAGCTGAGCAGACCCCGCAGGCGGTCCTCGAGGGGTCCCAGGGCCAGTGCCAGCGCTTGTGCTGGCACGCCGTCGGGCCCTGGGGCTGTCTTCTTAGGGCGAAGGCGGCTTACGGACGCCTCGAATTCTCCTTCTGTGATTTCCTCCGGTGGCTCTGGCGAAGGTTGCGTGACGCCTGCCACCGGAGGAACGAAATCTGTCCCTGCAGGGAACAGGGACGAGACGACGGCTCGGAGCAGCTGGGGCTCCATGGTCTCCGTGATCGGGGGCGCCGCGGCCCGGAGCTTGTTCCGGGCCGCTAGATACGGTCGCCCCCACGGATCCCTGTCGAGAGCCTCCAGCATCTCCTGCCACCCTGTTGCTTTTGCTTCCAGGATGGCGATACGGAGATTGCTCCTCGCCGTACTCCAGGCCCTGTAGAGGTGGGCCTCGGTCGTCTCGTCCCTTACGCCGCGACGGGCGTGCCTGGAGCGGTGGTGCGTGTATGCACGATTCGCCGCCAGGCACGCCTCGCGGAGAGCTGCTATCTCCGACGACCACCAATACACCGATTCTCGGTTTGGCCGCCTCCTGACGCGGGGCATCGCCGCGTCGCAGACAAGTGTGAGCGCGCGGCGAAACTGTTCTGCCCCGTCGTCAACCGAGCGGCCTGCCACTGGCAAAAACCAATCGGTGATGATGGCCGCCTCGACTAGCAGCTCTCGATCCATCTTCTTGAGGGCCCATCGTGGAGTCCCGGGGTTCGTAGTGCGTTGAACCCTAGGACCTCCAGGAGTGGAGACGCTGAACCGAATATATTTGTGATCGGACAGCGTCTCGATCTCCTCGACGTGCCAATCGCTGACACGCCCCGCAATGGATGGGGCGCAGAAAGACACGTCGACAATGGACCCTCCGTTGCGACGCACACAAGTTTGGACCCGGCCCCGATTGAGTAGGGCCAGGTCGAGCCCTAGGGCCCACTCCTCCAGCAGTTCTCCGCGCCGGTCTGTTCTCGGCTCCCCCCACGCTGTGCTTTTGGCGTTGAGGTCGCCGAGTAGAATGACCGGGCGCGGTGCCTGTGACCGAACAAGGGCCTCGAGATCGGCCAAGAACGATTCGAACTCGGCGAGACCCCTGTTCGGAGAGAAGTAGGCCCCAACGATGGCGTATGGGCCCCAGTGCGCCGCAACGTACCCGGCGCCCCTACGGATGGTTTGTAGGGGCTGCGAACCGGGTCCTGTCGCGCATATAATGGCGACGGAACCGTCGAGATCCCCCGCCCAATTTGTTCGCGGGGGGACGAAATACGGCTCCGCCGCCACCGCGACGTCGATTGACCACTGCGCCAGCGTCTGCAGGAAGAGGTCCTGAGCGCCGGCGCAGTGGTTGAGGTTCCCCTGGAGGAGGAGATGTGGTCGGACTTGGTCCATTACTGTTCCATCATTTCCTCCTCGCAGGGTTGAGCCTGCGCTCCAACTTGTGCGACGGGGGCCTTTACTAGACCCAGCCGCTTGGTGAGAGCCGGGGGAGCACAACCCCGGCTACCCATCTGGTGATGTGGGTTGCGCCCTAGCTCGGCGCAAATCGCACATTTGGGCGGCGCCGAGCAGGACGCCGCCTTGTGGCCCGGCGCGCCGCAGCGGTAGCATAAGCCGCTGCGGTCTGTTGGGCAGGCGCACAAAGGCCTCGTGTGACCTAGCACCAAACATCGGTAGCACTTCATGGGCCGTGCCTTTAGCTGCACGACCCGTGCTGAACTCCAGCCCACCAGGAATTTGTTGGTGGGGCTGGTGACTATTAGTGGCGCTACAGCCAGGGGGCATTTCACGATGATCGTGTATTTGCCCCCCGGGCCAGGCCTGAGTTCGCCCACCGACGCAGAGGCAGGCGCGCACTTAGTTTGCCGAATGACGGCAGCTAGGATCTCCTCTTTGGTGACGGAGTCATCCAGGTCTGACACCCGGAGCTCCGCACACTTGATGGGTCGGGAGACCCTGGCTTCGCCGTCCTTGAATGCGGCCCTCAACTTGTCCGCCATTTTGTCGGCCGTCTCGTGGCTGACAGTTTTGGGCAGCTCGATGATCCGCGCGCCTGTCTGAGACCGCCGGATCCGAATGGGGTCGACTAACATGTCGATCCCCATTTCGGCTACGTCGATCTCATCGCGTGCCTTTGCCAATACTTGGGCATAGGTCACGCCTCTCTTTTCGGCCTCCGCGTCAATGGTCAGAACAACGGCGGCCTTGCGAGCAGCCGCTCGTTGTTTCTGCGCCCTCTTCTTTTGGGTCCTTGACGCGGAGCCCGGTTTCTTCTTCGGAGCCGGCTGCGGTTGAGGCACCGCTGGCTGGGCCTTCTTGGCCGCCTTCCTTCTTTGTTTGCGGCCGACCACTTGCGCCCAACTAGCACCGTCCGCCGCTGGTGGCGGAGCCGCCGATGTTGACGGCTGCGGTGTAACAGTTTGGGCCGTTGGCCGTGGCGCCGCTTTGGCGGCCGACTTCTTCTTCGTCGACCGCTTCCCCGTCGCCGCCGTCGCTGCCGTCGCCGTCGCCGTCGCCGCCGCCGTCGCCGCCGCCGTCGCCGCCGCCGTCGCCGTCTTCTTCGTCTTCGGGGCCTGACCAGCAGTGGGCTTGTCCACCACCGGCCTCTTGATGGGCCCCGAAGATGCTGATGTTGAAGCAGCGGGCTTGGGCCCGCTGCCCGATGCCGCCGCTGCAAGTCTTCGGTCCGCCGCGAGCGGCGGACGCAGAATGGGTTCAGGCGGGAGTCGCCCCCTGATGCCGTCCAGTTTGGCGTCCATCATGGTGCCCACTGACACCATGATGGAACGCTTAAGGTCTTCGAAGTCCAGGGAGGCAGGGGCCATACGGTCCTGTACGGCCCCAATCTGCCCCCTCAGCTCTACGAGCTCTCGGCTGAGGCGCTCGTTCTCCTCCATGAGGCGGTCCATTGCGGTGGAGCTAGTGAGGGCGCGAACTCCGCCCTGGATGTTTTCCACCGCATCCTTTAGTTTCTTGATGAAACCGCCTTTTATGTTCTTTGAGGAACGTGCAACCTCCAAGATCGATGTGAGGCTGTCCTCAATTTTGCCCTTGGCTGAGGAGGGGTCCGCCTGCTTGAGGCCGGAACTTAACATGTCCCGGACCGCCGCTCTAGCATCACGCCTCTCGCGTTCCTCCTGCTCCTTTGCTTTGCGGGACTCATCTACAGGCGCCGACTCCGCGGCGAGCTTCCTGTAAAGGTCCCTTTGTCGGCCAAGACCGATATAGCGGCCGTGGGTGACAGGACCGCGGGACTGCGTCGACGATGCTAATGAGACATCGCTTTCGCAGTCTGACGCGAATCGTGTCTCTCCGTCATTAGATTCCGCGGAATCCTCGCGCTTGCGGCGCTTCCGCGTACTCCGCTCAGCAGAGCTGCCGCGTGATTGCGACGACTCCACCAGCTCCATCTCATCGCCCGTGACGAGGCGCTCGAGAACAACTCGAGACGACCTCACCACCATATCTTCCGCGAGACTCGTCCGACTGCTCGAACGAGTTCGCACTCCTAAACTTTCGTCGTTTTGGGTTTTTGTTGTATTTGAATTCTCCATATGAAATCCCACGAGTATGGGGGATGTAGGGGCGTCGTTCCCGGGCAGTGCCCCCTGTACCCGGGAAAAGTCTAACATAACCCTTCGAGGTGGCGACCGGTACCTCGTCGGGGATACCACTAGGAACTGGACTCCCTCCAGCCATTCATCCTCTCGCCGTGGCAACCAAGCTTAGGATTGGGGGTTTTTTATAGAGGTTTTCCGTCCTCGTGACCCAACCGGTTAAGGTAAGGCCCCCGGGCCGCGTAAGGTCCACCCTGACCCTCGCTGCGGCTTACGGGTCGGCCGGCGGTGGTCTTAACAAGACCGTGTCCGAAGGCAGTGTGAGTGCACATCGGACCCGCCGCCCTCTTCCTACCCCCGCCCGCCGCCGCTACCCGGAATACGTCCAGGACGCCGGCGGGCTGCGGTCCGGTCAGCAAAAGCCGCCAACCGGACTCGCCCTCCTCCCTTCAACCCGCTCTCCTCAACAGAGGAGATATGGGAGAGGGAGCGTCTGCGACAAAAGTCGCCGCCCAAAAGGGCGCACCTTAGTAATTTTTTACAGAGGTTTTCTTCCTCGCAGCCCCCGCCCTTAAAAGGGCAACGGCCCCCGTTCCGACAGTTACTTGCCGGGTTACGGTATACTATGCCCGACCAGCTGTTGACACTGGTCGGGCACACCCGCGACCGCAGTCGCCGGCCCACTAAGGTAGGGCCCCACCTAGTGATTTTTTAAGGAGGTTGTCTTCCTCCGTGCGAGATGTTAGCCGGCCCTGACATAAAAACAGGAACCGTTGCCCAGGGTGCACCACGGGGAGGTCTCTCAGCACATCAGCACCCCAACCTAACCTAACCTAACCTAACCTAACCTAACCTAACCTAACCTAACCTAACCTAACCTAACCTAACCTAACCTTTTTTTTTTTTTTTTTTTTTTTTTTTTTATAGAGGGGAAATCCCTTATGGATACCCACCGCGATCGGATTTGGCGGCGGGTTATGTCCGACTCGCACGGACTAAAACCACCTCATTTTGCTGCCTCGTCGCCTATAATGTTGACGGGGGTTACGAGAATACCCTTTGATATCTCTTCCGCGACCCCCGCCGGCGACGCCCGCTCTTTCTGAGCAGGCCCTACTCTAAACGCCCTTGGTCGGGCCCTACACTAAATTGGTCGACGGGTCGTAGAAGTGGTGACCCGTCGGCCCCAGCTCGGGGCTTCGTAGTGGGCGGCGGATGTCCGAATTTTTCCGCCGCCCAAAGCCGTTAAGGCTGCGTGACGCGGTTGTGAGCGTCTGCGCCGTATTGATGCCGACGAGGGGTCCTCTTCCCTCGCCGGATGGCCGTATTAGTTGACGGCCATTGGTTCCGCCTCGTTTCGCGGTTGCGGGGCCGCCTGCGCTGGCACTTGCAAGCCAGCTGCTGGTGTCTTCTTCTTCTTCGGCTTCTTCTTCTGGGCGCCGCATGATTTGGCGCCCAGTCGGTGATTTGCCGGTTTCCCTTCCGCTGCACACAGTGTACAATGCGCGTCGGCCGTGCAGGATGCCACCTTATGTCCGGGCATCCCGCACCGGTAACACTTGTCGCCGTGGTCCTCTTCTGCTGTGCACAGGGCTCTTGTATGCCCCAGCTCCAAGCACTTATAACATCTCATGGGCCTCTGCGCCAAAAGATCGACTTGCGCAGAGACCCAGCCAATTAGGAGTTTTTTGGCGCCACATATCTTCGCAGCCGCCGTTGCGGGGCAGCGAACCCATATCATCCCCAGACCGTATCGGTCGATGCGGATCTCGCCGCACTTAACTTCTTTGACGCCGCACTGCCCAACTTGGGCGATGGCGGCCGTCACGTCATCCTTTGTGACCGAGTCATCCAGGCCTGTTATGCGCAGTTCCGCGCTCTTCGTCGGCCTGGAGACCCGGAAGCTCCCACTTGGGAGCACCTCTTTTAGTTTTGCGGCAAGTTGATCCGCTTTGTCGCCGCTTGTGGCGCCGGGCACTTCGAATATCCTCGCCCCCGTAACGGCTGTGCGAAAACCAAGGGATGGTATTCCTAGGTCGGCCAGATTGATTTTCTCCCTGGCCGTCCTGATCACCGAGGAGTAAGTAAGCCCGTGATCGCCGGCCGATGGCTCGAGAGTGAGCACTACCGCCGTGGTGCGTGGCGTGTAGATCTTGGCCGGTTTCTTCTTCTTTTGTTGCTTCTTCTTCTTCTGCCGTCGGCCCTGGACTACGGTCCAGGGTTCTTCGGGCGTCTCCGCCTTCTTCTTTTTTCCCTTCTTCCCTCTACGAGTCCGACCAGCACTAGGTTCCGCTGGTGGACCCGGAGGCGCAGTGGTCTTCGCCGTCGTCGGCTTGGCCAAAGGCTTAGCCGTTGTCTTCACCGTGGTCTTCTCCACGGACTTGTTGCTGGGCCCAGGTGCGTTTTGCGTTTTCGGCCTCTTCGGCGGCCTCAACGCGGGCCAGTCTGCACTACTCTGAGCTGCCTGCTCCTCCTCCATCCTCCTGCGATCAGCTGCAAGAGGTGGACGAAGGCGCTGTTCTGGCAGCAGCCTCTCTTCGATGGCGGCAAAGCGCGCATCCAACATCCTTCCCACTTGAGCGGTGATTTGAAGCGTCAGCTCTTCGGTGCTGGCGCTTTGCGTTTCCGCAACCTTCTCTCTTTCCGCTATGGCCTCTCGGACGCTCTGCATCTCTTTTTGAAGGTATGCGAGCTCTTTGCGGAGCTTCTTGTTGGCCCTCTGCAGCTTCTCCGTCTCTTCGCTGACAGATCGCTGATGGAGAAATTCGACCGCCTCTTTGATATTGGCCGCGGCTTCTTTTAGTGCCTTGACCATCGGTCCCTGCAGGTTTTTGGATTTGGCAGCAACGCCAAGGACCACATCCACGCACTTTAGAGCATCACTTTTCGCTGCCGAGAAAGGGTCGTCTACAATCTCGCTGACGCTGGCTAGTGGCTCAGGGGCGCGAGGTGTTTTACGAGTGCGCGCTCTTTCGACGATCTCGTCGAATTCTTCCGCCGCTCTGCGCTTCATCTCGTCTTTTTCCGCTTGTCGTTGGGCGGCCTTAAGCTCTTCCTGGGCTTTACCCCACCCAACGTATTGCCCTGTGGTAGGTGGCCTACCACGTCCCCTCTTCGCTGAAGGAGTCTTCGCAGCGCTGGTGCTGTCGTCGTCTTGATTCCTCTTCAGCCATCTTCTGTCTCTATAGTCAGATCTAGAGTCGACCTCCATCTCGCGTTCCGATCCGGAACTCTCCTCTCCCGAGGCGAAATATTTGCCCTCCCCAGAATACGAAGGGCAGCCCGCGCGACCAGCTGGCGGCGCGGGGAGGGATTCTCCGACTCCGGTGGAGCCGGTACCCTCCTGGGGTAGTTTGTTTTTATATTTCGGCATGGTTCATTCTTTTCTTCGACGGTTTTAAAGAGCCCGACAACTTGGTTGGACCGTTCGCGGCCGACCCCGTAAATGAGCCGACCAGGCACAAGTGCCCCCTCCTCAGCACGGTCCCACACCTTGGGATTTTGGGTAATTTTTTATAGAGGTTTTCTTCCTCGCAGCCCCAGCCCGCTATGCGAGCAGCGGCCCCCGCTCCGACAATAACCTGCCGGGTTACGGTTTATCCCCCCCTGCGACAATAGTCGCTGCCCAAAAGGGCCCCACTCTGGGCCGACCAGCTGTAAACACTGGCCGCCCTCTTCCCCCCCCGCCCGCCGCCGCTACCCGGAATACGTCCAGGACGCCGGCGGGCCCACCCGTGACCGACCGGCAAAACGCACCGGCCGGCCACCCCCGCGACCGCAGTCGCTGGCCCACTACGGTAGGGCCCCACCTAGTAATTTTTTCAAGAGGTTGTCTTCCTCCGTGCGAGACGTTAGCCGGCCCTGACATAAAAACAGGAACCGTTGCCCAGGGTGCACCACGAGGAGGTCTCTCAGCACATCAGCACCCCAACCTAACCTAACCTAACCTAACCTAACCTAACCTAACCTAACCTAACCTAACCTAACCTAACCTAACCTAACCTAACCTAACCTAACCTAACCTTTTTTTTTTTTTTTTTTTTTTATACAGGGGAAATCCCTTATGGATACCCGCCGCGATTCGGATTTGGCGGCGGGTTATGTCCGACTCGCACGGACTAAAACCACCTGTTTTTTTTTTCTTCGTCGTCGTCTATAATGTTGACGGGGTTACGAGAATACCCTCTGATATCTCTTCCGCGACCCCGCCGGCGACGCCCGCTCTTTCTGAGCAGGCCCTACTCTAGACGCCCTTGGTCGGCGTTACACAAAATTTGGTCGACGGTCGTAGACTTGGTGACCCGTCGGCCCCAGCTCGGGGCTTCGTAGTGGGCGGCGGATGTCCGAATTTTTCCGCCGCCCAAAGCCATTAAGGCTGCGTGACGCGGTTGTGTGCGTCTGCGCCGTATTGATGCCGACGAGGGGTCCTCTTCCCTCGCCGGAGGGCCGTTTTAGTTTACGGCCATTGGTTCCGCCTCGTTCCGCGGTTGCGGGGCCGCCTGCGCTGGCACTTGCAAGCCAGCTGCTGGTGTCTTCTTCTTCTTCGGCTTCTTCTTCTGGGCGCCGCATGAGTTGGCGCCCAGTCGGTGATTTGCCGGTTTTCCTTCCGCTGCACACAATGTACAGTGCGCGTCGGCCGTACAGGATGCCACCTTGTGTCCGGGCATCCCGCACCGGTAGCACTTGTCGCCGTGGTCCTCTTCTGCTGTGCACAGGGCTCTTGTATGCCCCAGCTCCAAGCACTTATAACATCTCATGGGCCTCTGCGCCAAAAGATCGACTTGCGCAGAGACCCAGCCAATAAGGAATTTTTTGGCGCCACATATCTTCGCCGCCGCCGTTGCGGGGCAGCGTATCCAGACCATACCCAGACCATATCGGTCGTTGCGGATTTCACCGCAATTTATCTCCTTGACGTCGCACTGCCCAACTCGGGCGATGGCGGACGTAATATCTTCCTTAGTAACCGAGTCGTCGAGGCCTGTTATGCGCAGTTCCGCGCTCTTCGTCGGCCTGGAGACCCGGACGCTCTCACTGGGGAACACCGCTTTAAGTTTTGCGGCAAGTTGATCCGCTTTGTCGCCGCTTGTGGCGCCGGGCACTTCAAATATCCTCGCCCCCGTAACGGCTGTGCGGAAACCAAGCCCTGGTATTCCTAGGTCAGCCAGGTTGATTTTCTCCCTGGCCGTCCTGATCACCGAGGAGTAAGTAAGCCCGTGATCGCCGGCCGATGGCTCGAGAGTGAGCACTACCGCCGTGGTGCGTGGCGTGTAGATTTTGGCCGGTTTGTTCTTCTTTTGTTGCTTCTTCGTCTTCTTCTGCCGTCGGCCCTGGACTACGGTCCAGGGTTCTTCGGGCGTCTCAGCCTTCTTCTTCTTTTTGTTCTTCCCTCTCCGAGTCCTGCCAGCACTAGGTTCCGCTGGTGGACCCGGAGGCGCAGTGGTCTTCGCCGTCGTCGGCTTGGCCAAAGGCTTAGCCGTTCTCTTCACCGTGGTCTTGTCCACGGACTTGTTGCTGGGCCCAGGTGCGTTTTGCGTTGGAGGCCTCTTCGGCGGCCTCAACGCGGGCCAGTCTGCCTGCTCGTCCTCCAGCCTCCTGCTATCAGCTGCAAGAGGTGGACGAAGGCGCTGTTCTGGCAGCAGCCTCTCTTCGATGGCGGCAAAGCGCGCATCCAACATCCTTCCCACTTGAGCCGTAATTTGTAGCGTCAGCTCTTCGGTGCTGGCGCTTTGCGTTTCGGCAACCTTTTCTCTTTCTGCTATGGCCTCTCTGACGCTCTGCACCTCTTGTTGTAGATATGCGAGCTCTTTGCGTAGCTTTTTGTTGGCCCTCTGCAGCTTCACCGTCTCTTCGCTGACAGTTCGCTGATGGAGAAATTCGACCGCCTCTTTAATGTCGGCCGCGGCTTCTTTTAGCGCCTTGACCATCGGTCCCTGCAGGTTTTTGGATTTGGCAGCAACGCCAAGGACCACATCCACGCACCTAAGTGCATCACTTTTCGCTGCCGCCAAAGTGTCGTCTCCTATCTCGCTGACGCTGGCCAGTGGCTCAGAGGCGCGAGGTGTTTTACGAGTGCGCGCTCTTTCGACGATCTCGTCGAATTCTTCCGCCGCTCTGCGCTTCATCTCGTCTTTTTCCGCTTGTCGTTGGGCGGCCTTAAGCTCTTCCTGGGCTTTACCCCACCCAATGTATTGCCCTGTGGTAGGTGGCCTACCACGTCCCCTCTTCGCTGAAGGAATCTTCGCAGCGCTGGTGCTGTCGTCGTCTTCCTTCCTCTTCAGCCATCTTCTTTCTCTATAGTCTGATCTAGACTCCTCGACCTCCATCTCGCGTTCCGATCCAGAACTCTCCTCTCCCGAGGCGAAATATTTGCCCTCCCCAGAATACGAAGGGCAGCCCGCGCGACCAGCTGGCGGCGCGGGGAGGGATTCTCCGACTCCGGTGGAGCCGGTACCCTCCTGGGGTAGTTTGTTTTTATATTTCGGCATCTTCATGTTTCTTCGACGGTTTTAAAGAGCCCGACAACTTGGTTGGACCGTTCGCGGCCGACCCCGTAAATGAGCCGACCAGGCACAAGTGCCCCCTCCTCAGCACGGTCCCACACCTTGGGATTTTGGGTAATTTTTTATAGAGGTTTTCTTCCTCGCAGCCCCAGCCCGCTATGCGAGCAGCGGCCCCCGCTCCGACAATAACCTGCCGGGTTACGGTTTATCCCCCCCTGCGACAATAGTCGCTGCCCAAAAGGGCCCCACTCTGGGCCGACCAGCTGTAAACACTGGCCGCCCTCTTCCCCCCCCCCCGCCCGCCGCCGCTACCCGGAATACGTCCAGGACGCCGGCGGGCCCACCCGTGACCGACCGGCAAAACGCACCGGCCGGCCACCCCCGCGACCGCAGTCGCTGGCCCACTACGGTAGGGCCCCACCTAGTAATTTTTTCAAGAGGTTGTCTTCCTCCGTGCGAGACGTTAGCCGGCCCTGACATAAAAACAGGAACCGTTGCCCAGGGTGCACCACGAGGAGGTCTCTCAGCACATCAGCACCCCAACCTAACCTAACCTAACCTAACCTAACCTAACCTAACCTAACCTAACCTAACCTAAC
Source organism: Chrysodeixis includens (assembly GCA_941860345.1). Taxonomy (NCBI): domain Eukaryota; kingdom Metazoa; phylum Arthropoda; class Insecta; order Lepidoptera; family Noctuidae; genus Chrysodeixis; species Chrysodeixis includens. The sequence goes on from OW796094.1 coordinate 349,517, forward strand.
CTAACCTAACCTAACCTAACCTAACCTAACCTAACCTTTTTTTTTTTTTTTTTTTTTGTTTCGCTGGGGGAAAATGCGTTACGCATCCCCTCTAAATCGGAGGGGTATGTGGGACTCCCCGAGAGCTAGCAGGCTCCCGGTATACCCACTAAAAACACCCAGCGTCACGCCCGCTTCGCCTTGTTGGAGAGGGCCTGGGAAATTAGCTGAACCCTTACTTCCAGACCCTCTCCGGCGAGTTCCTCTTATTTTGGCGTTTGCGCCCCCGCCGTCCCCCAGGTTAGGGGAAAGGTTCCGGGCGCATCAATGCGCCCCTAGCCCGCCGTCGGGAGGCTGGAGGCGGTCATACATCCGCCTCCGTCGTCCTCTGCGCCGCCTTCGGAGTGCCGGTGCGAGAGGGTCGTCCTCTCGCGCTCGCTCCGCCGCCTCCTTCTGCGACATGACCTGTTCGCAGAAGGAGGCGACAGCCGCCCATGCCTCCTCACTCCCCAACATCGCGCTGATAACGCGGGGGAGCGAGAGGTCCCGCCCGATCGCCGCCGTAAGACTGCGGCGCTGCTCTGACCACGACGGGCACTCTTCAAGAGTATGCTGCGCTGTGTCGTCCGCCGCGCCACAGTCGTGGCATGTTGCGGCCTCCTCCCTTCCGATGCGATGCAGGTACGATCCGAAACAACCGTGGCCGGACAATACCTGCACCAGGCGGAAAGAGAGGAAGCCGTGGGTCCTTTCGAGCCAGTCTCTTAATACCGGCCCGATGGCATCCAGCGTCCGACGCCCAAAATGGGCGGCGGCCAGGTCCTCCGCCCAGTGGCGCACGATAGCCTCGCGCGCCTCCCGACGGACGGCCTCCCGCTCTTCATCAGCCGGGCGCTCGCCGAGCGCTCTCCGGCCCGCCGTCCATTCATGGACTCTGGCCAGCACCCACGCCTCAAGCTCCCAAGGCGGAGTGCCAACCAGGGCACATGCCGCCGCAAAGCTCACCGAGCGGTAGGCCCTCCCCACCCTCTGGGCGATGGCCCTTTGGGGCGCTCGAAGGGCAGTAACATTCTCCCTTCTGCTAAGGGAGTCTGCCCAAATTGGCGCCCCGTACAGAGCCATGCTCTTGAGGATGCCGGCGTACAGTTGCCGGCACCGCTCTCTGGGCCCACCCAGATTTGGCATCAGCCACGAGAGGGCGCCCGCGGCCTTCAGCAGGCGTGAGGACAGTCCGCTAAAGTGCGGACCGAAGCGCCACCTGCTGTCGAGCATGAGGCCCAGATACCTCATCTGGGCCGCAACCGCGATTCGGACGCCCTCGACGTGGATGTGCGCGTCGGGTGGGGGGCGCTGCCTCGGGCCGTGGAAAAACACGGCCTCCGTTTTCGATAACGCCATTTTAAGGCCCATGCGTCGGATCCTAGCCGCGACCAAGGACCCGCCCGCCGAGGCCAGATCGGCCGCCGCCCGGTACCTCCCGCGGGCAGTGAGGAGAGTGTCATCCGCATAGCAGATGACACTCGTGCCTCGCAGGAGCGTCCCTCGTAGTAACCAGTCGAAGCCGACATTCCAAAGGAGGGGCCCTAAGACAGACCCCTGCGGAACGCCGGCCTCGACCGGGTAACGCCGGACTCGGCCCACTCTGTCGACGAGGACTACCTCTCGGTCGTGGAGGTAGCAGGCTAGGAGGCGCCGCAGATAGGTAGGCACTCCGTGGTATCGGAGTGCCTCCAGTATGGTGGAGTGAGGAATGGTGTTAAAGGCGTTGGCGATGTCGAAGGACACCGCCAACAATCCATCCCCCTTCTCCATCGCGTCCTTGACCTGGCCCTTCAGGCGGGCCAGGGCGTCCACTGTCGAACGCTCAGCGCGAAAACCGAACTGAGCATCCGACAGGTCCGGCCCCACGCACTGCAGGTGGGACTTGAGGCGGCCCGCCACTATCCCCTCGAGCATCTTTCCGACCTCATCGAGCAAGACGATGGGTCGGTATGCCGAGGGGGAGTCCGCCGGACGGCCCTCCTTGCGGAGGAGGCACAGCTGACCCTCCTTCCAAGGTTTCGGAAACCTCCCAGTCGCAAAGCATGCGCTAAAGAGGTCCCGAAACCTTTCCGTCATGATGGTGGCCGCGATGGCAGCCACCTTGGCCGGGACGCCGTCCGGCCCGGGAGCCGTCTTCTTAGCGCGAAGGCGAAGTATCGCCGCGCCAAGCTCGTCTTCGGACACAGGAGGGGCCGCGTCCTCCGACGGAGCTGCTCCCCGCGGGGGGTCCATCGCTGGAGGGATGAAGTCGATGTCCCTGCTTGGAAACAGGGACCGGATCACCCCGTCCAACAACGACGGTTCGAGGGTCTCGGCCACCGGGGGGCCAGACGGGCGCAGCTTCTTTCGTGCCGCCTTATACGGCCTCCCGAATGGGTCCGCGTCGAGACTCTCCAACATTTCCGCGTTCGCCGCGTCTTTGGCGGCACCGATGGCCGCCTTGAGGGCCGCGCGTGCCCGTGCACACGCCTCGAGCAAGCGGTCCTCCTCGGCCTCGTCTCTTCGGCGCCGCCGGTGAGCCCGCAAAAGTTGTCGCTTGGCCGCTACGCAGGCGGCACGCAGCCCCTCCAGCTCTCCTGACCACCAGTAGACGGCGCGTCGGGGAGGCTGTCGGCGAGACCGGGGCATGCTCGAGTTGCACACCTCGGTCAGGAAGCCCCGCAGTTGTGTTGCCGCGACGTCCACGTCCAGGACGTTGACTGCAGGCGATAGCCAGTCCTGGATGAAAGCTGACTCCCGTGCAGCCTCCCGGTCCAGGCGGGTGATTGCCCACCGCGGAAAAGGTGATCGGCGCGATGGCGGGCCCTCCCTCCGCGGGTTTTGGGTGGAGATCTCGAACCGCACGTATCGGTGGTCCGAAATGGTCTCCGCCATATCCACCCGCCAGTTCCTCACGCGTGCGGCTAGCATAGGAGTGGCGAAACTTACGTCCACAATGGACCCACCCTGCTGCCGCACACACGTTTGAACTCTCCCTCGGTTAAGGAGGGAGAGACCGGAGGAGGCCACCCACAGCTCCACCGCCCGCCCACGTGCGTCGGTGGTCGGGTTACCCCACACCACGGACTTGGCGTTCAGGTCTCCTATAAGTGTGACCTGACGCGGCACCGCCCTGCCGACCACGGCAGAGAGGACCTCGAGGAAATACTCGAAGTCCTGGAGAGGACGATTAGGGGAGAAATAGACCCCGATTAGGGCCAGATCTCCCCACGCAGCGGCCACGTATCCCGGTCCTCTCTCTAAGAGCGAGAGAGGAGGGGAGTCCGTAGAGGGCCGCGCTGCAAGCGCCACCAAGCCGTCTTCGTCACCCAGCCAGTTGCCAGGCACGGAGTACGGCTCGGCGACTACCGCTACATCCACCAACCACTCGGCCATAGACTGCGTCAACAGGTCCTGGGCTGCTCTGCAGTGGTTGATGTTTGCTTGGAGGATACGATGGCCGGGCTCCATTTACTCGGACATCGTACCCCCCTCATCGGCCACGACCGCTGGAGAAGCAGCGGGAGTGGCGGCAGCGGCAGCATAACTTATAGCCTGCTGTCGCTTCCCTCGCGTTGCGGGAGGCCTGCATTGCCTCCCTGCCATGACGTGGTCCGCAGGGCGGCCACTTGCCGCGCACGCCGCGCAGTGCGGTGTGGTGGCTTTGCAGGATGGCGCTAGATGCCCCTGCTGACCGCAACGGTAGCATATGTCCCTCCTCTCAGCTGGAGAGGGGCACATGGCTCGAGTGTGTCCAATACCGAAGCACTTGAAACAGCGCAAAGGCTTGTCCTCAAGGGCTCGGACCGACACTGAGCTTAGCCCAACCATGACCCAGCGCTTGGCCAGGATGGCTTTCGCCGCTGTGACTGGGCAATCTAGACGCATGGAGCCCAGCCCGCCGCGTCCGGCCCGAATGGGTCGACCCTGCACTGCTGCAGGAGGGCATTCTCCGGCCGCTGCGATGGCCGCCACCACCTCCTCTTTGGTGACCGAGTCTTCCAGACCGGTCACCTCCAGGGTCGCGGATTTTATCGGTCTGGCGACCTTGGCAAACTTCCCGATATACTCTTGAAGTTTGGCCGCGAAGAGGTCCGCATTTTTGGAGCCCTGGGCCCCCGGGAACTCGAAGATTCGAGCCCCCGTTTGCGTCTGACGGCATGTGACCCTGTCGATCCCCAGTTTGCCAGGGTCGAGATGGTCCCGAGCCCGTTTCAAGACGGACTCGTAGGTTTCTCCAGCCTCCACGGCTGCCGGGACGATCGTCACGGTAACTGCCGCGGTTTTAGGAGGAGACAATCTCTTACCGCCGGCTGGAGCCCTGGTGGCCGCAGCAACAGGTGGCGTTGGCTTAGGAGCCACCATCTTTGTAGACTTGCCCTTCTTGCTCTTCCTCCTCTTAGCCACCTTTGTCCACGGTTTGTTGGACGGGGTGGTGGAGGGAAGGAGGGCGTCCTCCTGCGTCGTTGCCCGCTGTGCTGCCTCCATGACAGCTGGCTCGGGTTCAGCCACAGCGCTGGTCGAAGGTGTGGGCTGAGCGGCCTTTGACTTCTTACCCTTGCCCTTGCCCTTGGCGGGCTTTGTGGCTTGGGTATGCCGGTCACGGGTTGCTTGTTCCCTTGCATCCGCCGCAAGCGGGGGACGGAGGCGCTTCTCCGGCAGGAGCCGGTCCTCAATGCCCGCTAGGCAGGCTCTGATGAAAGCCCTCTCCTCCATGATCACCTTCCGGATTATGTCCTGGAGGTTTTCAGAGGAGGGGCTCTCTCCCGCTGGGGTCTTTGCGGCCGGAGCCGTGAGTTCGGCCAGCTTCTTGTGCAGCTGGCTTACCTCCGCCTGCAAACTGTCGACTCTAGCCTGCAGGCGCTGCGTCTCATCTGTCGCACTGCGTTGCGACAGCTCCGCAATTATGCCGTACAAGGAAGCTGCACGGCATTTGAGGGCCTTCTGGAAGGTGCCCTTTAAGTTGGAGGACTTAGAAGCGACCTCCCAGATCTCCTCCTTGTCTTCGGCGGCGATCCGTGCCAGCTCAGCCACGGAGTGGCCGTCGAAATTCAAGACGGCCGACCCGTATCCAGCCTTGAGCCGGGCGGTGCGCGTTCGCTGCTCTTTGGCTGCGACCCTCTCCTCCAGGTCCTCCTGGATCCGAGCCTTCCTCGACAAATCGAGCTGACGCTGGGCATCCAGTAGTCCCACATTGTGGGATGAGCCCTCAGCCGAGGACTGGACCGTCTTCGGCAACTTTCTGGGCCTGCTGGGCGTGGAGTCCGAAGACCCGGACCCCTGCCTCATATAGGCCGCCTTCTTCAAGGTGCGGTTCCTCCTGTTCGCCGACGCATTGGGCACGTCGGTGTCGCTGGAGTCCGCAGCCACACTAATCATGCTAGCCACCGATACTGGGCGACTAGTCTCCGACGCGACGCTGGTGTCAAGGCGCTCAAGCACTACTCGAGCTGGCCTCGCCAACGCCTCCTCCACAAGACTCTGTCGACTGCTCGACCGAGTTTTTCTTCCTCCTTCTTCTTCATTTTTGTTTGATTTTTTAATTACATCCATATAGATTCCCACGAGTAGGGGGATAAACAGGCGTCGTTCCCGGGCAGTGCCCCCTGTACCCGGGAAAAGTCTAGCGTAACCCTTCGAGGTGGCGACCGGTACCTCGTCGGGGATACCACTCAGAACTGGACTCCCTCCAGCCATTCATCCTCTCGCCGTGGCAACCAAGCTTAGGATTGGGGGTTTTTTATAGAGGTTTTCCGTCCTCGTGACCCAACCGGTTAAGGTAAGGCCCCCGGGCCGCATAAGGTCCACCCTGACCCTCGTTGCAGGCTTACGGGTCGGCCGGCGGTGGTCTTAGCAAGACCGTGTCCGAAGGCAGTGTGAGTGCACATCGGACCCGCCGCCCTCTTCCTACCCCCGCCCGCCGCCGCTACCCGGAATAAGTCCAGGACGCCGGCGGGCTGCGGTTCGGCCAGCAAAACCGCTAACCGAACTCGCCCGACCAGGCGCGAGGGCCTGCACAGCACAGTCCCCCCGCCGTCTGACCCACCAACTCGGTGGGCAGACACCACGCCCGCCGCCGCTACCCGGAATACGTCCAGGACGCCGGCGGGCTGCGGTCCGGCCAGCAAAAGCCGCCAACCGAACCGCCCAGCAGTGACCGACCGGCAGTAAACACCGGCCGGCCACCTCCGCGACCGCAGTCGCTGGCCCATTAAGGCAGGGCCCCACCTAGTAATTTTTTAAGGAGGTTGTCTTCCTCCGTGCGAGATGTTAGCCGGCCCTGACATAATAACAGGAGCCGTTGCCCAGGGTGCACCACGGGGAGGTCTCTCAGCACATAGCACCCCAAAATGTCTGTCTGTCTGTCTGTCTGTCTGTCTGTCTGTCTGTCTGTCTGTCTGTCTGTCTGTCTGTCTGTCTGTCTGTCTGTCTGTCTGTCTGTCTGTCTGTCTGTCTGTCTGTCTGTCTGTCTGTCTGTCTGTCTGTCTGTCTGTCTGTCTGTCTGTCTGTCTGTCTGTCTGTCTGTCTGTCTGTCTGTCTGTCTGTCTGTCTGTCTGTCTGTCTGTCTGTCTGTCTGTCTGTCTGTCTGTCTGTCTGTCTGTCTGTCTGTCTGTCTGTCTGTCTGTCTGTCTGTCTGTCTGTCTGTCTGTCTGTCTGTCTGTCTGTCTGTCTGTCTGTCTGTCTGTCTGTCTGTCTGTCTGTCTGTCTGTCTGTCTGTCTGTCTGTCTGTCTGTCTGTCTGTCTGTCTGTCTGTCTGTCTGTCTGTCTGTCTGTCTGTCTGTCTGTCTGTCTGTCTGTCTGTCTGTCTGTCTGTCTGTCTGTCTGTCTGTCTGTCTGTCTGTCTGTCTGTCTGTCTGTCTGTCTGTCTGTCTGTCTGTCTGTCTGTCTGTCTGTCTGTCTGTCTGTCTGTCTGTCTGTCTGTCTGTCTGTCTGTCTGTCTGTCTGTCTGTCTGTCTGTCTGTCTGTCTGTCTGTCTGTCTGTCTGTCTGTCTGTCTGTCTGTCTGTCTGTCTGTCTGTCTGTCTGTCTGTCTGTCTGTCTGTCTGTCTGTCTGTCTGTCTGTCTGTCTGTCTGTCTGTCTGTCTGTCTGTCTGTCTGTCTGTCTGTCTGTCTGTCTGTCTGTCTGTCTGTCTGTCTGTCTGTCTGTCTGTCTGTCTGTCTGTCTGTCTGTCTGTCTGTCTGTCTGTCTGTCTGTCTGTCTGTCTGTCTGTCTGTCTGTCTGTCTGTCTGTCTGTCTGTCTGTCTGTCTGTCTGTCTGTCTGTCTGTCTGTCTGTCTGTCTGTCTGTCTGTCTGTCTGTCTGTCTGTCTGTCTGTCTGTCTGTCTGTCTGTCTGTCTGTCTGTCTGTCTGTCTGTCTGTCTGTCTGTCTGTCTGTCTGTCTGTCTGTCTGTCTGTCTGTCTGTCTGTCTGTCTGTCTGTCTGTCTGTCTGTCTGTCTGTCTGTCTGTCTGTCTGTCTGTCTGTCTGTCTGTCTGTCTGTCTGTCTGTCTGTCTGTCTGTCTGTCTGTCTGTCTGTCTGTCTGTCTGTCTGTCTGTCTGTCTGTCTGTCTGTCTGTCTGTCTGTCTGTCTGTCTGTCTGTCTGTCTGTCTGTCTGTCTGTCTGTCTGTCTGTCTGTCTGTCTGTCTGTCTGTCTGTCTGTCTGTCTGTCTGTCTGTCTGTCTGTCTGTCTGGCCAAGTACAGGCCTACAGAGTAGGTGGCCAAGAAGCTAACCAGCTTCCAACAAACTTGGCAATTGTTTCGTTGTGGTTTACCCTCGGGGATTTGGCGCTAAGGTTGAGCAAACAGAACAAATGCTGTGGATTGTATATAACACACAGTGATAGTTAACCTGCGGTTTGTGGCGGAACGCGTAGCAGCCAGCCATAATTGCTTTGTACCGCTTTATCAGATCCCAGCGATACTATTAACCTCTCTACCGCGCTGGTAGCAAGAATAAACTTGTCACTGCACAAAATTTGTACACAAATTCCTACATACGTTATTAAAGTATTTGCTGTACTAAGTAAGCTTTCTGGTTGCCTAGGAGAGATGAACTAAGTTTTGATATCGAAGTCTTAATGCTTATCTTTAAAATTTACTTTGTATTTTTAGTATTTATAGGAACCGAGAAGGTATGGGGTTCGTGCCTGGAGTGGTGTGTTCGTGCCATCACGTAACCATTCCGCCGACTGCGGACGTGATAACCGCTACTGAAACATAACTTGCAACACATTCCGACTTCGTCGTTGTATGTTTGCTTGCATCAATACTCCTAAAGTTCGATGTTGTGAGACCCGTTTTCTAACAGAACTGGCAATGTACACAAGCCAAGGTGTGAGCTCGGCAAAGTGAAGTGTTCACAGTAGGAGTGGTACGAGTCGAGTTATTTGACTAGATCGTATGGAATGCAACTATGACCGCCACTGGCGGCAGACAGCGCGCGCCTTAGGTCTCACCTCCAATCACTACTCGTTCGCACTTATATACGGTAACACCATACTGAATAATATCGCACATGTAATACCTACTTAAATAAATGGGAATGCTTAAGTATGAATGCATTGGACATTCTACAGGTTGCTTTAGAGATAGTCATGTGAGACCTCACAGACAACTACTCAGCTTTTGGATAACGTTTGCGTGCGATTTCCCACATGAATAAAGGAGAGTAGAAGGAGGAGTAAATGTTTTGACAGACCAAACAGGTTTGGTCAATTCCGCATTTCTTTGTATGGCAGCGTTCATTATAATAAATTACTTTTTGATCGCATTTTGTTTTTTTTTTTGTTTTGTGCTCGCAGTTAAACTCTGCAACCGAGTCCAAAGTTATACGAGGTGAAAAAAAAAAAAAAAAAAAAGTTGTGAATAAACTTAAGCCATCCCGTAAAAAAAAAAAAAAAAAAAAAAAAAAAAAATACGAACGAATGAATATGTAAGAAGAGGTGCGTGATTCTGCGGATAGCGGCGAGCGACGATAAAAGCGGAGGCAGCGGAGCGGCGCCGCGCGCCGGCCGCGTGGCCTCGCACTGTTTGGCCGGGCTTCAAGGCCGTGACCGGTTTAAATCGGTTCCGGATTTAATCTGCTCAAGATATGTCCTGGAGTGCGTTATCTCTGGAGTGTTTGTCTCACTGTTTGTCTCGGGAGTCGATCGTTGCTTGACGAAAGTTTGCCATCACGTGCCTGTTATGCGACGCGTGACATTAACATTTAAAACAACCGAAAATAAAATGCCGTGGGAAAACATAATATGTGATATATAAAGTGCATGACTTACACCTGATTATTATAAATGAAACCATGTATTTGTTGATTTAATAAACTTTATTGTAATTAAGTTAACTTTAATTTAATAAACCATTATGCTATCGTTTCTTACCATGATTATTTTGACAAAAGCTGAAGCTAAATTTGGGAGCCAGTAGTAATGTGTGTTAAGGGCTCCGTGCTTCAAAATGAAAAATGTTACCTTATCTTTAAATCTATATTTAAATAAAATTGGAGTATCTGTTTGTAATTATTGCTATAACGGTTTTTTACTACATGCACATGAGTATATACTTATGCGGTACATACACCAAAATAAATGTTATTCGATTTTTTTTGGGTATCTCTCTGTGATATCGATCTCCCACTAATCCCACTAATCTCCCACTAATCTCTGGAATGGCTGGATCGATTTTGACTGTACCTGTTGTAATAAAGAGTGACGTAGGCTACTTTTATTAAAAAAAAATCTTTTACTTCATAAAACAATCTTATTAATTTATTACATTCGGGAGAAGAATTCCAACAAGCGGAGAAGTCGCGGGAACAGCATGCTAGTAGTTTGTATGATTTGTTGTACGTTTGTCTGTGGAAACATTTTTTTTACTTAACTTAATAAGAACTCAGGTTTACGGTCCCATGAAGATTAGCAAGAAAATAAATTAATTAAAAATATTCAGCTGTTTATTTACCAAAAAACCCAAATTTCAACTCCCCAAAGACATCAAACCTATAAGATAAATTTGGCAAGTTCCACCGTTGTAGACAAGAAATAAGAGGAAAAAAAACATTTGCAATCGTATCTTGAATAATAGAGGGAGGTTAATCTTGGAAAACGGGTACAGTTCGAGATCTGAACTATTTATAATGGAATATATGGACCTCCCGGAACGAATCGAGTTGCACGCACAGTGTTAATGTGAGACAAATGAGCTATTGTATTGTATACGCGCTGAACATGCTAAGGATACCCGTGTGTAGCGCAGAGATTCGTGCGCGTCGTGTTCAAACTACATCAATACCGTCAATATACGTATGTGAAGGTGCCCGTGGCTTGCAGAGGAAACAATCACAAAGTAAAGCTTAAAGCAGAGGCGACGTGCGTCTGTAAGTTTCCTCCGTTACGCACAAGGTAAAGGCATTAAAGTGAACACTCTGACCAAGTTGGCGCATTACTGATGAAAAAACATAAAAGAAGTAAAAACTTGTTAGTTCGGTTTGGTCACCTATTGAAAATGTTATCCTCCAGAGTCAATTGTAACTGATTACCCCTGGACAATGCTTATCTATGTAGGGCGCTAACTAGATAATATCTACTGTACATTTGTTGTTTTTGCTTACAAACAACGACTTCCGACAAAAGAGCCTCGTGCTGCCTAGTAAAAATAACAAATAATTGTCGAAACCTGTCAGTATAGGTCTGTAGAGGTGAGAGTGTTCCGTCTGCTGCCCTCTTCAGGTGGAGTATTTTTGGTACATTTGAGCGGGGCCTTGACACAGTGGCCGCGCGGGCCGCCGCCGCCCGCAGCAGGCGAGCTCCGCGCGGCGCCGGCCAGCGCCCGCTGCAGGCACTCGCTAGCTGGGCGAAGCTTTGCTGCATTGTATTCACTACTACACATTGTGTCATACAAGTTAAACTCAGAGCCCACACCATCGGATTTTTAATTAATTAAATTGTTGGTATAAATCTTCTTAGATTTTTGACTTGCCATGACTATAAACAAGTCTCAGGGGCAAACTCTCAAATTTGCGGGTATTGACTGAAGTAAGTTACTCACGAGTAAGTTCTCCCAGTAGCTTGATAGGTTTAGCGCCAAATGACAATTAGTTAAAAATATTGTGTACAAGGAAGTTTTGTAGGCCCTAATTTTTTACACTAACTTGCTAAAGAATAACACTTCTTAACGCGTGCGGAGCCGCGGGCAAAAGCTGGTGTATTAATAAGCATGAAAAATCTTCATCGTTTATTCTGTAATTTAAAGTTTTTATAAACTCGTAATGTTTTATAAGCGACGACCTACAGTTTGCTTTAGAATATTTTTGGATATTACAATATTATTCTAGTAATCATATTTATTTCCTCTTTTGACATTCATGCAACTACAGTCAAGCAACTAGAGTCAGTAACAGTAACAGTAACTAGTGCCTGAAAAGGCCTCCTCGAAATAAAAACCTTTGATTTTAATTTTTGATTTCATGTTCGACGTTTTTCCTAGCAAGTTTGATAGTTGTACACGCTGCTCAGACGTAAATATTACTGGTAATGACGTCTTCCGTAACATTACCTATCATTTTTAAGAATTATGGTACAACCTACTTCGATAAACTGTTATGATTTGCCTGTCATTGTATTGATTAAAATAGGAAGTCAATCAAATAAGCAAGCAGAGTTGCTAGTGCAATCCAATACGTCTTTATTATTTAGATATAATAATTATTTATTGAATGTGTTGCTCAAATGATTTACAGTAGTAAAACTCTTTTGTTAAGAAGTTTAGGTTTATGAAAATTGTATTGACAGATGTCATCGACACGTGACATTCAGATACGAACTACGACGACGAACAATTGTTAAAAAATTATAATTGTTGTAATGCAATCGAAGTAGTTAAGTGGAATTATACTCATCGTTAATTTAAGTTTATAGGTTTTTCATTCCTACATCCTGCATATTATCTGGGCCTCGACTAAACATACATACTGTTGGGAGAGTTTATCACGTCAGTTTAACATTTATACCTAAGTAGTATTCTGTAGAATGATATTTGAGTTGCATGTAGCGAGGAACATCGCAATACCGGCACAACACTCGTTTGACGTTCAGCGCTTTTGTTACAAGCGACCTGCGCCTACTTGCGAGTTACCTGCTTGTTGAGAGCAGGCGTCCTCATTAGCTCTCATTGCTTTGTTCTTGTCTGTTTGTAGTACATGTGAAAACAATTTGTTGAACACTCAGTGTAATCACAACAATTACGTTTTACGAATAATTAATAAACAGATTTGTACGATTCGCTACTTTCGACTACAATAAGTAGTCGAAAAGTAGCTGTGTAGTGGTTTCTTATTTAGTAAGAGTCTGGCTGCATACACTGATCCTGCTCTAGTAAACAATAGCTGGCCATCTCGCGGCAATAATAAACGTGCGCGGCCTTAACAATGCTCCATCATTGTTTTCTTTGAGGAGAAACTTGGCTAAAGCTTGAACGAGCATGATATTTGCATTTAATCGCTTGTTATCAATGTTTGTGGCAATACCATTAATAAATAAAAATAAATAAAGCACGATCATTTGTTCTGTGTCTGGGTGTGAATTATCTATAATATGTATCTATTTAGGAATATATAAGTATGTTTATCTGCTGTCTGATTACCATAACATAAGCTCTGCTCAGCTAGGGATCAGATGGTCGTGTATGGATATTGTCCCAAAATATTTATTTATTTATTTATATTTCTAATGCGAAATTTTTGAATCTGTTATGGAATATACCTGATATTGTAAGCTTAACATACAAAGTTTAATTTAAAACACAATTTTACGATTTCATATTATGTCATTTGACTAGGACTTACACTACAATCGTTTGGTCGTGTATTTTTTGCGCGTAACTGTACATTCTACCTTAATTGGCATGCTTCTTTACATTCTAATAGAGCATAAAACCTGTTATCCAAGAATTCTTGTACTGAATAATACCATTGTGCAAAAATAATGCTGTAACATGCTTTTTTAATTTTTTGTTAGTGGTTGTACCTTGACATTGTTCGGTAACTTATTTTAAACAAGTGTTGCCATACATAAAACTTTTTTTTTCAAAGTATAGTTTTAAATACACCCGTGCTTAAAAGGATTTTGTATTGGTATCTAATACTTATTGTTCTATTTCGAGTTTCTTTCAAGGTGGTAAACAGGTGTGAGTTCGTTTTAACAATTAATATACAGAATCCTAATACATAAAAAGACAAGAGAACCTTAAAAGATGCACTTTTAAGGTTCGGTGTAATTAGCCGGTGGTAAGCAACTAACACGCTAGGCAGGTCCACTTTTTTGCACATTGTGCAGAATGTAAGCAGATCAATCAATCTCTTACAAATATCCTCTGCTTGAAACTCGTTTATGTATTCTGTTTGGGCGGAGTTTTAGCATTCATGATGCTACGGATGTTAGTTTACAACGCTAATAACTTTCGTTCGGCAGTATTTCAACGTAATGTACGCTTTAGACGTAAAGTAAGATGTCTCATGCTAACGCGATGCTTAACTATTCATAGAGCGTTACTCCGTTATTAGATTGTGTAATGCACTGCTTGAGTCACTCCCAGCACAATGTTAGTAGTAAGCATTAAACGATCTCATACTCTCCTAAGAGCTCATGAATGTAAATGCCTGTTTACTAGATAATATAAATGTAAATATATGAAATATCATTTATGAGAAGAGCACAGGGCAGGCCAGCGCAGCCGGCCACCGCCGATGGAGGTGAGGTAGCTGCGCGACTCTCACACTTCGACACTTAATCAAACCAGCTGACGAATAGTTGCTTTCACTTGGCTAAGATCCCGAATTCCCAGTCACTAATCGTACGTGCGCGCCATTTCCAAGTTGCGATAGTTAACTAATTAAAATATCAGAGTGTAATTAACTTGGAACGGTACACCATTTATTAAGGCAGTGCGGAACACAAGGGTGAGGGGGGGGGCTGGCGACCGGCTCGGTAGCGGCATCGCTGCAGTCGGCCGGAGCGCTGTAGACCGGAGCACGGGGAAATCAAATTACCGATTGGAAGTCAGAATATCAGTATCAGAAGTCGAAGATTAGTTTAGCATATCCGAAAGTTGTGGCCGATCTATCGTCAGCGAGCCTCGCCCCTCCTCCTGCTACCCCCGCCCCGCACGTCGCGCCCCGTGCCCCAGTGTCCGCTCCAGCGATAAATTAACAACTATGTAGCTACCGATGCTACGATAGAGTGAGAGGAGTACTCGCTGTTTACATTTTTAGGGTTCGGTATCTCGTTCCGTGTTTTCCACACGAAACTTTGCTGTCTGTCCGCCAGTGATTTTGTCGGTTTGTCAAAACCCTTTACCTCAAGAACGTGTGCTGAGCTTAAGTTTGAATTTATATCAATTACTTAAGTTTACTATCCCTTGGAGGTGTGAAAAATCAAACTTGTAGGTTAGTCATTTTTGTCGCAAATTTGCGACACTCGCAAGGAAATCATAGCCCACAGGATAAATTTCGTGAATTTAAATTCTTCAAATTTGGTACGAAGTAATGTTTTATGGCACAGATAAGGGTAAAATTCCGTGTACTGCGAATTGCTTGGAAAGTTGTCGGTTTTGACTGACATGAGACTTGTACGCGAAGAAAATTTGAATTTAATTAAGTAATTTGAAAGACGACAGTACCTTGTCCGTGTGGTGTCCGGATATAAAGAATAGCACCACCCCATATCCTCCACTGGGTGTCGTAAAAGGCGACTAATGGACCTTAAGACCCAGTGCACTGTACCAAGCACCTTGGGTCACCCGAATGCTGGCGGGTAAGCCATTAACAAACGCATTCCCAAAGAGGGTTAGTGTCAGGCAGGCGGCCGACTATAAAACCATAGCCAAATCTTTAAGCAACACGTCTAGAAGACGTGTTGCGCCGACCCCAAGTGAAATGGGATAAGGGCAGGAAGATGATGATGAAAGACGACAGTACCTTGCATATATGTCACCGACTGGGCTCTTCAAGGCAGGAAGTTCGACCAATCTTAGTTCGATTCTTTAAAGTCGAACATCGGCAGCTCGTGCAGGACGCCAAGAAACAACTGAAAGGTACTGGTATCACTGCGTCAGAAAAACTGGTACTGAATCTGGTTCACCTCGAAACACCCCGGATATTTCCAAGTTACAATAAAAATCTCGGTGAAAAAATTAAATTTGCACGAGCGCGCCATGACTTGTACTTTTTATTTTTCTAACTTAACTGTCAGTACTTTTACACAAATTACAAATTCTGTCGTCACGATGCCCTAAAATTCATCTTAGTGTAGATATTCTGAAAACTGTTAACTGCATTGTCATTATACTATTCATAAAAACATTTATCTTTACAATAATTCCGTTCTATTCGTAGTGACAGCTTTCATGTGTCAGTAAATTTTACGTTTAGTTTTTTAAGTTACTGATTTGGATTGTGAACTTTTTATATAATTTTTACTTATGGTTTTGGTCATAGTGTCATCTGTTGTAAGTTAAACAATACGTTTAGTTTAAAAAATAGCAGGGCTTGAGTGAGCATAATAAGAAACTACACAGGGCTCAGAATGTTTACTCAGACCGAATTAATTATTAGCTCAACGACAACTTCTACATTGTTTCGAAAATATTTCAGCCCGTGCAGCTTGGTCATGGTTCCAAAAGGAGCTGCGAGACTGCTGTACATGCTATACCTAAATTCTGGTAAAGGAAGGTTGACATAAAAAAATGATTTTAATTCGGTAAACAGGAACACCCCGCTAGCAGAAGTTAAAAAGAAATTACCTCAAATTTCCAGTATTCTCTGGCAATAGTGGCAATATTGTAGAAATCCCTTATAGTTGTTACATCGAGACAACTTTTTGGAATCCGCTGTCGGTTGTCAGCAAGTTAATCCTCTTGGGCCTGTGATTTTTAGCTTGGTAATCCACTCAATATACGGCGGCTAAAATCTTAATGTAATTAGTGGTATCTCAACGATGGGACCTTTAGAGGTAAGGTACATTAAGTTTTGAATGATTTGCTGTTTTTTAAAAAACAATTCTTCATTATTGGGCCTGATTTAAACCTTTCTAAATAAGAGCTTATCATTTCTGACAACACAGATAGACAAACCCTGTCAAAATTCAATGCTTTAGCTCCGGCGTACAAAATGATCGTCAAAAACTCTTTGCCTCATTGTGTCTCCTATCTTTGACGCTTGATTTCAAAATTTTATGGTGTCAAAATAAACAAAATTTCAATGACGATCCGAATAGACTCCTTTAAATTAATATACTTATATTTCGGCTTATAGTACAGTCATCTAAGCTTCAATTAGGAAAAAATCTCAGAATTTGAGATGTGTGCGCAACTATAAAATTTCAAGGTCAAAAGTCCCAAAATTCGTTTTTTTTTTGTAAATATCACGCACGGGCACGTGGCAAAGGCACGTGTGTAGTACAGAATTCTCCATTCCAGATTTTAGAGTTAGGCCATTTCGGAGATCGTGCGTCGTCTTAGGATTAATCATGTTTAGTAGTTAGTTGTAAAAAGGACCTTCTGCGCTCGATAACTCCATTACACTTAACGATGAACTTTCTTTGTAGGATGTACAAGTAAAGAGAACAGACGCTCCCCATGCCACTGCATGGGGAAGCGCATGTAATGTGTGTTCATACCCCGCGCTATACCGCACTCAGATAGCGCTCTAGTTTCAAGTTCAGGGGTAGCAGCTAGCCCTCTCCTCTTTCCTCTCACCTGTCATGATACTTATAGCGCACTCAACAAATTTATCGTGTTAAGTGATGTTCTGGGGACTCGTCGCAACCTCTCAGTGAAGTAAGACATTTAATTATTCAGGTTCACGAGAGGGGAACAAAGACTACTTTTATATCTGAGAAACGAGTGCCAGTCTACTTACATAATGAACATAGAATGTAATTCTGAAACTGCGAAATGGACGAATTTAGAATCCCTTCTTCAGCAAATTGTGTCCACTTGTTACAAGAAAGAAGATATTCGATAGATAAGGGCGTGACGCCACACTGCGCCCTCGCCTCGCTTCTAACGCCGCGTGTCGTGCACGGTCACTTGTTATACTACTAGGCGGTTAATCCGATATGGCAGTTAATGCCAAATCGGATGAATAAACACCTTGATAAAATCTTATTCGCAAAGACTTGCTTTTTGGTTTGATTAACTACGATGTTAGCAAATTAATAAATTTTAACAAAATAAAAAAAATCGACTTCAAAAACAACAACACTAAAAACTTAAAAATTACCGATATGATCAACAGTATCAGTATTCAGTATACTGGTAATAGTACCAGTATCAGCTGATATGATAATTTCTGTTATTTGTCTTCTGCACAAGACCCCTAACGACAATCCAAACCCAACTAGGAGTAAAGGTCTTATCAATACAAATTACCCCCCCCCCCCCATGCTTACGTAAACTTTTTTTTTCATATTTATTTTTATATAATATAAAAACCCAATGGTTTAGTACGCAGCGATGGTAAAAGACCTAACTTAATGTCATTACTGCCTTGAAAATCGGGTCGGCCTTAAGTGTAGGACGCAACATGAGTCGACACCCTTGTGCCTTGCTTAAACAAATGCATTATTTGCGGGGAATCCGAAAATGCGTTTCGTTTTTAAGCTTTGAAAATGTACGGGTTGCCAATCGTGTAAAAGAGTATATAACTACCGATCATCCGATACCGATCATCTAAACTCCCCCACCCCAATGTCATTCATAATAAGCAAAACGAAAACTAAAAATTTAAAAACATAGAGCATGGGAACGACCTGATCATAGTGTGGGTAATGTGTGCCTGCCCGATGATGAAATCACTAGGCCCGTCAGCCACTGAGGGCGGCCTTCAGGGCGATTGAATGAGAAAGGTTCAGCGTTTGCTCAATCTTAACAAGATTGTGTATATACTCCATGTAACATGCCGGGATAGCATTGCGAGAAGCCGCTAGATGTAACCTATACAATCCGTCCAATCGGAGAGCACCAGGACCGAATGGACTGCAGAGCTTTTGGTTAAAATAGCTTCGGAGCTCGCAACATTTCTTGGCATCTCAATTCCAGCTGCCGTAGAATCAGGGTCGCTCCCGGAGTTCAAATGAAAACGTGTAGAAAACCACATATAAACCAGGTAGTACCACGGATCCAAAAAAATACCTTCACGCATCCATTCTGAGAGAAAGGATTAATTATCCCAAGGAATTCAGCTCTCGGGCTCTATAAGCCTGAGGTCAGTTTCTGCAACGGAAACCTACAGATACTTGGCATGTCAGAGGCGTTAGGTAGCAGTGTTGCTGACATGAATTAATATTAAAGACTAGACCAGACTAAAAAGAAAGAAGATGCAGTTGACGTATATGTATTATGTCGGGCATGTTACTGTCCTTGAGGCATGTAGTTTCGGGTTGTTCTTGGCTTGCTAACGCTGAATACTTGCTACATTACGTCGGGTAATGATTGCTGATATTACCCTATTGCATGATTAGAACCTCGTGAAAGTAGGAATAGAAAAACAAATCAATTTGGATTTACCTCACTATATTATTGACATGTAGGTATGTTAAGATGGACTCAGCAATCATTGTTCTGATAGTCGTATAATCTAGCCTCAAACATCAGGATGTACGAATGAAAAACCTGTAAACTTAAATAACATTAAGTATAATTCCACTCAATAACTTACATCGATCTTACGATCACATTACAATAATAATTTTTAACAACCATTCTTCGTCGTAGTTCGTATCTGAATGTCACGTGCCGATGACATCTGTCCATTATATTCTTCTTAAATCTTAAACTTCTTAACAAAGAGTTTGACTATTATAAGTCTCCTCAGCCACAGTTAATAAATAATTACTATATCTAAATAAAAATACATATTATAGTAGAAGTAGTTGTACAATAATTGTTAAAAATAATAACTAGGCTTACAACTCGGCCTTCCTGCTAGCGCGAGTCCCTTCGCGAATTGTTTTAACATGTATAGTAAATGATTAGATTACCCACCAAGTTATTTATAAGTTAAAAGAAAATGTATGCACTATAAAACAAAAAAAATAATAATATTATTTCTCATTTAAAAATTAATACATTAAGATTCTCTTATGGATCTGAAATATAACATAACAACAATATAATTCCTTCAACAGTAAAGTAAGTATCAAATAACAACAACTGTTAACTAATCTAGTCATAACTTACACGACATACAATTCTTTATTTCATTGGGATTTTACAGTATTTTCACAACCTAACTCATTGTACCGCTTTATTATACAATACAATAACATAAAATATTATATATCAAAACAACAGATCCCGCAAACTATACTACAAACTTGTTAAATGGCGATAAATGATCTATATAACTGTTTTGTGACTCACTGAACATTACCTATTTTCTAATTAATCATCTCCTGAATTATCTTCTTCACAACTGCTAAAATCTCTATTCAAATTTGATCAGCGCTGCATTTTATCGAACGCTGCTACATTTGGGATTTGTTTGTCCCATGTTTTATTGTCTTTACCTTGAGTGGAAGTTGAAAGCGCATCTAGGATTGTTCTATTTAACATTTCGACCTGACCGTTTGCCCTAGGTGTTGATACTGCATTCATAATGTGTTTTATCGCGTTCTGCACAATAAATTCTCTAAAAGATGAAAAACTTATGCCTCTGTCAGTAACGTGACGCGTAGGCGCTCGAAAGTGACTAATGTGATCTTTCAGTACCTTTAATGTAGTTGCCGTTTTTTATCCATAACTGGCCTAATATTCACGTGTTTTGTGAAACCGTCTACCAACATAAGTAAATAACCTTTAGGTAAGAGCCATTTAATTTCATCGCACACTATCCTTTATACCCTGTTATTTTTCAGAGTTAGGGTCTAATAGAATTTCTTTAATTTTCTTGATTTCCTCATCAGCCTTTTGCATAGTAGAAATCCAATCCTGTTCGCTATTTTCTACAGCTGGAACGTCTGGGCGTGTCGAACAATCGTCTTCTATTATATTCACAGGGTTACGACTCAGAGATTCTGACATTGTACGAATGTAAGATATATTCAGAGTCAATTATAATTCCTTGGCTTTTGGTAACTTAATAAGGGAACATTGGCTCATTAAATCTAAATGACAGTCTAATACGTGGTACGTTTACTTTAATATCGATAATATATTTAGCAGTAAGCTCCTCGATTAAATTCAGCTGAGCCACTTGGTGCACTTACTTATTTGGGCGCATATTTCTAAAACAGTGAATAGCTAGGTGACCTATTTTCTCACAAGTCACACTTAGCTGCCGGTTTGTCGTATTTGAAACTAGGATGATCAACTTCATCACAATTATAGCATGTAATTTTTAATGAACTCCTTGACTTTGTTGTAGAAGTCGGATTTTTACGATCAGTCCGAAAACTCGAATTAAAATCACAATTTTCTCGACCATTAACCGTCCCATATTTAAGCACCTGTTCTGGTTCTGAAAACTGTGCAGCTTGTGCTTCCACTTTAATAGCCCTGTCCTCAACCTCATACAAGATACAATCAACAGCTTGACACCCATAAATTCTACACCTATTCAACAAGTTTATTTTTGTGTACTAGTAATGTTCAAGTGGTTCACCGTATCGACTCTTTTAGCTAACATTTCACTCAAAAGCTCAACATAATCTTCGCGTGCAGGAAAAGATTCAATTAATCTCTTTTTCCACTCTGTGGCAGAACATAATGGATGATCTCCTTATACTTAAGATTAAATTAATAAATAGTAATTATCAAATTAGAAAATTAAAATCGCTCACCATCTCCTCTCCTTAGACTTTGACTTTTATTCTTTTCGCACCCAGGAATCGGACGTGAATGCGTTTGGTCTTTAAGTTGTAGCCTGTTCCAACTCGAACTCCTTTCTCGTAGGTCCTCATAACCCTCTGACTCATAAAGCACTCTGAGACCAATGACGTATGGCCTCGTAGGTATATTAAGAGCTCCCTCTTCTGTCCTTTGAACCATTCTTCGATCTTGGCGTTCTCGGCCAAGATCCTTACGCTATTCAACCTCAGCATCACGCACCCGTGACACCCCTGGTTAAACTAAACATTGTCTATCTTGGCGCACTTCGCCAATACCCTCACGCTATATTTTAACCTCAGCATCACGCACCCGTGACACCCCTGGTTACTCTAAACATTGTATATCTTGGCGTACTCCGCCAATACCCTCACGCTATTCAACCTCAGCATCACGCACCCGTGACACCCCTGGTTACTCTAAACATTGTCTACCTTGGCGCTCTCCGCCAATACCCTCACGCTATTCAACCTCAGCATCACGCACCCGTGACACCCCTGGTTACTCTAAACATTGTCTATCTTGGCGCTCTCCGCCAATACCCTCACGCTATTCAACCTCAGCATCACGCACCCGTGACACCCCTGGTTACTCTAAACATTGTCTATCTTGACGCACTCCGCCAATAGGTACCCTCACGCTATTCAACCTCAGCATCACGCACCCGTGACACTCCTGGTTGCTCCGCACATTGTCTCCAAGCACTGTCGTGCGAGGAGTCTCTCAGCCAAGTCTCATCACTAGACTCCCGACGTCTCGATTCTACCGTACCGCGACCCTTGTCCTGAACTCTGGACACCGCTGGGTCTTGACCAGAAACATCATGACCTCTCATCTCCTCACGATCCATTTTACTGAAAATTAACCAAATCTTGTAAATTCCCGTTAATCCTGTAACCTTTTTTTTCCTTTTCTTTAATTTCACCTTTAAATTAGTCTCCATGATAATACATTTCTCAAATTCCGTCATATTTTCGTTAAATGGTGTATCACATTAAATGTAAAAACAAGTAAAAAGTTATTTACCAGTCTCAGTAACCGCACATTTTTACAATCCAAACCCATTTCACAACAATTTCAACTGTATGCTGTAACTAATAGCTAAACATGACGTAAGTAGAAAAACCTGTAAACTTAAATAACATTAAGTATAATTCCACTCAATAACTTACATCGATCTTACGATCACATTACAATAATAATTTTTAACAACCATTCTTCGTCGTAGTTCGTATCTGAATGTCACGTGCCGATGACATCTGTCCATTATATTCTTCTTAAATCTTAAACTTCTTAACAAAGAGTTTGACTATTATAAGTCTCCTCAGCCACAGTTAATAAATAATTACTATATCTAAATAAAAATACATATTATAGTAGAAGTAGTTGTACAATAATTGTTAAAAATAATAACTAGGCTTACAGTCGTCACTACCAATGGCTTAATAGCCAAGAACCTTGATCAACACCTCCGGAGGCTCTCGTTAGGCGTCTGGGTCAAGAGATTGATTCGGAAAGCGGTACTTCTGGATACTTCTTCCTCAGGGGCCCTGACCACCGGCAGCTTGGACCCTGTTCCCGATGCCGATTGGACACCATTTTTTATATTTTAAATATATATTGTATCTTTTTGACTTTGTCAGCCTAATATATCTCACTGCTGGGTACAGACCTCTTCCCATATAGGGAGGATTTGCACATAGATCACCACGCTAGCTCACTGCAGATTTAAGATTTCCGATTCCAATATTTGAAATCCAGATTTCTCACGATGTATTCTTTCATCGTTTGTCGGTAGTGTCTTAGAATAATTAAGAGAGTACAAATAACTATGAAAAAAACACATTCTTACTTGCCTGTGGATGAAACCTGCACCTCGTGTATACAAATCCTCACATAGAACCGCAAGGTCACCTCGAGTAATTTTAAAATTCATTGATTTATAATACTCAATGAAAAAACTTTCATGCGCTCTAGTCGTCTCTACGTATTGTTAAACCTCCCCTAGATGTCTCCGCTCTGCCATCATCAGACCCTGACTTCATTATCATGGAACAAAAAACAAACAAAATGACAAAATGGTTACATCACGAAGTTATCCGCGAACAACTTAAAATAAGCAACATATACAATATTGCCTACATAGGTATATTGTCTAATTGAGAAACTTTTGGAGTGGGTTAAAACGGGTTTTTCTTTCAGTTTTACAATCGTTGTAGATCCAATAAACTACTCAAGTGCCACTTTCAAAGGTAGGAAACTTACTGATCCGCTAAGTTGTAAATAGTTTCGAACCTTGATTTGGCTTCCTGTTTTACTCGTTAATTGTGCTGTTTGGTACAATAGTAAAATGTTTCGAGTGTCCTAGTGTTATGGCATCATTATTGCAAGTATTTGTGTGAAGATGTATCTCCAACAATAGGCTTACCAAATACTTGTAACCAAATACTAACATAGTTTTAAGATTTGTTCTTAGTAACACCTATGGATGTATCAATAGTCCGAAATAAAGATTATTTTATTTATTTATTTCACTCGTAACTTAATACTTTTATAAAATTACCGATAGCTAAACTGCTCGCACGTGTATCACCCGCGCCTTCACAGTGGCAGTGCTCGGGCAGTGGCGGGCCGGAGCCTCGCGCCCGCCGTTATTACATTGTGGGCAAGCTGTTTATAGAGCGTTCGCGCACCTGATGGTCATTGATCAATAACTAAATTAATATTGATTGATAAACAAAACGTAGTGAGACGATTTGCATGAGAGCTGCCACTGATCAGCTGGTCAAACTGCTTCAAACATCTTAGAATTGCTGTCCGTCGCGCCAGCGCCACCACGTTGGTAAATCGACGGGTCAGATGGAAATTTACTTTGTTAATTCTCATCAAAATCATTATCACCTATTACTTGATAAAATTTGAATATATTTTAGTTACATACGAATCTCGTCTCGATAAAATGAATAAAACATGAAGATGAATACGCTATTTAGATAAGCCGACAATAAAACATACGCGACGCGATCTAACGCGTACGTAACAAGTATCAGGCGAGCGGCGCCGCGCGCCGGCCGTGCCTTGCCGCGATTGTAATGTAATTACGTCTGTAATGCTATGCCGTCCGATGATGGAAAATGTTTCACCTAATTCTGGTGACCCTTTTCACAAAATCTGATTAAATATTAATCTAAATTTTACAGCTTCGTGATGGCTCGAGAAATAGCCTTTTTCAATAGGAATTAATGTTAAAATATTGGTAACATGGAGCTTCGTGAGTGACGGAGCAGTGACTCGGCTCGCGTGCGATGTTCCCATTTCCCAGCCACGAATACTCCAACAGGTAACTGAGTTCCTTAGTCGTGGAGCGCCACACGCGCTGCTCGCTCGGTGACGGTCACGCAATAAATATGCTTCAAACATTTTGAGTTATCTCGTCCACATGCATCAACGTCCATTTAGAGCCAAGCTAACTTAAGTAAGAATTTAATTAAGTATGGATTGCGATGTTCCATCAAAATAATATTAAGTGTATATATTTAATTATGTTAACGTAAGTATTTGAAACAAAAAACACTTTATTTTCCTGACGTGACTACGTTAGGAAGATAATGTAATCCTTTATTCGAATACAGGTATGCGGCGCGAGGTGCGACGCTCAACTCTTAGCAGTTTAGTCAAGTGCTGGACGAAGCAGATCCTTTTATGTTTCATTTATGATTCAGGGCGCGGCGCAACCTTCCCGCACTAATGTCCCCCCCCCCCCGCGCCGCTGCCGCCTCCGCCCGCGCCCCCGCCCCCGCCGCGCCCGCACGTGTCACCCACGTTACTGACCTCCGCGGGAACTCTTTTATACCACGGATTAAGTTGGTAAGGGCCGCGGTTGCTACTTGCCTCGTCACCTGACTTTTTCTGAAGTGAGCTTGAATCACATCATTTACCCAGTACAGCAGGTGTCTTCAGGGAATACTAAAAATTTGCCACAAAGTTGGCATAAATCGAGGAATTTCAATAGGTAAGCCAAATAAGTAAAATAAGCCTTCGTTCGACATCGACTCGGTGAGTATAGAACAAGCTAAAAACATTTTTGTAGAAAGGTACTTTTCAAAACATTACAGTAATAATGTTATTAACGTATCTATTAAGCATCGTTTGTAAACGTAGGGCTAGCAGGCACATGCTGGCCACCGCTTGCCGACCGGCGCGCGGCGGCTGGTTCACGGCGCCAACTCCACATGTTTATGTTCAAACCTCCCCATCTTCACCTTCTGTATTAGACCGATAATCTACAAGCTATCCATCTTTCAATCAGAAGCAACCTGGTCGTTGTGTGTTGGTTGGCAATGGTGCTATGGATGCTATGAGTGTTACGATTGACACGGTGGCTGCGACGAGTCGGCGACCACGATCCCTACGGCAGGATTTCGAGCATCGACCGGCACTTACATGTGACGGCCTCCGTGCTCCCTTGATCCGGATTATCCGAGGATTAAGGACGCTCTTAATAGATATAATGGAGTTTTAGTAGTCCACGGAGCACGTGTAACGCGTGTCGACACTCATACATGATGTACGCGACGCCGACACCGACGTGTCGCGTTGTAGATGTCTCATTGAATTGTAAATGTACTAACTTGCTAATGCGCAACATTATAAAGTTGTCCAAACTTGACTCAGGATTAAATTAAAATTGACTGTTTACATATACAAACACTGATTAAATAATCTGCCCGTATTGTATTCCGTGTGAGAGAGCTGATTTCTCGCGGGAAATACAAGAATGGTACATTAATATTCCAAATCTTTGTTTGTACTTACATAGACGACTAGGTCGGCAGCGCGCGGCGGCTCGAGAGCTCTGCGATCCTAAATAATGTGGGGCAATGAGGGATGATAGATAGTGTCTGATTTCGCTTTACATATCAGCATTAGTGCCGCTCAGTAGGCAGCGCGCTTGCCCCGCCACGCGCCGCGCGCCGGCCGCGCCGTCCGCTGCCGGCAGCTCGCAACAAACAAGTGATGCGAGCTATTTTGATGCTCTTTGTGATAGCAGCGAGAGCGCGCCCTTCGCCTTCGCGCTTCCATCAATAACGGCCTGTCACTGGCTGTGAATGTTCGTGTTTGAGTGAAACCTTTTTAAATTCCTTTTGATTTAGATCTACCTTTTATAACGTCTCGACAGTTGATAAATGGATCTAGTCAAATATTATCTAAACTGGTCGAGCCTAATTACAGCTGTTAAGTACTATTTAATAAAACTTGGTACAACACAAAGTTTCCGAATAATGTTTTGTTTATTTTTTTAAATTTAATTGTGAAGTAGCTAACCATTAGCTAAAAAAAATCTTATATTTTTTTTCATGTCAAAATCAAAATCAAAAGGTTTTTATTTCGAGTAGGCCTTCTCAGGCACTTTCAAAACGTTACTGACTCTAGTTGCGCACATTGTCACATGATATAGTAGGATTAAAGGATTCCCAAACAAAACATAAAACACATTTATGAGTACGTTTTCGAAATTGGATTTGTGTAAGACTGATTATACACCTCATTGTTAAGAGAGTGTACCAGAGTATTACGCACATGCCTACTGGGTCAAACTTCTTTTTCGGTGGTATGGGGTTTTTTTTAAAAAGCTTCTTTTATTCTGTGTAAGAGCCTCATCATACAACATTAGCTGTAATTTTATTCTAGGGCATTAAGATACGAGCCCACACGAAGCTGCCTGCGTCCATTATGTGTAAACATTGTGGACGCAGGCCTATGCCTACTATTGTGTAAATTATTTTTGTTGAACTTTTAACATTGGAATTTAGTCAACATGTAAAATAAATGCAGGACTATTAGCGGTCAATCATATAGGTTAGTTAAGAACTGCGTCCAAGAAGGCGAAGTGAATATAATAAATATAATGTCCTGTACAATTGCGGCCACAATGGCTAATGTTACTATGACACCAGCCAGGTACGCAGAAAATATTATGGTGCAAAGCGCAAGCGTAAACATTTTAACTTTATACTTCCACGCATTTCCGAAATTAAGGATCAAGACTGACCAACCGAAAACAAAGTGATCTTATAACGATCCCAGTGATTCCTGTTGAGGATAAGAACGGCTACTAACAGACTCTGTTTTGTATTAAACATCGTTACGTCATCAACGTGTCTTTGGAACATTTCCTAAATTTACCAAGAGAACATTGGCAAACGAATGTTAAACCATTCGGATTTTTATCTCTAAGGGTTGGTGAACGTTACTAGCCAATCTAGGGATTTGTCATATTATTTGTTCAAAATATGACAAATACGGTGGTTATGGTAGATTGGATTTTAACTTTTTATAAAGTTATTTTTTTCCAAGCTGGACGCCGCAATGGGGAGTTCACGGAGAACGAACAAAACGCTCACGCGACTTATACCTACACCTGCGGGCACAAGCCCAAGTGCGGATGTTTGATTGATGGTCCAAACAAATGCGTGCTTTTGATACAAGCGCGCTACTGAATATCTGCGCTGAGAAGCTTTGTCATCTTCAAGTCCGTTTACACTTTTGTGAAGACTCGGAGTGGCGCAGATTGAGAGCACTCCGTCGCCGCGCGCTCCGGCTGACGCCGCAGTGTGTGTGCGCGCACTACACACCTCCACACCGACACGGCGCGAGGACGTGACGTGTGTGTGAGTTTATTGTGCGGACGATTTTGTTAAATCAAGCGAGAAATAGGTAGCGCGACGCTCGTGTGATATTTGATAATCTCTGAACATAATTACACACCGGCTGCACACAATCCGAACCAGAACACGAGTGCCACTGTATTTCAAATGGTGCCATGGCGCTTGAAGTAAATATTATTCAATTTTAATTGAGAGAGCCTCAGAACTGGGCGCTGAATTTTAATATATAACCGAAGAGTAGGTAATAGACCTCACAAAATTTTATAAATATTGAGATTAAGATTTATTTATTTATCATCATCATGACATCATTACAGTAACTTAATACTAATGCGATGCTATGCGAATCATAGTTACTAAACTAGTAAATCATTTTTATTTCAGCTTTGCAACCAGCTTTCCAACAAAGGTTAACGACTAGTAGTCCGTTACTTAAAAACATTCAAGACTTCCCGTTGAGTTCAATCAGGAATGACATTCTTGAGATTCTAGTGGTTCGTCGCTGCTTGCTCTAAGTTTTACTGACCTTGACTCCGAATGTACCTGTGTTCTTTAAACGTTATCAATGCAGTTATGATGGTGCTGGTTAATCCAAATGTGATCAAATTGATCGACACACTATGGAATCCTGACTTCCTGAATGTGCATAAATGTGATCATAACTCATCCGAATCCCGTTAATCTTCCAACTTCGTTTGGTCCTTCGTTTGGATCTTAAAATAAATGTAGACGAGATCATTATTTCTTGTATCTCTTTTAACTCACGGGCTAAGTTCAAGGAAAGAAACCATTTTTAAAGGCCTACACGGGGACGCAGGTCCAACATGCAGAGGCCTTGTTGAGAACTTTAAAGTGTGATGGGGCACCTACCAAGGACCATCCACCCCTGCTCTATGTAAGAACGAACATGGACGGCCCAAGGTAATTGCATTATTATTGTTATTAGTTGCAATATAACTTTGCGGCTCAGAGTCCTGTAAATAAGTGCTCGCGAGCTGATAGCCTATCGATAGCTACTAGGAATTTAATATAAAATGCTATATCGTTTTATCGCTGTAAATGTGGTATATGGAAAGGCAATATAATCTATAAATAGATGTGTGCGAGTGGCAGAGCCTCGGCGCACAAGGCGAACGAACACTCTGAATATTACGGCACGGTTTAGCATCACAATAAAGTTCCGGAACGTCACTCGACTGATGCTCGTGTAAGAATCGTTAATTGAAACTTCAATATCGGCTCGAAGCGGGCCCATGGGAGGAGGGCAGCTACGAGGGGGAGGCGTGCTAGCTCGCTGCCGACGAGAAAAGATTGATGACGATTAATCTTTCCCCGATTTTAATCAATTCTATCGCATCCTTGACTCGCTGCGGCTGATTTAGCTTATTTCTGGTAGTGTACGCACCCATCGGGCATGATTCTCTGCCAAGTTGTTTTATGTTTCGTCAACAGTTTATTTCGATTTTCTTCACTCGTACGTGGCGAGGATACCAATAGTGGAGAACCAGCTCTCCGAGGCGTGCGACGTCGTGCTGACCGTGCGGGCGGCGCGGCGCGCGGCGGCCGGAGCCAAGGGAACCAGCCGCTACCCCGAAGCAGCCAGATAATTCATCAAACCAATAAGTTCTTGTAATTCAAAGAATGACGATTAATGTTCATTTAAAAAATATATTTTAAATTGACATTGTATTTATGTATTGTATTGACAACATTTTACCGATATCAAAACAAGAAGGGTTCTTAATTCGTCCTGTTTTTATGTTTGTTACCTCACGACTTTTGACTAGGTGAACCGATTTTAATGATTCTTTTTTGTTAGAATGTTTCCATGTAGTTCCACGATAAGGAAGTCAGGGTCTAAAGATGGAGCACCAGATAATTCGAGGGAATCTTCAAAATCAACTCGAAGTGGCGACCGGTACTATTTTTCATTGAGTATTTTATATCACTACAATTTAATAAAAGTCTGGAGTAGATCTGATGATGGAGCCGAGAGACAGCCGAGGGAACTCCTTAGCAATTCACTGCAGCTTCCTTGTGTTTGAGCTTGAATAATTTGTATTTACAAGACCGTTACACCTAGATGGGTTGTGTTAGTATTAGTGTCTAGTGCAGAAAAGGAAGCATTTGTTAGGAGGTAAGCAAAATTTTACAATACGCTTTTCATAATGACTGATAGTTTTTTTGGAGCTATTAGGTTGACCTGATTTTAGGGAAGTAAATATAAACACCCATACAATACATATAGTTCCCACCAATCGGTCAAAATCGCCTGGGTAGTGCAACAACGTCTGAAACAGTACCTCGCTTCACTCGTTGTTACATACGTATAAGTGTTACATCAAACGATCCAAAATGTTTCTAATTGAGAAGTAAGATCGGGTGCAATATCATTCAAGTTGAAGTGCTTTTTGTTGGATTACCCAAAAGGCCACGCGAGACATTCCATATTTTATTCATGGTCGTCGTTAAGAGTCATTACTTTGTCTCTGGGGCCATTTTGCCTCACCATTATCGACATAATTACATAATTTATTAACGGCTCGAGTAGGGAGCGCGGGGTTAGAGGCGAGGCTCTACGAGGCCCGCAGTTTACTGTCCCAGTAGAAGGGTTGCGAACTTATAGCGATGTCGTAAAACTAACATTCAGCTTTTACGAATTGTTGCGTGACGTCGTTACGGTTTTAGCATCGCACGAGACGACCCGTGCCGCGTCGTGCCGCGTCGTGCCGCGTCGTGCCGCGCTCGGGCCTGCTTGGCTGCGGGGGCACGCTGATTGCTCTTGTTGCGTTTGACAATATGTGGCTTGTAACACAGGGGAGTTTCACTCATGAATGTTATTACGTGTTCGAACACGTCGCTCTCATTTCGCAAGTGTTTTAACGTCCTTCACTGTGAGGGAACGTGTCACTCTTTTACACATTTATATCGTAACCGTTTTCCAATTTCGAAATGAATATTCAACAATGCTTAAATTATTTGGCGCCGGATATATGTCGTATTTGTAACTCCCACATAATTCAATAATATAAATATACAAATGAGTAGAGTTAATGGCGAAATATACTAATGAGCCGGTTAGTTTATTGAATATCGATTCCCATTAAAGTCAGAGAGTTTCGAATATCTGTCGGCGGCCGCCTTCCTGCACGCCGCGCGCTCCGTCTTAACACGTTCCCTGCGTCATCATTTTCAAAGAACTTTCAACTGGTGCGTAGGAGACCTAATAGACCTCAAAACAAACCTTCCCGTTGGTGCGTTTGAGACCTAATCAGTCTCCTAAAGAAACAGTTTTGAAAATAACTTATATCTTCCCAAAAAACAATTATATATATTTTAAAGTTTTTGTAGGTGAAAGATAGCCTATTGCTCTATATTTTGCTAGGTTCGCACGCAGTTATGACTTTTGAATAACCTACAAATACCAAAAAAAAAATAGGTATCGAATGTATCTCGTACAGCAACCGAAGATAGTTCAATATGTCTAGTAAGTAGTGATGGGAATAAAATAAAATCTCAGTTATCGATGTTTAAAGTTTTATTAAGTAATTATTTTGAAAAGTGTTTTTCATTAAAACATGGTAAGCACATTGATTGCTTGCATTGCACGCAAATGGTTATAATACGTTTTGTTTTTTTTGAAGCGTCAGTGCTGTTTAATGTGCGTAATTTTACACTTCTTTCTTTTAATGGCACTCATTATTTAATTTTATTAAAAATAAACGAACACAACACGTTACGCGAATTTCGTTTCGAAAAAGTGCGCGCGACCTCCCTCGTCGACGCTAGGACAACACTAAAATGAGCCACACAGCGCCCGCGCCGCCCACCCTCCGTCTCTTGCGTCTACGAGGCGTACGATTTCACGAGTACCGACATATCTCCTAACGCAAGGAATTAAAATAATTACAGTACTGTGCGTTAGGGACCTAATACATCTCTATTTTTTTTTTTAATGTCCATGAATTCAGCTTTAAGTAGGAAGCAAATATGTATATTTGTCCTGCTCATATTTTAAGAACT
Organism: Chrysodeixis includens; assembly: GCA_941860345.1. Taxonomy (NCBI): domain Eukaryota; kingdom Metazoa; phylum Arthropoda; class Insecta; order Lepidoptera; family Noctuidae; genus Chrysodeixis; species Chrysodeixis includens. The sequence goes on from OW796094.1 coordinate 381,064, forward strand.
TTCCGAGATAGACCCCCCCGCAAGGAGTGAAACAACACGATTTTGTTCAACGCACAATACAAAAGTCCTGCAAGAGATCTGACAGATCTCGTAACGCAACGAACGTGTTAATATGCGAGTAGAGACCTACCGAGAGAATATAACGGACGCGTATCGCGACTCGCTCACATTTTCTCGATATTCACGCCAGAAGTAATTTGCTGATGCGGAAAAGTTTCAGTAAAAATGCGTGGTCTCATATTGTCAGCTTTTTATGATGAGGTGACTCGGCACCGCGCCATGTGCCCTGACTCACTCTAATACATATTTAGGCGACACGATCTCTGCGCCGCGAACACGTTGCGAGGCGCGCTCTCCATGTAATATAAACATGTTCGTCGTAAAGAACATTCGACGCACGACTCACACACGCACATACCCCGCTCACGCCATATTGTTACTACGCCTACTTGCCATCTTGTTGTGCCACAAAACTGCTTCTCGATCCCGATTTCTAAGTATTTCTGATTTTTATGAAACTCGATGCAGCAGTTTAGCAGAAGCCCTTATTCTATCAAGTACCAATAAGTATAAACATATAGGTAACAAAATATGACGGTATCACAGTACTATTCATCATCATCTTCCTGCCCTCATCCCAGTTTACTTGGGGTCGGCGCAACACGTTTTTACAGTACTATTACTACTATTTTTTTTTTTTACTGATATGGTAGGTACCTATGTGATGAGGAACATCGGTGGGTGCAATTAGCATCTTACAATGCAACAGAGGACAGGAAGGTAAACGAGCTTGAGACAACCGAGGAATGATGTAATACCTGCTACGTATTAAGTGCAGCAAAGAGTAAGCAAGGCACCTATCATATGCCTAGCAACTGTTCAATCTGTTTCTTCGCACAGTTGTATGACGCTTGTCGCATCTGCTACCCATGCCCTGGTGACGGCGGAATGTGTAACATTAATATCAGTCTGCTGCCTCCGACCCGCGCCGGCCGGACTATATAATGATCGTTACAACACCGCCTTTTATTAATTTTCAGTGCCATCGAAGTACTCAGTTAATTATGGTATAAGAATTAGTCTTATGAACTGATTATCAGTCACTATAAATACTTGGAATAAATACCAAAGGATTCCCAAATTAATACCAAAGCTAAAACGTTTTAGGTTGCTCAATTCGTTTTTGTAATAAACTGCCATAAGCTTTAACTGTACTGTCAAAACATCCATAAAAACGCGTATTATAAATGCCTACCTAGTGGTCAACGAATTCGACCCGCCTACTTCACCAGTTTCAGAAGCGAAAATGATGGGAAATGCAAAAGAAAACAGTTTATTCTAAAATCCAATTTAGGTAACAAAACTAACAAGTACTGATACATTAAACATTTTAGATTCATTTGTTAGCGATACAACAATTGTACAAATTATAATCAACAATAGAATTAGGAAAGAAGAGAGCTTTCGTCCTGCGCACACCCGGTGGCAAGTGACAAATACCCGAACAGTGACGTCACCCGGTGACATGACTGTTTGTTTCTATTTGTTTATGCTCGTAGGTTTCCCAGGAGTACCAACATCGGAGACGATATTTCTCACATTCCTTGTTCAATATTTGTAAAATGTAAACTTATTTACGACGCGTGCCAGTTCGGGTCGAAATGCACACAAAACTAGTTGTGGTAGTGGCTCGCCATAGCATCAACTGCGTCAAGAGCAACGCAGCCTCGACCAGCACAATCAGTATGCGCGCTGTGGTCGGGGCATTCGTTTCTGTGACAGCTTATTCAAAATCCAATCAACGTTTGACCCGCTCGTCATTTAAATGAGAATTACCCGCGATGGGTCCTCCATCTACATTCAAATTGAGGATCAAACAAAAATTGTGTCGTTTAGGGTAGCGGCGCTCGCTGCGGTCGGCTCGGGAGCTGACGGGCCGAGGCGGGGGCGGGGGTCCGGGGAGGGAGGGGGGGAGAGGTCCCGCGCGGAGCCTGTCGCCGGAGTATTGCGCTGTCCCCGCGGTCCCCTCGCGGCGATTTATTGTCGCGCTCTGTCCGCGGCTCCGGTCTTCAGCTTGTCGGGTGGCTCGAGCTTTTGTGCTTGAAATTCAATTTCGTTTGCCTATTGTTTAAAACTGTTAATACATTTGTAAAGAATAAATCAACCTTTTTCGAAATACCTTTTTCCTTGGATATATCTGTTCATAGTAAAATATGTACGACTATATGGATATTTTACAGTACCTACATGCTTAAGAAATTCTCCTTCGTTCGTCGATAGTTACAAATTAAATATTTTTGTTATAATATATGTGTTAGCAAATCTTGTTGAGACAAGTCTAAAGTGTTCTATTTGTATTAGTAACATCACGATGTGCACGGTGGCCGCGACCACTGTACCACTTCCTATGATAAAAGCAGGCGCGCGCCGGTATTGAAATAATTTTCTTTTTACATTAAAAATGAGTTGTCGTTCGCGACTATAAATACGAAGCTTCAAGGTTCGGCACCATTATATAATAGGCTTGAGCCGCTATAGTTGTCATCAATACATTTTAATTTTTGTCTGTCTGTCTGTCTGTCTGGTACGTTATAACTTCAAAACCACTGAACGGATTTGAACGCGGTTTTCACAGTAGGATTACATATAATTAGGAACGTTGTCAAAACTTTGTTTCATCAAAATCGGTTAAGGGAAAAAAAAGTTATGGTCAATTGAACATTTACTTCGAGCACTCCTCCAAAACTTTCAAACACTACAACTTAGGTTTATTAGTTACTAAAACATATATGTATATATATCCAAATTTTAATATTAAAATTTATGAGAGGTAACAAACAAAACAAATAAGTGATGAACACTGTCCTCGATAGATGGCGTTGATGAAATACGTCATAAACCTAGATCGCGGTGTCAAGATTTTTAGTTGTGTAATGACTACCATGAACCCCATGATCATTGACGATAGATCATTGACGGTTGTTAGTTGTATATCAATTGATTTCGAATTTCGTATTGAAACATAAGTAATTATCAGTATGTATGCAACTTGTAAAGATGATTAAGGTATAAATCTACTTTTCAGTTTAAGCTTTAGGTTGTTGAGAGAGATGTAAGATTTATGTCTGTATATTTTCTATTATAATTGTTAGCGGAACGGTATAAAAGTAAGTTAAGTGTGTATGTTTTATTTACACGTGCAAATATTGCTGAAGTATGCTGTATAATATAAAATAATGATGAATGATGATGTCTCTATCTGTCTGCCTGTTTGCGATTAACTCTAAATCTACTGTACCAATTTTCACGTTGTTTTCACCCATTTATAGAGTGGTTCTCATGGAAGATATACAATTTGTAAAGTTTTGTATACCTATATTTTTTACGGCTATAACCGACTTTCGCGCAGGCGAAGTCGCGGGCGAAAGCTAGTTCACAATATTATCCTTCTTTAGATAACCCGAAACCGTATAAATGTGCAAACGCTGCGATGGTTCCTTTGCATTAGCTTGATATCTACGTTTTATTAATAATACGGCTGCTAAAAATGTTGCAAGAAACAAGACACCAGATACCCAAACTGAATCACTATGGCAGTACCCTAGTACGGTAATGCGACAGCGACATGTGACAGCCCTGAGCCGCGGCCTGCGTCACTCGTTAATCGCGACACCTCGTTACGGCTGATTGGCTCACTATTGTTTGTGTCGCAGCCGGCGCGGGCGAGCTAACACTGACGAGTTGTCTTTGCAGTGTCGGCCACTGGTGGCTACTGCAGGTGCACAACGCCAGTTTGCCACTATATTTATTTTACAACATTACCTAGCAACATTTTTCATACTCTTTAATTTAAAAAATCCGTAGTTAAAATATATCACGATATTGCAATATCTACTTTGGTAGTAAAGTTACTATTAAGTGACTACATTTTTAGTTCTAGCTTAGTATTCACACTAGCGAATCTTCAGAGTAGGCGTTCAATGAGGCGTTCAAGGTGGCGTTGGCGCTGTGCTAACGCAACATACGCGGGTCGTTTTATCTGCAATAAAATGATGGTGATTTTCCTGTTTCTGCATTTTTAACCGACTTCAAGGAGGAGGTTTCTCAATTCGACCGTATTTAAGCTTTTTTTTGGTTATTTTTTCCTGTATGTGTAATATAGTTTGTACCCGTATATCAATAACGGAAATCTTAGTAAAATGTACGGATTGCGTATTTTCTTTGATTTTTCTCTTCCATGATTAGATTATATTTTTTTCAATTATAAATTCATGCAACGTAGGTAAGTACTTTTTGTATATTATAATAAGGCACAACATTCACTTCTTCATTTTTAAGAGTAACGAATCCAGTTTCTTGCGTTACTTTCTTTATCATTACCTACTTGAACGTATCGAAAGTGCCTAAAAATGGTCTATTTGAAATAAATATTTTTTAATTATGTTTTTGATACAAATTCACTAATCCTATCATTACTTGTATCAAATCAAATCAAATCATTTATTTGCCTTAAGTGTTGTAAGTACAAATATTGGTCTTAAAATATTTATACATATAGTTCAGAACACTTAGTTAGGAATGTAACATGCAAATATTTTGTTTATGTTTTACATGTGGACATTTTACAATCATAGTAATGAAAAATATAATACGTATTAATTACATTTATAAAATCTATGCTAAATACCTAACTATAATTACCTTATTACATAACTTTATTATATTGTCTAATTTAATATAGTACCTAGTACCTATCTAGTAGTCGGTAGATATTCAATTTATTTAATAATTTATGTACACACAAAACAGGATAAAAAGAACACAACATAACAAACAAGATGTACAAGGGTACTGTTTATTTCTAAAGAAATCTCTCCCAGCAGACCCGCGATAGGAGAAGTGGTTGATTATGGTAGTCATCAGTGTGCAGACTACATATATAAATATATATACATATATATATCTAGATATGTATATATATTTATTTATTTAAGTACCTACAAGATATTAATTAAATTTATTATTATGTTTAGGACTTAACTATTTAACTACTAATACAATTTAAGCTCTACTTATTTATAATCTATTTTTGAATATTTAATTAATTCATCTACTGAATAGAAAGCTTTATCCAGTAGCCAATTTATAAGAAGCTTATAAAATAATCTATTAGGTATATAATCTATACATATATGTATGGTAAGTTGTCTCACTTTGAACCAGGTAAATTTCAAAGTCCCATATTGGGCTGGATTTTCAATCAATGCCTTAAATTTTTTGTGTATAGTTAGCATATTTATTTAGCTTCAATTTTGTAAAACATTAATTTCTCATAGTCTTTTTAATTTCGGCGTAAAACAGGTTTTTCTGAAAAAATATTTTTGGTTCAATGAGTACTACCGGTGGTACACATTTAACCAGGGGGTGGTCCACATTGAGCCACCTTATTAACTATGTCTTATAGATCAATTTATAAGGCAAATACTTTGTAATAATAAAAATCAGTCTTATATTTATTAAAATCACTTAAAATCTTATGATCCTTTAATTGGATAATTAGCCAAATCGGGTTCCAAAGGCATCCGGAGTTTCATGGCACCTGATCTGTGCAGCTTAACACTTAGGCTTGGCCTCAAGCGTGTTGGCAGTCGAATGCCGCCCTCTTTTTCTTATCGTTACTTTGTTTCGCACCATTTTATAACAAATTAAAACAATTGTAGAAAAAAAACTCATTTAACGACTTGGATGTACACAATAAACCATGGTTCAATGTGTAACACCCCCAGGTGGTTCACTGTGAGATACACCAGGTTTTGATAACTAATCTTAAAAATTTACCGGCTTACCAATCACTTAAAAACTCGAATTGTAGCGCTTTAAATTGCTAAATAACCGTAGAATACAGTGTACATATAAATAAATTGATATTATTTAAATGAAAAAAGCTAGAAAAGAATGAAATTGGAAAAAAATATTTACTTTTTGAGTCAATTTGCTTTCAAATGCTCCTCACACAACCAATTGGCACGCGATCGCCACGCAAATTAGTGGGCAGTAAGGGATCGTAAATACCTCTCTTTCACTCATATTAGCGCGGTTTTGCAACGTGGCGTTTTCGAGATTCGGCGGTGGTTCAATTTAGCTGCCTGGTTCACTGTGAGACACCCGACCCTATATGTATACACAAAAAGCTGAAGAGTTTGTTTGTTTGCAAAGTGTGTGTGATGGGGTACTATCTATAACTTAGTAATCTTGACGTTCAAAAAGTACTACATTGTAGCCTAATTTTAATAAATGATTAATTTTGATTTTGAACGCGCAAATCTCAGGAACTACAGGAACGAATTAAAAAAATATTTTTGTGTTAGGTAGTCTATTTATTGAGGAATGCTTTAAGCTATATAACATTACTCTGCAACCAATAGGAGCGAAGTAATGGTTTATAGTTGTAGCACAAACGGGCAATATTATTCAAATTTGAGGTTTATGAATTACGGATAATCTTTTAACATGTCGGTGTATTTTTATCTAATACTATGTTTACCCATGACTAGCCCTGCCTCGCTTTCTTTGGAGTTTGCAGATTCGACGATATCAAAATCCATATTATCAATTCCACTGGACAATGCTTGAAAGGTTATAAATATTTAATGAAAAATGTTATGTATTCAGAACAAATTTATCCTGTGATGTAAAATCACAGTGGATGTGTGGATATTATTTTTAAGTCCACAACATCCTCATTTTTTATTTCAAAACAAGTGGCTCATCTAGCAAACAAAGTAAAGAAAGAGACTTAGTGCTTAACATAGTATACATAAATATTCCTCATTCACACAACGCCAACTTGTCTGAAGTTAAGCATATTAAGTAGCTTGTGTTATGACAACCCATAAACATACTTATAATTTTCTAAATACATACATACCATACATACCGCACTGAACAAAAACGCATCAAAATCCGTTGTGTAGTTTTAAAGATTTAAGCGGTCGAAGGGGCATGATTATTACGGGGCAAGGGTAATGAAAATGATTTAAAATTCAAGTTATTTCTGTAATATTTAACTCTTTTCGTCTCAATTTAATATACCTATTTAGTTACATTCTCGAAAGTGTAGCCGAGTTGTCACCTAGCGGGAATAATCTACGTAATAACAGCGAAATACCACTCACTGATTTATCCCGAAATTTAAAAACACATTTACACTAACTTGACAATTTGCTTGCAGATTTCCTCAAGGATAGATATAGACAGTCGTTAAGAACCTAAGGTGTTAACAAAATTGTATAAAAGACCTATTTTTTTTAAGTTCGAGTTTTGAAATTTAGAATAAATACTCTGTATATGGCGTTGGTTTCAGAAATCTACCCCTTTTTAGGCGTGATATGAGCGTTGGAGGTTAGTATGGAAGTCCTATGGTATTGTAGTAAGAGATGTGAAATTTTGTGTATTTTAGATAAAAAAAAAACAAGTTTTTACCCGTTTATTAAGATCGAGCAAAAAAATACTTTTATTGTATGGGGGCCCCCTAAATATTTTTTTTTTTTAGTACTTGTTATTACAGCGGCAACGGAAATACATAATTTGTGAAAATTTCAGCTTTTTTAGCTGTCACGGTTTATGAGATACAGCCTGGAGACAGACAGGCAGACAGCAGAAGCATAGTAATAGGGTTCCGTGTTACTCTTGGAGTACGAAACCCTAAAAATCAATTCCGTTTTGGGGGTAACACGGGGGTTTATACATTTTTCGTAAAAAAAAAACGCAATAGAATACAAAATCTGTTCTATTTGTTGCCTCTAAGGCGGAACAAACTCCGCCTTGTCAGCTAGTCTGTTATAAAACTGTCATCATTATCACAAAAGTTTTACTATTTGATGACATTTATGATACTGATAATCACATAGCGGTTTTGTCTCCATGCCAAAAGGCTTTATGACTTAACACGAGTGCGAGTTCCTTATTCGTTCATGTAACACATGTTCACGCAGCATGGTTTGATTCAGATGCAACGAGCACCGCTCGAGAAAGTGTTCTCTGCAAGGAAAGTCCGACACAAAACAAACACAAGCACTGGACGCGCTGCGACACTAAGTACCCCTGCCCCTCACCCCCCTCCCCGGCGCGAGACAACTTGCCTCCTCCCCCCTGTCACCTCCACGACCGTCTTAATACAGCCTAATTGCAAACACAAAACGACTTGGAAATGGACTACGGACAGCAAATATAACAGCGCGCTACAAAAGTTTCTTTGTAAGCTGTTTGTGTTTCGTAAGACGTACTAAGCGCACTGGTTGTAAAAGTTGTTAGAATATGTAATTAACGAATATATCTACCCAATAACATCTGTGTCATTTAATATTTAATTTAAACAAAATTGCATCCTTAAATCTGTTTGCATTCCACGAACGGCTGACATGTCTGATACGTGTACCGAGAAAGGAATTGAAGCAATATAGGAGAATCAAGAGAATGCCGCCGCGGTGAGCCGGGATGCTCTGCAGAGAACAGTTGCGGTATAATAACACAGTCACAAGTAACGTAACGCAGAAAATCCGTAGGTAGGCTTGAAATATCTTCACAAGTAGCCTAGAAGCCCGATCATAATAAGCATAGACACTGAACATGCATAGTATTAGGAGGTATCCAAGTGGTCAGCATTAACGAAATGTTCGTTTTTGAGATGCGGCGGTGACGGTGCAGACTGCGCCTTCTGCGGCAACTCTCGCCGCTCGCCGTCACTCCGGGACACTCGCTTGCGTTCCTTTGCCTCCGACTCATGTAGCGTCGATTTCACAGCATTGTTGCACCCACTCGCGTCATAAAGGAGGTAAGAACATTTTTACTATATCCGAATTTAGTGGCTAGAATCATTTGGTTTTTGTAACATTTATAATTTCTGTCCTAACAACCGCTTGTCTATGGTAAAACTTAAACTACAGACGAGTATATATAGTTCCCGGCACGGATCTTGAGCGCTGGCCTGGACATGAACAGAAGTCATTTTTTGGGTCTCATCGGGTCTAAGCACCGGGTCTATTTTCGCCTGTGATTGGCCCTTGGCGTGACGCCGAGAGATGCGTCGCAGGCGCCGGTCCTGATTCGCTCGTCACTGTTGCAGAACACGCTTCTAGACACAAGTATACTTCGTGATTCAAGCGTCATTACTTTTGTATATTTTTTTGAAGTTATAGTTCAAACACATATTTGGGGTGAGATAATCTTCGATCATTAAATAACTAGTACACAATAAACAACGAGGTACACGATATTTCGTTAAAACATATTGAAAAAGCACCTTTAATTGATGCTAATAAGTTCGATTTTGCATTTAATTAACAAACACTTTTTTTTTATTTTGTACATGCCAATTAATTAAAACATTTTCTTTTCCATTACATAACTCAAAGAATTTGAGTAAGTAATTAAGAATAATAATTATAATTACTAATTAGTACGATGCGCAGAACTATCCCCACTCTTTCACCGAGCGCTCAACATCCGTGCCGGCACCTATACATGCTATATAAGTATTATGACCTAAGTAAGTATAAGTATAGGTACATAAGTCATCCCATAATAGGCATTCTCGGACTTCTCGGAGGCTTTAGTAGTCATACTGACTGGAAAATTGCATTCTACTGTGACAACGTTTTAGAAGTGCGCGAGGTTGCTGGCAGGCGAGCGAGGGGGCGGGGGCGGGGCGCGGGGCGCGCAGGAGGGGGGGATGTGCAGGCAGATGGGAGCGCGGACGACGTTCGCCGACGCCTCTGCAGATTGCCGCCGAGCTGACCCACATACCTAGTTTTTAACGTCTTTGCATTTTCCCTCCCGACACACGTCCGTCTGTCATTGTTACTGCAATTTGAGCAAAATACTTACCGTAAATGTTTAAACTAAGGAACCAATACGTGGGTCTGTAGTTTAATATTATAATTTCCTTTTAAATAACAAGGAATAATCTTCGGATAAGGAGCATACATCATGCGTTATCTGCGTCACATATAACTGGGAGGGCACAGTAAGTACCGGCAGCATAATATCTGCCTGCCGATCGCACCTTATCAGTATCGTGGTCGCTCGGCGGTGAGCCTCGACTGGCCTCGAGCCTCGAGCCGCTGTTTATGTATAGCGGATATATGTATTTAGTTTGGTCATTACAATCATTCGGGTTCCAGTGTAGCTAAGTTTATATAACCAGTTCCCTTTAGTGTAGAGCAGCTGCCACACATGAGTGTTAACACCTACGCTCTATGTTTACACCTCAAATAGTGTCTATATTGACTCCTGGTCTAAAATAGCACTATAGACATATATCTATCTTTGTTATTTAACATTAGACATAAGCAACAACGGTAACATTAATGACATGATCAAAGTATAAAATCAAAGTTGTCAGGGGCTCGGAATGCCGTCAGCCACTAAAACTTGTTCTTAAGACAATGTGTTTCTGAATACCCAAGCGGAATACTCAGGCTCACGCTTGTCCAATACTGTTACTGCCACTTGTTCTCACATATACGTTACAAATAATAACATTTTACAAATATTATAACCGAGTTTTATTATCGCGCTCATCACAGTCCGTCTACTCAATACAGTATAGCTGTCATGAGTCAATATGCTTTTGAGTACTTAATGCGGACTTGATCTACGCTTTACTGTAATAGATCTATGATGAATGACAGAACTTTTTTGATTTAAATCCCGTTTATTCAAGTTATGCAATCTGTCCTTCAAACCTAAGCAAGTCGAAGGATTCCATGTTCTTAACGTTGCAAGTGACACTAGCATCTTAGACACTCGGAGAAGTTAACGGTGCGCCCTTAGCGTAGCCCCGCAGCCAGCGGGCAGCAGCTCACTTGCTGTCAGAGCGGACTGCTGAACACTGCGGACAAAAGAGCTAGCTTCACGTGGAGTAACTAAGTTAACAAAGTCTACGTGTAATTTGTGACTACAGATTATTCGTAGAGCCGGCAGAATTTGTCAAGGAATCTTTAATTGTTATCGCCGTGTTAGGAGCCCCACACTTCCAGTTTAGTTTAAATACGAACGTGAGTGGCTACGACAGTCCCAGGATTGATGAGCGCTGGCAGGCGAGTGCGGGGGTGGGGGTCGGCCTGGCGGCCGGGGGGGGGGGGGGGGGGGGGGGGGGGCAGGGAAGCGCGGTCGCGGTACAGTCGGAGGCAAGCTCGCTGGTGACAGTGATCCGGTTGCTGACGAGTTTTATAATTATTAGTGTGGCAGTGAAGCTCGCGTCGCCCACTGTCACCTTTAATTGAATTATGCTTTCAGGAGACTTTATTTGCCGTTGTCGTAGCCAGGCGGCACGAGTGAGCAAGAGGCCGCCTCACCTATACATATTTGATTACGTCGTTCCAGACTTCAGAGTTCAAGACCATTTGTTAACCTGTTCTCGGTGTCGTCACTTTTTTTAGTGGTAGCTGTCGAATCCTTCATATCTTTAATTTTTAAATGATACTAAGCTGGTGTTTTTGTTGCGAATTAAATTGGTGGTGACACCACATGAGTGTATTTTATTCATAGCGAGGGTTTCCGCACCGGGCCTGCAGCCGCTGCCGGCGCGCCGGGCGGCGGCAGGCGGCGGCAGGCGGCGGCAGGCGGCAGCAGGCGGCGGCAGGCGGCAGCGGGCGCGCGACGCTCGCTACACATTCATTATGCAAGCTGATGTCCGCCGACTCCGAGGCTCACACTCATATTTTTAAACAAAACCCAAGTCTTTGTGTAGAATTTTAATCAAGCGTAAGGCGGACCATCTAAGTGGGTAAGGTAAAATATACATTCTTTACAAAGCTGCGGTTCTTGTATTCTTTACGATTATTACCTCAGCTTTGTGTATTTTATACGGAATAATGTTTAGTATTATGCGATCCGTCTTAGGGTAATTTGCGGACTCAGCGACACACGAGGCTATGATAACCTTTTTGGATGTGAAGTATCTACTGCACATCTGAGCTATGTTATTACCTATCTCATTGCTTTTAATTACAGCACGTTTTTATTAAATGTATGATTAAATACACGTCCGCGGAAAAAATATCTTGAAATCTTTACTGAGAAATAAAGCTAAGTATCAAAAGGAAAAGGGGTAAAGTCCTTTTTATAAGCAAACGTTAATTATCACTACATAGTATCAAAGTCGCTTTTCTTTCCTCATGTCCCACCGACAGCTTAAATCCTTAAAACTACGCAACGGATTTTGATGCGGTTTTTTTAATTGATAGAATGATTCAAGAGGAAAGTTTTTAATTGTATAATTACATCTATTAAGTAGTGGTAGTAGTATATTTCCGTGTGGTGTCCGGATATAAAGAATGGCACCACCCCATATCCTCCACTGGGTGTCGTAGAAGGCGACTAATGGACCTTAAGACCCAGTGCACTGTACCAAGCACCTTGGGTCACCCGAATGGTGGCGGGTAAACAACCAACAATCGCATTCCCAAAGAGGGTTAGTGTCAGACAGGCGGCCGACTATAAAACCATAGCCAAAACTTTAAGCAACATGTCTAGAAGACGTGTTGCGCCGACCCCAAGTGAAATGGGATAAGGGCAGGAAGATGATGATGACATCTATTAAGTAGTAAAGAAATACCGTTATTTTTGAGTTTTCTAATGTGATGTCGTTAATTATCATTCTTTTCCCACTTACATTGCAAACACAGGCTAAACCCTACGAGATTTATCAAAATAATGTAGATACTAATTATTTGTACACATTGAAAAAGTCTACAGAAAACTCGGCGATGGTATATGTTTATCCTTATGGATATCCCACAATATATTTTTTTTTGTCATTTACTTTTTACGACAAATAATGGCTAATTTTCGAAGCCATTTTAAGCAACACAGCCTTAATCCTTATCCAGTTTTGCTCTATGTCAATCTATCCTACAATATTGTATAACCCCATGGGGCGGAGCACCAAAAACAATCATCCTCTCCCTTGGACGAGCACAAAGAGCTGTTCTAAAAGTAGCAAAATCTCTACCTTTCCTTTTCCCTACCAACGAGTTTTTAGATCCTGCAAAGTGTTGACTGTTCGGCAAATTTACATTCTACAGATTGTACTTAAACAACATGCTACGCTTACTTATAATGCTGATATAATAAAAAAAGGACGGATTGATATAGTCTGCAGCTCATCTACTACCTGTATATATATTAAGAATAACTATTTATTTCAAGTAACAATTTTATTTTATTTATATAATATATGTCCTGACATATTATTTATATTATTTATATAATATATATAATATGTCCTGCGTAGCTGGCTGGTGTCATAGTAACACTGGCCGCCGTGGCCGAAATCGGCCGGACCGCTATTATTATTTTACTAGCTGTGCCCGCGACTTCGTCCGCGTGGAATAATTATTTTGGGCATCATTTATTTTTACGGACAACCTCTTTAGCTTTATAAATTATAGCTGTTACCCACGACTTTGTCCTCGTCATTTTTTGTTATTATTTTAGACAATTTAGTTTTTAATTTTTTAAAAGAACATATTTTTTTTAAAGTAGGTACCTACTTCTGCGTAAATTATATTTTTAGTTTTATTTTCTTGTAGCAGAAGTACATATTGATTTTCTCCACAACCCGATACGTTGATACAACTCTTAACAAATGCATTAATTTCGACCGAATTTGATTACCATAAAAACGGCTCTTGTGAGTCAATCTTAAAAGATAGACATATACTGTCCTGGACATTTTTTTAGATCATTTCAACAGGAATAATTCTTTCATACATATATTTTTGGTATCTTGAACCGTTTTTGGAGCGCACGCAACGGAAGCCCTCAAGGATGAATAATTTTCCCCGTTTTTTTTCACATTTTCCATTATTACTTTGCTCCTAATAGTTGCAACGTGATGTTATATAGCCTAAAGCCTTCCTCGATAAATGGTCTATTCAACACAAAAAGAATTTTTCGATTCGACCCAGTAGTTCCTGAGATTAGCGCGTTCAAACAAACAATCAAACAAACAAACAAACTCTTCAGCTTTATAATATTAGTATAGATTTATTTATTTTTAAGAAGGCTTACAGAATAATAGTTCCAACTAAAATTACAAATCAGGTTATCACATTGCTAATAACAAGCCTCCACAGACAGATACTATGTGGGTTATTACTTTACAACACATAAGTAAACAAGGTAATATTCTAGTTCCTAAATTGTATACATTTTAAAATTATATTATTATTACGATGTTATTTACTAAAAAAGAATGCCTTAGACAGAAGTCTTCTCGCTGTGCCAGCTTTAGTACAGAATAAATCAATATTAGTGTTATGTGGAATTTCATTAAAACTATGTGCAGTTCTCAAAAAGAACGAATTGTGTCTGTTGTTAGTTGTAGCAAAGACACAAGACTCATAGAGTTAGTAATATACTTAAAGGATTCGAGCTGTCACCGGAGCAATGAGACATTTTCAAGTAGGCGTGAATTGGCGTGTAGGAAGATATCTCAATAAAATAACAGTTGTAACACTTAGTTAACTTATTATTCTCTTTAACACAATCAGACTTACTCTAAAACAACCACGGCTAACTTAGATTTATTAATAAATGTAACGTCCACCGAGTACGTGGTTGCGTGCGCTCGTTTTCGACCGTCCAACTCGAAGTCCCAGATTGTCTATGATGGCCGCCTCACCAGAGCTCGGTGTTCGCTATGGAATTCGACTTTTCTGATGTTTCACCGTGAAGTTTGGTGACCAATGAGGTCTTGAGAAGCGGATGCGCTGACATACTTATAATCTATGTTAGTAAGATAACAATACATAAAATAATCACAATAATAAGTTGCTACATCACCGCAGCAAAGTGACAGGTCCTTACTGCAGTGATTCACAAACGCACAATCTAGCCTATTTGCTATTAGAGACAGGATACTGTTGGTACTGCCCCTCACCCCACGCACCAGACATGCGCACCTCTTACGCATCATGGTGTAGAAGCAGTCTGTGCAGGCTTCAGCGAACCTCCCTGATGCGCTGCAGCAGCGAGGCAACCCCATCAGCATCCTGAATGCGTTATTGTAATGAACGCGAATGCTATATGCATTTACAAAGAAATTCTTTACGGTCCTAGGGCCCTTATTGTACAATAGATTAAATAGAACACTAAATATTTATAATTTGACTTATTTTAATTGTAAATGTCATGTTTCTGATTATTTGCAAGGCTTGTCTTATGACCAGACGGAAGAACTGCTTACTGTATGTAAATAAAATTACCTAGAGACAAGCAAATAAGATATCTATGTAAGCAATATTATCCTTATAGTATGTAACTTTATGCATTTTTATTTGCTTGATGTTTATTACGTAATTGTTAATACGTTGCTGACGAATAATAGAAATAATTACGCCTGAAGCACAAGTTCTACCTAGTTCAGGCTAATTACACATTAGCATTTATTTAGTAGTAAACAAATTATTGTAAAATGTTGTACAAATTGTAGTATCTAATAATAAACAATTTATTTATATAGTATCAACATTGCACCCGTGCGAAGCCGGGGCGGGTCACTAGTTCTTTCATAAAACAAAATTAACGAAAAAGTAAATAAGAATAAATTTACTCCAATAAGAAATATTTTTTTTTTTCACAGTTCCAATCTTATTACTAAGAGTGTGTTACATTTTGCTGGTCATCAGTAAGATATTCCGCACATTCTGTTTCCTTTTGCGATCACCGTGTCACACGCTTTTATTAATAGAATTATGACTGAGAAAATGATATGTATATTACATAATTATAGAGAAAATTTATTTTTAACTTTTAAGTTTATTTTATTTTATTACCAAAAAACAAAAGCTTCCTTGTAGGAACTTTTTTTCTCTTTATTTTATGTTATACTATTTAGTATTTAAAAAACTACGACATATTCGTCAAGATAAACTAATCGAGCCCAAAGTCGATGGCGTTGTGTCGTTTGATCAAGGAGTTCCTATAGCTACGCTTCAGCTCCATCATCAGATCAGCTCTTTGTTGTAATATTATTGCTGGCGGGCTGCTGGCGGGCTGCCGGCGGGCTGTGGCGGGCAATTGATTTTGAGTGTTTAACTGTGTTACTTGGGTTATGAATTAGACGTTTTGAAAGCGATGCCTTCCTGAAAATATTTTTATTTGATTTCAATTGAGTTCGGGATTCATGTTAATATTGATTTTGACTTCATTTATTCATTAATTTTTATATTCGTGGTCAGTTACCACAAACGTGGTGCGGTGCGCGTGGATACATATTAGCACGTGCTACCACGGGAGCGATGCGAGCGGCGGCCGGTGCGCACGGGCCCTTACGTGTCGGGACTGATATAATTTCTTGATTCCCGGGCGCTGGCGGCGCGCCAACAAATAAAATCTTTATGCTAGCTGCAGCACGTTAGCAGCTACTGGAGCCTCAATACGTAGAGGATGGTTGCTATTCGAAATGCTGACTTTTAGAAGCGCTTTTATCGTCGCTTCTTTAATAAGAACAGGAATGAATATTCGCAACGGTTTGTAATAATTCTCTGCTTTCATTGATTGAGGGTCACGTTCCCGCGACTGCCAGAATGTTGGGCTTAATTGTGTGGAAAGAACTCCCCCCTTTCCCCCGCTAAGTAGCCCTCCACCAAGACACGGAAGCCCACCGCCTCCCCGCCGAATGTCAGTATAATTAGCTTGGACGATGAGCGCCTGTAACGTGGAACACAAAACCCACTTTTGTAACTTAAAGTTCTGAATTAGTTACAGGTTTTACGGTCAGTTTAATAACAAAATATCAACTATGTACATTATGTATGTATCACAAACGGTCAAACAATCAAAGAAATTGTGAATTGTTAACCGCAACTGTAGTTGACCAAACTGAGCCTGGTGTGTTTCGTTCGTGGAATTGAACTTTTTGTGAGCATCAAATCGTCGGCAGTGATATGCGGTTTAGTTCCATTCGGCTCATCGATTGCTCTATTTTAGAGTTAGAAGCGTTCGGCGCACAAAAGCAGCGTTATCTGCGCGGGACGGTGGCGGCTCACAAGTTATTTGCACTCAAACAAAAGGCATTTGAATAAGAATGTATTTAGAGCTCGCTCGCACGGAGTGCCTCATTATATTAAAAGCGTAGGAAATGAGTCCGTGAACCGAACATCGCGTTCACACGATAGCTGATGTGTTCCCTATTAAATCTTGTAATAAAAGCAGTAGGCTTATCAAACAATCACAGAGCCTGAGATCGAAGAGTCAAACAGATCGTTGATGTGTACAGAGCCTATTTTAAATTATAAAAGGTAAAATATTATTCTTAAATTTATTTTGATCCTGAAACCATAAGAAAGCAATACAGTAAATAGCTCTCTGAGTAGCTTAGAGTCTGATTACTAACATTTAAAACAGAATATTTTTGCCAAATGTTGTTTCTTTAAGTTATTTTTGTCTAATTAGTTCCCCCTTAAATAAGAGCTGTAATACACGAGTACTGCGAGCGATTTACATAGAAATTGCTTTACCGAGGTTCGTGACAACGAAAGTCTTTGTTAAATTATAAATGACAATGTTTGCATAGTAAATATCAATGAACGTGCCGCAGGTGAGTGTCGCGCAGCACTTAGCCCTGCGCGAGAAACTAATTGAGCAATGTTTTAGCGCACGTGCCCCGACACATTCGTTTGAGATATCAATTTTACACTCCAATAACGAAATGTTTGATCGTGGCATCGATAATTTCCTTTGAAATTAATTTGCCACACGGTTACTTTGCCGCGCTTTGGTCTGCGCTCTGGACCCATTCAATCGAAACCGAAATATACAGCGAGAATGGAGTGCCAGAGTGTAAAGAGCAAAGCGTGTTCGGCTATTTTTAGGGTTTCGTGGCGAATCGTCAAAGAACGGATTCGTCGTGTCTGTCTGTCTGACTGTTAAGACTGGTAAATAAAGATATTTTGTAAGCCACATTAAGATTTTTACATCAAAACAGAAAAACAAAAAAAAAATTGGGGGCTCTAGTCTTTATGGTATATGATAAGTGTCTGATACCTATTTATGCAAACTACGTGTTTAAATAGATTTTACGTGCGGATGCCTGCACCATGCCTCATTTTTTTCAAAATCTGGGGAGTCTTTATGGACACCCTCCTCCATAGGAGAACTGACTAAACCTGAACCGCCTTGTAACGTATACCGCAGATGGTCCGTACAACTTTAACGCTTTATAATCATCTGTAGCGTGTAAAGGACAACGACGCAAAAACTTACTACAAAATTGTTTTTATATCATTAAAAAAGTCATTATTATCGATAATGAAGTATTACAAATTAGGCATTTTAAAGCCAGCACTGGATGCTAACGCTACAAACTGTGCGATGCAAACGCGCTGTAAGACTCTAAAACCTCTAGTAATGATAATATCGTGGTATGTGCGCGACATCGTAACACACGGTCGTGTGTTTTCATTTACAAAAAAGAAAACCTGAAAAGGGATCACACAAAACATTTACAATTGCGGTACACTGGTTTTGGTAACTTAAAATTTGTGACAATTTGAACACAACCTAATAAACGAAATATGAGATCCTCTGCAAAAACAAAGGCCAATGCCAAGTGTCCATTATACAGTATGTATATTTGAACGACGGACTTATTCAAACCACCAATAGTTTATGCATAGACTTCACCAATAAACGTATAGACAATAAAAAAAACCCTGATTAATGACGAACAAAATCGTTCCAAAAAAGTCCTAATAACTTCGCAACGTTTTAACACCCTCGCGCTTATCGAACATATGCGCGGTCAATGACCGACGCCGACGTATGAATGCATTTCACTGTGCGGCACTCGTCGTCGACATCACAAGGGGCGCGGGGGGGCTTGCGCGCTCGCTGCCTTAGCGGCGGCACGTGTTTGGCGCGTGATATTAAGCATTTTGCGCTCTGTGTTCATAAATACTGTATTTTATCGGATAGTTATATGAAAAATTAAGGTCATAGTTTTTTTACATATTTGGGACGAGAATCGAATACTGACCACCCTCCTTCAATAAGTCCGTCGTTCAAATATACATGCTGTATAGAAGTAAACGGCAAATACTATGTCAAAAATAAGTTTTAAATTGTAGATCATGCAATTATATCAACCACATGTCATAAACACTATATCTGTATAAATACCCATTCTGAGGATACGGAAGAATAGCTAAAGTTATCTCACTAATATTAAAATACCGAAAGTTATGAGTGTGTTGTGTGAGTGTGTATGCGTGCAAACTCTACGCTCTAAGCACGGAAACGAATTTGATTAATTTTGATATGTATTTAACACCGCCGTGTGGCGTCCGGATATAAAGAATAGCACCACCCCATATCCTCCACTGGGTGTCGTAAAAGGCGACTAATGGACCTTAAGACCCAGTGCCCTGTACCAAGCACCTTGGGTCACCCGAATGGTGGCGGGTAAACAACCAACAATCGCATTCCCAAAGAGGGTTAGTGTCAGGCAGGCGGCCGACTATAAAACCATAGCCAAAACTTTAAGCAACATGTCTAAAAGACGTGTTGCGCCGACCCCAAGTAAAAATTGGGATAAGGGCAGGGGAATGATGATGTATTTAACACCGCCGGGCGTAGTTAAGAGGTTCTTTATCGTGACTGGTTTATCACCACAGAGACTAGACCACGAGAATCAGTTTTTGACAGTCGCTGCATTTTATGACGAGACAGCTTGTTCTGAAAAGATCTATCTAACCTAGAAGGGTGGTACCACTCCATAGAGCTCGTAATTAGCGGGAGTCATAAATGTATAAATGATATGTCAAAAGTCCGTCAGTCGTTCTGCAAAATATAAAGTTAACTTCAAATTTCGAAATATCGTTATTTTCTGGTAAGCCGCAAACGCTAAACACCTAGAATTACCTAGATCGATTTTGATGAAATTTGATAAAGAGGTAACAACAGCTTCTTTTTGCAGATCATTACAGACTGACACAGCACAAATCAGGAATCTTGAAATCTTCGGGATCAGGTAATAAAAATGTTGACTGTGGGTGCATATAAGAACACTCGCGCAAAAAGCATTTTTGATTATTTCACCCTCAACGTTTTATATATTATCTTGTTTCATATTTGGGAAAAGCAGTTCATGCAGCGTAAAGGGCAGTACACACCTTAACATTTTAACAATCTAAGTAGATTGTAACCAGAAAACGTTAAGTAGGTGTAGATCTATACTTATATTATAAACGTGAAAGTTTGTATGTATGGATGTTTGTTACTCTTTCACGCTCAAACGGCTAAATCAATTTTGATGAAATTTGGTACGAAGTTAACTGGCGCCGTGGAATAACACATAGGCTACTTTTTAACCGACTGCGTCAGAGATTATGCTTTTTAGAGATTATGCTTTTACCACTAAATCTGATATTTGCGCGAGCGAAGTCGCGGGCAACAGCTAGTATATAATATATTTTTGTAGTAGTATTTTTACTTCTTCGGTATCTATACAGGGTGTAAGAAAACTACTATAACGATCCTGAACAGGCGTATACTACTATCAATCTAAATACCAGAAAACGTATTTTTGGAGGTCAATATCAAAAACTGTTAAAGTTATTAATTTTTGTTCCATCCATCTAACGCAAAATTCTCCCCAAAACTCGGCAAAATTTCATAACACTGACAATACTCCACACCACCGCGGCATCTATGTGATCTATTGTACTATTGCTTCAAAGGAGCCGACCAGTCCAAAATAAAATAAAATGACAAAAAATAATGTTATTTATTTTATGTCAAAGGAACCGCCAGCCCTTTCGGCGCGTGCACAACTACCGCGGATTCCTTTGATGATGCCGCCGACCGGCCGAGCGACACTGGCGACACTCAGTCTCGTGTAGAAAGCGCTTCCGACAAGACGTACGATTGCTTGTTGTTTTCCAGCTAAACATCGTTATTTCTTTACCATCGATGACTATTGATCATCCTTATCCCGACATCAGTCTCGTGTATAAATTTGTGTCGATAAGATCTCCGAATAGTTATAAGTTTTTCGCGAGAAGTTATGGCGTACTCTAACGTAACTTATTTCAATATCAAGTGTCCGAAGGAAGTTTGACGCGCAATGTTGTTTGCGAGTGGTGTAACAATGCCGTCGGTACAAGTATTACTAGCATCATCTTCACATAACGAGCCAAATTGTGAGTGTTAAGGCGAGTCTTAAAGCCAGTACAGGTGTGAAAGTATCAGTGTTACATTAAGAAATGTGATTAAACGGTTCAGAGGAATGTTAAAGTCAAGCACGATAAACAAAATTTACAATTAAAAGTGGTAGCTTTATTACGCACGTAAATTGCCGGAATACCAGGTTGCTGGCCACCTACATACACCTGTAAGTACCATTAACATTGTTATCATCGCACACACACAAATAAAATCAAAATAATTATTGCGACTTTAACGACTCGCTAAACATACCTAGACTAGTCAAGTGAATTTCATACCTACGTTCCTTTCTCATAGTTATTATTTTTGGTTAGAATTGTATTGCAAGGACCAGGTAAACAGAGGTCAAGTAGTAGTAGTAGAGAGTTTGTATGTCGAAACCGTTGACGAGATCTCCCAAGTAGTCATTGTTACGAATTCTCGATCGTCAGCTGACGGAGTAGCACGATCGACAATTCTTGATCTTTGATATTTCGAAAACAACTTATTAATCATCGTATCGTTTGTCGTACTACTACCTAGTGTAGTATTGATATTATTTTGTGGTAGATAAATACAAAATGACTGTTCAATTAATAATGTCAGCTCACGGCTCACAACGAAGATACCGCCGTAAACTTGTAGAAAATAGAAAATAAATTCAATAAATAGCATACAATTTTGGGATAATTTACGTAAAGTGTTTAACCTTGTGTCGTTACAAGTAAAGTTGAAATTGATTTGCAACGGTATTTTTGGCGATATGATCAAAGTATCAAACACTTGCGCTAGCGGCCATTCTTGAGTTCAGGTCATGACCCGAACTTTATCATATGTTCAGTGTGGCCACTAATAACGGTGGGGAAATTTTGCATTATGAATTAATTTGAACGGGGAAAAATCATAATCGCGTATCGAAGTAAAAGTCGCAGCAATGTGTTTGTAACACGAGACTACATATGCCCCTTCACGATCGTTATAGTCGTTTCATTACACCCTGTATAACTGTAGTTTATTTATTTGATAATAATGTAATCCATTGTTTCTTCAAATCTCATTTCCTCCTTTTCACCTAATTTCCTTTAAATTTTAAGTATTTTATATATTTCGACTCCACCCGTGATCAGAAGGCTGGACTGTATTTCGCGCAAAGAATTGGTATTGCCATTCAGCGTGGTAATGCGGCCAGTCTCCTGGGCACGTTTCCCGCCATTGACGGAGATGAGGATATTTTTTTCGACGCTTTGTAAATATGTAATTTTTTAGTTACATAAGTTTAGTTATAAATGTAGATATTTCTTGTTTTAGTATTGTTTCTGTTATATAGTAAAGTATTTTATACTAAGTATTAGTAAGTACTAAGTATTAATACCCGTCTATTTTCTTATTATGCGCCGTGTTCTCGTTTCTCTGCACCGCTCTATGGTTGACTGCTAGAGAATGCTACAGGCAAAAATTTCATCATTGTACTTTAATTGTATAAGAAAAATAAATAAATATCTGCAATTTCAGTAAATTGCAAATGCTTTTTCAGCTCTTATACTAGTTATATACTGACTTCCTCGTATTTTCTTCTTTCCTACAAAAGTAGGCACTGTCGGCAGGACATTGGACATTGGTTCGTACTTAAACCGTAAGAGTCATACACTACCAACTTTCTCTGCCGGGGAGGCCCGACTTACCAAAAATAAAGGAGCCAATGGTGTCATTTATATCGCCTTTACTTATTGTAAGCCAAAAACGAATCTCACAAAGATAACAACGTCACAGATACAGTGGGCTTATACTATCTGTGACTAACCCTATTGCATTAGCATGCTGAGAGGTAACGCAAACACCGTCTGCTTGGTCATCTAACCTACGGAATGTCGACCACAGAGCCGCGTAGCGGTGCTAGCAAGCGTAGCGTTACAGGTGCTACGAAATGCATTGCAAGTGATACGTGAGTAAATTTAATTCATGAAACTTGATTTAAAGACCAGTTACGGATAATGCAATGTGTAAAGTTAATCTTATATATGTTACAGTCATAGTGATTAAAGAGCTATTATACATAATGACTAGTCATTATAGATAACAGCCAAATTCACTAGACAGTGTAATAAATTAATCACATTTTCTAGTTATTTTTCATAATATCGTGTCAAAGCCAAAGTAATAATACGGCCTTTATCTTAGGTTCACCCTTGTTTGATCGAACAACGTTTGATATAATATTACTCAATCGAACAACGTTTAAGAAAATCATCACTTTGTATAATGTTGTTTGACATAATTTTCAGTTCGTCGAATATTTATTATTTGCTATATCAAAATTTGCGCTAGTGATCAAAAGGTATAATGTTCATTTGATATCCACACTCCTGCCTAAAAAAAACGTAACCTAACCTAAATTAGGTGAGGTTAGGTTTTTTTTTTATTTGTTAAAATCTATGTTTATTGAGGTGAAAATATTATGTTCTTTTAATTGCTAAAATAATCTTTCTGATATGTATGCTTAAGGCAAATTGAAATACAAATTATTCTTAAACGAATATCTACTTGTTTTATCACTTTATCCAATTCTTTGAAGATATTATGTATAATAGCTATACTCCGTGCGTTGTAGCATGGTGCGGGTGACACTTGCCTGTTTGACGTTGACGTCGGTCTGTGCCACATGATTAGTGATGGGCATTAGAAAAATCTTTTTTTTTTTGTTGTCGATTTTCGTATATTATATAACAATCAGAACGAGGTTTATGATTCTTTTTTACTCTTCTTTTTTATTTTGTTTACTCGTGGCAGACAGTACGAGTGCTAGCGCCTTGTATGCGACACATATTTTGTTCTAATTCATTTTTGTTAAGTTGTTTTTGGTTTTAGTTTGTTGAGTTTTTTCCTTAGCAACTTTATAACCAATCCTACAATGTTGTGTTATTTCATCAATATAATTAAAGATTTTTTAAAAAATAAAATTGAACTACGCACGATATTCGCTTTTTATTCCAAAATAACATCGACAACCTGTCCATCGTAGCAGTAAATCCCATCACTAAATACGTCTATGACGTTACGTTATACGCATAACACTTTACTTTATTTTTCATTTCAGTAGATTTTATTTGAAGCCTAGAATATTCTGGTTGGCTTTAATTTAATCTACTACAGTTATAAACGATTTTGCATAATAGGAATGTGATACAGCTACAATAATAAGTCATAATTTTTACATCGCAGCAACTTTCAAGAGTGACACGAAACGTTACAGAAACTGTTACCCGCACCATGCTACAACGCGCGGACTATAGTTAATGTGATTAATTTTGTGTGAATTATCACTTTATCCAAATTGAGTAGATATTATACATAATAGCTAGACAGTATCTATAATATCTAGATTAATTACTTTGACTGTAACATATAGGGTAGGGCGGGGCTAAAAGGTCCGCGGGTAAAAAGGTCCACCATTAAAATCTCAAAACCTAGTAAAGTTACGTCTTTCCGAACGCTACCAGCGAAAAGAAGAGTCCACGCGAGGAGTAACGCGCCATCACTGACAGTTGAGCGACTTCGCCAGCCGGAGATACAGGACCTCACCTTTAAATTTCGACGAAAGTAATTTTTTCCGCTGTTGATTGTTTTGGTTTGGAGAACTACTACTTAGGCTATGATGCCTGAATGTAGTTTTTAAGTGTAGGTCATTTAATTGTGTTTCAAGGTTTATTGTTATTTTTAAGTTCGATTTATTTATTATTTTTTTATAACCTATCTAAATACTTACACGTGTTTGGGGTAAAAAGGACCAGAGTGGACTTTTTTAAAGTAAGACTATAAGAAAAATTTTATTTTTATGTTATGTTTAAAAAGACATATTTAGTTGTGTTATTCGAGTTTTAAGAATCACAAATTATTGACAAAAACTTATAATTCCTTTAAGACTGATTAAATTCCTGTGACAGATCCTAAACTATCAGAAATAGTTCATGTTTTTAATAATTATAAGAATATTTTTACTTTATGTTTTTCTAGATTAATATACGTTTGATTTGCATTGGATCCTATGTAGTTATTATTTTATATAACCTTTTAAATAACCAAAACCTTTTTGCCTCTTTGCTGTCCCTTTTTACCCCTACTATGGGGCAAAAAGAACCAGACGACGAGGTCTACAAAAACAGTAAAAAAACATATTTCTACAATGATTAAATATCTGAAAATTTAGCCAATCATGCTTTGATAACAGTTGATTCGATACGTGTTTTTTGTTTTGATGTAGTGGCTTTGGTTTTCACAGCATAACTTATAATAGTCAAATTGGACCTTTGTGCCCCGCCCTACCCTACACGTAATTTCGCAGAGGCTATTTTAGGAGTGCTAACTTGACCATTGTTCTGCCAAAAATCTGACTGTTTATGTATGCGGGTTTCATTATTCCAGATTCTGAACACCATAACCAATTTGATTGCATAGGTTATCCTTCTCGTCCGTTAATCTCTGAATCTCTTCTAAAAAGAAACGAAGATGTTATGAAACACCGCCCAGTATGCAAAATGATTCAATGCTGTTTTAATAGCGTTGTTTAAAAGGAATCAAATACACGAAAGGACGTCGGGCATTAATTAGTGTGAGTGAAGTGAGACCAGTGACGACGTATGGCTGCTGCGACGCACGCGCGCAACGCAGTTGTAGGTAAACAGTCACCAGCCACCATTTTAACATTATTTATCATCATCATACATCATCATTCTCATGTGACATTTGCGACTATTATGTAGTATTTGATTAGAGTATAACACAGTGTGGGAATTTAAAATGTACATACACATAAAAACAAAACAACCCTATGCTTTAATTTGAAAAGCAGTATACGAGGTGCGCTGTTGGAGTGGTATTTTTATAAAGTTGCTGTTACATATTCTCAGCGAATAGGTTTTATCAAACAAACCTTTCGTGCGGTTTGTGGGCCGCGGGGAATAGGTTTAGACAAAATGATTTGTGTGTGTAGTTGATCTCCCGGAGGAGGCCTCGCGCCCTCCTGATCTCCTGTCGCTGGTATCGCGGAGCGCGCACCGACCGCCGCCCGTCGGCCGGGTTCCCTCATGCGTTCCTTTCATGTTTTATGATATATTATATTTATTAAACATAAAATAACCGGACAAGTGCGAGTTGGATTCGCATACGGAAAGCTTTTTTTTGTATTGTGGTCTGAGCCGAAACACAAAATTGTGTTCAAACATAAATATTTTGTAATCAGTCGACGTCTTTGTTGATATTAGTATAATAAATATAAACTAAGTAGTGAAAGAGCCCTGTCCACAGCGTGGGCTAGCACACTTCGCAAGTGACAATCCAAACATGTATGGAGTCGTCCTAAGAAAATATGAATTAGGAACAAGCTGACCCTCGGGGCTTCACCCGCAAACGAAAACATTCACCAACTCCTATCACGACAAATGGCGCCGTCATCAAAATCACAAAACTTTCATACTAACTTTGTACCATCCTTTTACCCCTTTAAGGAAGGATTTTCAAAAATATATGTTACACGTTGTTCATGTCATTCAATAAGAAACCTGTATCATTTAATCGAATAACTTCAAAAACGGCAAAGTTTCATAACAACTTTGTGTTACCTACGTTACCAAAAGAGCCCCTATAAAAAATGTAAAGTTTCTTACTTGATACGTTAGTCAGCTTCTCCTTTTTATGTATGTCGGTGAGACGGACGGGATAAGTATAGGCGGAGCGTTCAGATGGTCTTCATCAGCCATTTTGAATGTCTTGTCGAAATAAAGTCTTTGTTACGTCGCGATCGCTTGATAATTCTTTCTTCCGACGTGTTTATTTTATCAAATTTTAATAAATGCGAGTTCTGTACTTCCGTCCGTTCGCCATCTCGGATCATCTTCAAAGAATCCTGGTAAGGCTCAGCAGTGACCACACCCAACGTCATCGGCGTAACACCACGCAGGTGCGATAGGTATACCACCTCTTCGACATATACATATATATAAATTGCAACATATAGATCTTCCATAATCTGTATCACAGTTTAGTAATGATGTTGCAGGACGGGGTTTGGTATCACAAGCGTAAAGGAGATCGTTAGCAACATTTATCTTGGAATTTGTACAAGTTACTGGGGCACCATTTAATTGTATATTAATTGATATAAATAAGATGATGCACATTTTATTTTAACTTTGCACCCTGATTTTACCTCCTTTCATGAAGCAGTTAGACACTTTAAGCTAAGTAAAAAACCCTTAAAGATTAGTCCCTGCATTGATACTTTCTTTTACATATATAGTCCTTTTATATAGATTAGCACCGCCTGCAACTGAAGTGAGAATATTGCAATGCAAAAAAAACTAACAGCAGTGCCTGGCCCATGGGTCTACTAGAGTTTATCTAACAGTCACGGCTACAAGATTGTTGATTTGCTGACAATGATGAACGAACGTCCTTCATGTTAGTCGCTTAGCGCGGCGAGCTCCCGAGCGCGCCGGGTGTATTTTATGAGAGCACGCTGTGTATTCAATTGTCCCGAAAAGGACGGCTGAGCTTGGTAAGTAGGCCCTACACAGTACACAGCTATTGATTTCAAATACGACTTATTTCATGTAGGTACAAATTCTAAGGAAAGTTACTAAAAAAGGTGCTAGCCTAGTAGGGTAGCACGTAGCAGTGTGGTGCAGCTTGAGTTTTTTTTCGTCTGATCTGACATAATAAAAGGTGATACTAGAAGAGGGTAGTTCACAGCCATGCATTGAAAAAATAAATTCCATGTTCGGGGTTCGCGCGGAGGAGCCGTCAATCAATATGTCAGATGTGTAGTGCGCCCCTCCCGCACGCACTACGCGTATCATGTACCTTTCAATGTAATCGTTAAAAACAAACCTTCCTAATTGGTATAATTTGTCTCCATGTCTTGTCTCTGACGTTGTTTGTATACGTGGCTACGTCCACGTCCACTTTTTATTTCAACACTGATGGTTATTAGTCTGATGAATAGACTACATGGGCATATCATTTACGACTACGGCTAAGCGCTTAAATTGTACAGAAATATATTTTTTAATTATAAATTATTGTGGATATCCCATAACACAATGTGTGTAACAGCTATAAGAGATATTATATACCCTGTTGTCTGTAGGACCTGAAACAGTTCAACGATCATAAAAGTAAAAATTATCGACATAAGTGGGTTGTAGTGCGGCGAGTGGCGAGAGAAGTTACGAGCGCGGTGTAACCGCCACCAAACTCAAGCCGCAGCTCAACAATAGCAAGGCACAATGTGTCCCAATTTAAGCATTTACAATGTTGTTCTTGGGGTACTTCATTAGTGGTCATTGTGGATGAGTTTTCTCAAGGCAGCTCGCGCCGGCTCCTAGGCCCACTTGCCATGCGGAGCGCGCTTACCCAGAACCCCCCCCCCCGCCCCGCCGCCTTCGCCCCACCCCGCTGCGTCACGTTTACGAATAGTTAATTGACTTTACAAGTTTGACGCGGTAACAAGCCCATTGTTTATTATTATCTGCCGAAGACGTGCCAAAAATATTCTAATCAATCATTATACACCAATTTTTTTGTGAAATATTTCGAGCCCTCGTAGTTACAGACTTTATCAATGACAGTTCAATCTGCCTATTCAGTTGTATTATCATGTTGTATTAGGTCCTTACATATTATAATGTTGACGTTTGTCGAAGAAATCACTTTAACATCCTATTTAGGTGTTTGGTAAGAAATTTCAAATTTATATTTATTTGAAATCCAGGTTTATATATTTGTGTTTATAAATCTGCGATTAATCTTCCCAGATTTTCTTTTTAGCATTTTCTATAATTATTTAATTATAAATTACCCTTAAAATGATAAAAGCGCATAAATAGCATTGGTATATATAATACTTTGATTGAATTAGTTTACAATTTGATACAAAAATACTAGCTTTACTTTTTCCATATAAAACGTCAATTTCATATACAACGTTGATAAAAGCGAGAGTCATTAACTGAAACCACATATTCTGTATATCATTATAAGGCTACACAACAAAAATCAAATCAATGTTAGCAATATTTTTATAATAACTTTCGTGAGGATGATTCATACTTAAAACGTTATAACGGTTTACTCACGCGTATTTATCGGGATAGCCCGACTAGTTTCGGACCCAACCGGAGCCAACTAGATAACTATGCCTATAAAACTTAGTCACCTAATCAGGAAGATACAGCATGTTCAAACTAAAAATGAAACTAAAAAAATATCCTGTGACTAAACTATTGCTTACATTGATTTGATTTTTGTTGTGTAGCCTTATAATGATATACAGAATATGTGGTTTCATTTAATGCCTCTCGCTTTTATCAACGTTGTATAATATTTGTAATATAGCAATTTGTTTCTTTTTAGTGTTTAAATTTACCATCTTAAAATCAGGCTAACCTAATAGCTTCAACAGAATACAATTATCAGTCCATATGAAAGTTAAGCGTATTATTACATTTCATTTAACTCCTAACCGTTGAAGAGTGCTCTTAGCTGCTCTCCGTCTTCTGCACCAGTGTAAAGGTATCATCAATACGCATTAATGAAGCTCAAGCACAAGGCGGCTGCTGTGAATCGTTAAGGAGTTCCCTCATCTGTCTCTCGGATCCATCATCAGACCTACTCCAGGCTTTCATTAAATTGTAGTGTTTACAAATCAATAAAAATCCATTTATTCAAATTAGGCTACAACGTAGCACTTTTCGAACGTCAAAGTTTATAAATTATAGACAACACCCTTCACCGCTTCCTGTGCTATTGCTGCGGGAGAAGAAACGGCGCAACAAACTCCCCAGCAGCACGATGTCTATCAAATAACATTTATTCTAAAATTTCAAAGCTAAATAGGTATCGTGCCAGATAAATAAATATTTGAGGATACCTACGAAGTATTATGACATTACAACCATTTAAATTATGACCAAGCAAATCCATACATGAACGCCTTGTGTTTTCACGAGGATCAGCTGTGTTTATCATTAAAATAATCATTCAGCGTATAGTAAGCTTTTTTTACAGAGCCTAGTTTTAATTTCATGATTAAATAGGATATAACTTATAACTTAACTCCAAATAATACTTTAGTGAAATAGTTAAAAACGCAACACTTAGTCGCCCCTATATTTTTTAATTCCTCTTTATTTCTCTAAACTGCCATCATCAGACGCTGACTCCCTTATCAAAGGACCACCTACTAAGAACTAACTACTTTTCAAAGAAAAAAATAGATCATCAAAATCGCTTCTTCTAGTCAAAAGTTATCAGGTAAGAAACATACAGTCGAATTGCGACCACGGCCTGATTTTAAAATTCCGCTTCAATTCGACTCTAACAACACTTCATAATTACGAACTTTATATCTGCCGAGAGTTTGCTGATAGCTTTGTTAGAAGCCCATTAAACATGTTAGTCGGCCGTTGCCAAATCAGTTTAATGAGCGTATTTTCATACAAGTTTAATCGATTTACAACTCGATAAAAATACCAGCCGCTAAAACGATACAATTTTTGATATTATTCCTATTGGTATGAATTCGTTGGTTAGAAAAGGCTGCTTTAGCTCACTGACAGCAACTCGCACAATGTTCAGCAAAATAGGTACCACATTGTGCGACCTCACGAAACACGATATGTTAAATTGAAAATCAATTTTAATTTTGCTACGCTTCGCTGCTTATCGTTCTAACAGACACTATAAACTCGATAAAACGCTCCATAAAAGTCTCAACAGAAAGGTTCACCGTAGCGCTACGAGCTACGTCGTAGTATGTCTACTCAGGCTACGGAAGTCGATAACTTGATAAAAGTATGAGGCGTTCGTTGAAGTGTCGAGTCGTATAGCTTTTTATATTACGGCATAATATTATCTGTAGGCGTCAACACTACACTCATACAGATACAAAGGAGAGGAGCGTAGCGGTCGTTAATGTGTAGTGGAGGCTGAGTGCTTGTGAAGCAATTAGCTGCGCCTTGATCATCCGCCGACCGTCAGGTGATTAGTGAGCGGGGACTGGGCGTTGTCGCACTAATGTGACACTTGATAACGTTGACCGCTCTCTCAATGTGTGCCGTACTTCGTAACAGTGAAGCACGTTTGCTTGTGGTATATTAATTGTTCGTGTAATACGTTTGCGTCTTGCTTGATGGAATATAAACTGTTAATTATTTGTTATTTATCAAGTTTTTCACGCCGCTCATACATTAATTAGTCCGTAGAACGAGCACACAGCGGCACAGCGTCGAGCGCAAGCCAACATCTGCGGTCGCGAGGTGCCGCGGCATTTATAAAAGGCTCCACATCGATAATCGCGCAAACACTTCGCCTGCAACCATTCACCTCCGTCGATATTCATTAGTAGCCGTGTGCGGCGCGTCGCTCCCATGTGTGCGGCACACGATACCGCGCGCGGGGGTGCGGGGGGGGGGGAGAGGGATCAGTGCTGATGTAATTATGATAACTTTGTGTTTTATCGATGAAACTGTTTTGTAAGTCTATCCATCTTCATCGAACACTAAATTTGTTTTTTGTTGTTATCGGGAACACAAATATACATTCGACCTTCAGTTCACCTTCTTCGGAGATACGGTTGCTTGTCCTTTTTCACAAATTTGACATCCTTATCCAATAGCAGCCAAAGCGTCACACTTTGGCATGTTTTAGGAAAGCTACATACAAATTGTACGTCCTTAACTTTAGGCTCTCATTAAATGTCAGTAGTCCGGCTGTCAGCTCCTAAGCCCTAAGCAAACACTAATACTCCGCGTGTAAGCCGGAGTTCTAGATGCAAGAGAGCGGGGGTGGGCGATGCGAGTTACAGAGCCTTCTAATGAGATATATGACTATATTTTAGTTTATTTTTAAGTTAAATTGTAATTTTTATTATAATGTAACTGTATACCATTTAAACCACAACTTCAACTTCACAGACTGTAACAGAAATAATGTGTTTTGTCGTGGTTAATGTGACATGTTAAATGCAGTACAAACATACAACAGTCAGTATCATAACATCGGGGATTCTTTCCTGCTGCTCGTATCATGTAACAGTTCAAACGTAGCGCGATGTTTAGTGTCGCGCGGTGGATGTTATGCATAGCGTTCTGCATGTGGTGGAGGCCGTCGCTGGAATCTGTTTGATGTGTGCGGTGAACGCTCACAGCTAAATACCCCACAGAGATGAAACTTGTAAACAGTGTAAACTATTTTATTTGTGCCTTTTTTTTGCATGAGGATTAATAACTACTTTTTACGTGATATTTTAGGTAATGTTTACGTCGAGTACTCCAGGAATCGTATGTAATTGCACAAACACTTTACTTTTTGCGGCTCGTCATTTAAAGAATCACATTGATTTATATTTCTATTTTATATTTTTCTTCGAACCTTATTGAGCCACTCAACATGCTTTGATTATTATACAAAACATCCTAATCGGTTTCGGTTGTGGCGGCTAGTGGCGCTTCACTAGACACCAACTAGCTACGCGCGACATAATATATTATAATGCACTAACATGGGTGCAAACAGGTGCACTCGCTGTTTCCTCACTCCAACAGACCAATACTTCGACGCGACCGGAGAGAGATCAAGCAAGTGGCCCACATATTTATGTGCCTTTCGAAACACGGCAGCTCAGACATTTATTTCTAAAACGCTTTCAACATTCAAAAACCCGGCGCGCGCTTTGGAATTGATCACGTTCTTCTTCGGTCTTACCACTAGAATATCACAGCATCCAAACTTTAATTATTCAGTCATTTAATAAACACATATTAACACAAGAAACCGAATATATAATTGAAGTAGATACGAAAACGAAAAAGTACTACCTTTACCTCTGTGCGGAGTTTACTCTATGGGAGCGAGGAGGAGGGTTGCAGATTGTGTTTATCATGCCGCGCTAAAAGCGCAATGTAGTAGAAGCAGGAGCTAACAGCCGAATATGCGCGAGCGCCAGTCACAATCGTCTGCAGCAAACATTAATTTACACAAATAAAAGGCGTTGCGCAGGTGAGCTGCCACCACAGCGACTAACTCCAACAAACTTTGAATGCAGGTTTTTGTCCGGCGCCGCTCACACTTAGTTTGATTAATTACTGGCGGCGACTTCACAGCGTCGTAATGAGTTCAGAAACGTGTTTGACTCGTGCGACACCCTCCTCTACAATGCTAGAGCCGCTCCGCGCGTGTGCTGACACCGCCGCCGCCGCGTTTACATATCCTGAGCCGACACTGTTGACGTTGTATACCGTTGAACCTTTGATTTTATCGCAACAGATGATTACAGCACAATACAATCACGGGAATCACATTCACGTAATAGTGTTACCCCGTTATCTAGACTAATATTATAAAGAGGTAAGCGTTTGTGAGTTTGTAAGTTTGTAAGTTTGTAAGTTTGTAAGTTTGTATATTTGTATGTTTGTCGGCGCTAATCTTCAAAACTACTGAACCGATTTTAAAAATTCTTTCACTGTTAGAAAGCTACATCATTCCGAATTGCCATGGGCTATATGAAATCACCCTACTTCTCTCGGTTATCTTCAAATAAGGATGTTAGTCAAGTAAGTCGGAAAAAAATTACCGCTAAATCACTTTTATCGCGTACGCTGCCGAAATACTCAAGTATATATGAATACTATGTACTACGAAAATGTAGGGCTCCTATAGACCTACAAAAAAGTTCGCGATGCCCTATATCTATCTTTTAGGGGAAATCCATGATGAGGCTAAACAGATAAAGAAAAATAAGACATGTTTTCTGAGCATGATTTTAGTACTACCATATTAATTCTTACGTCTAAAATTTACTTTAAAAAAAAGGTCATATCATGGAGATAATATTTGTCTTTTACAGTTTATAAATCGGATGAATAGTTTCTGATATATCGTGAAATTAAAAAGTACGCACGAATAATTTTTATTTTTGCACACGGCACGCGGCTCTCGAGGCGAGTTGCAGTGAGGGGCGCGCCGCGCGGGACGAGGTACCACGACGGGACTAGCGATCGCGCGTACCGAGGTGTTATACCCCGCAATAAAATAGCTTGATTTTTCTCTTTGCACTTTCGATGCACAAGGATTTTTCGTTGTTTTCATTGTATTTGTTGGTTAAATTGTTCGTTGTTGTTTGTAGGATACATACAAGGACGAAAAAAAGTTCTTTTCAGAACTTCTTTCGCTGTATATTTATGTTTATTACTTAAAACTAAGTTATTTTGTTTAATTACCTTTTTATTTTTACTTAACTTCATATCTTCATATCTTCTTATCTTCATATTCTTTTCTATTATAACTTCTTTGTATTGTTTTTTTTCTCATTCATTCCTATAGGTATACATTTATGTACGTAGATCGTAATATCTACCTTTACGTATATTATTGATAAAATTGTTTGTACTTTGACGGATCCTAAACATGCCGAAGAGAAAACCTCAGCTATCGAGAGCTACGTCCGACAGCAGGGCTAGAAGAGCTAGGTTAAGGGAAGAAAGTGCATCCGAAAATGTACGTCGTTTATCAAACCAAAGAGCGTACGCTTCGCAAGCACGTAGCTTAGAATCAAGCCCGGAACGATCTCAGCGCCTCGCTGAACATAGAGAACGTATATCGCGAGTGCGGGCTAGGGAGTCTAGCCCTCTACGCTCGCAACGGCTTGCGAGTCAAAGGCTATTAGCGAGTCAGGCTCTAAGTAGGGAGTCTAGCGCTGACCGTTCTCAGCGTCTCGCTGAGCTTAGAGAGCATATTTCGCAAGTACGTGCACAAGAGTCCAGTCTTCAACGCTCGCAGCGGCTTGCGAGACAAAGACTATTGACGAGTCAGGCTCGATCTAGGGAGTCCAGCGCTGATCGTTCGCAGCGTCTTGCTGAGCTTAGAGAGCATATTTCGCAAGTGCGTGCTCAAGAGTCCAGTCCTCAACGTTCGCAGCGGCTTGCGAGCCAAAGACTATTGACGAGTCAGGCTCGATCTAGGGAGTCCAGCGCTGATCGTTCGCAGCGTCTTGCTGAGCTTAGAGAGCATATTTCGCAAGTGCGTGCTCAAGAGTCCAGTCCTCAACGTTCGCAGCG
Source organism: Chrysodeixis includens (assembly GCA_941860345.1). NCBI lineage: Eukaryota > Metazoa > Arthropoda > Insecta > Lepidoptera > Noctuidae > Chrysodeixis > Chrysodeixis includens. Next base: position 416,385 of record OW796094.1, read on the forward strand.
GCTTGCGAGCCAAAGACTATTGACGAGTCAGGCTCGATCTAGGGAGTCCAGCGCTGACCGTTCGCAGCGTCTTGCTGAGCTTAGAGAGCATATTTCGCAAGTGCGTGCTCAAGAGTCCAGTCCTCAACGTTCGCAGCGGCTTGCGAGCCAAAGACTATTGACGAGTCAGGCTCGATCTAGGGAGTCCAGCGCTGATCGTTCGCAGCGTCTTGCTGAGCTTAGAGAGCATATTTCGCAAGTGCGTGCTCAAGAGTCCAGTCCTCAACGTTCGCAGCGGCTTGCGAGCCAAAGACTATTGACGAGTCAGGCTCGATCTAGGGAGTCCAGCGCTGATCGTTCGCAGCGTCTTGCTGAGCTTAGAGAGCATATTTCGCAAGTGCGTGCTCAAGAGTCCAGTCCTCAACGTTCGCAGCGGCTTGCGAGCCAAAGACTATTGACGAGTCAGGCTCGATCTAGGGAGTCCAGCGCTGATCGTTCGCAGCGTCTTGCTGAGCTTAGAGAGCATATTTCGCAAGTGCGTGCTCAAGAGTCCAGTCTTCAACGCTCGCAGCGGCTTGCGAGACAAAGACTATTGACGAGTCAGGCTCGATCTAGGGAGTCCAGCGCTGACCGTTCGCAGCGTCTTGCTGAGCTTAGAGAGCATATTTCGCAAGTGCGTGCTCAAGAGTCCAGTCCTCAACGTTCGCAGCGGCTTGCGAGTCAAAGCCTACTGGTGAGTCAGGCTCGAGCTCGGGAAACCAGCGCTGAGCGTTCTCAACGTCTCGCTGAGCATCGAGAGCACATGACACAAGTGCGTGCCCAACAGTCTTTCTCAGAACGTACCCAACACCTTGCTGTTGCCACGCAAAGGCAACGTACGTACAGACAGCGCAGTCGAAATGTTGTACCTCATAGTCATAGATCCGCTTTTAGTTACGATCCCAACATCGATTATGCTCACCAAAGCACCGTAATTATTGGGGAAATGACCAAAATTTGTCCCAAATGTCATGCTAAAAAATGGAGTGATGAAGCCAATGGCATGTGTTGTGCAGCGGGTAAAGTAATAATTCCTAATCTAGAAGAACCACCAGAACTTTTAAAAAATTTATTAACCGGTAATCACCCACTATCCACCCATTTTTTAAATAATACTCGCAGGTATAATTCTTTATTCCAGATGACTTCGTTTGGTGCTAAAGAGGTGCGCGAAGGAAACTTTATGCCTACCTTTAAAATAGAAGGACAAGTGTACCACCTTATAGGTGACCTCTTACCACCATTAGATCAAGCCCCTCAATTCCTTCAAATTTATTTTATTTCAGACGCTGATCAAGTTTCTATTAGATCTAATATTGCTCCTACTTTAAAAATTGAATTAATTACCGGATTACAGTCTCTTTTAAGTCAATATAATTCTTTTATTCGCAGCTTTAAATATAATTTAGAGAACAATTCATCATCTGATAATTTACAATTAATCATTCATGCAGATCGTATACCACAAAACCAACACCAAGGTCGATACAATTCTCCAACTGTTAATGAAGTAGCAGTATTATTACTTGATGATGACAAGGGCCCACGTGATATAGTACTACGGTGTAGAGACGGACAATTGAAAAGAGTGAATGAATTGCATCGTGCTTACGATCCGCTGCAGTATCCGATTATATTTGTCAGAGGAGAAGATGGATACTATATAAGCATACCACAGCAAACATCTGCACGCAATAAAACAGTGTCATGTATGCAATATTATGCTTATAGGTTAATGATAAGGGAAAATGCATTTAATCCATTACATTATTATAGAGATTTATTTAGCCAGTACTGCGTCGATATGATGGCCAAAATGATCAGTGAGAGATTAAATTATATTAGTCGGAACCAACAACAGCTTAGGGCTGAAGAATATATTCACTTGAGAGATGCGATAAATGGGGATGCAAACGTAAACCCTGGAAATATTGGGCAACACGTTATACTGCCATCCTCTTTCACTGGTTCTCCAAGGTATTTACATGAGAAAACTCAGGATGCCATGACCTACGTTAGAAACTATGGGCGGCCTGATTTATTCGTCACGTTTACGTGTAACCCGGATTGGCCAGAGATTAAGCGAGAGCTACTGCCAGGTCAAAGGTCTTTCGACCGCCACGATTTAATCGCCCGCGTGTTCCATTTAAAAATGAAAAAATTTATTAAATTGTTTACGAAAGACGAAATATTCGGTAAAGTCAGATGCCACATGGTAAGTGTTGAATGGCAAAAGCGTGGATTGCCTCATTGCCATTTGCTATTTTGGTTAGAGCGCAAAATTCAACCTGATGAAATAGATAATATTATTGTAGCCGAATTACCTGACAAAGAGTACGATCCCGTATTATTTGATATCGTGACCAAAAACATGGTGCATGGGCCTTGCGGCGAACAAAATATGTCATCACCTTGCATTAAAAATGGTATTTGTTCGAAAAAGTACCCACGACGATTTTCCAGTGATACTCAAACAGGTGATGATGGCTATCCGGTCTATCGACGCCGTAACCCTGCTAATGGAGGTCAATCTGCTACTGTAAATATTCGAGGGCGGACAGTTACGATAGATAACAGTTGGATTGTGCCGTACTCTCCGTTATTATGTCGGACATTTAGCGCCCATATTAACGTAGAGTACTGCCATTCTGTACAAGCCATCAAGTACATCTGTAAATATATTAATAAGGGGTCGGACCAAGCTACGTTTAGTGTAAGAAATGAACATAATGAAGTTGACAAATATTTGAATGGGCGATACATAAGTACGTCTGAAGCAGTCTGGCGTATACTAGAATTTCCTATTCATGATCGATACCCAACTGTACTTCAGTTAGCCGTACACCTGGAAAACGGTCAAAGAGTATATTTTACTGCGATAACGGCGCAACAGGTTGCCCAAAACCCTCGCAGAACCACACTTTTGGCTTTTTTCGAGCTCTGCAGCACCGACGAATTTGCGAAAACGTTATTGTACCATGAGGTGCCTCAATACTATACGTGGAACTCTAACAGATTTTCAAGAAGGAGACGCGGTCAAGACGTTGAAGGGCACCCAGGAATAAAAAAAGATTCTGCTCTTGGTAGAGTGTACAGTGTTCATCCGAGTCAATCGGAGTGTTTTTATCTCAGAATGTTATTACACCATGTGCGCGGCCCAACATCATTCAGAGATTTAAAGACTGTAGATGGTGTTGTTTTAGAGACCTATCAAGCTGCTTGCCGTGCCAAAGGACTATTAGAAAGTGATGATCAATGGGAAAAAACATTGATGGATGCGTCAATTTCAGAGTCTTCGCCACAAATGAGGGAGTTATTTGTGATAATTTTATTATTTTGCCAACCATCAGAACCTTTAGCACTATGGGACAAGTTTAAAAATGAATTTTGTGAAGATATCCGACACAGAATGAGACAGCAGAATCAAGAATTTACTCTTTCTTTTAACGAAGACATATACAATCAAGGTTTGATAGAGATAGAAAAAAAACTTAACGATAAAACTTTAACTGATGTAGGATTACCATCTGCAATTCATACTCAAAGTAGCAATATCGATACAATGGCACTTCAGCATAATGATAATGCAAATGATTTGGCAGCGTTTATCAATGAAAGCGTGTCAAAATTACTACCGGACCAGAGAAACGCCTTTGAGGCTATAATAGATAGTGAGAACAATAACAGAGGGAAGATATTTTTTTTAGATGCACCAGGGGGAACGGGGAAAACTTTTCTGGCGAATTTAATCTTGGCTAAAGTAAAGCAATCTGGAAAAAAAGCTATTGCAGTCGCTTCCTCCGGAATTGCTGCAACTCTTCTGAGCAATGGGGAGACTGCTCATTCCACATTTAAACTTCCGCTCTCAGTCTCTTTAGAACAGACTTCGACGTGTTCAATCCGAAAAAATGGGCCTCTCGGCAAGTTGTTGCAAGATGCATCGCTAATCATATGGGACGAGTGCACCATGAGCCACAGAGCTCATGTCGAGGCTGTAGATAGGACGCTAAAAGACCTGCGAAACTGTTCTGCCGCCATGGGAGGGATAACGTTTGTTTTTGCCGGTGATTTCAGACAAACGTTACCAGTTATTAATAAGGGAACACGAGCCGATATAATGAAAGCCTGCTTAAAATCATCTCCCTTATGGTCATATGTCCAAACCCTACATCTTAGGACTAATATGAGAGCATTCATTCGTGGAAATACTGAAAGCAGTAGTAATTTCCCACAACAATTGTTAAAACTTGGAGATGGAACTTTTCCGTCTCCGAACATTTGTGATGTTATTTTAAATGAAGATCTAGGTCATATTGTTCATGATCTAGACTCTTTAGTTCAAGCTATATACCCAGATATACAAAATCTTCTAGAAAAGGATTTCCGTTGGTTGTGTTCTAGGGCTATTGTGTCACCTAGAAATGATACCGTCAATGAAATTAATAATATAATTATACAAAAAGTCCCCGGTCACCCCAAAAAATATAAATCAATTGACACAGTTACAAATATTGATGACACAGTGCATTATCCTCAGGAATTTCTCAATTCCTTAAACCCTTCAGGATTGCCCCCCCATGAATTGACATTAAAAATCGGAACGCCAATAATGCTGTTACGCAATTTAAGCCCTCCCAACTTATGTAATGGGACAAGACTACTCATAAAGGAATTAAGAGATAATTTGATCGTTGCTACAATTATCACAGGTCCTGCAGCTGGCCAGTTGGCCCATATACCTAGGATTCCAATGATACCTACAGATTTACCTATCCAGTTTAAAAGATTGCAATTTCCCGTGAAAACTTCGTTTGCTTTAACTATAAATAAATCACAGGGACAAACTTTCAATGTCGTTGGCATTGATCTACGTAAAGAATGTTTCACACATGGACAACTGTATGTTGGCTTATCAAGGGTGGGATCTCCCGAAAATCAGTATATTTTGCTACCAGAAAATAAAATTACCTCAAACATTGTATATAGAGAAGCTCTCACTCCTTAGAATTTACTCAGATATCTATAGAGATCCAACGGTTCTAACTGTGGTAATAAGTACCTAATTATAATTTAGTTACAAAAACAAATTATTGTAAATAGTGTAGGTATTATGAAAATAGTTATAAAGTAGAAAACAGCCTAACCTTAACATTGACAGTAATTTTTCCTTTATAACTAAAAACCCAAAAAAAGTTAAATACGATGCTATCTATGTACTAAATTAGTTAAATAAGTAGTATATAAATTACACCTGCTCAAATCTACCCTAAAACTAAAAACAAAAAAAAAACATAAAAAAAAAAACAAAAAGTTAAATACAATTAACATTGACAGTATTTTTTCCTTTATAACTAAAAACCCAAAAAAAGTTAAATACGATGCTATCTATGTACTAAATTAGTTAAATAAGTAGTATATAAATTACACCTACCTTAAATCTACCCAAAAACTAAAAAAAAGTTATAAAAAAAGAAAAGTTAAATGCAATGATGTGTACTAAATTAGTTAAGTAATAGTATATAAATTATACCTACCTTAAATCTACCCTAAAAATTAACGAATAAACCCAGTAAAACTGCAAAAAATCGTAATGCCACCGTAACTCTCAATAACTGAGCTAGCCAGTGATTTGAAATTTTCACAACTAATATGTTGCTATTTGAACATACCTACTGGTACAGAACCCTTCATGCGCAATTTTACTGCGACTCACAGTTTCCGATTATTTAACTAAGTCTATACCTACCTGTAAAATACTGGACTAAAAAACCGAAGTGTGTTAGTGCACTTACTGAGTGTTTTGCGCTTTATCGAAACACATTAAGCGTTAGACTTTTAACGCGAGTGAAACCGCGGGGCATTGCTAGTACAATAATATAACAATACTACATGTAGGTAACAACATCCACATCCTGGCCCATACAGTAAGTACTTGTACTTATTAGCGGCGCGCAGATACCGCAAGACACGTATTTACTCGACATCGCTTGTTCAAATGATTGCCTAAGATTTATATCTCAATTACTATGATTAATTTCACGCTACAAAGGGTTCAGTCAATATTTATGAACGGGACATTTTGAGGCGAGTACTAAGTGTAATTACAGCGGTATGGGTTCTAAATGGGCTGCCTCGTTACCAGTGCGTGTGTACCGCCACCTGTCTGCCACAGGAGGCGCGGGGGAGGGGGGCGCGGGGGCGCGGCTCCCTGGGACACGCGACACCGCTGAGGAGAGATAACCGAGCGCAGCGCGCGGCTCCGACACTGATCACAGTATGAGGATGCGCCGCATGAATAACGAATAGTATCATCTGTCTCCATATTTGTCACGTAACTACATAGAACGAACGTTGAATATTAACACTACATATCATATTCCAAAGGACGACTTGCCGCTGAAGTATCATGTCTCACAGAATACTTTACGACATCTCGTAGTTATGTATGCTAGGCCCGAGGAGCCCTCAGGCTGCGGCGGGCAGGCCGCCTGTCAGCTCAGCGTGAGGCTTACGCTAACTATGTATGGTGCATAAACTGGAACTAGACTGCACAGGTGGGGCGTTACTCTGAACACTAAGACTAAGAACTCACGGAGCGATTTTTAACCGTGCCCGCAGCGGTTGCGGAACTGCGGTTCCAAACTCACGAGACCGGTTATTCGTGCGGTGACGCAGCCGCTACAGCTGCGATTATCGCCCGCCACCGCGGCAGGCGCGGTTCAAAATCGCTCCGTGAGTTCTTAGCCTAAAACGATTTCCCCGAGCCCTCTATAAATTAAGAAGAAAAAAGAATTCACTTCTGATATAAATATTTGTTCAGTGGGACTAGTAATCACAATAACTCCCACCTAGACTTTGTGTAACTGCCTCTTTTTTAAGATACCTCAAAAGAAAAATATCCAGCTGGAACTTAAATAAATTCCTCAATTCTACTGTCCCATGTAGCTGTGAAAAATCAAACTTTTAAGCCGACGCAGTTAAAGGATACTGCTGTTTATGCCAATACAAATACCGCAAGGAAATCAAACCCTATAAGGAACCCTAGAAAGGAAGTACCTTGAAATTTGGCACGAAGCAATTTCTTATAGCAAGGATAAAGGAAACATTGCGAAAGCTGTATTTTTTTTTACCCATATTATGGAAAATAACTTAAGATAAAATACTTTTCTTTAGCTTATTTGGAAAGAACTCTCAGTGTCGCAAGTCAGACTCGAACTCGACCGGTTTAATATGTTGTAAGTACTTACGAACATAATATATTAATACAGTTGTTAGTGTAGTTAAATTATTATTTCGAATCTAATGAAATCGATTAGAATACATCATGCAAGGAAGCAGGGTTACAACTAAAGTGACAAAATCATTTACAGATTAGAGTTTGTATTACGGCTTTATAATATTACTAGCGAAGTAGCGACCCACCCCGGCTTCGCACGGGTGCAATGCTGATACTAAATATACTATAGAAAAACTGTGAACGTTGTATATAAATACATAGCGGCCCGCTCCGGCTTCGCCGCAAACGCTACGTCAACATTTAATAAACAACGTATTTAAGGTAACTGAATAAGGATTAATGCTGTATTGTTTAAAATCGCTTCGAAAATTAGCCATTATTTGTCGTAAAAATTTTATGACAAAAAATGTTATTGTGGGATATCCGTAAGAGATAAACATATACCATCGCGGGTTTTTTTTTGTTTTGTAGACCTTTTCAATGTGTACAATACTTAGTACATTGTTTTGATAAATCTCGTAGGGTTCAGCCTGTGTTTGCAATGTAAGAGATTTCGTAATGAGTGACACAGCCAAAATTAATTAATTCGATATCCATGAAACGGCATTGGGATGTAAAACATTATAACAATAGCGCTGTATCAGTAGTGCACGGTCCACCGCTCCACACTACTGTGATCGCGCACACCACGTCTGATCACCTGGCGCTGCAGTACCAGTGGTGGTGCGGTGTGCAGCGCGGCTGGGAGGCAGTCCGGCACACAGAGCTAAATACCGCATCGTCCTTTCACCACAGGTTGGTGAAGGTTGTGGACGCATATCACAATAATATAGTGTTGAAGTTTCACCAGGTTATTTTGTTCACTATTATACGAAACTTGTTTTGCCGAATATGCCAAGGAAGTTCATATGTGTTGCAGAATGCTTTTCAGATATTTAAGATAGTGAAGGAAACTTTCAACCTCATGATATTTAGGTGTTGAGACTTCGGCCGGATGAATTGTTTATTTGTTTTGAAGGAACGACGAAAATATAATACGGTACAAGTTCCATGTAAGAGTATAGAGACACAAAGTGTAGCACATGGTTTCGGTAATGAGGCGGCTGCGGGCGGCGCCGGCCCTCGCCCGCACGCACACACTCGCACGCACTCGGCGCGCGAGTAAACAAACACAACAGGCTGAATTATTTAAATGTTCGGTGTCGCGAGATCAGACACAAAGCCTTCGCAGGTGAGCCGTGAAGCTCGCTCATCCGTGTACAACGTAAAGAAAACACATTTCTCTCCGTATCAATCCGCCGCACGCCTCACTCCGCACACTACATGGAGGTACAATTTAATGTATTTGTAAATAATACCTTGAGCATGACTGAGAGTAAATGTTTATTTTATTGCGACATTTTATTAACATTTCGAAAGACGCGGTAGAATAGTCTTTTGAGTGGTATCAAAGTCACCAGCTTATTAACAGACTACGGTAGAGGCGAGGCCCTTGGTAGTTGCCCCATCACATATTAGATTAAAGTTCTCAACAAGGCCTCTGCATGTTGGACCTGTGTCCCCGTGTAAGCCTTTAAAAAGGACCGGGTTTCTTCCCTTGAAGTTATCCCGTGAATTAAAAAAGAAATAGGTTAAAGGTGGTCACATTTCATAGGCCTCTTCTTGCCTTTACTGGCTGGTTAGAGATGGGTTGCTTGAGCTACATTCGCGGGAGTGAGAGTGTCTAATACCGTATTAATGTATTATATTAGTACCCTTAGGGGTTTGCCCGCAAATGGATCCCATTACGAGCTAGATAATACTGCAAACATAATGAAAAAACCTAATAAAGCTTTTCTCTGGCAATCCATTTACCGAGGTACGCTGTAATTGAATTGGTGTGCTATCGTCGTGAGTGGCAAACACGAAGCGGCGCAGCGGCGGCCGCGGCGGCGGCGGCGCGCCCGGCTCTACCTCAACATACTTAAGCATAAGGAGATCAACGTCTTAGTAAGAACGATGGATACTTGTTATTCATCAAGATAGAATCTTTAGATTGTGTTTCAGACTTATTTGTCCGTCGATAAAAACAATTCGTTCTTGTTTTGTTTAATTTTTCATAAAAAATGTTAATGTTTATAGTAGACAGTCAGCAGCGACGACGTAAAATAACTCGACTTTCGCTTAACGTTTCAACAGTAAACACATCCATACTACATATGAGTAAGACTGTACTAGTAGCTATAGGCGACCAAAGGGGTGTTAATGTGAGCTAAGTTCTGGCGGCTCGAGATATGCTCACGATTGATCGGACGTCCCAATCGCGCGAGTTAACTCGAGTGGCGTGGAGAGCGCCGCCGCCGCGCGCGCTAACGAACGGATTGTTTCAAGTGCCTGCGCTCGGTGCTCCGCTGCTCTAGTGCTCTGAGTGCTTCAGCTCTCGGACCCTATGGCGAACTTCTCATTTACAATTTAACTAAGAATGTTAACTCGCCGCGTCTCTGGCTCGACACAATAGCTCTCGACACACAATAACAACAAAGCCGTTTATTTGTATTCCAACTCAAACTATGTACCTATCGATTTTTAATAGAAATTGACTAGAGCACTGCATGATTGTTTTCATACACGTATTACGAATAGATATAAATAATTGAGCTTACTATAAGTATAGCATTTAAGCGTCGTCCTCTCAGGCGTGAGGCGCGAGCCGTGGATGGTGCTCGTGCTGTGCAGGCGGCGCGGCGTCGTTAGCCCGCATTGTGCGGCGCCGCTCACCTCGGCCTGCTGATTGCGGCTTTGTGTCGCTCCGAGAGCCGCCGCTCGCGCTCTCTTGTCTCTCAGGTGCTACCTACAGGAACATTCACATGCATTCACTGCTTTTAGCTCACCACCTGTAATCTACTTCGAAGTTTTGGAAACGAAAGAAACTCTTTGGTTTGTTTCATACATCGTATGAAATAAAATATAATACAATTAAATGGTACCCTAGTAACTTTTAAAAGTTCTACTATAAATGTTATACTAACGACCTCCTTTGACGTATATAATTACAAACCGTGTTAGTGTTCAGCAATATCTTTACTAAACTGTGATACTGATTAATATTGAAAATACATATGCAATTGTTGTCGTGGTGACCTTGTGGTCCTTTGTATGGACGAGGTGCAAGTTCGATACCCAGCGCAGATAAGTACGACCAAATAATTATTCTAAGACACTCCTGACGTACAGTGAAGGAAAACATAGTGAGATACCTGGATTCCAAATGTTGAAATCTGAATTCGCCAATCCGCAGTGAGCTAGTGGTGATCAATGCTCAAAGCTTTCCTACATGGGAAAGGGCCTATGCCCAGCTGCAGTAGGACGTTTATTAGCTGGTTTATTATGTTACATATGAGTTTTGCAGGGATAGAAGTAGAAGATGACTGACGTATCAACAATTAATACAATACCTAGATTACAAGGGTTAGAAACTTGAAGCATTGCACACGAGACCCTTTTATGACGTTGGGAACGCGAATTCTTTTGTCTATCTGCACGTTCTGACATGTCGGTCTGCTGCTAGTATAACAAGGCAAACTAAATAACTTGACAATATTCCGCGGTCGGCATTTAATCATCGCGTATAATTAAACAGGATTCGTGAGTCTCGCGATGTCGGCGGTGGTAAAGCGTGGGCGCGGGAGGGGAGCGGGGCGCGCTCGAGGGGGGAGGGGGGGTGTTGTGCCGAACTTCGCTGTTTCACAAACAAACAGAGGCGGCCCGGTTTCTCTACTTACGAATTTAATTATATCATTGGAGAGGGATAATACCGACTTTCTTGTTAAAATTAATAAGAAGTTGTGAAGGGATGAAAAATAAAAGGAATTTGCGTTATTGCGTACCATCGCCGGTGTATTATAATAATAATTTGTTTTATAGAATTCTGGAACGGGCAACGAGGCGCGACCTAGCCAGGGTTAGGGGGGGGGGGGTCATTGAGATTGAGTAGGAGTGAAGGGTTGGCAGCGCGTTAATTTTTTTAGAAAGGATAATGAAAACGGTTTGCATGAGGTCAAAACACCGATTGCATAATATTAAGCTGGGCTAGTTAGGAATCTACCAGAGGATTAGTACTTACTATAAATTACCTATAGGAATCTTTACCTTCAACACAATAAACCACTATACATTCAGCACCCTTGTATTAGTATCAGTCGCCTTCCCGGTATAAGCTGAGAGCTAAAACATAAACACGAAGACCATTAGTGCGACAAAATGCCGCGACTCGTTATTAGCGCAGGAACTTCTTGTTTATATCAATTTGGCGCAAATGTTTTGATATGCCGTGGAAAAATATTTTTTATTACGTTAACTTTTTTTGTATAGCTTCTTTACAAATATTGTATCTGTTTGTTTCCTGAAAATAAATCAAAATAAAATCTCCTCGCGGTAGCGCAATGTGTGGCGGAGTTTACAGCCGGCCGGCGACCCTTCAGTTAGCTTTTGAAAGCTTACTTACAGGCCAGTCCCTATATATCTTAGATCTATCATAGTGTCAGATATATTATTTTATATCATAGTGTCAGTATAATCACAATGTTATAACGAATCATTCAGTGTTTGCTGTACTAGAGTGACGGAAACGGCGAAGATAAATACAATTCCACTCCTTATAGTACGAGGCAACTTGTTTACAGCTGCTAGCTGACTTCAACGGTATGATATTACGTTCACCTTCTAGGAAATATGCCAAAAACGTACGCAATACTCGTAAAACTATCTGGAAAAGATACATAAAGTCACGAACTTGTATACGCATTCCACGAAATAGCCCGAACGAGTTTATTAGTTGGAGCGGCTCCGGGGCCGCGCTCTCCGCGAGCTCCGCGCGCGCCGAGCGGCCGAGCGCGGCCGGCTGCAGCGCCGAACATATACGGTCTTGTGTCAGCGCAGAGTATTGAAGACTTCCTTCATGCTCTTTCATTCTTATTGCTCGGTATCTTTTGTTAACAACAATTTAGTGTGGGCGCAGGCAGCGCACGCGGCGGGCTCGGCGCTATCGCAGCCGCGGCGAGCACACGTGACGCTGCGCGCTGCGGTCCCACACCGAGCGAGCACACAGTCGCAATGCGGACACATTTTATTTGTGTTTTTGTGTCGTCGGCGTCGGGAACGTTGCGAGAGGAAAGTCAATATAATTAATCAACAGATTAGTTGACAGCGCGATTGTAACGCCGAGAATCGTACAACTGAATAAGTGTGTTCGTAGCGACAACCTTGTCATTGTCCCAGTCATTACAACAAAATTAAGTCCTTCTCCGATTTCACCCTTGACGTGTCCATTAAATCTGGTTACCGTTTTTCAGTCGTGTACTTCATCGTGAGGTCCGCCTGATGAAGGCTGGCGGTCTGCTTCTCTCTGACAGCAAAAAGCGCTTTCATGAATGCCGGCGCTAGCCCGCGTTGTCATTGGTTTATGCTAGGTGTCATGGAAGTATTTGTGCGAGATATGCCATCCTGGTAAACCGACCGTCTCGGTCCAGCACTGCTTATACTTAAACTTAAGTTTAAGGATCGATGCATTTAATCGCTAATTGCATCAATCCTTAAGTTTACTTGGGTACTGATTTTTAAGGATATGGATCCTCGATCACGTCATTTATATCTACGGATTATAACACATTTCGTTATATGTTTAGTATATTTTTTCCTTAGCTGTCAATTGTTTTATCGTATGTCGTCGTGTGATGCTAGACGTATTTAGGCTGGTATTATTATACATATATGTCAGAGAGGCTTTATTCGAGACATGAGAAATCAGGAGTTGTCTGGATACACAACATCAGTGGGCGTATCAATGAAACTCGAGATCATGTTTTACCATTATTTACATTATCATAATAATATGTGATAGTACCCCAGTTTGTCCACCCGTAATTAACTCAAACTAAATAAATCATAAAATGACTAATCGAGAGTTCAGAAGGGCTAAAACAAAAGGTCGCTGTAAACTCGGGCGGCATAAATATGCCGCGAGTGTCCGCGCGTGTCGATAATAAGCTGGTTGATGGCGAGCGCCGCGCCCCGCATACTGATGAGAGAGCGCGCAACCCCCGCCCCCCTCCCGGCCTCGTCGCGGCGCGGGCGCAGTACGCAATCCCGTTACGTAAAGACAGTGGCAAAAAACATCGCACACAAGATAGTCATTATTTCCTTATGAACAATCGTATACTAAATTAACACCATTGTGTGAAAGGTGGTATGAGAAGAAATGATAAGAAGTACGTTTGACGCTACGCAGCGTAGCATATCTATTGTGTAGCGCGACGTAGCGCTACACAACAGATATGCTACGTACCCCAGAGCTACACCACAGATATGGTATAGAGTCACAAACGGTAGTAGCTCTAAGTATGTTTGAGTTAGTGGGGCTCGCAAGTCCCGCATGCCCTCCGTGCAGGGACAGTTTTGGCAAAATGATAAACCAATATCATAGCATCGCTCGGATAACTGTTGCCGCACACGGCGCTGCACGCTGCGCGCACCTCTCACGCAGAAACTGCTGAATTATTCAGTGGAACCATTTCAGGGAAACACGTTGTTCACTAAACTACTAAAAACTACTACACTACATACTAAAAATATAACGATGTCGGACGGCGGAACGCGGGCAACACTGGCAAGCGCTGCGCCGGTATGGAACGCGGCCGGCGTCACTCTTGCGCACTCACTACTAACAAAATGGCGACGAGTCACGACGGAACAAAATTCTTTTCTTCCTCTTGTTAATCTTGTTCTAGAGTTAATAAATTACTTACTGTTATTAACAACGGTTAGTTTCACTACAAACCTCCTCAACATTTGGTGACCCCGACGTGATATAAGAAACTGAAGACAACAGCGGCGCTAACACGAACGACATAACCGACGAAACCGCGTGGCGTAAGGTGAAAAAAGGCTTGTGTGGTTTGTGGTTTCTGCTCACAGGGAAGTACGCCCAGTTTTAGTATACTTATATACTTTCTACTTTCACAGCCCGCTACCGTCTTTCATATAACTATATTGGAGTCAGATAAAATTACTTCATAACTTACTTTTCCCATAAACTAATACTAAGCCAGTTAATAACTTTTTTGCACACTCAAAAGAAATTCCTGTAACCTTCTATATTACTCTCTCCTTTAAGTGCTTAGCTATCCACTAGAAATACTGCACTGCTTTCTATGCACCTCGCTTACGGGACCACCCTGGCATTTTTCAGAGCCGTCGAGACATACACTGCTTCTTGGTTGCCGTCGAGGTGCGCTGCTAACTGCTAAGAAAGATTATCTACTCTGCACGACCTGCTACCTGTGCTGTGTGCCCTGCTTTGCTCGTGATCTGCTGACTAAGACTAAGTTTATTGTCGTAGCTACTGCGCGACTTGCACGGTTTGGCTTTTTATTATTAACCTAATACCTGGTTTGATACTGCTTCATACTTATTCTTGACCGGTCTGTTCAGTTACTTGTGTTTTGTGTTTACTATGGCTGCGGAGTTAAAATCTCTCATTCAGCAGCGGGGTACTATTAAGTCTAGAATAACTATTTTTTCTAAATATTTAAATACTGTCAAGCTAATAGATACTGAATGTCTGCCTAAACAAATACTTGTTGAAACTGAGTTGAAATTATCTAGGTTTAGAGAGTTATTCAATCAGTTTGATGATTTAAAAATTAAAATTGAAAGTTTGGCTCCGGAACAATTAGAAGAAAATGAAATAATTGAAAGTGACTTTTGCTCGAATATTGCTACAGCTCAAATTTTAATTGATACTCATACTAGCCGTGTGCTACCTGTAAATTCAAATTCTGGTTCAACGTCTGGCGGTCAACATGATGCACAAGGAAGCCGGAACTCTAACATTAAGCTACCAACTATTAAGCTTCCTTCCTTTGATGGTAATTACATAAAATGGATGGAATTTCGAGACACATTTGATTCACTAATTAATAAAAACGACACAATTCCAGACATAAATAAGTTCCATTACTTACGTTCATCCCTAGAAGCCGGAGCATCTAATATAATCAAATCCATTGAATTTACAGCTAGCAACTACAAGTTGGCATGGAACTTGCTCACTGAGCGATTCGATAATAATAGAATTCTAGTAAACAATCACTTGAAAGCTCTCTTTAACTTTGAAATAATAAATAAAGAAAACTACAAGTCACTCCGTTATATGATTGATTATTATTCAAAAAATATCCGTGCTCTCACCACATTGAATGAGCCAACTTCTCACTGGGACACTTTAATAATTTTTATCATGGTATCCAAGCTGGATGGTGCCACGGGTCGCAAATGGGAGGAACACAGGAGTTCTTTTAATTATTCTCCTACTATTGAAGAGTTTTACACTTTCTTGCGTAATCGTGCTGATGTCTTAGAAACATTGCAATACAGTAAGACTGATGTAACCAAAGCTGAAAAACATACTAAGTCTTTTGTTTCTTCTGTTGATGTAAATAAAAAAAACTGTGTTGTATGTTCACAAGATCATTTACTTTACAAATGTGATAAATTTAAGGATATGTTATTGGATGCCCGATATGATGTAGTTTCAAAACACAAACTCTGTCACAATTGTTTGCGTCCCAATCATTACTCTTCTCAATGCAAGCATAATCCGTGTGTAATCTGCAAAAAAAGGCATAATGTATTACTTCATAAATCACACAGTAATTCTAAAAACTCACCTGCTGACACTTCTGTGGCACCACAAATAACTTCTTCTACTGTTACTATGTTCAATCCTATATCCCTCTCTGTGTCTATGCCTGGGCAGATTCTTTTGAGCACAGCTGAGGTGGAATTAGTTGATAGTGAAACTAATCAGACACATATTGTAAAGGCTCTTCTGGATAATGGAAGTCAGTCATCCTTCATAACTGAAAGAATACAAAGGAAACTTAATATTTCTTGTTCTGACACTAATATTTCAATTTCTGGCATTAACAATAGACTAACCCATACAACTAAAGGGTGTAAAGTGCAGATAAAATCGCGCATCAATTCATTCCACACAAATGTTTCTTGTCTTGTGGTGCCGGAGATAACTGGTTTGTTACCTAGTACTAAAGTTGATCCCTCTCAGTGGAATCTTCCTGAGTCTATTAGGCTAGCCGATCCAAGCTTCTATCATCCCTCTGAGATTGATGTTTTACTAGGGGCAGATGTTTACTGGGAAATTGTACAGTCTAGGCAAATTAAGTTAGGAAAAAATAAACCTACTCTTTTAAAATCCAGTTTAGGTTGGCTTGTGTCAGGCCCAACTGGAATGGACTTTACTACTACTGCAACTACTTATTCTAACTTTTCTCAAGAGATTAAGGATTCTTTAACTAAATTCTGGGAAGTTGAGGATATTCCCACTTTGTCTACAAAAAATAATGTACTTTCTAAAGATGAACAATACTGTGAAGATCATTTTATTCAGAATACTGTCCGCCTCAGCGACGGCAGGTTCTCTGTAAAGCTACCACTGCGTGAGGTCCCTGAGGATGCCTTAGGCGACTCTTATACTATTGCTAAAAGGCGTTTTCTCAACTTAGAAAGAAAATTAAATAAATCAAAAATAAAAAGCGACTATATTGACTTTATAAACGAATATCAAAGGTTAGGGCATCTCACAGAAGTTAACCCTCCGAGTTTTGGTTATTATATTCCTCACCATGCTGTGATTCGCGACAGCAGTGAAACTACTCGTTTAAGAGTGGTTTTCGATGCCTCTTGTAAAAGTTCTACAAATAAATCACTGAATGATATTCAATTTGTTGGACCAGTAGTTCAGGATGATTTAATGGCAATCTTGTTAAGGTTTCGTCAGTATACTTATGTTGTGACAGGTGACGTAGAAAAAATGTATAGACAGGTCATGATAGATAAATCTCAACGTCACCTACAACTCATACTATGGCGGGAAGATGAAAACCAATCACTCAAAACCCTGCAACTCAATACTGTCACGTATGGGACAGCCTCTGCCCCATATCTAAGTACTAGATGTCTTGTTCAACTTGCAGCTGAGTGTACTGATGAAACTGTTGCTAATACTTTAAGACATGACTTTTACGTTGATGATCTCAATACTGGCTCTGACTCAAAATCTATGTTAAAGGCTACTATTGCAGGTGTGATTAAAAAACTTTCTGAGGGTTGTTTTCCTTTGCGTAAATTTCGAACTAATTCTCCTGATATTTTTGATGACATCCATACTACTAATCAATCTCAAGACTTTAGTAAACAATCCTCTGTGCTTGGGTTAAAATGGACACCTAGCTCTGACACTTTACACTTTTCAGTTGAAAATCAAATTATTCCTAAAATTACCAAACGTTCCATATTGTCTAACTCGTGTCGAATTTTCGATCCATTAGGTTTATTATCTGCTTGTACTATTTTTCATAAAATCATTCTACAAAAGCTCTGGCTACTTAAAATAGACTGGGATGATAAAATCCCAGACGAAATAGAAAAATCTTGGATTGAATTCTATGAAAATACCAAATATTTTGCGAAGATTCAAGTACCTAGATATGTTCTCTGCGATTCACCTACTTATATAGAAGCTCATTGTTTTACTGATGCGTCGCAAGATGCCTATGGAGCTTGTATTTACATAAAATCGATTAATAACTTAGGTAAAATAAGTTGTAATTTACTATGTGCTAAAACTAAAGTTTCCCCTTTAAAGTCTGAAACAATTCCTCGATTAGAATTATTAGGTGCCCTACTGGGTGCAAAGTTATTTGTAAAGGTCATTGACTCTTTGAGAATTAATCTTTCACGCTCTGTCTTTTGGACCGATTCAACAATCGTTTTGGGATGGTTACACACTCCACCTAAAACTTTAAAAACGTATGTATGTAACCGTATAGAACAGATTCGGGAATTAACCGATAAAACTACTTGGCGCCATGTACCTACCGAATATAATCCTGCTGATTTGGCGTCCAGGGGTATTCAACCACATCTTCTCTGTGGAAATACATTTTGGTGGCACGGTCCATCCTTTCTAATGCAGTCCGAAAATGAATGGCCTCAATCTAAATGTACGTCCTTAGTTTTACCTGAAACTAAAATAAGTTTAAATATTAAAACTATACCTAATGATATTATACATTTTGATAAGTATTCTAAACTGTATAACTTACAAAGAATATTTGCCTACATACTACGGTTTATAAATAATATTAGAAAAAATAATACTAGTGGTAAATTAAGTGGTCAACTTACTTGCTTGGAATTACATAATTCACTGCTGTTTTTAGCTAAGGCCTCACAAAAGGAAACCTTTTATAAAGAAATTCACTCACTTGAAACTTTTAATAAAATAAATACTAAGTCACGTGTTCTCTCTTTAAATCCTTTCTTAGATGAAAGGGGCATATTACGTGTCGGTGGACGCATTGACAATGCTTCTCATTGTCCTTATGGGAAAAAACATCCTATTCTACTAGACCCCAAACACACTTTCACTAAACTTTTATTTGAACAAGAACACCTTCGTCTCTTTCACTGTGGCCCGCAGCAACTTTTAAATTCTATTCGTGAGCAATTCTGGCCCATAGGGGGCAAGGTATTGGCTGCGACTACCGTGAGAAAGTGTACTCGTTGCTTTAGATTCCGAGCTAAGCCTTTGAATCCCATAATGGGAAATTTACCTCAGTCTCGTGTAACTCCTGCTCCGCCATTTGAAACTTGTGGTACAGATTTCGCTGGACCTTTTTTAATCTTAAATCGGAAAGGTCGGGGTGCTAAGACTTCCAAGTGTTACTTATGCATATTTGTATGTTTTAGTACTAAAGCTGTGCACTTGGAAGTCGTTAGTGACTTGAGTACCGATGCCTTCATTCTATGTCTACGTAGGTTTATTTCACGACGCGGTAAACCCCACACAATTTATTGTGATAACGGTAAAAATTTTGTCGGGGCTAACAACGAACTGAACAGACTGCTTAAGCGAAGTGAATTATCAATCAGCGATTACGGTTGCAAAGAGGGCATCACTTTTAAATTTTCACCAGCATATGCACCGCACTTCGGCGGTATCTGGGAGGCGGGGGTCAAGACGGCTAAATATCATTTAAAACGGATAGCGGGTAACTGTAGCTTGACCTTTGAAGAGATATACACTCTTTTTGCCCAAATTGAGGCTATCATGAACTCTCGACCCATTACTTCTATGTCTGCTGACCCATCTGATTTGTCAGCCATTACACCGGGGCACTTCCTAGTGGGTAGGCCTTTAACTTCACTTCCTTCACCTGCCACTGAGCGAGCTAGCCTCAATCGATACCAGCTAGTTGAACGCTTGAGGCAACACTTCTGGGCCAGATGGAACAAGGATTACTTATCATCCTTGCAGCAACGAGTGAAGTGGCAGCATAAAGAAAACTCTGTTCAAGTCGGCGATCTAGTTCTAGTACTGGATGAGCAACTACCACCTATGAACTGGCTTCTGGGCCGCATTGTCAAGACATATCCAGGAGCGGATGGCGTCTGCAGGGTAGTCGACGTTAAAACTAGGAGCGGCGTCATTCATAGGCCCGTTTCCAGGCTTGCAGCCCTTAGATATTCCCAAGAGCTCCTTGGGGAACATGTCCCCAAGGGGGGGGAGGATGTTCACTAAACTACTAAAAACTACTACACTACATACTAAAAATATAACGATGTCGGACGGCGGAACGCGGGCAACACTGGCAAGCGCTGCGCCGGTATGGAACGCGGCCGGCGTCACTCTTGCGCACTCACTACTAACAAAATGGCGACGAGTCACGACGGAACAAAATTCTTTTCTTCCTCTTGTTAATCTTGTTCTAGAGTTAATAAATTACTTACTGTTATTAACAACGGTTAGTTTCACTACAAACCTCCTCAACACACGTTTACATAATTTATTGAAAGTTTAGTAAATCGTTGTATCGTGTAATGGTTTCAGCCATGAGTAAATACGAGTAGTTATCATATAATACACGCCTGCCACTCTGCCAGTGTATTGACACAAAAATGAAACCTTACCATTGCAGGGTGAAACATAGTGATATGTGATCAATACAATAGTTGTAGTTTCTATTTGTGACATAATTTATTTAACTTAAATTCGTATACTCGTGTACGAAATTGAGTAGTGGTACGTTTATGTCGTAGAAACTAAACGGGAACTTTGATATTCAAACATTTGTGATATAGATAATTAGATATAGATATTACATCATTTTTATCTCTTCAAATTCACGGAATAACTTCAGTGATAGCCCGTTTACGGGATAAACCCAGCTCTATTCAAAGGCATTATTATTACTATTAGGTACACGGGGGCACTTTTACACTTTCACTATTAATTGTGGAAATATTACTAATTTGGGTAGAGCTGTTGTTTGTGAAGTCAGTACCAGGCGTTAAAAAAAATACATTTATATTAATCGTGTCAGAAGCCATCGTGAAAGGCTATCGTATCGGAATCAGTCACCGTGTTTGAGTTGATTTTATTTTATTATTTAAATATCCAAATGATCTGTTTTTCTGAAAACACGGGTATTAAATGTTGTTTCTGTTAATTTTAAAAGTAATTATTTTTTTACAATGATATTTAGTGGGTCATGAAAACAATGTAGAAAACTGTAAAATAAAACTGTTACCTATTGCATTATTCTATCGGATGTTATAGTAAGAGACCGAACTATGGAAAATCCTGAGATGAAACAATTTTGACTCTCACAGAAAGGTAATTTCTGTGAGAGGTGCAAATTGTTTAAGATCATTGTTTCTTTTGGGCTTTTACCACCAGCTACTTGGTAAAGTTTACTCGGTAAATAATAAATAAAAGGGTAGCAAATAAACACAAATAGCAAAAAAAAAACATTTGTAAAAAAATACGGTCTATCAGCTTAGGATAAACTTTCGGATATTTGCAAAAGAGCGTAACAAACATCGTGCGATTTTCGTCGAAATTTTCTTTTAAATGAGATATAAAAAAATATTGAAATGGTAGTTGTATATCCTTGTAACTTCAATTTCAGACATTAAAATATGAAACAAACATTAAAATATTTCATCAAAATGTTAAAGCTGTACGTAATAAATAACGTGACGTGATCGCATACTTGACTACTACACGGTAATGTGTTGCCCATCTCTTTATTATGACCTGTCGAAATGTGAAGGTTACGGCACATTATCCCGGGTACCGCTCTACACCAGTAATTAACTTGTCATACAATTTAGACCATTCAATCGTGTGTTATGTGATTTTTCATATTTTTTTTAAATATGAATATTGGTTGATGCTGTTTTTTTTTTCTTCACAGGTTGAACAGTATTTACCTAATCCTCTACAATATTAATTATAAAGACCATAACAGGATAAACCTATAAGCAATGTTATATTTGCAAAAACTCGATTTATTTGACCTTTGGCCTTGAAATATCTGTGGTCGCAGGTACCCTACGACAGGCAGTTTTTGACTCAAGATTGAGGGTATTAAAATAAAGGTTCACACAAGTTAATAGCCATCATCTCTTATTCCGAAGTAAAACGCCCAATCCTGGGCTACTGTACAGTCTGGAGCCATTGGTTATGGACTTAAGACCCCTACTGTACCTACTAATCTTGCGGAGAGTATCGCACTAATTTCCGTCCCCTATTTTGGGGCCGGGAGAAGATTTCCAAAAAAAATAAAGCAGGTATTTTTTGTTTGGTAACAAAGACTCTGTATACATATAGTTTGGCTTCCTACATTAAAAACAAAAGTCCCATATAAATTTCATCCCCAGTTTTAAGGGTTTGGAGACAGTATCAACATTTTGAACTGAATTGACCGCCGGCAGCCGCTCCGGCGACACGCTCGCTTCGCGCGGTCGCCTCGCGTCTATATGTATGTGTAGCGGGCTAGTGCCGGCGGTGGCAGGTGTGCCGCGCGGCTGCTAATCTTTTAGATGAAAAGGTTTACCGCAGCTCCTGGACACACCCAGGTACGCGACCTTATTAAGTGCCGATACCAAGGATTCCAACCGTTGAATCTCACACCGACATCGACACATAATTGTATTTACTGGTTTACAGAAGCTCGCCTGCCTTGCGTTTGTTTTTTTACTATCAGCGTTTTAGGGCACGTCTTAATTATTCTGAAAAATCGGCCAAGTGCGAGTTGGACTCGCGCACGAAGGGTTCCGTACTATCATCTATACACAAGGAAAATTTGAAACGTCTACCTGTTCCCGTTTTTAATATTGAGCAACACCAATAACCACACATTATTAAAATAAATAATGAGCTCAAAGCGACACCAGCCAGGTGCGCATACTATAGTGCAAAATAGAGTTCGCAAACACGGACGCACTCTTAGGCTAAGAACTCACGGAACGAATTTGAACCGCGCCCGCCACGGTGTCGGGCCTGCAGCCTCTATAGTGTGCAGATTTGCATGTAAAAAATTAAAGCAAATTTCACGACGCGATTTACGCCCGCACTCTGTGCGATTGTTTGCGGGTCCCGCTGCACCGGCGGGCAACTAGTAGAATCGCGCGGGCCGCGGTCGCCCGCAACCTCTGCGGGTTCCGCCCGCGCGCTCTGCGGTCGATTGGCTGGCGATCGCAGTGGCGCAGAGCAGGTCTTGCGTCTTGCGATCATCACCCGCCAGGTTTGCGGGCGATAATCGCAACCGCAGCGGCTGCGTGACCGCGCGAATAACCGGCCTCGTGAGTTTGGAAATAAAATCGCAGTACCGCAACCGCTGCGGGCACGGTAAAAAATCGCTCCGTGAGTTCTTAGCCCTAGTTTCTGACACTCGTAGCCCGATGAGACGGCAATCTACAGGATTGAAGAGCGATTAGGCGCAGGACCTACATTTTTCCGTGCCGTCCGAAAAACGAAACGGTCTTGTCACTAGGCTATCGTAGCTTTATAAATTTACATCATTACACTTAATTGTTATGATCGCGTTAAGGAACACTTAATTGATGTTTTATTTTTTAATAGAAGATTTGAAGTAAAACAAAATAAATACTAGAAACCTGGGATAGGCCAGCCAATTTCATTCTATCGTGTTTATTGTCTAGCAAAGAGTTCCAGGTTGCAAGTTGCGGGGCGCGGGGCGCGCGGGGAGCGGGGCGCGGGGTGCGGGGTGAGGAAGGCCACTGTCTGCAGCATTCGCCTCTAATTCGTTTTCCATGTCGCGTGTTGACCTGCGATCGCTGTCCAATTACTCATATTATATTAATCTCAGCCAATTGCGCTGGACTTTCCTGCCTTGTGGACCGACAGACATCCGTTGCATAATGTATGCCTCTCAGACTGTGATACCTTTCGAGCGTTAGCTTAATATACTATTTTATTAATTTGACAAATTGCAAATATATCAATTAAGATACAGATCACAGAATCACAATGAAACGGTTTATTTTAAGTAATATTTTAGCAATGCATTCAGTCCGTTCTCATGCTTGATAAATAATGCTGCTCTGTATATCAGCCTTTATTGATATTCGAACAATGACAATTTTATCGTAGGTACTATAATATCCCAGTAACAGAGTAAATCACTGCATCTCCGTATGCCGACGACGCGTGTCTTATCACACCGCCGCGGAGCGCGAGTGCGGGCTGCGGGCGGGAGCGCGGGGGCGCGGGGCGGGGGCGCGGGCTGCCGGTAATGTGATGCGGAGGAGATCTCGCGGCGGTGTCGTAAAACCGCGGTAATTTGTACGTTATCGTGCAGCGCCGCGCGCCGGTGAACGAATGGCGCCCGAGATAACAGCCGCAGATAACCGCACACGTACGACACTACTCACTTCTCACAATCACTTGCGTGACGTCATCTCACCTCACCGCTTAAGGCTTAGATACTTGTGAAGAGTTCAGCGAATCTTGTGAAATGTGCACATAACTCAATAAAATACTAATCAAAACTAAAATCTCACAAAGGAATAAATCGGTTAAACATAAAAAATTCTTGATGATTGACGTTTGATGTATAATATTTACCCCCTTAACGGGTGTTCTCACTATGATTGTCTCTGTTTACAGAGGAGACAACACGGTTTAACTTTTTTACTTCCGAATAACTATTGCTTTAAAGTTGCATAGAACTTCAAGTGTAAAACTTTTGGTTTCACGTGTTTGCCAAACTTTGTATGTTTATCTACCTGCTGACCCCCATAGCCGCGGCCTACTGTTCTCACTTATTGTATGCTTTTATTTATGTTTCCAGTCGTTTGATGAAATCGTAAATTATGGAGATTTGAGCGTAAAAGATTTAAAAAATACTCAAACAAAACTGAAAACTGTACTTTTTAGTAGTATTTCACATTTTTGGTATCCAGCCGATCGCCTCGTTATTCTGGGTACATCTCCGGTTCGAATCTTGAATTGGGCCAAAAAATACTACTTATAAATGGTAAGGAGCACCTATAGCAGTGTGCATTGGACAGTATGTTAAGCCGTTGGTCACAACTACGTATGACAGATGACAGTACCAACAGTACAACTACGTATGATCGTACCACTTATGACAGACGAAAAATCATCAAAAATATTTTTACCAGCCTCACTATGTGATACTGTTGTTATTTAATAACAGTATAAACCTATTTAGGTTTCAGAGGTCAGGTAGGTGTTGCGAATAACGGCATACAGCTGCTGCTGGCACAGCTAGTATGACTGGAAGCCTCAGCATGGCTTGGGAAAGGCTGAAGAGGACCACCCTGCGCCATACCAGGCACTTGTTTATATTATGAAATTATACAGATTTCATTTACATACTATAGGAAACCACGTCCATAAGACAAATACTTTAAAGCAAAGTAATATTTTGTAATAGGTATTTTATATAAGAAGCTTACAGGGAAGGCAGAGCGGCGAAGAGACGCCTGGGGAAGGTGGGGGGGGGGGATGGCGGCTTTTGTTGCGAGATCTCGATCTTTGTTAATTTATTTGTTCCCAAATATTAAGGCGCTGTGAGGTTCGTTTTTGATGTAAAATGTAGTACCAGATAATATACGCAGTTAGTTATACATATGAAATGCCTTTTTGCATATAATATTCTAAAAGAGTCTTACCACTATGTTTTATTATATATTAAGTTGATTGTATGTATTTATTTGTTGTTGTTTGGTTAGTTTATAGTTTATTTTATGGTATGTTTTTATTTTTTTCTTTAGTTATTATTATTTTTAAGGTTTTTATAGCATCGCATTGGATTGTCTATAATAATTAACTCTATTCAACTTAGTTTACTTAATTTAGACCTAGTTCAGTCCGTGCTACTGCAATAATCAGCCATCACAAAGCAACTGTTCATCGCTCACCATACATCTGTGTGACCTGATTTGGTGATTTTATGACATATGAAATACTTATACAAGATAAAAAACTGCTTGATCTAGTGCAGTAAGTATCTATCATCGACTTTACAATACACGCCCACACACTCTGTGCGTCACAGCGTGAATGAGCGTGAAATTTGGTATATTTTATCTATTAATATTGAATTGCAAGTTTTAATTATATCTCCATCATCTGCGTATCTGGACGTCGGTCGCCCCGGTCGCGCTCCGGTCGCATTCCGGCCGTGCTCCGGTTCGCGGCCCGTGCCGCCGCGCAACGCCTTCTCGTGCCACATTTAATTTCCTCGGGTACAGTCATTTTTGCGATAAAATGTTATCATGTTTTCGTTACTGCGACTTATACTTTAGCACTTATCGCTTATTTGATTTAATTCAAGATGGTGGTGACACACACTCGCCCAGCGAGCCGCTCTTCGAATCTGCTTGATAAACTACTCATATTTTCCGTCTAATAATGATAACGTTGGTATATAGTGTACTCTCCATCAGACTATGTGTATATACAAGGAACTCACGTTTCTCAAGCAACGGTTTCGGGTACTTTCGACTACTTCAAGCACTTCACTCCGCGAAAGTTTGTTGGGCGCGCCCGCGTTCAGCTAAATAAAATGTCCGTATACGACCTAACCCCCCCCCCCCGACCTCACTGCTGCTATTCACCTCTCGGTACCATTCCTATGGAGACACGACTCCCCGCAGCCATTGCCTACTTTTCACTAACAACACAAACTTGTGTAACTTAGCCAGTTGACTGTAAATACCAACTACACTACAACAACTCTTAAGTAGTGTGTCTACTTAAGAGTTGTTGTAGTGTAGTTGGTTTGAAGCAATACTCAATTTAACCTATTTCTAAGTTAAAACCGAGTTATATTGTGACTATAAAAGTTTTAGCAGTCGGCAGTAGCAGCGTGTGAGCAGACTGACGCGTGCAGCAGGCTCGCGGCCGGCCCGGGCTGTTACATCTCGCCGCAGCTCTCGGCGCGCGCATTAATATGTAAGGGCCGCGAGTTCGCGGTGAATAAATAAAACAGAAGGCGGTAAGTGAAAGCCGCAGGTCTTAGTCTTAAGCAGCTTTAATAATACAGGAGCCCGCTCCCGCGCCCGCCGCGCCGCGCGCTTAAACATTAACCGGTACTTGTGCTGGCCGCCATACCGCCGTGCCGCCGTGCCCTGCACTCCGCTCCTCGCCGTGGAAACATGTAAAGCAGCGAAGCTTTCACGGCTTCATCTATGCGTGAAATTTCTCATTTTGCCGGTTCTCGTTACAATGAACGTCGGCTTACTAAATATAAAATATAGAACGCGCTTTACTAAAATTCTGCTTAATTTTTAATATAAACAACAGATGAACGCAAAGGAGCTGTAATAATGTGTCCCTCGCGGACTGTCACCCGGCCTCGTAGCGTTGCGTACAGCGAGAGCACATTTGCTGCGAACTTGAGATTCCCTCGTATAGGATCCAATTCAGTTCTGCCGTGTATAATTCTCTCCTTAGGTTAACTGTAGAAAAGTAAGTTTAAATGTTTTTTTCTTACGACGATGAATTCCTACAGCTTGATAATTTTCAAACAACAGTATTTGAGGATCATTAGCGTTTAGTACTATTTCGTACAACATTTTCGAATATTTAGTCGTTGATGATGGCACTGGATCCATTGACAGCATCAAGATGACGAAACAATACAGAGAGTTCATTCAAGAGGATATTGTGTGGATTGGCCCTCGTTTTACAAGAGCCACCTTCGAGTGTGCTCGGGGCTCGTGGAACACCCTCCCCCCCCCTCCCCGCCTCCCCGCCTCCCCGCGCGTCTCCGCCGTCCTCCTCGCAAGTTTAATTCCTGACTTAAATAAATGTGCAAGGGCCACATGCGCGTGCACAACTCGGATGATCAGTCTTACTCAGTTCTTCAGACTGGTTCTATGCATCTATTGAACTACCTTGAGTGGCGGGTGGCTTAGTCAATATTAGTATTAGGTAAGGAGAGATTTATTGGTAACGGGTCTTTACTTAATTATTTGCCGGGCGTCGGATATCGGGAGACGTGAGAGTAATAAAGAGGGGATCACTGACATATTACCTGCGGGCGGACATCGCATCCATATTGACACGGGCTGCGACCACTTTGCGGGTTTTCGTTTCTAACATGTTGAAGCACGAACTGGTAGCTTGAGTAATGACTGCGCACATCTGCTCAACGTCTTAATGTAGTTTAACTTTTCAGTCGAATGGTTGCATGCTCTACTACCGAGCCCCAGGGTTTAGGTTCAAGGCTGAAATCGATTACAAATCTTTACATTAGTTGCTTTTCCATAGGACGAGTATAAAAAATAGAAAGTAGTCACTAGTGTGCTACAAGTACTGTCTACGAGTGACATCATAATTTACTTGACGGATTGACGTCACAACATGAACGAGACACTTCTCGACGTTAGAAGTAATGAAAAAGTAAACCCGACTGTAATAAGTCAAATTAAAAAAAAACTATAAATTAAATTTCTTCAGTTTAATAAACTAAATTATGAGCTAAAACACGCATTAAGATTTTAAGCAGTCAGCACCATATACCAAGCATAATAAACATATAAATTAAAAAACAATACACATATACGGAAAATTATAATGGGTCCCACCTGCTAACAAACTTAATGCATATTTAGCGACCACTAACTGTCAGCGACGTGGAGGAAGGCATTCATTTGTGACATTTTATTCTAGCGAACATATTATTGAACTATATGTCCTTCCTACAAATAGTCTAAGCGTGTTGTCTGCTGGCACTTCACAAAAACTCATACTGCAGCACTTTATACTATGCTAGAGCGATGGGAACCGCAACATTCCATATCCCAAGATACCACAGCAATAACTCGGTCTCAGAAAGTGCACGTAGACTATACGCAAGCGAGACCTTCCACCATCGGCCAGTCTACCCCTGGCGACATATTTCACACGCGCACATATTCGACACGCCTCACACGCTGCAGCATACAACGGAGAATATTAAATGTGATATTTTTGTGAGTCGTTAGATTCTGTTGGCAGTTATTGCCGGTGCGTGAATTAAATGGAACATGAAACATAGTAGAATGCCAACGTTTCTTTCTCCAGCTGCTAAGACGTATAGAAAGCAATGTATTAATGTGAAAACGTTAGAGAGGTCAAGATCGATAGAATTAATATATTTGATACGTATGTGGCGATACGCTCGCGATGCGTCACGTCACGCGTCACGCAGCGCGCGCTCGCAGCGGCCGCCGCGAAACGCACTCCGCATCTGGGTCAGGGCCGGGTCGCACCCCCCCCCCCCGCCGCCGCCGCGCACCCCGCACCCTCCTCCGGTATCTCCGGGGAGGGGGGGGGGGGGGAGAGTGCGTCGCGACACTCCCGGAAGGCACACCAAATGACCCACAGCCAGCCTACTTACCTTACCTTCGCCTTGAATTACTTCGTATTGAAGAAGTGACTAATGCAATGCACAGTGCACACGCATAAACAAATTGGCCACTTTATGTTTATTTAGTTCGTCTGACTGTGCCTGGTAAGTGAGCAAGAGTCGTTTATTGTGGGAAGGCACTTACAAGTGCTTTTTACCTAAACATTTTTTTGGAATATTACGATATATTAAGGTCAACAAAAAGCTTTGTCTCGTTATTTTTTTCTGTTTATTTACACTCTTTATGTAAACTATGTATTAACTTCTATCTATTTTTGCAGGCCTCCCTGAAGAAATAACTAAAAGAAATAAGCCTATCTTTGTAGTCCCTTTTCGCTTTATGTGCTGTTAGATCAATTATTATTTGCGTACAAGAATAATATAGTTGTTAAATAAACAGAATAAACACAAACACCAATTACGTCGTGAAACTTATTAATCAGAGGGATATCGTTATTACAGGATGCCCTGCGTAAGGGTGAAAAAATACCCTTTTACAGGAATTTCGTTCTCCGACTCTCAGTCTGTCAAGCCCCTTTTTCTCAGGAAAGCCTTGAGGTAGAAAGTGAAAAGATCACAAAAATTGAGGTCTGCGGCAGCTAGACAGCTCCAGTCGTATGCTGTGTCAGAAAGTACACATTTCTAGAAGTTCATAAAGGGAAGCAGGTTCTATAATAAAAAAATTTAAAATAGCCATTTACTTTAAGAAAGTATCCGTAAACTGGAAAATTGTTAACTAAACTCGCAATTTCGAAGCTTTTTAAATATTTACGGCAGTTTTATAGCCTTAAAACATTTCATGGTTATAAAGTTCGTAAAAATTGCTGACACTTGCATAAATTGATTTATATTTGACTGCACGGATAGCCGAGTGGTGTAGGTCACTACACTAATTACCACTGTGTGCAACGTAACGTGGGTTC
The DNA here is from genome assembly GCA_941860345.1 of Chrysodeixis includens. NCBI lineage: Eukaryota > Metazoa > Arthropoda > Insecta > Lepidoptera > Noctuidae > Chrysodeixis > Chrysodeixis includens. The sequence continues at coordinate 446,354 of OW796094.1, forward strand.
GATCCCCACGTAGGACAAGAATTTGTGCCAAGATGACAAGAAATTCCGCAAATGCTGTTCTGCGTCTAGGTGTCCCTGTGCATGTGTATTAAATGTCTGTGAAACCCCTACGATACAAGGAATAAATTCCTTATTGTGGGAGTTGTTCAAAAAAAGAGTAAAAAAAGTGTTAATTCACGAGAATCTTGAAAATATACCAATTTACTACCTGTTCTACATCAGTATCATCTGTCTGCTAACCTGACGAGCAAGTCTCGAGTGACGGGAGAAGCTGGCACGTGGCACATTCGGATATTTGCCAACATTATAATCAATGATTTTGGCGTGTATCTAAATTCATAAGTTAAGTCTAAATTTTTAAGTGTCATATAGTTTTGACCAAATTTTCTCAATAATTAGTAATAATTTGATAACATAATGTGGTTACAGCTCCCAGATGAGCCGAGTCGGCGCGCACGCCGGCACCGCCCGCGCCGGCACCACAAGCAGCACACTTGTCATGCCAGACAGCTGTCCCACAGTGGTGGGCATAACTACCTCTCTTCTAATCGACACCAAGTTATGAATTCATTAGTCTTGAATTCGAGTGCGGCGACCCGATTTGTGTATTATTTGTAGAAGTAGTCTACTACACATAATCATCATTCCCCTGCCCTTATCCCAATTATTATTTGGGGTCGGCGCAACACGTTTTCTAGACATGTTGCTTAACGTTTTGGCTATGGTTTTATAGTCGGCCGCCTGCCTGACACTAACCCTCTTTGGGAATGCGATTGTTGGTTGTTTACCCACCACCATTCGGGTGACCCAAGGTGCTTGGTACAGTGCACTGGGTCTTAAGGTCCATTAGTCGCCTTTTACGACACCCAGTGGAGGATATGGGGTGGTGCTATTCTTTATATCCGGACACCACACGGAAGTCTACTAGTCTACTACACATAATATAAATATTAATAGAGGTGGATGCAGTTTCATGCCGAAAGTCAATTGTATCTCATTTACTTCACGGGATTACTTCAAGGGAAGAAACCCGGTCCTTTTGGAAGGCTTACACGGGGACACAGGTGCAACATGCAGAGCATCTACCAAGTGCCATCCACGACTGCTCTATGAAAGAACAGACATGGACGGCGCGATGTAGCTACAAAACTATAGTTAATTAGATGTTAGATGTGCTTCCTTCTCTAATCACGGAAAACTATGGCACCTGTCTTTCAATACATGCAAATGAAATTAAATTGGGAGGCGTTGACTCGCCGGCTCAAAGATGAGCCCTATTATACCGCCACGATAAGCAGCAGGTGGGTAATACCAGAGAGAAAGTCTAGGGGTGTAGAGAGGTGCGAAAACGATTTCGCCATGGCGGGTCACAGACCCGGAGCGGGTTTCCTCGTTATTACGCCATTAGACACTTCCACCCCCGAGCATATAGCTCTTGCGACCCTTCTCTAGCCAGCCAGTTAAGGCATGAAAGAGCTGGGAGTCCTCATGAAGAGTGACCCCCTGGGGCATTCAGGTTCCGTTGTGTCGCCACTCACAAACAGCTGGCCACAAGCTGCCCTGCGGATGTATGCTCCTACATAGACCTTCAGATATATAATTCAATATTATATAATGATGTGTCTGAAACCTACAAATACAAATAATTTAAGTTGAAATTGATAGTAATCCTATGGACTCCGGTCGGAAATAAAACTATTCTATTAGATCCTTGACAGTAGTTACTGTAAATTTTATCAACGAAATTCAGGTGGGTGTAAATATTTTTTATTCATGAAAGTAAATGTAGATAGGCCGAAAATTTTAATACATACATTTTTGTATCAAGTTTTATGACTACTATTTTCGAAATACAAGATTTGACCTTAGGTAATTTGATGTAACGACAAAGTTTGGGGCAGTAATTAAAAAGTTTGGCGAATGCTCGCGCCCCGTACTCTAATGTCGTGGCTGAAACGTACATTTGGCGTCTCTGAACGTAAAAAAGTTTGTGTACGGTGGAGGCGTGGCGGTGCGCGCGGCGAGCTGAGTGCGGCGGCGCAAGGGCGCGGGGGCGCGGGGGCGCGAGGGCGCGGGGGCGCGCTGCGCGGGGCTCGGGCCGGCCGCGGCAGTCGCCGGCGCGCCCCAGCCCGAGCCACTCGCAGTGCTGGCCCGCCGCGCGCCGCCCGCTGACCGCGCTCCGCTCAGCACCGCTAGCCGCTCGACACGCACCATGCCCACCGTCGGTGACGCGGCCGCGTGAGACCGACACACCTAGCGCTTCGCGATACTGTGTTATTATAATGAATTAACGTTTGGACTAATACCCGATAAACTTTCACTGAGGATTGGCTTCGTCCCGATCTGGTAAATGTTCATGAATGTTTTTGGTGAATGCACGGCGTACGCGCTTGCACGGAGACCGCGAGCGGGCCGCGAGGGCTCCGGGCCACCATGTGTGGGCTGTCCGACGCCCGCTGGTACCTCCTACGAATACTCGTGACGAAATGCATAATCGTGACTACTACGTAATTAAGGCAATGAACAATCAACTTACTTAAATATTAACGGTAACCCACATGACAATTACTGGTAAAAGTAACTAAACTACAGAATCATTCGATCAAGCCAAGTAATAGTGTTCAGTCTAACAATGATTGTTGCCAAGGCTTCTCATGCAGGAGAGGTTACAATACGTCATAGTTGTGCATATGTTCGCTGCGGGCAGGCCGCTGTGGAGGGCGCGCGCTCAGCTCGCCGGGAGCGCGCCGCAGGAGCTGCCCGCCACCACGACCTGATAGCTACCGGCGCCGCGGCCACGGCGCTGCCGGCAAGCTCCCACACGGCTGGGTGCTTGCCTTCCTTGAAACATCCTATGCACTTTGTAACACTGCAGCTTGACTAGAGACGTTTTTACGATAAACCATAAAATGGAATCCAATTGTTGTAGTGTTTTACAAGAAAAACTCGACAGACAACAATGATTACTTGCGAATAATCTCGTCGTAAGAGATAACGTAGTGCAAAAACATTTTAAGATTAGAAAGCTCTACGTAAACGCTTAAACTGCTACGGGTATATGTAGGCTGCTACGCGGCATCTCTACGCTCAGCTTACTTTTTACTACGTGCGTCGGTTAAAAGCAGATGTTAAAGCATTTATATTAAAACGCGTGGATATTAAACTGCTTAATAACTGTTTTTTTTTTTTAGTAGTACTATGACAAGGACGGTTTTAATAAAAATCGTCTTTTGTCTATTGCTAGCTGCTTTATGTATCACATTGTCCGAGCTGTGACAGTTGCAACAACCTTGAGTATTATATGTACGTGTGTGACATTCTTTTGAGCATAAATCATGAATATCCTTTTTTTAAGAAAATGTCTCGTATCATTCGAGAGATACCACTGTGGTGTACGGGAGTGTTTTAAAAAAATAAATGAGGTGCCAGCAAGAACCGTGTGCGTTGTGTTATGCACCGCATCTCTCCACACTCCGCGTGACGATGAGACTCTGGCCCTTCACTAAGCCCGGGCTCGCAGGCATCTGACGAGGCTCGTTATTATTGTTCACGTTTGATTGACGACGATGACTCCGTTACCATTTATGGAGGTATTCCTCAACACACGCTGCATAAAGCAATGCTCATGATATTCATACATTAAAATATTCGCATACAATAATTGCCACGCAATGAATATGATGCAGATATAAGACGAATCCAAGCGATGTATCGCTAAGCTGTGCCGGGGTGTGTCACGGCGCGCGATCAGCGCACACTTCATGCGTTTGTCACGCGACGTGCCACACGTCCTGTACTAGTCCTCGGTGATTACTGTTGTTTGTGATGGAACATTGAATTTGAACAACAAAACTTTTTTTTTCAATTAAAAAGCAATATAAACGTAGCTATTATTGTATAAAACTATCGTGAGACAATATTAAACAGTAGGTCGGTGTCACTTAAGTGCCCTACAACTACAACGCAGTATTTATTTCAGAAACATAAAAAAAAAAAACAAATAAAAAGTCTACAGAATAAGTCTACTGTACCTAAGCTTATGAAATTACTAGCTTCTGCTCGCGATTTCACCTGCGTGTTTAAGTGGCGTTGGCTTCATCATATTAGTTACGTTCCTGTTAGGTAATTACCATAAATACTTTCACTTAAATAACACTGCATTTACATTTACACTGAAAATACAAACCACCATCGTGTGTTATAACCCCAAAAAAGATATATTATACAGTTATACAGATACGATATTAGTTCACCTCCACACTATCCAAGGAGCCTACATACATTCAAAGCCCTCACTTCCAAAACACAGGATGTTTATATAAAATGAAGTTTTTTTTATTGCAAGTTAGCCTTTGTAAATGCTTTCGAAACATTAATTACGGATTCTAGTTGCGCGTGCAAATTTCCATCCCTCGTTTTACCTCCAAAAGGGAGTTTATTTCCAGAGATACATTATTACAACACCTTCGCACTATCTATAGAACATACAATTTAGATGTATGTTCACACAAACAAACTTCCAAGCCCCGTTTTACCCCTTACGAAGAAGATATTTGTAAAATCCTTTCTTAACACATGTCCACACCGTACAAGGCCAAATTTTATATTTTTAAATATTGAAGCTTCTTAAGTTTTATGATTAATCGCTTTTGTGATAGAAGATGTATAGATATGTCTGAGAGTTAGGCAGATAGTCGCCGCATGCATTTAACACGAAGTAGGTACCATATATTGTACATTTCGTTATTCAAGCGTAAGCACGTTTTCAAATATGTTGCTCCAATATCCGATGTCGGGTCGGGCGACGTGAAAAACAGACGCGTACTTCATACTTCCGATATCGAATAATATGAAAACGTACTTAGAACCATAAACGGGCGACCAAACAGATGTGCGGCATCAAGCGCGGTAGGGATGATGACAATTTTGTTTTTTTTTTTGTGGCTGTCTTGTAGTTAATTGAAAAATATTAGGTACATATTTTTCTTTTATCCTGCATACACAAATTTAACTAAGTACTTACTAAATGAAACTTACGCGTGACGTCACTTTTTCGTATAAATTTTACGAATGCCTTTCATCACAAACCCTCTCTCCTAAACTGTAAACCATCTTATCTTTGTAAATTTGCATTGTTTAAATTTAGTTAAATTACGTGTGTAATCATTTTGGATTATCTGTATAACGGACCAATTATTTGTTTCCTGTTTGTACGTTGTCATCAACCCCATGGCCTCGGGTTAATTTGTCAATAATGTGACATCCTTTGTCTTCGAAGCACCCTTACACGCATGTCGCAATGTAACTATGTAGCCGTGATCACAACCGAACCGGTTTTGATTCAAATCCTCGAGAAGATGTGTACTACTTTTATTCTTACAGCCGACTGCCATCCAAGGTTGTAGTATAAAAAACATATTTATTACCAGGTAAAGCCCACGGCATTAGAACATTCGTAAATATTTGACCAAAATTAACAATGTTTGTCCGAGTTTTATCGGTGGAACGGCAATTAATTCCGGTTTGGTATGAAATCGTCTATTCCAAACCACATTGACGAAGTAAGATTAATTCTTCATGGATCATTGTTCATGTGAAGTGCTCTTAGGTTTTATGAATTATTTCATATTTTTTCGTATTCTATAAATAAACTAAAAAGCTTCGACCAATTATAATGATCATCATCATCATTCCCCTGCCCTTCTCCCAATTATTATTTGGGGTCGACGCAGCATGTCTTCTTCTTCCACACGTTCCTATCTGACGTCTTCTCGCAAGTGACACTCTTTGCAACCATAATAATATCATCTTTAACACAATCCATCCATCGTTTCTTTGGTCGTCCTATTCCCCTCTTAGATCAATTATAATAATAGTGTCAATAATGTGGTTACATTGGTTGTTGTTGGAGGCTGTATTCTCATATTGCTGCTAATGATACCACAGCCGGTATTTCTTCCACTTATTTAGCTTTCCTTTTTGGAGAACGCACGACATCAATATTCCTTTCTAACAGAGAAAATTCGTTCGGTTGCATACAGAAACACTTAAAAGAGCTTCATTATGTTATGTTGTTATGTCTGATAGTTGATGTCTAACACATCTTAAACTAACTTTCACTTCTGAACTGTCCCGAATAAACAAATCACATTTCATTCGTAATCAGGTAGTGATACCGTCAGTAAGCTCCAATAATATTTTCCCTAATTTACATGCGACAAATTGTTACTACGGCATCAAATTGTTTATACTTTTTGTTACGAGTAAGTGAATGAGTCATATGTAAGTGAGTATTATAACGTGTGCAGAGCGTGGGCAAGCGGCGCGCGGTGGCGGCGCGATGCGCTGACGTCATGCGCGGGCGGAGATGCCGCGCCGCGCTGCGCCGCACCACGCGGCCCTGCTGCTGCTGCTCGGTGTGGGCGCGCTCGCCGCGCTCGCCCCCTGCGCCGCCAACCCGGACGCCAAGCGTCTCTACGACGACCTGCTCAGCAACTACAACAAGCTGGTGCGCCCCGTGCTCAACGTCAGCGACGCGCTCACCGTGCGCATCAAGCTCAAGCTGAGCCAGCTCATCGACGTGGTGAGTACTCGCGCGTGGTGCACTCGCTCGCTAAGGCTCTCTCGCACGCCATCACCAAACATGATATCTGTTTGTGTTGCAGAATCTGAAGAATCAGATTATGACGACCAATCTTTGGGTGGAGCAGGTGAGAACAACATATAACTTAGGCGCCTTTCGAATATTCCCGTTACGCATTAGCAGACCAACAAACTTGTGGTGTTTGTGTTCACAGAGCTGGTACGATTATAAGTTATCATGGGAACCACGCGAGTACGGCGGTGTCGAAATGTTGCACGTGCCCTCCGATCACATTTGGCGCCCGGACATAGTTCTGTACAACAAGTGAGTCTGACATTTTGCCGGTAATGTTCGGAACAACTCGCCCTACCTGTTTATACACGTCTTGTTCCCGCCAGTGCCGACGGCAACTTCGAGGTGACGCTGGCGACGAAGGCGACGCTGAACTACACCGGGCGTGTAGAGTGGCGTCCGCCCGCTATATACAAGTCCTCTTGCGAGATCGACGTCGAGTATTTCCCGTTCGACCAGCAAACTTGTGTCATGAAGTTCGGCTCGTGGACATACGACGGCTTCCAGGTAAGCTCGCGTGCGCAACTAATACCAAGTCGGTAGTGTTAGTTAGTAAAGGCGGAGGAGTGACGTGCTCGCTGTGCAGGTGGACCTGCGCCACATCGACGAGGTGTCCGGCACTAACGTGGTGGAGCTGGGCGTGGACCTCTCCGAGTTCTACACGTCCGTCGAGTGGGACATCCTCGAGGTGCCCGCCGTCAGGTAACGCCCGCTTGTCTATTGTGTTTATGACAGTTACTATTACACTAGTACCACGACGCGCGACGGCTTGCTAGTAGTAGTAATGTTATATTTTGATGTTAATAAATTTAATTATTGATTTCTTTTCTGTTATTAGAGACAAGTAACTTAACTCTTTGCTTTATCATCTGGGATGATCATTAGTTAAATCTCAGCAAATGTAAAAGCGTAATAACATGTTATGAAAAATTGGAATATGAGAAATATAAAAGTTCTCTTCAATTATATCCGTCATGATATAGGTACCTAAGACGTTTGATTGTCCTCATATGATTTTTTGACCTTCATCTGTTTAGTGATACTTTGAGGATGTAAGCGTTCCGATTGTCTATAAGAAACATCAAAATCGACAAAAGAGTTAATTTTTAAGGGAGTCACAAATTAACATACATACGTAAATTATGCAAAGAATGTTAAAAAATAGATTTGCGTCGCGCAATTGTGTAAAATGACCATGCAAAAAATCGTCCCAACCCACCAACAGATTTGAAACGTATCTCATTTAATACATCGTGGCAGCGTGATCATTTTTTATTATGACGACATCACCGTAACTCATGGGGTTAACGTGCAAAAAAACAATTCTTGTTTACATTTTTCAGTACAAAAATTTTCAGGAACACTATTTAACAGTAAAAAAACAGCCGTGAGACGCACTGGAAAAATGACGGTCTAATATCCCTGCACCCTCCCCCCTAGCCATGCTAAAATGCGCGCGCGCACCTCAGTCGTAGCCTGTACGTTCCGCTGTGTTTGCGTTGTTTATTTGTACGATATTGGCTTGTTTGCGACTATTACTGACTCCTGCTTGTTTATTGGACCCCAAAATAATGTATATGTAAAAATACTTACCTAAAATGTTCAGTATAACCATTGTATGTTGCAATTAGTAACTAAAATGTAGTTATTTAAAAAATTAACACCCTCTTTTTAAACAAAATGTTTTTTTTTTAATAATCCCATATCTTTACGGACAAAAATCTGATATTTGTCTTTTTTATGGGACTTCATAATTATATTGAAACTAGTCCCAAGTCTGTTGGTGGTTAGGACAGCGCCCATACAATTTTTTGCATGCTCCTTTGCCATGTGAAAGATGTTACTTTAGATGAAATGATTTTTGTATTTTTAGATAATATTAAGCGTGCATTGATTGTCAGGAATGAAAAGTTTTACACTTGCTGTGATGAGCCGTACCTGGACATAACGTTCAACATCACAATGCGGCGCAAGACGTTGTTCTACACTGTGAACCTGATCATCCCGTGCATGGGCATCTCGTTCCTCACGGTGCTGGTGTTCTACCTGCCCTCGGACAGCGGGGAGAAGGTGTCGCTCTCCATCTCTATCCTGCTGTCGCTCACCGTGTTCTTCCTGCTGCTGGCCGAGATCATCCCGCCCACCTCGCTCGTCGTGCCGCTGCTCGGCAAGTTCGTGCTCTTCACCATGATTCTGGATACCTTTAGGTAAACTTACACTTCTTACTACCTACTCTTACTATGTTGCTATCTACATATATCTGTCTAATTTAACATGTGATCCCGTGCGTGTGCAGTATCTGCGTGACGGTGGTGGTGCTGAATGTGCACTTCCGGTCGCCGCAGACGCACACGATGGCGCCGTGGGTGCGGCGCGTGTTCATCCACGTGCTTCCGCGACTGCTCGTGATGCGCCGCCCGCACTACCGCGTCGACCCGCACCGCAGCCGCTTGTGAGTGCTACACTCTGCTCTGACTGTGTTTTATTAGCGGCCAGTAGTTTATTGAGATTGTGTTGCAGCGCGGGATTAGTGAGCGCGGTGGCGGAGAGCGCGCCCTGGGAGGAGGGCTCGCCGCTGACGGGCGCGGGGAGCGGGCCGCCGGGCGCGCCCGCGTGCAGCGCGTGCCGCTCGTGTCGCCTGCACGACGCGCCCGCGCTCTGCGACGCCCTGCGCCGCTGGCACCGCTGCCCGGAGTTAAACAAGGCCATAGACGGCATCAATTACATCGCTGAACAGACGCGTAAGGAGGAAGAGTCCACTAGGGTGAGTGCCCGACACTTGTATATCTTTTGAGCATTTGCATGTCGGCAGACTTTATTTGACCAGTATGTTTTGAACTGTGCAGGTGAAAGAGGATTGGAAATACGTGGCGATGGTGCTGGACCGGTTGTTCCTATGGATCTTCACGCTCGCCGTGGTGGTGGGCTCGGCCGGCATCATCCTGCAGGCGCCCACGCTGTACGACGAGCGCGCGCCCATCGACGTGCGCCTGTCGGAGATCGCGTACGCGACGGCCAAGCCGCGCCCGCCGCCGCCGCGCTAGGCACGCTCGCCGCGAGTGATTTTTTATAATTTATTTGTTACGGTGATCCAGTGACTCCATAAATGTCCGTTTGTATTTTTCCGGCGCACTGGGTCGCCGCAAAACGTAATTTTACGATGTTGTAAATAATATACATACATATTATAGTTTATACGACGAAACGACATGATCGAAAATAAGTCGAATTTCTTTTGATAGAGACGAAATAAAACGATTGTTTATAAATTTTGTTATTTTATTACAGTTTTCTGCTATAACAATAAAGTGAGGTTTTGGTACAGGCCTTCGTTGAATGGCTTAACCTCAATGCGTGTTATGAAGGATGGGCATTTTGGTACTGACTTAAATCGTAATAATTTTATTGTCATTGGATAGCTCGTTTAGTCAGGAAAAATATTTTCTGTGGCGGCTTGTCCAAAAGCCTTGTCCGAAAAATCAGGTCCAAAGTTACAGTTTTATAACATATCATTTTTTCCTCGATGATTATTCATATTAGTACATTTATCAACACATACATGATTCGATAAAAAACAACAGTATTTAACATTATCTTAGCAAAAAATCAACACTTAACATTTAACCAATGACTGACAACGACGGACAGTCGAGTGGTATAAATCACCACGACATTTTCAAATGTGCGTGACGTACCGCGGGTTCGATCCCCACGTAGGTCAAGAATTGGTGCGATCCACAAATACCTTCTTCTTCTCAAGGAATGTCATATTTTAAATGAATATGATTATATTAGATACCTATTTTAAATGATTAATTTTTAAAGAAGATATTCATAGTATATTAGAAAGGACATATTTTCAGTATGTAAACGTGAATTAAATGTCTGTAAAACCTCCGCGATATAATGATTAAATTACTTAGTGCGGGAGTCGTATTTTAATAAAAAACAATGGATAAAGGATCTGGCAGCAAATGATAACAAACCCCAAGGCAAACTTTGATATTTTAAAAATACCTTCTGTCCCTTCTGATGATATAATGTATGTATGTTACAGTCATAGTGATTAATAAGCTATTATACATAATGACTAGTCATTATGGATAATGGCTAAATTCACTAGACAGTGTAATAAATTAATCACATTATCTAGTTATTATTCATAATATCGTGTCAAAGTTAGCCAAAGTAATAATACAGTCTTTATCTTAGGTTCACCCATGTTTGATCGAACAACGTTTGATATAATATTACTCAATCGAACAACGTTTAAGAAAATCATCACTTTGTATAATGTCGTTTGACATAATTTTCAGTTCGTCGAATATTTATTTGCTATATCAACATTTGCGCTAATGATCAAAAGGTATAATGTTCATTTGATATCCACACTCCTGCCTAAAAAAAAACCTTTAGGTGAGGTTAGGTTTTTTTTTTTTTATAATATCTATGTTTATTGAGGTGAAAATATTATCTTACGTTATTTTAATTGTTAAAATAATCTTTCTGATATGTATGCTTAAGGAAAATAGAAATACAAATTTATTCTTAAACGAATATCTACTTGTTTTATCACTTTATCTAATTCTTTGAAGATATTATGTATAATAACTAGTTAATGTGATTAATTTTGTGTGAATTATCACTTTATCCAAATTGAGTAGATAGATATTATTCATAATGACTAGTCATTATGTATAATATCTAGATTAATTACTTTGGCTGTAACATGTATATATAATAGCGCCTGGACCAAAAAACTGGTTTCATACTTGATAATAAAGAGCATCGAGCTGACCATGTCTAAATTAATGAATATGATGTGTATGATTGTTCCACAACAAAAAAAAACACCAATCTCACGAAGAAGTTCAACACTACGTAGAAGAAAGACCAATGTCGGGCCGGATTATCCACGTTGCGTGAGCCAGTCGGTAAGTGGCTCATTATTATAAGGCATGGATTGAAATCAGTACGTATCTGTTCCCTTTTTCGAACAAAATATAGGCCAAAAATCCTGTCCTGCACCCTAATAATATGATTATATCAAAAGTGTTTTTAGTCGTAATTGCATTGTTACTGTCAAAAGATTGTACACTTTAGATTGCAAGTCAGTATTTTTGAAGAACAATAAGTATTTTTGTGCATGTGCATGTGCATTTCAAAATTACCCCTTATTACAATAGCATTATGCAACAAAGGAGAATGATGTCAATTAGTTAATTTGAATAGAACGGTACAAACCAATTACACTATTCAATAATACATATAATATATTAAGTATTAACAAAACATTAGTTACCTAGTTAGAACATACAAAAGTATTGAATACAAATCAAAGACACAAAGCATGAACAAAAAATAAAGTAAAAAGTTTACCTAAATAAAAAATAGCCAAAACAGTTTCAATAATTTACAAAAATAATAACAATGATGAGAATTATAATGAAAAGTATGTAGTGAACACAAGGTTAATACATCTTGCGCACAGAACCTCAAGCATTCCGACAAAAACAATCCTCGGCTACTCGCAAACATGACGTGCTTGCTTACACAGCAAGCACGTCATGTTTGGTTTGCACTGTGGTTTGGAATCCAGAAATTGGTTCAAAAATTTAATGGTACGTGGTATAGGGGAGTTAAGAATAAAGTTAAAAATAAGTTAATAACTTGAAGTATGTTTATTTCGATCGGATATTGAATCAGGCCTAGCGCCATAATTATTCCTTATCAGCACTAAAATACTTTTACAACGTTGTATAATTTGTTTTGATGTTCTCCAGCGCCAGGTTCCATACGTTTTTGCCCATCATCTTCATTGACGATAATAACTTACAAAATTTTATATAGCTACATCCATTAGTCAATTCTATATAGAATTGAATAAATTGCTGTAAGGGGTAACAGCGAAGTGAGGTAAATTCGTGGTTGGAAGTTTGAGAGGGGATTTTTTCAGAATCAATGTTACACTTATAATCATTCTATACACGCAGTTAGTTTAAGGCCATAGAGACGCATATCTGATGTTTTGAAGAAGTATCCCTTTATTAGGGTTGAAAGTTTAGGTATATTTTCTAAAGACGACAAGTATACAAAAATTGCCTCGACCCATTTCGATTCCTAATTTGTCAAAGTATAAACCTAGTATTCGACAAGTCCAAGCCAATTCGGTATCTAAAATTAGAGAGTTGGAAAAAAGTGCACTTCGCCGCCATTTTATGGAAGCCATCTTGACTGATCCTCATCAAACATGGCTAAGGACAATCCAGATTATAATTCACCATAAAACAAAAAGAAACATGATCAAAATCCGTTCATCTAATCGAGGCCTACGATGACGTCGACAGACATATAAACTAGTGCCAGTTATAACACACTATCGACGGGGGTTGAAAAACCTTATAAATAAGCAAGAACCTCGTCGATAACACATAAGGAAGTACTGAGGGCAGCAGTGTAAGGTGTCCTGATCTTGTGAGATATCGCGGTTTGAAGTGTTTGAAAGAGGTTACCCGCGTGGAATTCGGTAATAGCTGCAAAGCATTAGTTATTTTTCGCAGTTAGGTGAGAAGCCTTTGTGATAATCCGGGGTATCAGCCAAAATTTTAACCAAATTGGTTTAACTGTTTAATAGAAAATAACATGAAACAAACATTTAAATTTACAAACTTCCTTATATATAAATTTTTGTAGGAATAGGATATCGTAAATAGGCAGACAAATTATTGGTATAGTGGCCGCGAAGGCTTTGTAGTTTTTTTTAATAATAAGATTGTCTTATGCGTACTTACACAATTTAATAAAATCGGAAATATGGTAAAAACCAGTGAATACTTTTTTTACTTTATAGACAGCCTATTAGTACCTACCTACAATTCGACCAAAAGTGGATGACAAAATCGTTTCAATGATCTGATCAGCTGTTATCAAAAATAAGAAGAAGAAATGGTCTGAACAAATTAAGTTGAAATGCAATTAGGTATTAAAATATGAAGTAAGTAAATGCACAATAAGGCCACGATTATAAAGGTAGAATTTATTTCGCCATCTAGTGCTAAAGTGTATTAAACACTATGACAGAACCACCTAGTGTTGCTTTTCCAAAAATATTGGTTCTCAACCAGTTTTGCGAATATTATTTCACTATTTTAAGTTATTAGTTATTTTTAACATAACAACCAGTATTAAAAATATTTTAAGTCCTGATAGTAAATAAATACCACAGATCTAGTATTTACGCACGCTACATCCTCTATCTATGGTTAAAACAATCAGATCAAAATACAGAACTACCATAAAGAATAGTTGTTATTAAGACAAACTATGATACCAACCTTTAGAAAGTAAATGTTAAATATAACCTTAAAACATTGTACTTTTTTAAATAAAATATAACAAAAGCTATAATTTAGTCTGGGTAAAAAAAGACTGTTTATACAGATTACATTAATTCTCATGATTTTTAGTAGTTCGAACAATATAATTTTAATAATACACCTTACAAGCTTTGACATTTGTTTTCGCGCTAGACAACGTTGTTACCTCCACTAAAACGAATAGATTCTGTTGACGTTTACACTTTTTTCATGAAATCCAATATGGACCGATAAAATTAAGTTCATACTGTAATTATAAACGATAACAGATCGGTAAGTAAAATGTGAAACTTCTTGTTATTGTTTATATTAAAGACACAGTCAATCACTTCCGTTACGACAGGAAAAGGAAGTGTGTTTTATGGCGGTCGAAGGCATGGTTTTAGCAACGAGTCTAACATCCTTATCCTGTTAAATTTCAATCAATAATATTTAGATGCAAGAGCGCGAACTGTGATATTATGCTTTCTTCTTATTTCTATAAGAATATGTCAAATTTTGTTTCTAGACAGACACATTAACTATAAGACGACGAAGTAATGTGGAGATTGATACATATTAGGTATTACATATTACTTCGAGATTTTCTATATATCTATCATCTTGCTAATATTATCACTTATTGCAATTACACAATTCTGCAATAACAAACTGAAATCGTTTTAGATAATGAATCAATTAATGATCATGCAAGGCGCATGGAGGAACAAATTAATGTTTGTTGTTAATAGTGCTACTTAGCTATGTAGAACACAAGCTTTCAAATTTACAAGTTATTCTCATTTGGTAGACCAATTTTACACAAAATTTATTTAGACTGACTAACAATATGCACTTCTTCCGAATTACCTAAATATTTTTAAATACCTTTTTCAAAAGTTCAATAAGAACTCAGATGTAAGCTTCCTTTAGTATATAATTCACTACTAAATTAACCAATCATCATCACAATGTAGTCGGTTATAACAACAATATTCTGACAAGACCTGTGGAGTACTACCTATAGAATATTGAGCATATGTATATTATAATATAACATAATACAGTTACTTATGGCTACTAATTAGTAATAATATAAAGTTTTAGACGGATTTTTCTCACCTGTCTTTAGAATCCCCACCATAGTCCGGTGAAGCAGTCAAAAATTTAATTAATTTCAACTTTTGATTGTTTTTTAATATAACAACAATAGTTTCAAGTATTGTTTTGGTATTATTTTCAGAATACAGTCATAGTTTAAAAGTTGATTGTCTGATGAAGGGTAAGCCTGGTGATCTGTACAGGTTCTACCTAAAACAGACACCAGTCTCTATGTAGTACTATATTTTACTATAACTGTGTGTTGATTAGAAAATAAATACGTTATTATTAAAGACTGCTGTAAGTAAATTATACACAGCGAGAAATCCCTCTATAAGCAACTTTATTTTCATCTTATCAGACAAAAGCATCCTCAAAACATTGTATTGGTATATTTATAAAATAATGTTACATGGAATTGTTTGTTCCTCCCATTTTAGGATGAGAAAATTTGGGCATCAATACCCATACTTACTCAATGTGGGTGTTGGAGGGTGGAGTGGTAACTCCAGATTATAATATTTAAAAAAATAGGTTTCATCTCCATTTGTATGCAATGATGTTTTAAAATAATTAAGAAGGTATATGGCTACAATTTTGAATGTACACAATATCTAAAAGCAAACATTTCTAAATAGTAGGTAGTATAATTTGTTTTTCTAAAGTGAAACCTATTTATAATAGTTATATGCTATGTGTAATCATTTTAGATGAGCCACAATGACATCAGATCTTTGCACCGAGGATGTGGTGGTGCGAATCACAACACCTCAGATAATTAGTGTGAGTCAAACTTCTTATTGGTTTATTTAAAGAAAGTTATCATTTAAATATTTAATGTTAACCAATACAATAAAGACCTGGCAATAATGCCCTAGTTATGAGGCAAATTTGTAGACAAGGCATCGCAACTATCTTGGACTTTTTCATTTAGTTGGTATTTTCAATTTTATTTTTTAATTTATAACTAATATTATTATAACGTACATTTTGCATGTGTACAAATCACTTCTGTTTAGAAATAAGAAATTATATTGAATTAAATTTATGGATTTTGCGTGGGCGTGGCAGTCGCAGCCGGCAACGGGTGGGTCGGGCGGGACGGGCGCGGGCGCGCGCGTGGCGGCGGCGTCTGCAGCCGTGGAGCTGGGGCGGCGCCTGCTGCTGGCGGCGCGCGCGGGCGACACGGCCGCCGTGCTGGAGCTCATGGCCAAGGGCGCGCCCTTCAGCACGGACTGGCTCGGCACGTCGCCGCTGCACCTGGCGGCCGGCAACGCGCACGCCGACACGTGCTCCGTGCTGCTGCGCGCCGGCGTGTCGCGCGACGCGCGCACTAAGGTGGAGCGCACGCCGCTGCACCTGGCGGCCGGCGCCGGCCACGCGCGCGTGCTGCGCCTGCTGCTGGACGCGGGCGCGGCCGTGGACGTGCGCGACATGCTGCGCATGACGCCGCTGCACTGGGCGGTGCAGCGCGGCCACGCGGCGGCGGCGCGCGAGCTGCTGCGGCGCGGCGCGGACCCGCACGCGCTCAGCAAGTTCCACAAGACGCCGCTGTCGCTGGCGGCGGAGCTGGGCCGCGCCGACTTGTTGCGTCTCATGGACGACGCGCTCAAGGAGCGCGAGGCCGCTCGCTCCGTCAGCGCGCTCGTCAACGGTCAGCGCTTTATCTCTACCATTTTATATTTTAACCTAGCCAAACCCAAAACGTTTGTTCTGATCAACAGTACAAACGCTTCGACCTTTAAGTATGGAAATGATCATTATGGGCTGCTTCCCTTTCTTGCCGTTGTATGTTACTACAAAATATTGACCTTAACTAAAAATTCACAATAATATTTCGGACTAATTTTACAAGTTAAAAATCTTGTTGCAGAGCAATTGGCAGAAGAAACTACGACCGAACCTCAAGTACCCACTTTTGATACTGTACAAAGTAAGTGAATTTTTTTTAGGTGTCCGTACCCAAAAGAGTAGAACAGGTAAAACGTATGTTTTGCGAAGGTGTCGTGTCTGAGGAACCGCTCGTGGCCGAAATCGGTCACATGACACAGACATTCAAAGACATTCTGTAGTATAGATTCAATGTAAAAGTAATTGTAATATGTACCTAACTTTATTTATCACTGTGCGAAAGCGGAGACGGTGGCTAGTTACATAATAAAGTACCTACATTTCCAACATTGAATGAATTTGAATGTCTTTTTTTCAGGGATCCAAGAAGTAAAACTACCTAAGGCAAAACAAACGGAAAGAGTCGTAAAAACTGACATCAAAGGAGAGGCAAGTTTCATATATTTGAGAATAACAATATGTATAACCGTAAAATATGTCGTTACTAATAGTATTGCACTACAGCAGACGGCGGCCGGCGTTGGCATTGCGGGGAACGTGAGTAATGCGGGAGCCGCGAGCGGCGCCGCGGCGCTACTGCGGCAACACGGCATCACGCTACTGCCGGCCGACGACGGCAGCACTGTGCTCAGCGCGCTGCAGAGCGGCCGCACCGTCGTGCTCTCCGGTACCCCCCACCACACACACACACACACACGCCGCTACTGCAGCACTGTGCTCAGCGCGCTGCAGAGCGGCCGCACCGTCGTGCTCTCCGGTACCCCCCACCACACACACACACACACACGCCGCTACTGCAGCACTGTGCTCAGCGCGCTGCAGAGCGGCCGCACCGTCGTGCTCTCCGGTACCCCCCACCACACACACACACACACACACGCCGCTACTGCAGCACTGTGCTCAGCGCGCTGCAGAGCGGCCGCACCGTCGTGCTCTCCGGTACCCCCCACCACACACACACACACACACGCCGCTACTGCAGCACTGTGCTCAGCGCGCTGCAGAGCGGCCGCACCGTCGTGCTCTCCGGTACCCCCCACCACACACACACACACACACACGCCGCTACTGCAGCACTGTGCTCAGCGCGCTGCAGAGCGGCCGCACCGTCGTGCTCTCCGGTACCCCCCACCACACACACACACACACACGCCGCTACTGCAGCACTGTGCTCAGCGCGCTGCAGAGCGGCCGCACCGTCGTGCTCTCCGGTACCCCCCCACCACACACACACACACACACACACACACACGCCGCTACTGCAGCACTGTGCTCAGCGCGCTGCAGAGCGGCCGCACCGTCGTGCTCTCCGGTACCCCCCACCACACACACACACACACACACACACGCCGCTACTGCAGCACTGTGCTCAGCGCGCTGCAGAGCGGCCGCACCGTCGTGCTCTCCGGTACCCCCCACCACACACACACACACACACGCCGCTACTGCAGCACTGTGCTCAGCGCGCTGCAGAGCGGCCGCACCGTCGTGCTCTCCGGTACCCCCCACCACACACACACACACACACGCCGCTACTGCAGCACTGTGCTCAGCGCGCTGCAGAGCGGCCGCACCGTCGTGCTCTCCGGTACCCCCCACCACACACACACACACACACGCCGCTACTGCAGCACTGTGCTCAGCGCGCTGCAGAGCGGCCGCACCGTCGTGCTCTCCGGTACCCCCCACCACACACACACACACACACACACACACACGCCGCTACTGCAGCACTGTGTTCAGCGCGCTGCAGAGCGGCCGCACCGTCGTGCTCTCCGGTACCCCCCACCACACACACACACACACACACACACACACACACGCCGCTACTGCAGCACTGTGCTCAGCGCGCTGCAGAGCGGCCGCACCGTCGTGCTCTCCGGTACCCCCCACCACACACACACACACACACGCCGCTACTGCAGCACTGTGCTCAGCGCGCTGCAGAGCGGCCGCACCGTCGTGCTCTCCGGTACCCCCCACCACACACACACACACACACACACGCCGCTACTGCAGCACTGTGCTCAGCGCGCTGCAGAGCGGCCGCACCGTCGTGCTCTCCGGTACCCCCCACCACACACACACACACACACACGCCGCTACTGCAGCACTGTGCTCAGCGCGCTGCAGAGCGGCCGCACCGTCGTGCTCTCCGGTACCCCCCACCACACACACACACACACACGCCGCTACTGCAGCACTGTGCTCAGCGCGCTGCAGAGCGGCCGCACCGTCGTGCTCTCCGGTACCCCCCACCACACACACACACACACACACACACACACACACACACACACACACACGCGCCGCTACTGCAGCACTGTGCTCAGCGCGCTGCAGAGCGGCCGCACCGTCGTGCTCTCCGGTACCCCCCACCACACACACACACACACACGCCGCTACTGCAGCACTGTGCTCAGCGCGCTGCAGAGCGGCCGCACCGTCGTGCTCTCCGGTACCCCCCACCACACACACACACACACACACACACACGCCGCTACTGCAGCACTGTGTTCAGCGCGCTGCAGAGCGGCCGCACCGTCGTGCTCTCCGGTACCCCCCACCACACACACACACACACACACACACACACGCCGCTACTGCAGCACTGTGCTCAGCGCGCTGCAGAGCGGCCGCACCGTCGTGCTCTCCGGTACCCCCCACCACACACACACACACACACACACACACACGCCGCTACTGCAGCACTGTGCTCAGCGCGCTGCAGAGCGGCCGCACCGTCGTGCTCTCCGGTACCCCCCACCACACACACACACACACACGCCGCTACTGCAGCACTGTGCTCAGCGCGCTGCAGAGCGGCCGCACCGTCGTGCTCTCCGGTACCCCCCACCACACACACACACACACACACGCCGCTACTGCAGCACTGTGCTCAGCGCGCTGCAGAGCGGCCGCACCGTCGTGCTCTCCGGTACCCCCCACCACACACACACACACACACGCCGCTACTGCAGCACTGTGCTCAGCGCGCTGCAGAGCGGCCGCACCGTCGTGCTCTCCGGTACCCCCCACCACACACACACACACACACACACACACACGCCGCTACTGCAGCACTGTGCTCAGCGCGCTGCAGAGCGGCCGCACCGTCGTGCTCTCCGGTACCCCCCACCACACACACACACACACACGCCGCTACTGCAGCACTGTGCTCAGCGCGCTGCAGAGCGGCCGCACCGTCGTGCTCTCCGGTACCCCCCACCACACACACACACACACACGCCGCTACTGCAGCACTGTGCTCAGCGCGCTGCAGAGCGGCCGCACCGTCGTGCTCTCCGGTACCCCCCACCACACACACACACACATTACTACTGCAGCACATTAAGCCCTATAATTCGATTTATAGATGCGGGAAAACTAATGCTGAAAGAGAGCGAATCATCTCCGCCGGTGACAAGCAAGCCGGCTTCGAGTTCCAATCAGGCCAAAGGCATGGTCCTGACGGCCACGCCCGTCAAATCTCCTCCCAAGCCTGGGGTGAAAATATTTACGCTCAACAACAAATTGCTCGCCGTGCCAAAAGAAGCCCATAAAATTCCCGTCAAAAAGATAATCAACCCACAAGACATACAGGTTAGGAAAAAGTGTTAATAGTTAGTGCCAACGATCCATAGTTTCGAGGTCTATTTAATTCGATTCAAACTATAAAATCATTCCTAATATAAATATACAAATAACCATTCAGACAGTATTGCTAAACCGCTCGTCGTTTTGAGCTTCGGATATTTTGTACGGTAAAAAAACTAGTAAAGTGCTCGCGACACAGAGATCTGTGCCAATAAGCTAAGGAAATTTTCTTCATTGAGGTTGAGCTTTGAAAATTTAGCTTATAATAGCTCTTACTGATACAAGACCTAAATATTTGACTTATATTCTAGCTAGATAGGCCCCTCCAATGTCCTATTTGTTAATAATTTCGTATATTGTTTGATTCAGGTGAAATTCGTGCAATTACATCCAGATGCTAAAATAATATCTCCATCGAAAATAGTACCGATGAAGGCCAAGACGCGGCTGGCGAGCCCTCAGGCGGCGGCGGGCGGCGCGCCGCGCTCCGTCAAGATCATCATGAACAAGAGCAACCTCTCGCGGCTGCTGGCCGGCGCCGCCGAGCGCCCGCGCCAAGAGGTTGCACACTTTATTTAAACGCGTTTTCAAAATCTGTTTTACTCTTTTAATTTTCATATCGACTGATTTACCCTCGTGTGTCCCGCAGAGCGGCGAGGCTGGCGCGGAGGAGGCGGCGGCGGCGGGGGCGGAGGGCGCGGAGGGTGAGAGCGCGGCGGCGCTGCGGCTGCGGCTGGCGGCGGCGCAGCGCGCGCTCGCGGCCGCCACGCGCGAGCTCTCCTCCGCGCGCAAGCGGCTCGCGCACTACGAGCGCGCAGAGCCGCTCTAACTCCACCCGCGTCCACAACTGTTCCGGCAAAATGCTAATACTGACTTCCACTCCAAAACATTATTTCGGATGAACTTCGTAGTTGACCATATTGTGTTACATTAACATTCATTATATGGTGTATCTAACAATTAAATTAGCATAGGATACCTTCACGATGCAAATTATCATCAAATCAATCATTCATCTAAAGGCGTTACGCCCACTTAAGGTATGATCTTCTTTTATAAAGGAAAAACTTTGTAATTTACTGTCTCATTTCTTCAATTTTTTTAGTCACTAGATTAAAACTTTTATTTAAGGAATTAATGCCTCTCTGTATCTTTATTATAGTTTGTAACAGGGATGCAATATTACGTTTACGGATGATGAACCGGTATAGTTATACAACTGTTGTTCCGGATAGTTTCGATAGAGGCATCTACTTCTGTAGCTGACTAAACATTTTCATATCATTGTATTAGTTTTGGAGTATGTATTTATAGAAAATACTAAGCAAAGCACATCATAAAAGTGAAATAAAACTGTACATTCTCCAGAAAACAATAAAACTCCAAATGGAAGCCGAATATTTACACTTCCTATGTTCCGCCTGTAAAAACAAAAACATACATTTTCATGAATTTTACTCAACGCCATCTAGTCTCAAACTAAGCAGAGTTTGTATTATGAGTATACCTGTTCAGGAATAGATTGGTATACCTATTTAAGAACTTTATTAACCGAAGATTTTAAATAAGTAATTTGTAAGCTTAATACCACAGCAATATTTAAACTAGATAGCATTAAAAATAAAGCAACAAAATATTTCGAAATTATTTTTTACATTTTCAGTCTTAGCTATTTATTGTTTGACATTTAATTTTATGGACAATTCTTGGAACATTATCCTGTGTTAGAAACTGAGTCTTCCACAAATAAGAATTAGCTCAAACGTTATTGGACAAGCAGTTTTTGTAAAAACCCATTATTGCCTCAAACTAAATATTTTTATAAAAATCACATAATGTTGTGATGGTAACTTTCGGCCATATTAGGTGACCTTAAATTGGTTGCATTTGACCCCTGTTATCACGTCGTGCCGAATATACCCAGAGTTGCCTGTAACCTTGTATATGTTACAGTCAAAGTGATGAATCCAGGCCTTATACAAACTGTCTAGTCATCATGTACAATCGCCTCTCAGTCTAGACAAAGTGATATATTACACAGAAACAATCACACTAACGAAACTTTATGCATAATATCTTCGCGACAAAGGGACAAGTAAATAAAACAAGTAGACCTTACTGGTAAAGATAATATAACTGTATTCCAATCTGCTTTTGTAGAGTAATTACTATAACGATAATTTAAGGACTAAAATAAAGTTTTTTTTTGTTATACAGCGTGGCGCTACCATCCCGACATTAATTTAACACACGGTTAAGACTAGTAACCACGAATCATTTGAGTCATGATACGTTTTGATATTACGTAAACTGAAAGACTTTTTTTTTTCAAACAAACTAAATAATAAAAATCTATCTCAAATTGTGATCACTCTGTGCGAAAGTTCATTCATCAAATAACTTACCTACGACTAGCGGGCAGCTTACGTTTACTCGGTGCGGCAACGTCGCACGCCGCACGCGTAGGTACAACAGCTTGGCGCGCCAGCTGGCAACGCGTCGCGACTTGTAGGCATTAAACTGTCTCATGTTCGGTCCGATTTTGGCGGCGCGGCACAATATCACAAACACAGATCGTACCTACAGCGGAGGTGCTTAGTTAAACATCATAACACGCACTTTTATTTAGTACTATTAGTCCATTAATCACTAAATTAATTTAAGTGCATTTATTTTAAAATTTATTTGTTTGCGCACACAAAGAGCTAAACGCCGTTAATTTCGTTAAATTTTAATGGGTTCACTTTTCCCGCTTTAATATCTGGATATGAGTGGTGGCCTTGAAAATGCATTGCGGTTTGGCGAAGGCTAGTTTTGATTGATTTTTGTAACGTTGTAGAATATTTTCGCACAATTGTAGGTTTTCATTGTTTCATTCGGTTTTGCCGTGTAGGCGGTCGGTCCGGGTTTTCATGGATATGAAGAGCACGTACAATAGTGCGTCGATTTTTAGGTAGTTAGAATTAGTATTTGTCATCACAATTCACAGGTTTACACTATTCACAAGAGTTGAGATCACAATCTAGTAACTAAAACAATCGAAAGCGTATTGATCACAGTAACTTATTACGGTGATTACACTAGAATAAATAAAGACAACAACAAATAGGAAAGAGTCTCTTTCTCAGAAACAATCACCAAAACATTAAAGGATTTATGCGCACGAGTGACAAAAAGTGTGTCAAGGTGTCAAGGCCCGGCGTGCACTGAGCAGCTGAGTGAAGACGGCGGCTGGATAGAGCCCAGAGGGCGCGCGCGTCGCCTGCGCCGCTCGGGCGCACGCTTTGTTTTATCCTGACAGTACTGCTGACTCGCTTTAAAGTTCATTGATGTTTTGTTGACATTCGTGACCCCGGCAAATGACCGCTTCGCGATGGTTCTTTACGTACAGGTTGCTCTAACTTGCATTATTTTTTAAAAATTCATAACTCCGTAAATATTAACATTTAATGAATTTAAAATTCATTTATTGAATAATAATATGGTAATGTATACGTGTGTTAAATTAATGTCGGGGTGGTAGCACCACCCTGTATGTAATGGGTTTAATCTATTCGATTACAAATAGTTCAGGAATCGAATCGTGCACTTTCTTTCCGAGACTTTTTATATCCCTAATAATATGAAAATGGAATATTATATTTAACCAAATTTAACGGAAAGTGAGTGGTACCTCAACCTTTATTTTGTTTTTTATTTTAATGGGTTTTGTTTCCCCTAAGTCGAGACAGGCAATTTTTTTTTGGTGTTAGTTTTTTGGTGACTAATCTTTTTTACCCTAAATTCAGAAGTTAGTTTTTTTCTCTACAGTCTATCTAAGAGATACCATTTGACGTTTCATATTTTTTCTTAAACCGAAACAACTTTGTTCATGCGTACATTATTCAGTTTCGATAACCTTTTTCTTAAAACCATGATTTTAGAAAGATTTTATTATTGTATCTAAAATTTACAATTCTTAATATCCTAATTTGGTTGAAAACTTTCAAACAAAGCAAAATAACACATATTTTCATAGTATATAATTTCTAATAGTTCTATTCTGACCTCATTGCAAAGTCACGTAGTTAGGTCACTGCTCACGTCACTCTTGCTTAGGTCAAGGTCACTGCTCGTAATGTTGTGACTCTTCGGATACACTTGTATGCAAAAAATCGATAACATATACGAAAAATCGAATATATTACTTTCAAATTATCAATTGACGACACGTTACTGCGCGACCGCATTATGCACTTAATACATAGGTACCCTAAAATAAATGACGACTTCGACAGAGACGTACACTTCGATAATTTCATTGACAATCAACAAATCATTAATTTAAATGATGAAGCCGACGATGATTCTAGTATGTACTAGTAGTGAATAAAAAAAATATCCTTAACATTACTTTTATTTAATTATAACAATTATTGATCTCCCATTGACACATTGGAATATAAAAAAAGTTTTTTCACGCATTTCCGATATAAAATTTCCAATCGACCGGTCCGATTGACCGACAGATGGATAACAGATATAAAAGTCGTTTCTTTCAGGGAATTTAAACCGAAAAAAAAAGAAGTTTAGTATAACCGTGAGTATAACTATTTGAACACCAACGTTACAAAATAAAAATAATCAAGTGGTGTGAGTTAACTAAGGTAATAATTGAAAAACAAAACTATTTGTTTGCGGCGGCGCATCTTCATAACATATCTTATATATCGTAACATTAGTGGAAACGGGCACATAGTTTCGTAGCATCTTACCCCTTTTTAGAAACTACCCGAATCATTTATATTGGCTATACAGTTAATATAATTTCGGTTTGTTACGAATATATGTTGTAATATATAATACGAGCTCCATAACATCCCTGGTTTGTAACATTACCCTCACTACCTTTAGACCACTTAAAATAATAAACTGTAAATATTGTAACTTATGTATTACTAGAGGGGTGAAAGCGTAGCTATAATATACATGTGTGATTTAAAATAAATGTTAACGTTTCATAAAAGAGTATTTATTTACAACACGTGGTGTGTGGGGCTAGGTGTCGCGGCGCTGCGAGCGCGCCTGCAGCACGTCGCGGAACTGCGCCAGGATGGCGTTCTCCCGCTTGGCGCGCTCCTCCTTGCTGAACGCCGCCAGGGCACGCTTCTCGTCCGCTGAGTAAATTTGGTTTTCTTTGCGGATACGCACTGCTTCCATCCGCCGGTGTCTGAAAACGAATTCCATGATTTAAGTGTTCCACGGTGTTTAGAACAATTTTAATTAAGGTATATAAAGAAGTGACGCAATACTAACCTGCTGCCGCTCATAACGTATCCGACGGACTCGTAGGAGGCGATCTCGTCCGAGGTGAGTCCGATCTCCCCGCGGCGCGGGATGCGCTTGCCCTCGGCCACGAAGGCGGCCATAGCGGCGCCCTCGCCCGGCAGCAGCGCGCGCCCGAAGTCCTTGTGCCCGAGCGCGGGGCCCACGCGCGGTGTAGGCCCGAACGCTTCTGAAGCCATCTCTTCTTCGCCTTTCCTAGACGTCTTGGAATCTCTTGTGCTCTCGATTTCATGTTCTTCTGCAATTAAAGACAAATGTTTAAATCAAGATCACACTACACACTTAGTATGCAAATGAGCCTTCAGCTTTTATATTAAACAAAAATCACATCACAATTATAATTATCTATACTCCTAAACATTCTGTCCGTGATGGCAATAGCTTTGCTATATTGAAAATTATTATAAATACAGCATGTATATTTAAACGACGGACTTATTGAAGGAGGGTGGTCAGTATTCGATTCTCGTCCCAAATATGTAAAAAAACTATGACCTTAATTTTTCATATAACTATCCGATAAAATACAGTATTTATAAACACAGAGCGCAAAATGCCTAATATCACGCGCCAAACACGTGCCGCCGCTAAGGCAGCGAGCGCGCAAGCCCCCCCGCCCCCCTTGTGATGTCGACGACGAGTGCCGCGCAGTGAAATGCATTCATACCTACGTCGACGTCGGTCATTGACCGCGCATATGTTCGATAAGCGCGAGAGTGTTAAATCGTTGCGAAGTTATTAGGACTTTTTTGGAACGATTTTGTTCGTCATTAATCAGGGTTTTTTTTATTGATTATACGTTTATTGGTAAAGTCTATGCATAAACTATTGGTGGTTTGAATAAGTCCGTCGTTCAAATATACACACTGTATAAATTTTTTTTTTCAATTTCTAGTATTTATATTAAACTGCTTTATGTTACTGTTCAATCATGGAGTAATTACGTGGAGTACAAGTAAATCTTAGGATGCACCGAAATAAGTCAGTGATTTTATCAGACATTTGCCATTAGAATAATTATTGTACTATATGCTAGGTTACCAATGATGCTTCATAAATATAATTAATACCCAAAGTGTATACAATTTTACTGGTCTGCTGTTGGTTGATTATTTAGGTTAGGTTTAAACAGTGACGATTATTAATGAAGCGAGCGTACCACAACATCAGCCGCCTACCACCACTCATCATCATCTTCCTGCCCTTATCCCATTTCACTTGGGGTCGGCGCAACACGTCTTCTAGCATGTTCCTTAAAGTTTTGGCTATGGTTTTGGCTATGGTTTTGGCTATGGTTTTATAGTCGGCTGCCTGCCTGACACTAACCCTCTTTGGGAATGCGTTTGTTGATGGCTTACCCGCCACCATTCGGGTGACCCAAGGTGCTTGGTACAGTGCACTGGGTCTTAAGGTCCATTAGTCGTCTTTTACGACACCCAGTGGAGGATATGGGGTGGTGCTGTTCTTTATATTCGGACACCACACGGAATCCGCCTACCACCACTCATCACTAATTTATTACTTATATTTATCACAACCCCCTAAACATATGTATCAAGTAAAAGGGCTTGACTAATAGAATACTATGCACTTTTTTTAATAAGATGTGCTGAGTAGCTTGAGATTTAGGAGTAACATGTCTAATACATACTATAAAAGCTTACAAAATAAAAATTATTATATTCTTTGCACTCAATGATCTTCTGAAAGAACTAAATTACCTATGATAATTAATATAATTATAAATATAGATTGAATAAGTAACACAACAATACTCACTCCCTTTTTCAACCCAGATTTCCTCCTCGCTACTGTCAGACTCACTGCTGGAACTTCTAGACTTTTTCTTTTTGGCTTTTTTACGAGCCTTCTTTACTTTCTTCAGTTTTTTCTTTAACTTCTTAAGCTTCTGTTTGGTATCTTTTTCCTTAGACTTCTTACTTTTCTTCTTCTCTTTGTTGTTGCTGGAGTTTTCTGGTTGTGAATGTTCATCTTCTGAGCTAAAAACCCAAAAATTTAAATTATTATATTCAAATAAATACTATTTACATGGCTAGATTGAGTGACTAATTTGACTGGCCTGTTGGTCTAGTGGTTAGTGGCCCTGACTGTTATACCAGAGGTATTAGGTTCGATTCCAACCCAGGACAAGTGTTTGTGTGATGGACATGATCATATGTTCTGTGTCTGGGTTTAATTTATCTACAATATGGTATTTAGAAATATTTAAGTATGTTTATCAGTTGTCTAGTACTCCTAACACAAGTTACTATTATAAACTTAATTTGAAACTAAATAGCATTGTGTGAATGTTGTGGAATATAAATATGTAATTGTAATCAATTTACTCATTAAAAATATCTTTATTTAGCAATATACTGTTCAGTGGCAAAGTCATAAGGCATATGTGGTACTTACTCAGCATGAAGTGGAGACTTTCCCCAAATTGAGGAAACACCAATTTGCCCAATTCTCTCTCTTTCCTCACGCCGAGCATCTAAGAACTCCTCTTCTTGTGGTTTATAGCGACCACTAGCTGAAGGGCCTCCGCCAAGACCTAGAAAGTTCATATAGATTACACCTTATAACCTAAAAGCACTAAGCATTTGAGTTTATTTAATGTCACTAGTAAAGCAAAATGAGGTACTCAGTACAGATTACTGCTGTTGTGCATGAAACTATAGTTAACCATTACTTACCTCCACCTAGACCGCCTCCACTATATTCTTTATAAGAACTGCGTCCTCTGACACGTTCTCGGTCCCTATGAGTCCTGTCGCGCTCACCGCTGTCTGCGTGATAGCGGGAGCGCGCGCGCTCGTCTCTTCCAGATCGATCCTTACTTGAATCAGGACTACGATCGCGAGCATCAAGCTCCGCACCGCGTTCGAGGCTATGATCATTTCTTCCTCGGTCAATACTACGACGGCGGCCTCCGCGTTCTTTGCTTTGATCTCGACTTCGGTCACGTACACTGCGATGTCGGTCTCGACTTCTCTGGCGCTCGCGACTACGGCTTTTATAGCGGGCGCGGTCACCATCGCCGCCCATTCTAGTATAATATTACTAACAATAACACTTTTTGTTTTGTAAATACCGTACTCACATTACCTTGTATAAGTAATCAAAATTAAACGAACTTACGTTCGGTTTGTCGATAAAATATTTATTTTCTTAGTCTATAGCTACATTTTTCACACACCGTAACGAAATATCTTAATATATTATAACTTATAATATTTTCACTACAGTTATCTAGTAATCAACACGAATTTTTAATTGCAAAACACTATAATCCATCAGACAGTCAAGACGACAATCACTGACAAAACAAAACTGTCAATAGTGACAATAGTGTCAAGATGAGCGCGAATCAGTCTGTCAAGTTAACCAAAGAGTAATAATCAATACGTTTTAAAACTTATCTCCGCGAAAACAACTTTGCTTGTTATTAACCTTAGCTGTTATTAACACTCTTATTACAAATACTGCAAATTAAAAACAGAAACGTCTTCTTATAAGGCTCCGTACCCCAAAAGGAAATACAGAACCTTTGTTAAAAATAACTATTTAGTATTCTTAGTTGTTGTTATTTTTTGCGTTTTCCGGGGTTAATCACTAATGATTTCAACTCACGCCGAGGGCACGGCGCGGCGTGGAGATAAGTCGGCCTACCACCGATTACAAACACCTCGGGCCCCTTATGCTACCTAAACCAGTCATGAAATCGCTAGCGTAAGGCTAGCGCATACTAAACTTGCGTGACTCTGGCTAGCTTCAGACCGATAGGATAGGAAGGACTTCACCTTCAGGGGTAGGTGTAAAGAGCCCACCACTCACAGCTGTAGCTGTTGTTGGTGTCTGTCTGCTTGGACTGCTTGAGTCTGCTTGTCAAAACCATAGATATAGGATGTCAAACCATTAATCTGAGTTTAAGAAACACTAAATACTTATTTAAAACTGTGGTATTTTTGTTACAAGTTGTAGTTAAATCATAGATTTCCCATAATTGTATTTTTTATTATAAGTTCTTATTATAAAGAAAACATATGTGTAATATGATTTTTGTCTCATGTGTACCAAGCTTATAATGATAACGTCACGATGAAAATTTATAAATGAGTTAATGACGTCATAGCCTGTCTCAATTTATGTCACAGAGTACTTTTTATATATATGATTTATGTCATTGATGCAAACCCACTCAGTGATTACTGCGATATGTGATTGTTGTTTATAAATTATAACTTTACTTACCATAATCAAAATAAGTTAATCTTAATAATTTAATGTAAACAATTTTCACTCACTTAGAATGTGAAAATGAAGTTATCAACACCCAGATACACGTTTTGTTTATTTTTTCAACTCGTTTTTATATTTTGTGATTTAATATTTAACTGTGTTAGCTTATTTCCTAAGAGCCGCGATGGGTTATTGGTACTTTTTATGTAAGTTATGAGTATCTGCAAAAACTTTGTTTATGTTTATAGTTCCTCCTAATTTGTTATGGAATGCAGTTTATTTCGACTATTAATAGTAATACATTCTTTTTTACAGATTTCAAGATTTATTCCTTGTGCTTTCTATCACAACAATGTTGATGACATTTTTCTCTACGTATCTATTTCAGGTAGCAAACATATTCTTAGCTGACAATAATGGTTACTGTCTTTTTCATATAAATTGTATGCATGAGTAAAATGCGTGTTGTCTGGTAACAGGCGGGGCTAGTGGAGGTGCTGGTGCGGAAGTTCCGCGCGGCGGGCTCGGTGTGCGCCGCGTATATCGCTGCCAGCGTCACGCTGCATGCTGTGTGGCTCCTGGAGAAGTGGGCCGACCCTGAGTCTGTCTCTACGCCCATGCTCATATTTTTGTTTACCCTACAAAGATGCTGTAAGTTATGTATTAATCACAAAAGTTACTCTCTGTACTAAGCACAATAGTCTTAGGAATATCATTAGGTCTTTAATCAGTAATTGAAATACTACATATTTTATGGATTTTTTTTTATTGTTTTGCTTTTTGTTTTGAGTGCTTTTTGCCATGTTGTTGACTAGCAGTAACTTAATTAAAGTTAGTTGTTACATTTCACAAACAACATCTTCATTCTTATTTTGAACTGTGTAATGTAAAATTTTGTGTAGTTTTATTGTTTCTTAGTAAATGCTTTATATTCTAGTGTCACCCTGGTACTACTTCTTTTATAAGAGAGCAGCGCTTCGCGTCAGTGATCCTCGATTCTATGAAGACATAGACTGGATCAATCAGCAACTTCAAACACACTAGTTATGTGTTACGGGCCAACTAAACAAAGGAATTGTATGTTCTAGTCAAATGTCAGTAGAATGCTTAGAATAGCTATGGTAGCTATAATATGTTTTAATGGATAAGATTAAAAATAAAATATACATGTATCCATTCACTAATGTGGTTTTACTGTTTTTGTGGTAACTATTTTGAATCCAGAAATAAATAATGCAAACAATTGAACTATCAATTTATCAAATTATATGAGTTCAATAAATAAACTATTAGATTCATTAAATTTATTTACATTTAACAAACAATTTCGTCAAGAACAATAATCACAAGCACACAGCACAATTGAGTCATCACCATCAAATACATCTAGTATTGCATTTTGTACATCTTACATTTGTCTAATTTGTTTTTTATTTTTATTGTGTGGTAAGACCAACTACCCAATATGTTTGGTTTGGAGTGTGGCTTGTTCTAGATAAGAATTGATAATATTTAAGTAGGTACTTACAACAATTATCACAAAGTTACATGTGTAAAAATACATGGATATGATCATATATTTTGGTAAAGTTGTACAAAAACTAACCTTTTTAGGTTACACTTTCATCAAGATCATCAGGCAACATTATTAGTTTTTTGATTCAAGAGACGTGTACAGTTTCTTCTTTGCCACTGCCAGGACAAACCAAACCCATAGTTCATTAATTTAGCTATTTGACAGGCAATACGGGTAAATAGACGGAAAATTGTCAGTTAAATGACTTTTAGTTTACTTTAGATATTAAATGTGTCATTTATGCAACTGACAAATAGCACTTGTAAAGGATTCGATTAGAAACGACTTGTGTGATGTGTGCATTAACAGTTATCTTCCGAAATAGGAGCGTTCGGAACACGCTCGGCTTCATCAGAAGGTCGATCTGCACAGCGGACAGTTTGACTTGTTGCTAGTTTGGAACCATTTGCGCTGCAAACAAAGAGCAATGGGCAAATTAGTATGGGATTTGATGGGTAAAAGCTAAATGAAAAACCAGTGTAAGCCCGAATTTACCTACCGAAACGACCGTATATACACAAAAACCAAAACCTAGTCTGAAGCCGCTCTAACAAACGGTAACTGTGCGAAACCGGAGCGGGTCGCTACCAGTCAACCGAGAGGTGATGCAGAAACGGGAAGTAGTTGTATGTCATACAATGTATGATGTATAAAAGAAGATGAATAAAAACAGGATTAAGAATTATAATATTTAAGTAAATATGTTCCCGATATTATTTGCTAAAAACAATTCAATTAATTTAATGCATCGAAATAATTTTTGCGTGACGCCATTCTGTCACTGGGTCACTTGTTTTGCGACAAAACTCTTGGATTGAACGAAGGCGAGCGTTCTGTCGTATCATTTACTTTAAACGGAAATTCCAGTAACTCAATTTAATTTTTATAAATAATACAATTTGAAAACATGAATATAGAAAATCAAAATTAAAGTAAAACCCATATTACAGCTTATTATATCACGAGTTTAAATGCAAAAATTACGGAAGCCGTAACGGTAAAACAGTCTATTTATTTGTTTTATCGTATGACAAGTGTCAAAAAGAACCTTCGGAACCAACAGAGTTTGGTTAGGCAATCGACACATCGGTATTTGATCTTAAGTCAAAACACGTAAGTTACCAGACACAAGTTGTGGAACTTGTTCTTGCACTGGTGGCAGGGCACGCGCGGCAGGCGGCCCGTGTTGGGGTGCAGGCGGCAGTAGCAGATGAAGCACTGCGGCGAGCTCTCCACCTTTGCGCTCACCGATTGCGTCCACATTTTCAGCGCGTTCAGGATGGTGCCGTTCTGTGACAAACAGTGACGTCAGTGCGTGCAGTCGGCGGCGTCAGGTCGCGCGCGCGTGTGGCCGCTCACCTGGTAGGCGAGGTACAGCGCCACCCAGTGCGTGTTGGCGCCCGGGCCCAGCTCGTCCGCGGCCGCGATGCGCGGCGGCGTCAGCGGGTGCGTCGGCGACAGCCACACGCGCAGCTCGATGACGCGCTCCTCCACCGTGTACAGGCAGGTCACCTCGTTAGTGGACCAGGCGATGCGGACCTGCGCACGAGAGAGGGGTGAGAGCGGCGGGAGGCGGGGCGGGGCGGGGCGGTCGGACGCGCGCTTTTACCTCGACGTCGTTGATCTCGGCGGCGCGCTGCTGCAGCGCGCGCAGCTGCTGGCGCGCGGCGGGCGGCGCCACGTAGGCGCGCACGAGGCGCTCCAGCAGGCGCGCGGCGCGGGCCGGGGCGGCGCCCCACCACGCGCGCGCGCCGCCCGCGCCCGGCCCGCACAGCGCGCTGAACACGCCGCGGCACGCCAGCGCCGCCACCTCCGCGCCCATCTCTGCCACACAGGGAACACATTGCGACGTCACACTGATTCTCTCGATTTCTCGGTGAGCGCATAATACATACACGAAATTATTAAACGAAAGAAGGGGATTTCCATCAATGGACGACATCATGAAATACATACATATCAAAATATTGGAAAGGTTAATAAGTCAGTTTTGTAAACGAGGAGTGGAGAGGCAGCGGGTACCTGGCGCGCAGAAGTCGGGCGCGTCGTGGAAGAGGCGCGCGTAGTGCGGCGGCGGCGCGGCGGGCGCGGTGCTGGCGGCCACGGCGCACAGCTCGCCCGGCAACAGCCGCAGCGACGTCTCCAGCACCGCCTCCACGTACTTGCGCTCCCTGCACGCACACGCACGCGACAATCAGTACGAGCTGATTAACACGATCATATCCCACGATACAGAACTTGTATCGTTTACCTGTATATCTGAAGGTAGTGGTGGTACAGGTCACCCCGAGCCAACTGGCACACCGTCGCGATGATTTCGGCCAGCAAAAGCCAGCCGAGGGCCATGCTGTAGCTATCGGAAGACGCCACGAACTCACAAGTTGCCTCACCTAAACTACATTATAAAACACAAATTACTTTTCAATGTTAGAACAAAAACTAAATAACTTGCACTCATGAAACAGCGCACATAAGATTTCTGCGAAAATAAATATTTAGTCTAATAGTCTAGAAATATGGAGCCTTATTTATTAGATAATGAGGAAAAAATCGCGTCGGCTTCGGACGCTATTGACTGACACGACTGTGCTGAGAGCCGCCTCGACGATCTCGTGCAGCTGTATGAAGGTGTCGTGGAAGTAGTCCAGCGAGAACTCCGGGCGCTCGTGCTCGGCGTCCTCGTCGGCCGAGCTGTCGTCGCTCCACAGGCTGAGCCTCTCCGCTGCGCAGGACAGAGGGCAGAGGTTAGAGTGCGGGGCGGGGGGCGGGGCGGGGGAGGCTGAGGGGAGGAGGGCGCTGCGTTACCGTCGTCCAGCACGAGCGGCGCGGCCAGGCGCTGCAGCAGGCGCGCGGCGAGGCGCTTGGCGGGCGGCGCGGCGGGGCGCAGCAGGGCGGCGGCGGCGGCGCGCGCCACGCCCGCCAGCCCGCCCGCGCCCCCCGCGCCCCCGGCACCCCGCGCCGCGCCCCCCGCGCCCCCGCCGCGCGCCTCCCACTCCAGCAGCTCCGCGGCGTCGCTCAGCGCCTCCAACACGCAGTTCTTGCTGCTCGTCAGATCCGTTGTCGTGCACGATTCTGCCGATGTAAGTGAACTTAACTCAATACTGCCCATCATTCATTATGACAAAATTCACTAAGTGAAATGAGAAGGGCAAGCGACAGAGAGCAATGACATTAATCTATGCCCAGCAGATCGGTTATCTAAGGCTGATAATATTGATACAAAGTCAAGTATAATATAACAGAATTGTAATGTAAACGTTTAACTACGTTTATTATTTCAAAATCTAATGAAACACATTAAAAATTTCTATATTAAAGATAACAATTAAGATTTTTTTCTAAAAATAAAAGCTTTTTGCTGTCCTGTACAATTTGAATAGTGTAGTTGACTCAGTATTAATACACAGGAGGTATCGATGTAATTATACCCACCGAGAACGTGTAGGATGATGGTAAATATGTTTTGGTGCGTGTCGGGCGCGAAGATGTCGGTCCACTCGGGCATGAGGTCGGCCACGTGCGGCGCGGGCTGCTGGCGCCCGCAGCGCGCGGGCAGGGCGCGCACGAAGCGCCGCACGGCGGCCCACAGGCGCAGCACAGCGCGGCACAGCATCGCCACCTGCACACACCCGCCGTCAGCGCGCCGGCCCCCGCGCCCCCCCCGCCCCGCCCCGGCCGGCAAGCCGCGCTCACCTTGCTGCACGACCACGCGTGCTTGCTCTTCTCCACGCTGCTCAGCAGCGAGCACATGGTGATGGTGGTGAAGTCCCAATGGTGCGCGGGGGCCTCCCAGCCGCACGTCTCCACCATCGCCGTGAGGAAGTCGACCACGGCCACGTTGCTCAGCACCTCGTTCCAGGGCACGTCCGATATGTCCCTGTCGAGGCAAGTCCCCGGTTAGGCGGCGGAGGGGAGGCTTGGGGCGGGGCGGGGCGGGGCGGGGCGGGCGCTCACCGGTCGTAGAGCATGGTGTGGTTGTGGCGGTAGTAGGCGTTGATGACGAGGTCGGGGTCGCAGCGCGCGGCGTCTTGCAGCGCCAGGCGCAGCTCGTGCGGGAGCAGCGTGTGGGGCTGCGCGGCGTGCCAGCTGTGCACCATCACCACGTAGCGGGTGCGGTACTGCGCCTCCGAGTAGTGTAAAACACCTGAAATTTTAAATATATTCTCTACAAAATATAGTGTAATGGTGTAGCAATGGTATTGAATATTTTTGTAAATCAACCCTCTTTCAGGTGTGAAACAAGGGATAGTAGTTTGTATGAAAGCCGACTGGAACTGAAATTGTAAGAAGGATTTTAAATGGTACACCAGAAGTATAATATAACTATTGTGATAAATACGATTTGAAAACATCTTCTTCTTTGCGCTAACCTCACTTATCCAAGTGTGTGAAACCGCAACGTAAAGCTAGTATCGTATAAAGTGTGTTACTTGTAGCGTGTGGAAGAGTCCGATCCCCGCGCTGAGGTCGTGCGGCGCGTGCAGCGGCGCGGGCGATGCTTGCGGCGCGTGCGGCGCGTGCAGCACGTACCAGCGCCGCGCGAAGCCCCACAGCTGGCCGGCGCCCAGCGCGCGCGCCGACAGCGCGCCCAGCACTGCGCCGCTAGCCTCCGCGCACGTCGCGCTCACCACGTCCTCTAATAACGAATCCATCTTCTGTTTTGTTTGCAGGATTAAATCGTAGCGGGGCCACTGGAAATGAGATTGCAATTAGTGTGTACTCAATTATGAAATAACGTAACCTGATGCTAGTAAGGAGATACATTTATTTTTTACTGTGTTAAAACGACGAAAGTTTTTTTTTTTGTAAAATTAGTTCACAAATAAAACGCAACCAAAAAAAAATTTATAACAATAACGATTACTACATCTCGTGGACCACTAGTTTATGCTGCAATAATTAATTTGATTTATTTGTATTTGTTAATATCTATCTGAATGTACTAGGCTGTAGATATAGTATCAACGTTCAACAGATGCCCTTAAAAATACTGCGGTATTACTGTACTTACGAATTTATAACCTTCCTCCAAAAAATATATAACAATGTAGTCGTGGAGCACCAGACAGAATTCATCACGTAGGTATTCATCCTGCAAGAGCGTGTCGCACCAAGTCTTCGAGTTCGCTTCCTCATCGTCGTCGTCGTCCGAGCCAATCTTGTGGAGGAAGAGCGTTCTCAAATAGATGGCGCGGAACAGGAAGTCGTGCACGAAGGGCACGAGCTCGGCCTCGGTGAGGTCGTCGGCGTCGGCGGCGGCCAGCACGGCGGCGTCCAGCCGCGCGTCGCCGCGCTGCGGACAGCACAGCTGCGCGCTCAGGCACACGTGGCGCAGCGCGGCCGCCGCGGCCCCGCCCCCCGCGCCCCCGCCCGCGCCCCCCGCCTCGCCCCGCGCCCCGCCCCGCGCCCCGCCGCGCTCCAGCAGCTGCCGCGACGCGCGCCCCGCGCCCTCCGCGCCCGCGCCCACCCATACCAGCTCCGCGCATGGAGACACCACGTTCTCGATTTTATTTATATCCAGGTATTTGATACTGGAAGCATTTAAAGCATCTCCGTCACAATATGCGTTACAACTACACAGATGAGGAATCAATTCTATCAAGTCAATCGATAAAATTAATAACGCTATTATCCAAGTCAGCCTTGTTTTTATTTTTGTCAGTATGGATGCAAATTATATATAATAATTTTGGAAGCTTAAAACAGAGTTAGTGGGATTGCCAGACTTTGAAAACAGTGAGCGGAACATAACGCAAATAATACAATGAAAAAATTTAAAATTCAGACAGGTCTCGAACCTGCGATTTCAGGCTAAACGCGCCAGTCGCTTAACCAAATAAGCTACGGACGTCACCGTAGGTCGAGAGCTTGAATTTATTCATTGTATCGTGTCACGGCTCAGTGATGTGTGCGACATCTGTTGGCTAATGTTACAATTAGCTAACACCGTCATCCGCGGTCGGTGCGTGATGAGTTGTCATACATGGCCACGCACCGATCAAATACGGTAGAAGTTTCACGGCGGTTCAGATTTAGTTAAAGAGGCTGAATCTAACCACTTCCTCTTCCAAGGAGGTGGGTGTGGGAGTCGTGCGTATGGATAAACTCACTCTTGGAACAGCTGGTCGTGTATGAAGCTCGCGGCGTGTTGGAGCGCGCGCTGGCGGGCGTCGCGCGGCATGGCGGCCAGTCCGTCCTGCCACGACGAGCGCACCTCGCACCACGTCGCCACCGACAGCCGCTCGTCGCCGCGCTGACGGGACAATAACATTGTTTACACCACAATTAGGCTAGTCTTGATCGCAATCGTATATTTGTTTTATCTGGATCGTACATGTTTTAACTAATTTGTAATGTTTTCAGCGATATGAGCTTATAGCAGATTTGTTCTCCATAGCCAGAGCACTGAGAAAGCAAAAAAGGGTGGCCAAATCTGGTTGCTGTCCAGTCGTGCGATTTCGGAAATTACCAACCTCGCTTTACTGCTCAATTCGATTTCCGCATTCACTTCACCGCCCCCTAACTTGTACATTTTCGGAATCGCTTTTTAAAGTTTTCGGTTAAAAAGTAATACTTACAATTAACAGACAGAACACGGACCGATTTTTGACATGCGGCGAAAATCGTCCCGAGTAAACCCCCTTAATGGTTGTTTTTAATTATAATTTATTTTAATTACGGTTACTCATCCATTTTTCGTGATTTCAATAATTTATGTAAAAGAGTATTTGCTTGTGAGCCATGTATGGAATGTAATGGTTTATAAAAA
This sequence comes from Chrysodeixis includens, assembly GCA_941860345.1. Lineage (NCBI taxonomy): Eukaryota > Metazoa > Arthropoda > Insecta > Lepidoptera > Noctuidae > Chrysodeixis > Chrysodeixis includens. The sequence goes on from OW796094.1 coordinate 484,828, forward strand.
GAAAACAAGGGTTTCTTACCGGCACAAGAATGTTAAGTTGGAACAGGTCGAGCACGAGGCGCTCGTACTGTTCGGTGTGGGCGTGGTCGTGCAGGTCGGACACGAGACGCGCGGCCAGCGCGGCAGCCGTGTCGAGCGTGGCGGCGTGTGGCGGGGCCAGCGCCGCGCTCAGCGTGGTGAGCACGCGCGCCACGGCCGCGGGGCTGGCCAGCGGGGGCGCGCTCGCCACGCACAGCAGCAGCAGCGCGGCGGCGGGCGGGGGGCGCGCGGCGGCGGCGCGCTCCGCCAGGCGCACCAGCGCGCCCCCCGCCGCCTCGCCGCGCAGCCAGCGCCGCGCCGCCGCGCCGCGCACCGCCGGGTGCCGCGCGCTCACCGCCACGCACCACTCCAGCGCCTCACGGGACACCTGCGCACACACTACTGCTAACGGTACGAACGACACCGGCCGGAAGGGAGACTTCGATGCACCATTTTTATCTTTGTTCCATATTTTTTATTGTGTATTACATTAAAGGGGGTAATCAAAAATGTACTATTAAAATTACCTGATCGAAGGACGCGAACATAGCGTCTTGCTCCTCTTCAGTCATATACTTCATCGCTAAAAACACGATGTCTACAACTGACTTACTGCACATACTATCGCTGATTAGCCATGATCTTAAAACTTTTTCGTATAGTTTGTACACACTGTCCACATCGAATTGTCTGGCTATGGCCAAAAACAGATTCTCACTGTCGAAGTCGTTCAGTAGTGTAAGTAAAGGTGTTAGAATAGGGTCAGCGAGTTGTGTGAGTTGTGCGGTGTGTGCGTAGTGCGCGCATATCTTGTGCACGCAGTCGTGCAGGCAGTGCGAGTAGCGCGCCGCCAGCGCGGTGTCGCAGGCGGCCGCGGGGGAGGGCGCGGGGGCAGGGGCGGGGGCGGGGGAGGGCGGCGGCCGCTGCGACGGCTCGTCGTCGTCAAATTTGATGTTCAGCTGTTTCTTAGAGTCCTGAGTGAATGCCGTTTTCAACGTTTGCAACAACAGTATGTGTCCTTCAATAGACTTTTCTATTTCTTTCTCATCGGTGCTACATTTATCAATCTGTGTTAAAACCGAAGAACCGATATTTTGCCAAAAGTTTCTGATGAGCTGATCATATTTTTCGTTGTTAGCTTCTGTGGATTGTTTGAGCCAATATTTAACTAGAGAAGTCATGTTGGTAGCGGAGCATTTAATAAGGTTAGTTCTGGTCTGTCCGTCCTGCAGCGTTAGGAGAACCCTCTCGAGCCACTGCCTGTGCACGCTCGTGGAGATCTCCAGGACAAAGCTTTGCTCTTGTATAGATAGGTATCGTAAGCACTCCGCTAAGCTTGTTATCCACGCCTGACGTTCACTTTTTGAATTAATTATGTTTTTCTTATCTAAGCTGCAATAACAACACACATTAAGTAATTCAACAATTTACATGTCAACTTTGTGAAGTCTAAATGTTCTCACCCAGAAAAAACAGCTTTGAAGAATGTCTCATAAAATTCTTTAGTTAATAAATCTTGCGGCAAATGTGCTAGCAGCGGTAATAGCATGTTCGACAAATGCCTCGCGTCACCCCATCCACCTAAACAAGTAAGGTACAAACAAAAAAATAAATATATTTGTTATGAAGGTGTCACTAAAGATCGCTTTTATTGTTGACTTACCATTTTCTAAGACTTCTAGTATTCTTTTGACAAGTAGTTCTTTTTTGTCTAGATATGCGGGCCAGTCCTGAAACAAAGAAATTCGGTTATAATCGTCGGTTGCGATGCGCGGTCGAGTACAGTCGACCGCGCAAGTCGTGTCAATACGAGTCTGAATATAATATATTCGCGAATTGCGCGGCTTTAGCCGCTGCCCGGATTCCGTAACGAGTAGTCAAACTCTCGTAGCCAATAAAGTTCTGGCATTTATCAAGCATGTTATTGACTACATGGACAAGGTCGCAGCAGGCGGCGGCGGGGTCGCGCGCCCCCTCCAGCAGCAGGCGCAGCAGCCGCGCGCGGGTGGGTGTGTGCGGGGTGTGTGCGGGGCGGTACCTGCGCGTGGTGCATGAGCTGCAGCAGGCAGCCCCACAGCGGCGGCGCGCAGGCGGCGGCGGGGTCGCGCGCCCCCTCCAGCAGCAGGCGCAGCAGCCGCGCGCGGGTGGGTGTGTGCGGGGGTGTGTGCGGGGCGGTACCTGCGCGTGGTGCATGAGCTGCAGCAGGCAGCCCCACAGCGGCGGCGCGCAGGCGGCGGCGGGGTCGCGCGCCCCCTCCAGCAGCAGGCGCAGCAGCCGCGCGCGGGTGGGTGTGTGCGGGGTGTGTGCGGGGGCGGTACCTGCGCGTGGTGCATGAGCTGCAGCAGGCAGCCCCACAGCGGCGGCGCGCAGGCGGCGGCGGGGTCGCGCGCCCCCTCCAGCAGCAGGCGCAGCAGCCGCGCGCGGGTGGGTGTGTGCGGGGTGTGTGCGGGGCGGTACCTGCGCGTGGTGCATGAGCTGCAGCAGGCAGCCCCACAGCGGCGGCGCGCAGGCGGCGGCGGGGTCGCGCGCCCCCTCCAGCAGCAGGCGCAGCAGCCGCGCGCGGGTGGGTGTGTGCGGGGTGTGTGCGGGGCGGTACCTGCGCGTGGTGCATGAGCTGCAGCAGGCAGCCCCACAGCGGCGGCGCGCAGGCGGCGGCGGGGTCGCGCGCCCCCTCCAGCAGCAGGCGCAGCAGCCGCGCGCGGGTGGGTGTGTGCGGGGGTGTGTGCGGGGCGGTACCTGCGCGTGGTGCATGAGCTGCAGCAGGCAGCCCCACAGCGGCGGCGCGCAGGCGGCGGCGGGGTCGCGCGCCCCCTCCAGCAGCAGGCGCAGCAGCCGCGCGCGGGTGGGTGTGTGCGGGGTGTGTGCGGGGCGGTACCTGCGCGTGGTGCATGAGCTGCAGCAGGCAGCCCCACAGCGGCGGCGCCGCAGGCGGCGGCGGGGCGGGCGCGCGCCCCCTCCAGCAGCAGGCGCAGCAGCGCGCGCGGGTGGGTGTGTGCCGGGGTGTGTGCGGGGCGGTACCTGCGCCGTGGTGCATGAGCTGCAGCAGGGCAGCCCACAGCGGCGGCGCGCAGGCGGCGGCGGGGGTCGCGCGCCCCCTCCAGCAGCAGGCGCAGACAGCCGCGCGCGGGTGGGTGTGTGCGGGGTGTGTGCGGGGCGGTACCTGCGCGTGGTGCATGAGCTGCAGCAGGCAGCCCCACAGCGGCGGCGCGCAGGCGGCGGCGGGGTCGCGCGCTCCCCCTCCAGCAGCAGGCGCAGCTAGCCGCGCGGCGGGTGGGTGTGTGCGGGGTGTGTGCGGGGCTGGTATCCTGCGCGTGTGCATGAGCTGGCAGCAGGCAGCCCCCACAGCGGCGGCGCGCGCAGGCGGCGGCGGGTCGCGCGCCCCTCCTCCAGCAGCAGGTCGCAGCAGCCGCGCGCGGGTGGGTGTGTGCGGGGTGTGTGCGGGGCGGTACCTGCGCGTGGTGCATGAGCTGCAGCAGGCAGCCCCACAGCGGCGGCGCGCAGGCGGCGGCGGGGTCGCGCGCCCCCTCAGCAGCAGGCGCAGCAGCCGCGCGCGGGTGGGTGTGTGCGGAGGTGTGTGCGGGGCGGTACCTGCGCGTGGTGCATGAGCTGCAGCAGGCAGCCCCACAGCGGCGGCGCGCAGGCGGCGGCGGGGTCGCGCGCCCCCTCCAGCAGCAGGCGCAGCAGCCTGCGCGCGGGTGGGTGTGTCGGGGTGTTGTGTGCGGGGCGGTACCTGCGCGTGGTGGCATGAGCTGCAGCAGGCAGCCCCACAGCGGCGGCGCGCAGGCGGCAGGCGGGGGTCGCGCGCCCCCCTCCAGCAGCAGGCGCAGCGAGCCGGCGCGCGGGTGGGTGTGTGCGGGGTGTGTGCGGGGGGCGGTACCTGCGCGTGGGTGCATGAGCTGCAGCAGGCAGGCCCCACAGCGGCGGGCGCGCAGGCGGCGGCGGGGTCGCGCGGCCCCCTCCAGCAGCAGGCGCAGCAGCCGCGCGCGGGTGGGTGGTGTGCGGGGGTGTGTGCGGGGCGGTACCTGCGCGTGGTGCATGAGACTGCAGCAGGCAGCCCACAGCGGCGGCGCGCAGGCGGCGGGCGGGGTCGCGCGCCCCCTCCAGCAGCAGGCGCAGCAGGCCGCGCGCGGGTGTGGGTGTGTGCGGGGGTGTGTGCGGGGCGGTACCTGCGCGTGGTGCATGAGCTGCAGCAGGCAGCCCCACAGCGGCGGCGCGCAGGCGGCGGCGGGGGTCGCGCGCCCCCTCCAGCAGCAGGCGCAGCAGCCGCGCGCGGGTGGGTGTGTGCGGGGTGTGTGCGGGGCGGTAACTGCGCGTGGTTGCATGAGCTGCAGCAGGCAGCCCCACAGCGGCGGCGCGCAGGCGGCGGCGGGGTCGCGCGCCCACTCCAGCAGCAGGCGCAGCAGCCGCGCGCGGGGGGTGGGTGTGTGCGGGGTGTGTGCGGGGCGGTACCTGCGCGTGGTGCATGAGCTGCAGCAGGCAGCCCCACAGCGGCGGCGCGCAGGCGGCGGCGGGGTCGCGCGCCCCCTCCAGCAGCAGGGCGCAGCAGCCGCGGCGCGGGTGGGTGTGTGCGGGGTGTGTGCGGGGCGGTACCTGCGCGTGGTGCATGAGACTGCAGCAGGCAGCCCCACAGCGGCGGCGCGCAGGGCGGCGGCGGGGGTCGCGCGCCCCCTCCAGCAGCAGGCGCAGCAGCCGCGCGCGCGGGTGGGTGTGTGCGGGGGTGTGTGCGGGGCGGTACCTGCGCGTGGTGCATGAGCTGCAGCAGGCAGCCCCACAGCGGCGGCGCGCAGGCGCGCGGCGGCGGGCGGGGTCGCGCGCCCCCCTCCAGCAGCAGGCGCAGCAGCCGCGCGCGGGTGGGTGTGTGCGGGGTGTGTGCGGGGCGGTACCTGCGCGTGGTGCATGAGCTGCAGCAGGCAGCCCCACAGCGGCGGGCGCGCAGGCGGCGGCGGGGGGTCGCGCCCCCTCCAGCAGCAGGCGCAGCAGCCGCGCGCGGGTGGGTGTGTGCGGGGTGTGTGTGCGGGGCGGTACCTGCGCGTGGTGCATGAGCCTGCAGCAGGCAGCCCCACAGCGGCGGCGCGCAGGCGGCGGCGGGGGTCGCGCGCCCCCTCCAGCAGCAGGCGCAGCAGCCGCGCGCGGGTGGGTGTGTGCGGGGTGTGTGCGGGGCGGTACCTGGCGCGTGGTGCATGAGCTGCAGCAGGGCAGCCCCACAGCGGCGGCGCGCAGGGCGGCGGCGGGGTCGCGCGCCCCCTCCAGCAGCAGGCGCAGCAGCCGCGCGCGGGTGGGGTGTGTGCGGGGTGTGTGCGGGGGCGGGTACCTGCGCGTGGTGCATGAGCTGCAGCAGGCAGCCCCACAGCGGCGGCGCGCAGGCGGGCGGCGGGGTCGCGCGCCCCCCTCCAGGCAGCAGGCGCAGCAGCCGCGCGCGGGTGGGTGTGTGCGGGGTGTGTGCGGGGCGTAACCTGCGCGTGGTGCATGAGCTGCAGGCAGGCAGCCACCCACAGCGGCGGCGCGCAGGCGGCGGCGGGGTCAGCGCGCCCCCTCCAGCAGCAGGCGCAGCAGCCGCGCGCGGGTGGGTGTGTGCGGGGTGTGTGCGGGGCGGTACCCTGCGCGTGGTGCATGAGCTGCAGCAGGCAGCCCCACAGCGGCGGCGCGCAGGCGGGCGGCGGGTCGCGCGCCCCCTCCAGCAGCAGGCGCAGCAGCCGCGCGCGGGTGGGTGTGTGCGGGGTGTGTGCGGGGCGGTACCTGCGCGTGGTGCATGAGCTGCAGCAGGCAGCCCCACAGCGGCGGCGCGCAGGGCGGCGGCGGGGTCGCGCGCCCCCCTCCAGCAGCAGGCGCAGCAGCCGCGCGCGGGTGGGTGTGTGCGGGGTGTGTGCGGGGGCGGTACCTGCGCGTGGTGCATGAGCTGCAGCCAGGCAGCCCCACAGCGGCGGCGCGCAGGCGGCGGCGGGGTCGCCGCGCCCCCTCCAGCAGCAGGCGCAGCAGCCGCGCGCGGGTGGGTGGTGTGCGGGGTGTGTGCGGGGCGGGTACCTGCGCGTGGTGCATGAGCTGCAGCAGGCAGCCCCACACGCCGGCGGCGCGCAGGCGGCGGCGGGGTCGCGCGCCCCCTCCAGCAGCAGGCGCAAGCAGCCGCGCGCGGGGTGGGTGTGTGCGGGGTGTGTGCGGGGCGGTACCTGCGCGTGGTGCATTGAGCTGCCAGCAGGCAGCCCCACAGCGGCGGCGCGGCAGGCGGCGGCGGGGGTCGCGCGCCCCCCTCCAGCAGCAGGCGCAGCAGCCGCGCGCGGGTGGGTGTGTGCGGGGGTGTGTGCGGGGCGGTACCTGCGCGTGGTGCATGAGCTGCAGCAGGCAGCCCCACAGCGGCGGCGCGCAGGCGGCGGGCGGGGTCGCGCGCCCCCTCCAGCAGCAGGCGCAGCAGCCGCGCGCGGGTGGGGTGTGTGCGGGGTGTGTGCGGGGCGGGTACCTGCGCGTGTGCATGAGCTGCAGCAGGCAGCCCCACAGCGGCGGCGCGCAGGCGGCGGCGGGGTCGCGCGCCCCCTCCAGCAGCAGGCGCAGCAGCCGCGCGCGGGTGGGTGTGTGGCGGGGTGTGTGCGGGGCGGTACCTGCGCGTGGTGCATAGAGCTGCAGCAGGCAGCCCCACAGCGGCGGCGCGCAGGCGGCGGCGGGGGTCGCGCGCCCCCTCCAGCAGCAGGCGCAGCAGCCGCGCGCGGGTGGGTGTGTGCGGGGGTGTGGTGCGGGGCGGTACCTGCGCGTGGTGCATGAGCTGCAGCAGGCAGCCCCACAGCGGCGGCGCGCAGGCGGCGGCGGGGTCGCGCGCCCCCTCCAGCAGCAGGCGCAGCAGCCGCGCGCGGGTGGTGTGTGGTGCGGGGGTGTGTGCGGGGGCGGTACCTGCGCGTGGTGCATGAGCTGCAGCAGGCAGCCCCACAGCGGCGGCGCGCAGGCGGCGGCGGGGGTCGCGCGCCCCCCTCCAGCAGCAGGCGCGCAGCAGCCGCGCGCGGGGTGGGTGTGTGCGGGGTGTGTGCGGGGCGGTACTGCGCGTGGTGCATGAGCTGCAGCAGGCAGCCCCACAGCGGCGGCGCGCAGGCGGCGGCGGGGTCGCGCGCCCCCTCCAGCAGCAGGCGCAGCAGCCGCGCGCGGGTGGGTGTGTGCGGGGGTGTGTGCGGGGCGGGTACCTGCGCGTGGTGCATGAGCTGCAGGCAGGCAGCCCCACAGCGGCGGCGCGCAGGCGGCGGCGGGGGTCGCGCGCCCCCTCCAGCAGCAGGCGCAGCAGCCGCGCGCGGGTGGGTGTGTGCTGGGGTGTGTGCGGGGCGGGTACCTGCGCGTGGTGCATGAGCTGCAGCAGGCAGCCCCACAGCGGCGGCGCGCAGGCGGCGGCGGGGTCGCGCGCCCCCTCCAGCAGCAGGCGCAGCAGCCGCGCGCGGGTGGGTGTGTGCGGGGTGTGTGCGGGGCGGTACCTGCGCGTGGTGCATGAGCTGCAGCAGGCAGCCCCACAGCGGCGGCGCGCAGGGCGGCGGCGGGGTCGCGCGCCCCCCTCCAGCAAGCAGGCGCAGCAGCCGCGCGCGGGTGGGTGTGTGCGGGGTGTGTGCGGGGCGGTACCTGCGCGTGGTGCATGAGCTGCAGCAAGGCAGCCCCACAGCGGCGGCCGCGCAGGCGGCGGCGGGGTCGCGCGCCCCCTCCAGCAGCAGGCGCAGCAGCCGCACGCCGTACGCCGCACCGAACGTGGCCGCGTAGCGTGACACCATGCGTCCCACGGCCGCGTACCACGCGCCCCTGCCGGGCACGAATGAATACTCTTATCATGATTCCTGCAACACTTCACCACGTTAGACGTGCGGCGCCCTGTACCTAATTTGATGCGCAGCCTGCGCCAGCTTCCAGAAGGCCGCGGCTTGCAGCAGCGGCGGTCAGTTCCGTCCAAAGCCATTCGTCGTGCGCGGCCGGCAAGTGCTCCACGAAGTACTCTAAGCCCTGCAGACTGCTTGTTTTGATTCGATTCATTTGTAATTCGCGTTCTTCGGCGTCCTCTATTCTGTAAGTAGATAAAAACGAATGTTTCGCTACACAATTATTATATTTCTTTATGTAAGAATAAACCTCACTTTAAATGATCAGTGAAACCTTTTAGTGACGACACTTTCAGCATTTCCAATTAGACTGTCGAGCAGGTGCGCCATCACTTCCACCTTACAGAATGATATCACTTCTGGTAGCTTATTGTCAGGAAACGTGTTCTGTTAACATGTTTTAAACACTTAAGTTTCACAAAATAAAAAGATACAAATTAATATTTAGTACATAGATAAAAAACAATTTACTTTATAATATACCAGCGACAGATTTCAAATACTTAATATAATAAACAAGGCATAGAATTTTAAAAGAGGTAAACTTGTTACTCGTTACGTTCACATAATTGCAAGCATTGTAACATTATTCTCTTCCATTCATCAGCAAAACAAATCCACAAGCGCGTCCATTGGTTTCCACAAGCGCGTCGAGCATCATCAACATGCGCGGTATAGAGGGAGGGGATCGAGCAACTGTGTTGCACAATGGGGCATTAAATAGTTTGTGCTTCCTAGAGCGTTTGTAATTGTTTGGAACGTAAAGTAGACAAAAGACCAGAAATAATTATAATTTTACAAGTAGTAGAGTCCACTGCTTGCCTTACCTTCAGTGAATTAAAAATTACCCAGAATTAGTGTGTAGGTCACCTCACCTCTATAATAATATATTGCAGAGCAAAATAAAGTATTGAGGGTTCTATATGCAGGCACTGATTTTAGGCTTACACCAGACTAAGGATTTAAATAAAAGTTAAATAACTGCTTGATTTTTAACACCTCAACCATAAACAGACAGAAATCAAATGTAGAATATCAGGTGCAAATCTTCAATGGTCTATTTGGCTATCTGTCTTTGTCTATTAGCTATTGTGATAAAACTTGGTTATTATTATAATTTGTAGACTGTAGGAACAACAGAGGGCTTGACTCCTGTCTCTGGTATTGGTGACTTGAAATAGTTTAGGTTGTGCGGTATACTACCCGGTTCCTAAGGCTAGATCATATATATGACAGAATGGTAATGGAGACTTTAGATAATTCAATGATATTTGTTAGGGTATTTTTAACATGTTAATTAACATCCATTGCATACATGGTTGTACAAACAAAGTTGATTTTCCAAGCACCGCAAAATCAACTTTGTTTTATACATTGATTCATAAAAACAATAAGAAAGGTCAAGAGTTAATATGTAGTGTGTGATGTTGTAGCGTGTGGGGTACCTTGAGCGCGTGCGCGGCGGCGGCCTGCGCGGGCGCGTGCGGGTCGTGCTGCGCCGCCAGCCACGCCCGGCAGCAGCGGCCTTCAGCTGCGGGGCCACGCGCCGCCCGCACACCCGCACCACCGCGCCCTGGCACACCTACACACCACTCACTAATCACTAACTCACACTATGGAGCTGGAACTCCGTCTAATGCTCATTCAACTTTTATACTATGTATGTGAAAACATTTTTTTTTTAGACTGCATTGCCAAATACAGTTTATGAAATACATAATCGCTTTTTTTTCTAAAGTTCACATATATACATAGATTTTTTATAATGATACATTTTGTTATACAATTTTGAAGTGTTACATACTTGTGTTAGTCTCTCTGACTTTGCGGTCTGCATCAGCTGACAGTATTTTGTAGAAGTGTGCCCAGCTCGGGAGAGCTGCCACAACATCATTCACATCAGCACTGTTTACAAGTTCACACAACTCCTGCAGAGCCTGAAATCAACGGAATTGTAAGGTTCTTTGTTTTGTATACTTACCAATCTTTATTTCATGAGTACCAAGTTCTTTTTTTAAACGGGAAGTATTGCATTTACAATTTCAAAGATGAAATTTTAATTTTGCTCAGATATATAAAAATAAAGTATTGTTTAATATGTACAAACAATTTTATATCTATATATAAGTACCTTTGCTCGTGTAATAGGATCCTTCTTATTTAGCTTCTTGATGCACATCTGGAACTCAGGAGTAAGGCCTTGCTCAAGGTTCACAGCAGCAAGAGTAGGAAACAACTGTGGAACAGTTTTCCCACTACTCAGTGTCACTAGACCTCCCTCCAGGTTCACTCCACTATTAAGCAGCCCAGCACTGCGGCTACTGCTTGAGGGCTACAAGTTATAACATAATTATTAATCAAGACTATTTGAATTTTTCAGTATTAAAGAACTCAGTAGGTAATAACATGTGTATTACAATAAGTAGTACTAAGTACGCTATTACAGTAAGTTCAAAACCTATGTAACACCATGTCGGTCCTCAGTAATCAAGAATTTTCATTATTTTTTTAAGGTTATTATTTGTTTAAAAATTAAGAGATTTAGGCAGCAGTGTAACCTAAACATAGTAAGAATGATAACACAGCAAATAGTTATATGCTGCGAGCATTGGATTTCCGTTAATAATGCTGCTTATAAAGGACTTTTGATGTGACATCTTATTGAGTAATAACTTTGTTGTACACTCAGTAATTCCAAAATTGGCTAGTCTACGTGACAGGACATTGTATTTAGCTATTTGAAACTTTCATAATTAGTTAAATTATATCATATGTTATCGTAATTGCGACTTCAAGTGATTATACTTACCCTAACATTATTTTTAGTTCGTTGACTTTGTTTAGTCCTTACCACCCATTTTGACATTTAACAATTATTTATATGTAATTTAAATTGGTCACTATACCGACGATTAACTACACTATTTACAATTTAAAGGTAATTTGCTATAATTATTGCCCAGTTACAGCCACTTGGCAAGTATGGCTTTATATTTATTATTTGACAATGACAGACATGTCAGCTAGAACGTCATTTCAATGAGGTGTGTGTTAGGGATGAGACGTATTTATTACAACAGGCAGAATCAGCAGGTAGTACGCAGATAACAGTTGTTCTCGCGAGTAACTTCTATCTGTTCTATTTATAAATATCGATATCTCCGTAGTACTCAGCGCTCTATTACCCAGTATGTATTAAAAACAACACGCGTTGTTTCATAATATATAACATGTTACCCCATCATTCTGACAAACAATACCTAGAAAAATAACTGACTGTTATTTGGTAACTAATTCTGATATTATGAACTGTTATTTTTACGGAATAGGAAGAACAAATATCGCGTTAGACCTGTTATAACTCAACTCTAGGTTGTGTCAACACTGAGTTAAGCTTATCAAGGATATTTTTTTTACATTTGACAGCAACCCAGTTTGTATATGAAGCTTGTTACAACTTTTATTGCATGATTATAAAATGTTAATTTAATTACAGTGTAGTTTGGAAATTAATCAGTCAGGTATTGGATTTGGATATTTATAATTTTACAACATTATTTACTTAGAAAATTAATATGTGTTTATTTAGCAATAATTTATTATTAATATAGCATTAGCTTATATTATTATAATTTCGCAATAGCTTTTATGGCAGACTGAATGACCGAAGTGAATTTTTTTTTTTTACTATGGTAACCTGTAGTTAAACGATATTCGCTGAAGTTTGGCGTGCGGCGCGTAAATAATTTTTAAATATACGTTGTTGTCTTTTAAAGTTTTCTTTGATTTCATTTTCATAGACAGGTTTGTTATCCACAAACTACTCTTATATCTAAGAAATTGCTCGTGAATTTATAACTAGTGAGTATTGGACTTGCTAACTTAACATATTATATGAGTATTTTATTTATTTCTTATTTAATTTTAAATAGAAATATATTACTATCTACCTAGTTACTGACAATGTGCAATTACATTAAATTTAAATAGCTTTTGATTAGATTAGTAATACATGGAAACAGTTATCAGTCATGTGTCGCTTACTGCAAGAACCATTTTTTTTTAGTAATTTATAGTGGTGCGAGACCTGACGACACATGTTTGATTATGATCTATCCATCCATTCATTCATAGTTAAAAACTTTCGTGTTTATATTATTAATAGAAGGATTCGTGTACGTGTGGAAAGTTATATCAAGATAAAACCTTTATTTAAGTACCCAAACAAATGAAATTTATATTCATATTAATAGTCACAATAGCTTTCTTTCCTGCTTTAAAATGTAATTTGTAAATTGGAGTACTATTTTTTATCAAGTTATTTTAATCTGGGCTAATGTTATATTAATTCTTTAAAACTATAAACGTAATTTACACTTTCAGGAAAGTTCTGTGTAATTCAGTATTTATTGTGGTGCTTAGGTGCTTCTAATTGATGCTTATTGCATTATGGCACATGGGGTATGAATAAATAAATAATTTTGCATTGAATTGTCAATATATATATTTTTAATGTTCATAAATTCAATATACATTATAATATCAAGTAAAATGAATTACTATAATTTATATAGGCAATATTTTAACACATGTTAATCTATAGGTAAGTTTAACAATCTAAAGTTTACTTATTTTAACAATTATGCAGCAAGTACTTGCTGTCCCACCATTCACATCTAATCACACAATCTTACAAAATACAACAAAGACAAATATGGCAATAGGAATTCACATTGGCTAAATGTTACACCTAATTCTATGTATAATTATCATATTCCAATTTTATACTCATAAAAGAAAGAAATACTTTGTGCAAGACTTGTATTGCACAAGTAACAAAACCTGTTATAATAATATAGTACATCATGCCATTTCATGTAAAAATAAAATTTTCATATAAAACTGTTATTCCAAGCCTTAAAATTAATATTTGGCACAACTTAAACTAATCTAAACCTAAAATGACGGGATTTTTATATTGTACAGTTTTCCACGCCATGCAATAAACATAAGTAATCTTTGGTTTGTCTAGCCCACCGCTCCCAATCTGGAAATTTCTTATAATTAATATTTTAAATAATAAAAATATGAAGTATGTAATTCAAACAGGATTGCTTATTCCAATTACAATAATTTAATGTTAGTTATAGGTACATAATATTATTATTCAAATAACTTTAATGTAAATGTTTCTAGTAGAAAACACAAGTTGAATACTGTTGTAATTATATGGAACATTGAAATCACAGACTTGATTATATTAGGTAGATGGAGCCCAACCAACTGGTTTCGGAATGAAGCTGACAAAAATGTGCCTAATTTCTCACAGGGTTTTCTTTGTTTTAAATTAAGTTTCTTTTTTAAATGCTGTAAGGTACACTCCATTTACCTGTTTTTTGGTCTGTGTTTTAAGTTGGTAATATTTTTCTTAATGAAAATGAAATCCAGTAATGACAATGGTTTTGAATACTGTGTGTATGATCCCTAACATACACTATATGAATGAGGTATATACTGCTTGTAATCATTTATGTAATTCGTTGCTCAGAAACCTTTAAAATTAATTTAACTACTTACATTTAATTTACAAAATATAGAATAGAAATAATCATTAGGTATCTTTTATTGTATTTTTTTTAGTGTAGGAACTTTCCGATCTAATATACTGCTGTGATAAACAATGAGATAAAATTGATTAGTTTAATTATCAAATGATTAGTGAGTATGATTTGTATAAATCTCGTGTTTGAGTGTAATACACTACTTATAAAATTAAGTACATTTACCAATAGATTGAATCTATGTACTTGTAAGCTTTTATTTTGCATAAAATGATCTTTTAAATGATTGCATTGTTGAAGTTTGTTGTTTTCTATTTCATATATTTTCAATGTTACACAAATATCAATCCTATGCTATGTCTAAATTTTATTTTATCCTATTGCGTTCAATAAACAGATGTTTTATTGTCACCGTATTCATTGTGCTAAACTGCAGCCTGGACACCGCATGATTAAAATGTACGTTTATCAAGTAATAAAGCGATCATATTTACACATATTTTTGTAATATTTATGTACATTATAATATTTACAACTTATTAAATGGTAATCTTTCGACTAATTAAAAGAGTTTTTTAAACACAGCAGAGATCCCATAGGAGTAATATGGAATGCTTTAAACTTAATTAAGATTTAATCTATCTAAACACTTAATAATACAATACGAGAAGCTTATAATAATTATTTTTTTATGTTTTAATAACAGAGTATAGGTATTCCATTTTCAGATACTTATACGAATCTTGGAATTCTTAATTTTAATGTTTTACAGTAGTTGAGAGCTTAAGACATCACTAGTAGGTGGCATTGCCCTAATCCTGTCATGATTGCAGAACTTGCACAACTTTGGTCAGTATCGAAATCTTACGTTGAGTCGTTGTTCAACAAGTTGCGTGCGTTTTATACTTCCGTGGCTCCTGAGTGTAAAACAAGATATTTTAAGTATCTTATGAGTTAAAACTGATTACTTGTAAGATTTATCCTTAGTCGTAACGAAACTTACTAGATATATTGCATTTTTATTACTCTGCTGCAGAAACGTATACATTTACGTATAATTAGGTAAGGGAAAGTTTCGATGACATGTATGTAAAGTAATTTAATACTTAATTAGCTTTTTGTCCAAATTCGTCGACATATCTACTTGAACGCATTTTGTTAAACAACATAAAAAAACTAGATTTTACGTTACCAAAACATTAGGCTTCACTTTCGTGGAATGAATAACGTCAATTATGGTAGAAATTTCGGCAAGGATTCATAACTACCTTGTATGTCTATTATATAACTTTTTCACAATTTATATCATCATCAAACCTAACATAAATAAGGTAATTTTATAGTTGCACTTAACCAGAACCATAAAACAATCTTTAATCACGAGGACTCGTGTTTTAATATTATTAAAGCTTAATTGATTTTTGACATAACACTATAAAAATAATCATTATAATAATATTATTGGAGTATTATGCTACAGGTACTGACCATTTGGTATGAATATAAAAAATATACCTACTACATAATTGGTAAAAATAAAAAGTAAATTTTTTTTGGCATATGTCAATGGCACTTTTGGGGTATATATTTGGCAATGAATATTATAAATAGGTATTCCAAATTAATTATGTTCTACAGTACTATATAAGATGTTGAGCAATGACCTTAAATAAGTGCGAAGCAAAAATACCGGGCAATGAATACTTTAACATTGATGATGATAGGAATATTAATGCGGGTGTAATAATGTTCAATAAAATTTGTCGAATTCAGAATTTCCGTCTTTAGTTCAAATTAGTGGGTATAGTAATTTTGCCGATTAGATTATTGAAAATATCATAATATAGTATTTTAGTACTTAAACTTCAATATATTTACAATTGGCGTACCGATAAAATTCAAAGCAGTTAACACGAACCTCTTTAGATCTTGGTGCTCTTTTGAAATTTAACAAGTGCACTAGAATATTTAAAATTTTGTAACAAAAGCGAATTCAATCGTTTGTATCAACCGAAAAGAATTTCAATCTAATCCCTGTAGGGTTTACAGATGGCGAACCTATGATTCATATGTTGGCTGTACGATCCTGAATGGGAAAACTTTTTAAAGCACTTGCAGCACTGGAAGGGCTTTTCACCGGTGTGCAGCCGTTTGTGTTCGGTTAGATGATGTTTGTGTTTGAAAGCTTTCGGGCATTCTACACACTTGTAAGGACGTTGACCTGTAAACAATACATAAATTAAAATCATATGTAAATAAAAACAAGATAATTGAAAAGGTAGATTATATAGGTAACTAGGTGCAAGTTGTAAATTGTGTTTTTACTGACCTGAATGCTCGTATTTATGTCTTGCTAGGGAGCTTTGCTTCACGAAGGTTTTGTCACATTGATCGCATACAAATTGGCCTTCACCTTCCTTGTATTCTACTCCCTGTTTAAGTTTACTCTTCTTAAGTACTGTCGCTTCATCTTCGATATCATTGGGCGCCTGTATTTCATCCCACGGTGGACGCTCGTATGACGGACTTGAAGTTTGACGGTTAATGTCAGTGGTCAGGTGCATGTTAAGGACAGGAGATCGCGCGTTTACCATATCGTTATATTGAAGTAGTTTGTCCATTGGTACTATTGGATTAACATGTAACTTTTGGGGTAGCAATCTTTTCTGCCCATTAATATTTTCTCCTGGCGAAGGCGATAATCGAAAATCGGTAAAAGACGATGAAGAACAATTGGAATGTGGGTAAGTATTCAGATAGTTCGTACGATGAGGTGTTGTACTACGCGAAGATTTCTGACTTAAATTGACTGCTTCTTCAGAGTCGGAATGTGTTACAGAAATGCTGCACGGTGGTGATGGCGAGGGACTCGAAGTCACTGACTGATTAGACTTTTTTGTAGATAAATCTAAAGGCTGGTCTGATGCAGTCAAAGATTGGGTCATTCTTCGTTCTCGAGCTCTGTTATTTTGGAACCAAACCTGTACAACCCTATTATCAAGACCAATCTGCTGAGCTATTCGTTTAAATTCTTCCCTGTTTGGTCGAGGATTTAATTGGTAATGCTCCTTTAATACGGTTTGTTGTTCTTCGCTAAGTGCAGTGCGCACTCTGATTTTTCTATCATTATCGTGTATTGAAATCTTATCGTCTCGATCCTCTCTATTAAAATCTTCGTCTTCACTTGCACTTACACCACTCTGTATCGAGGCGCGCATTTCAGCTTCTAATCTATTAAGAGCTACCGTTTCGGCGACCTGAGCTGCTAACCCCTCGTGTTTTCTAAATACATTTCCACAAAGCACCTTTTCGTGATCTAATAGGTCACTTTTACAGTTAAACGTTAAGTTGCATTTTAAACATCTATGGTCCTCTGGTTCTTCTTTGACTACTACGTGAGAAGTGGGTGGCGACTCTACGTTCGGACATATGTTGCCTGAAATCGGGGAAAGCTTTTCCATATTGGCTCTAAAGAAATGTTTAGTTACAGACGCGCTCACAGATTCTAATATAGAATTGAAACCTGAATGGTTTTCGGCATTGTTATTTAAAGGGACGGAATCGAAGTTATGAGACGGAGTTCTTGCATCGTCTCTGTCCTCTTGCTCTTTTTTAATAGACACAGCTTCTTCATCTTCGATGTCCATTACTAGTTCTGCGCTCCCTTCTGATCGCTTATCATCTTCTTCCGTCACTTCTTCAATTAGATCTTCAGGGTCACCCAACTGAGGGCTACTACGCTTTGGACTAACAGGATTCTCTATCTTTCTTGGTTGGTACTGAGAAGAAGCTAGCTGCTCTAAGAACTGGCTAAGGGATGTCGGTATACTGTAAGGAGCTATCCCACTGGCTGGGCTCATAGGCATACCGGGTGGCATATAGAATGGAATTCCAGGCTGCCCCAAAGGCGGTCGATGGAAATTGTTATCTTGCGACGACATTGACGCAAAAAACGCAGCAGGCATGGGAAGAAATGAGTTGCCGTTGGGTGATATATTATTATTTAACTGAGACGCAACCATAGCGTTGGTTCTCTTTCGTGAAGGGCTTCGCTCTGGATTTAAAGCAGGATTGTTCGGTTTTATCCGTCCCATTTTAAGGTTCATAACGAGACATTTCTTAGAGGTCATGTGGCTGGAATAAGAGCCAGAATGGGAAAACTTTTTTCCACAGTTGGCACATTCGAAGGGTTTTTCTCCACTATGTATACGCAAGTGCTCTTTAAGATGGTGTTTAAACTTAAATGCTTTATCGCAGTCATTACATTTAAACTTGCGTAGCAGTGCGCTCTCGTCATGGCTGATCATGTGGCGCTGCAGTCGGTATACGTTAGCAAAACTCTTGTGGCAGATCTTGCATGACTGTGAAAAAGAAAAAAGAAAACGTTTAGTATAACATAAAGTTGGGTGTTTTACCTACCCTTAGTGCCTTGTTTATGATTGTATGTATTAATATCATGTCCAAGTAAATGACTTAAATGATATAATAATTTAGCTTTAGAAAACAACATACACTTGATTATTATCTAGGTAGTGACAATGTTTCATCGTTATGTAATACAATGGGCACTGACATATTTGACTGTATCCACCTGTGTGTTGGGCGCGTGCAGGGTCTCGTGGCGCTCGAGCTGCTCGCGCGTCGGGTAGGCGCCGCGGCACTGGCTGCATGAGAAAGGCCCGCCGGGCCCGAGGGGAGAGCCGCCTCGTTCTTCCTCTTCTTCAGACGGTTTGCTCTCTGACCCACCGCCAGCCAGCGGACGGACTGCAGAACAAATTACTGGTAAGTTCACAATTTGATTCATGCATGACGTGTAATTATTTCCGATTTTAACTAGCAATAAATATAGCCCGTATCTCTTCCGTACAATGACGTAGTAAAGTAGACGACAAGAGTCTATGAAAAAATTACCAAAGAAAATAATTTACACCAACAGTCAACAGAAGTTATTGAGTAGGTATACAATTTTGTGACGGGTATTATTCATATATTAAGTAGTATTAAGTACCTGTGTGACTGACTACTTAATAATAACTTTGGTAAAAATAACACTACCATCGTAAACCGCATTTGTAAACAATTATCCGTGTTGTTAACAATAAAAGTTATTGCGGACACCTTTACGCCGATGTTAGCTTTGTAAAAAACAAACATGGCAGCTACAATTCAATTTTGAGTCGGTTATTTCGGTAATATAACCGTTATTCCAGTGTAATACCGTTTTTAAAAGCGGCTTCGGCGAGTGTGCGCCGTAAATCAAATATAATAAAGAGCAAAACAACGGGGCGACGTATTAATTAGTGCGGCCGAGCGTTGGCCGTGTCCTCCACATACGTTGTAATCTGCTATTGGGACACCGGTATTGAATTTTAGGAAATATGACCTTATGCCACATATGACTACCTGCTCTGCTAGTAAATACTTATTTATTGACCAACTACTGCTGCAAAGGGCTATTTTAGGTGCATTAAGTAGTGTCTAAAATGACTAACGCAATTATTGTTTCAAGATTACGTCTAAATATCCAGTTGGAATAGTTTGTAGACAACTATTGCCTAACATCGAATGTTTGGAACCTTTGAGTCTTGAACCACTCACGCTTATTCTACGGTACCTTTATGTTTAAATGATTCATAACAAATGATCAAAACACTGAACGACAAAATTTTCTATTATGTGTATGAATTATGTCAGTATTGATTATAAGGTAAATTATATTTAAATTAACAACATTATTTAAATTATGTTGAATAAAGTATGGGTTTCATGCGACTAGTAGGTACCTGAAATATCTTTCTAATGAATTCATTGAATTTACAGATGTAAAAATAATACAATGTAAGAAATTTATTATTATGTAATATTTGAATATACAAACGTTCGTAGCCAGTGTAATAAACTTGTAGAGATAGGTCGGATTTCATTACGAACTTTTGTAATGTCGCTACTCACTACTAGATGGCGCTGGCTGTCACACTTAAATAACGAAACTTTAATTCATAGATTAAAATTAGAAATCAAGATATTATTATTTAGGTGCTTTAAAACGAACGTCCTCAACTACTTGTTATAATATTTTTTCTGATGTCGACATATTATAAAAATAATTACTGAAGTTCTTCAGTATTTACTTTTCTGTGTCGACATCGACAGTTTATGCTGAACTTGTTACTGTCAACACCAGTTATGCGTTAATGTTTTGTTTACGGTAAATAATGATGAACACAAACGCTACATTAAACTTCTCATTTAGAATTTCAATTAATTTTAACAGCATGTTGTGTACATTTAATTCATATCGTTTATTAGGTGAAACGGACGTACACCTACACACACCACTATCGGTGGTACAGTAATCTGTGCGCACGGGCAGAGTGCGTCCGTTAACCACTGATAAAAAACCTACATAGACGCACACGAACGCAACGCGCTTCCTATTGCTGCTACAACAAATAACAATTATCAGAGGCACGCACACTCGCGCCGAGCGCCGTGACTCCGACAGATAAGAGTTTGATTGTTGATCGCAGCACACAAGCGCGCGCTCTGGTGATTGGTCGCACCTGTGACGGCGGGCGGCGGGCCGCGGCCCGTAGCGCCCAAGTGTTTGCTTTACTCGAAGAAAAAACTCCGCCTGTCCGACTGCAGGCACCATGTTGTAACCTCTCACTCAGAATTGTAATTGCGCGTTGAAACAATTATTATTGAACTGTTTGGACACGAACTATTTGTTCGGTTATTATATCGCATTGTAGCCGTGCCGAATCTGTTCCTATCCTTTATGGCATAGTTCTTTACTTAATACTTCCGTCCTCTATGTTATTTTCTGAACTTTTAATTCTAATTTCAACAACAGGCCGTGTATCAATTTATAATCTAGTAAATTTTTAACGGTCAATTTAAATGTATGATTTAGAGCTCTTATAGAATACAACATAATAGCGCATTAAAATACATGTTAACGTGTTCAGCTCCGGTTAATTATTGGAGATACTCAACCACCTGTCAAGACTTCAATGAACTACTCTACAGAGATAGCGTTAGTCGTTCGTTCTACAAGAAATCAGTTGTTTTACTATCATCCAAGTTAAATTGGCAATTGGACGAGGCAATGGTAAAGGCTATATTATCAACACTGACCTCACCACAGTTTACAAAGACATAACAATATTTGTATATATAAAAACCTTGCATGTATTATAACGTGTGTACAAAAAAGAAACATACTAGACATCCAATATTCGTTATTTGTCAAGTAACGTTAATCTCGTTGCTAACGATAGCAAGAGACTTATTACCAAGTTCAATTGGGCCATTCCAAATAAAGTAGCCAATATCGACACTGAGTTGAAGATTGACACGGAGAGGTGAAAGTACAAAACAGAATAAAAATGTAATTCGATTGAATCAGCCAGAGATCTTGAAACTGTCGACGAGGTAGGTATGACAATATCACTAAACTGTTTGAGAATTAATTGAAGAATTTACACTCGATGATTGTTAAGGTACTAATTGTTTGTACCGTATATCTCCCAAAAAAAAACCTCCGCTGCGTACAATACAACTGCGCTCTTCGAAATTATAAAATTTGAGAATATGTTCTTGAAATACCTTTTGCATCGATTCGGCATTCCTATTCTATTATACTAGACAATTTTTGTGTCTTTTCTAAATCCTTTAGTAAAAATGTTGTTTTTCCACAAATCTATTTGATATACTAAACTAAGACACTTATGCGTATAGTCTGCAAGTACTTTGTGAAAAATCAATTATTTTAATAATTTTATTTTGTTACTTAGTTGATTATTACGAGACATAAAAGACACACGTCAAACAGAACGTCTGTTTGGCGGAGAACAGTAATAAAACGAACTTTTACTAATTTATTCATCCGCGTTCCACAAGCTCGCATATAGAATATTACGCATTGTAGGTCGTCCGAATGCATCAAACGTCCCTATTATTTTATCCACTCCAGACAGGCGGCACTCAAAGAGAAGGAATAAAATAAAAAGGAAGACAGAAAAAAAGCAAATGAATTAAAACAACATAATCATTTACGATTTAAGACGGTGAAAGCGAGCGGGGTTCCCCTCGACAAACGAAACTTTCTTTCAAGTCTGTGTACCTGTTCCCGATTTTCAAGTGGATGAATTATATCCCGAGGGAGACTAGGGGAGATTACCGAACACGAAGGTTATTTCTAATGAAGACGTGTTCTAGTTTTTATTTTTAATGTTTCAGAGGTGTTAGATGTAATTTTCACCTGCGGACATCGCATTTCTTTTACAATAATGATTCTTAAAATGTCACTTCATAGTAATGTTACGAAGTTTAACTATTGTTTGTATTTGTTGTCATTCTTCGATTAATATTGACAATTGAACACATATTTATTTTTTTCTCGGGTATACTTTTAAACGAGTGTCAAACTTATTTATGAATAATTTACAAATGTAGAGTAAAAATAAAATGAATTGTGAAGAAATGTAAATAATAAAGGCGATTAATGAAGTTGTAAAATGCAAATAAAACAAAAAGAAAGGAAGCTTACTTAAGGCCGCGAGCCGCCTGGCCGAGGTGGTGGACGTTGGGACCTGCTTACTCCTCATGTCAGCAAGCCAACCGGCCGCCAAGCATTCGTACCAACCGCCAACTCCCATTAACGGGCTCTGCACTTTCATCGAGCGACACCTCTGTTCTCACACCTCACTAACCGCGACCACGGGCTATCTAACAACGCGATAGGCACTTCGCGGCGGCGTCGGATTCGTATCTACGTCGTACTACACCGAGATTTCACAGCCTCCGCTGACGTCAGCGGTAAAAGTCCTAGTTTCAGTACAAGGGGGTGCACGTGCACTGCAGGTGGCTGGCGGCGCGCTACTCACATCGGCAGGCGCCCCACACGTTGGCCAGGCTCCACAGGCGGTACGAGTAGCTGTCACCATAGCACCCGAACATGCTCTCATCGGTTCTCGCGACCATGGCCCGCGCGCGCGGACTGACGTGCTCTTGGCGGCGCGGCGCGCGGCGGAATGATGCCGGCCCGCCTCTCGCCCCGCCCTGCGCGCCCGCGCCCTCCGCGCCCCTCGCCGCGCGCCCGCTCACCTCCCGCGACCTCCCCCCACCTATACTTAATTAGTAGAGCCGACTACCGACTGCGACTGCTGAGCCGTGTCTCACCACGACTCTAATAACGATACACCACCGATATGACACCTTTGCGTTGACCGTTGCTTTTTACACAACACGCACGTAGGCTCAAACCATTGTGCTGTTTATTTACATGCTCTACGCTCCACCTTCCAGAGGTAATCTACCTGTCTCTATCTAACTTATTCAGTAAGTGTGAGAAAATGTTTTCAGTATAATAATATACTTAAAATATCTGATTAACATTGTGGTTACGTTGTGCAAGACTGAAAATTAGAATAACATTTACAAAATACAACAGTGGTTTCCTACATATAATTGAAGAAAGATTTATTTGCGCTATAAATACAAATAATAACGAACTTACATAAAAGCAACATTTTGGAGGTATTTCTTTACATCATATCATGATTGAGGGCCCGTAGTTTCTGTAACTGCCTGGCGTTGCATTTTTAGTTCAGCTTTCGGTCACTAGATGGCGTTAGCAGTGGCATCAAATTGTTCTTTACCGGACTAGCAGTAACATCACTGCGAATTGCAAACGTATGACATGTTAATCCTGTATAACCTAAACTAGTTTCATGTCCCACTTTATAAAAAGGGCTATTAACGATTTTTTCCTAATATGACGTGCTTTAACAGGTTTAGAATGTACGAAAAAGAAAACACCTAAATTAAACGATAGTAGTGAATCGATTAATTGATGAATAGTTAATAGCTTTATTATTGTAACTTATATTTAAGCTCTTAATGATTTGTTTTTTGTAAAAACATGCGGTAGTTAGCATGTTATTGTTCGCCTAATTATAGACAAGTTTCAACGAGGAGGGTTAATTGTTTACAATAAGTATTGTATTAATATTAACACTCGACAGAACTTTTCTCAAGTACACTGATTTTAGTATTTGGCGCCTTCATTGAAATTTAGTATTTACATTTCTTTATCGTAGGTATTGTAATTTCCACTACGTTATTTTTAGCTAAAAATACTTTTCTGTAACAGGTTATTACTTAGTATTACTGTGACATCGCTAAACATAGGCAATTGAATTTTGGGAAATTAATTATAATTTTGATTACTTCTCCACAGACCAGTTTTACTAAATTATTGTTTTATGTCGCTGAAATATGATCCGCTATTGTTTTTGTAGATAAATAATACCCTCATAATTTACCTTGTTGCGACAAATTTAAATACAGCCTTAAAGTCCTTGTTTTATGGTGTAAACTTGTAAAACAAAAGCGGGTTAGGTAACTAAGACAATAGCACCTTGTTCTTCACGTGTGCGCCACGTGCGCGGGCGCCGCTTCGGCACAATACCACATCTTGCTTTGTCTTATTTGTGCGCGCTTTGTTTTATGAATGCTGTAGACTCGCTTTACATTACTTGTTTGCCTCCAAGTAATAACAATGTAACTAATAAGTTAGATTCGTTTCATTAATACTAGTGATTATTATTATTTTGAAAATTGTATTTATATATTTGTAGTTCTTTAACTTCAAGGAAAGAACCCTTGCGAAGACTTAGCTACACGAGGACACAGGTCCAACATGCAGAAACCTTGTTGAGAACTTAAATCTCAAATGTGATGGGGCTGATGGGACGTCTACTAACGATCATCCAACTCTGCTATATGGAAGAACAGACATAATCGGATAAGCTACAAAACTAACGTAAATTATGGGGGTAAAAATATTTTGGGATATTGACTTTAAACTATCCATGGAGTACACCTGTTTTTCAACCAATAAAAATCAAATAAAATTGGCAGTTGGTCATCATCTTCAAATTTAAGTTAATTTCGCTAGGACAACGCCAGAGATTAATACTAAGGTTAAAGAGAGGCGCACTACCGATTTCGCCAGCACAGGTTACTGACCCGGACCGAGTTTCCTCGTTATTAAGCTTTAGACACTGGCTTCCCCGAGCATATAGCTCTAGCAATTCCTCTCTAGCCAGCCGGTTAAGGCAAGAAAGGACTGAAAGTCCTCATAAAAAGTGACCCACTGGGACATTCAGGTTCCGTTATATCGTCATTCACAAACAGCCCGCCACAAGCTGCCTTGCATGAATGTAAACAAGCATGCCCAGTTTACAAAATTAAGAAGTGTATCTTAAGTCACTATAAAAGTTCCCTTTTTATTAAGCTCGATATTTGATGGCTAATCAAAAAGATTAACTGAAATTAAACTCCTTATAAAGTGTGTCATAATGTAGAAATATATTCAGAATTGGCACAGTCACACATAGATTATAATTTTATTATTCGTGTGTGCATGTGCAAAATATACCTGTGTGTACGTAGTTACATACTATAACTGGAGGTCAATCTTTCTTGTGTCACTCATTAAAAAGTAAACTTTAAATGAATAAGTGCTTTAATTGTTGTATTAATCAATTGCACGCGTGTGAATAATGTGTTCGAGGTTAAGCAAAGTTTGATCACAAAAGGTGTATAATAAGAGCTTACAATGGACGATCGTCGCTGCACGTGTGCTGAGCGGCGGCGGGGCTGTGTGGGGCCTCTACGTGTGGTCGCGTCTCAATCACAAAGTATTGACTTGCGGAATACCCACTCCTACCAACGTTACAGGCAGGTCTCACTTTGTGAAAACGTACATACTTCACCAATCAAGTGGAAACTAGGAAGCATGTTGAAGCACTTTACAAGACAATACATGTTTCATTGCGATTTAATGTCATTTGTCTTTAAATAAAATTATGAATTATTTTAACCTTTTGCATTCAAATCCACGATGTGTCCCGTAGGGCAGCCACTGCGTATGCGCATTGATAACGGTTTCTTGGTGCCCTAATGGATGCGTTCGAGTGGATTGCTTTTATCAATTTGTTTGCTCTCAATATAAACAAGTTGTTTGTTTATGGTTGATGGGATATAGAGAACATTAATAACACTTTGAGATGTAGCTTTTGAGTTTTATATGACAACACGTCTTAATGAAAATCACACAGCTAAGTTGAATAGTTTCGCGGATTTGACCATGAATGTCATAATGATAAAATTGTATTGTGTGCCGTCTTTCAGTGATGCGTATTTTTTGTTTGAGTAGTAGTGAATACAGACTAGGTAGTACCTACTTGAATTTTCTCACGGCAGTAGGTGCGTAGTGGGAGAGGGCCGCGTCGAGCCACATCTGGTCGCCAGCAGCGGCGTGCGCTAGCACAGGTAATTTTATCGTTTTACAGCTACACGCCGACACTGTGACCAAAGTATTGTTAGGAATAATAATAATTCAGTTCTCAAATAGAGATAAAGTGAGTACAGTAAATAGCAGCATAAAAAAGAATTGCATCTAATTAACGACAAGGAAAAAAATATTGTTAAACAAGGTATGTTTAATAGTTTTCGTACGAGTAGATGACTAGATGTCACATATCTAGGTAGTGTAATTTACCACTTATAACGTCAATAAGTTTTATGTTTAAAAATAAGTACTTCCAATAAGTTGTAATACTAATGACCGTTACGTGTTGTTGTCACAGGTAAGTGTTGCATCGAATGCGTTGATTGTTTATAAATAATTATGTCATAAAATTAAAACGACCAGAACAACTTTTTACAAATGCAAAATATTTATGTAGAAGTTATGCTTAATATAATATATGTAGATTGTACATAATTTTAAGTTTTCGTCAAAGTTCGTCTGCGGCAAGTATCGGTTAAAACTACAACAGCGTTTATAATATAAGGTGCAAATATACTGACAACATCAAAACATTAGAAAGTAATGTTATCGTAGTAGATTATTTTAGACACAAGTAGATCTATTTAATATTAATCCTATATTCAAACGTTAATTACATCGTTGACATTCGTAAGATCTCACGCCTCAATCTCGTCTAAATTATTCACGTACTTTATTTAGGCACTTGTCTTAACAACACCTCTACTAATAGTGTCTAGGTGTTACTCTACGTACACAGTATCTCAAGCAATAACAAGACTGGCACGATAACAACATAATTTTATTAGTATGAGATTGGAAGTATTGGAGTTGTAGCGCGGAGAGCGGTAACGAGGTAGCGATATTGTTGCGCGGCAGCTGCGGGCCGGCGTACCAGTGCTGTGGCTAAATTGCCAGTTTGGGCGGCGCGGCACCGCGCGCTATCGACTGCCGCGATCTGTGTCGATAATGAGCCGATAGCGAGCTCGTGATACGTTTCCGATGCCCGCATACGTGCTTACCTATTATTAGTTCCGCTATTGTCGATTGTAACGGATTTTAGGATGCTGAGGGAGTTTTGTTTGTATTATGTAAGAAATATAGATTGAGTAATGCAGTCTTCTAAACTTTTAAATCACAAATAAAGATACATATTAACAGCCAGCATAAAATTAATCACGAAGTTGAAAAATTATATTTAATTGTAAGCAAAATGTTTATCTCAACATTAAATGCCAAGGCAGTACTTGGCATTAAATTGCAACTATCATAGTAGGGTAAGATAAGTTACAGGTAAGTTGCCTAGGTACCTACTATATTGACTTATATTTACAAAAAAAAAGGTAGGGTCTTTATAGGAGGTGAGTTTTAATATTCGAATTATCTTCTTCAATATCAGGTTAATCTTAAATACGTTACACGTAAGACACATATCTAATAGATACTCAATATATAGGTCTAAATATAAATCTAGATATTGCGTAAAAAACTTTAACAACAATCTATTACTAAAATTCAAAATCCTGAGCATCCATAACGTCAATCAAATCTTATCAGTACCTAATAGCATTATATCCTTTGAATATTATCAGCAAACAGTTTTGAGTGGCGATAAATAAAACAGTACGGAATAAAAACAGTGTAATCAGCTTACCGAGCGTCCCGAGGTCCGAGGTTATCGGCACCACCACTCTCTAATCTGACGACGT
This sequence comes from Chrysodeixis includens, assembly GCA_941860345.1. NCBI lineage: Eukaryota > Metazoa > Arthropoda > Insecta > Lepidoptera > Noctuidae > Chrysodeixis > Chrysodeixis includens. The sequence continues at coordinate 512,291 of OW796094.1, forward strand.
CGACGGCGACGACGGGACACAAAAATGTTGACACATGGAAAGGATAACCACGGAGACACCGAGCTAACTGATTATAATATATATCGTTTTTTTTTTCAAACCTCGTGCAAAGCTAACTGTGACGAACGACGAGGATAATATCCAACTATCGCAATTCGAAGCATATGTATAAAGTAGGTATGTCTCGGAGAGTATGTAGGTGGTGACTCTTAAAACTTTCAAACTAAAAAAAAAGGTATTAGTAGAGTTGGGTACCGGGTGTTTTGATTGTGTGATGTTATTCTACGCTTACTCGCGTAAAGCTGTATCTTATGCTAGCGGGCGACCATTGTAGCAGTGTGCCGTGTCGCGAAACATATGGTGGCCAGGCGAGGCGACCCCTGGCCGCACCAGTCACGTCTCGGATCTACCAAACAAACGCTAATTGTTCTAACTATTGCCTGCTTTGTCCTAAACAATCACTATTCTCGTTTTGCCTACATTACCTTCCTTAAGCCTTTTAAAATAAGGTTTAAATTAACTTGTGTCGACGTAAAGAAGTTGGTCCTAGAAGATGTCGCCAGATGGTCTGACAGGAAGCGTTATGTTTTGTTAGAAGTGTCAAAGTAATAGCCTTTGTACTTGAGATGATAATGAGAGGATGCGAAAGCTGTAAATCTGTTGTTTGTAAGGTATGGCAGAGATGCGTTTAACGAGATTTGAAAGCATTAGCAAACCATGTGGCTGTAAGCTATGTACGAAGATATCAGTAACTTAAAAGTATCTATAGGATTAACATACGGTCACTTATTTTCTTAAGCAATAGCTTTACTAAATATTTTTTTTTAATGACTGAGGTGAATACTTATTGATATTATCGTCTGAGTCGATCAATTTTAAATGATTTAATGTTGACATCCGTTTACCTTTCTCGTCGTTGATTAGTGTTGTCGTGTCTCACGATATAAATTAGTCATGCTTGCGCAAGCTTTGACGCCTAATTTAGAGTCTAGGGATGGATCCGTAAGTGCTAGCATTGAAAATCAAATATAATAAGCGTAATATCCAGGTGCTGTATGGAGCGAGTGCGATGCGCGCGGCGTGATGCGTCCATTTGCTGCTCCTCACCTTACCAATACTTATTATAATATGAGTTTTCCTGAATCTACTTAGAATTAGGTACTACTTATAAATTCTCATACATGTAAATAAACCTATAAGATAAACTTTTAGACAATTATTTTTATCTAAAACTTATTCGCATATATTAATGTTTTAGTTTTCATTGAAAGCTTTACCTTTTGCGTTGTAGAGCGACGGTTAACGCAGCATAACTAATTTCTAAACAATTGTTGGCTTTGTTTCGCATTAACTTGGTTGTTCTGTAACCCCCCTTTAGTATGGCGTAGTATTTTTGCCACTACAAATTTGATGTAACATTATTCTCACATCAGAGCGCACAATGGCGCGGCGAAAGTTTTATGCGTCTCTATTGTTTGAGTGCTAAACTTGTCGTAAAAAACCGGCGTACCCAACTAACTATTGTTATTATTTGTTAATTAATTATAAAGTGCGTCTCTCGGCCGCCCTCGCCGTGACGAGGCTGAAATGTGGCGCACTGTAGTCGGTACGCGGTACACCTACACCTACAAATTCACTTGATTTATAATGCGGTTGGTACATAAAATGACAATCACCAGATTTTTTTTCGGCTTAATATCAATCTGAACCTACTAGTACTATAAGTGCGAATGTTTGTGCCTTTGTTGCTCTATTCAAGCACTTAGACCAATTTTGATAAAGTTGGTACGGCAAAGCCGTGCGCAGAGGTTAGTAACGATGTATTTAGAATATTTCTTCACTAATTTATTCGACAAACAATTAATCCTGTTGGTAAAATAATTATTCTAAATTAAACTCTCCAATATTATTTTATAATAACCGGAAAAATTAAAAAGTAATATACCCACAATATACCCATTACAAACGCTAAATTGTAATTATTTTCAGATGATGTCATCACGAACATAGCAGCGTATATAATTAACGACGAGGAAGGGAAGGAACGCAACGTGTCCGTCAATAAAGGAAGTGCGCGCGCCAGCCAGGTGAGTAACGTATTTACTTCAATTAACATCAATCAATAGGTACTCAGTATAGAACAATGTCGCGTCCTTATAATAATAACAAGTTAAACACTTTCCTGCGTTATTTTATGGTAGTGTCTTGCAGGGACATCAGAGATTAATCTATTCCATACGTACGTTTAGTTATTGGATTATTTTCATCTTTAGTACCCAAGCCTGGCAACCGTAGTTATGTCATGGCCGAAGTAATTGTGGCAGTTTTTTTTATTTAAACACCATAGCTAGCTTTCCTAAAGCTGCCCAGAATAATTATATTCTTCGGCTTATATCACCTTCATGGTGGTTCATTATTCTGTCTTTTTTCGATTTTTTTTATTAATGTGTGATAGGTATATCAGTATGGCACTCATGCGGAACGGGGCAGGTCGCGTTATTATTGACTAGAGATCCATTGTTGTATGATTCGATAAGTTTCTTTAGTAAATAGTATATATAGAGTTAGACGTATTGTTGTATTCGTTGTTTCATCAGTTGCCGCAAAGGGCCCGTGCTTGAATTCGTTATTTTCACCTATGGGGTTGTGTTACTGTCGCGATTCATTTTCCTAGCCCGACCTAATTCTTAAACCATCGCTCAATTTTTGGCTACCCTTAATTATCCTTATATATATTTGTATGTAATCAGCTAATTTACTTTTAAATTTGTTAAATAAAAATATTCCAATTTGCAATTATCCTTACATGTGTAATGTAATGAGTTATTTATCTGTAATTTAAGGTAAACTAGTTGTTTTGCAGGAAATTCATGTTATTTAAAACGGTTGTTAGGTAGGATATGTAATTGAAAGTTAAATTTTCAACAAATGTGTGTCATACACGTATTCAGGTAAAAGGACGGTAAAACTTGTCATCGATTATCGCTTTGCGAATGTATAATGTGCGTTTTATAGTTTAAGCAGTAGTGTAACTTAATCGCTTTAATGTTTCGGTCATCGAAGATGACAAGGTTATGTAAAACATGCCTAACGCATGGAGTTTGGTGCTGGTAGTGAGATCATCATCGTCATCATCACCTTCCTGCCCTTATCCCATTTTACTTGGGGTCGGCGCAACACGTTTTTTTCTTCCATTCTCCTCTATAAGGCTGCCTGTCCACCGGAGCGGAGCTAGGCTGCGGAGCGGAGAAACCGAGAAATATTAACTAATGGCTTGCAAGGAGCGAAGATTTTGTACAACCCTATTGGTTAATATATCTGAGTTTCTCCGCTCCGCAGCCTAGCTCCGCTCCGGTGGACAGGCAGCCTCAGACGTTACACTATCATTGACTCCTTTTTCATTCATATTGTTTCTTACACAATCCATCTATCTTTTCTTTGGCCTTCCTTGAGATGTGCGACAATAAAGCTGGCTGCTGGCGCGGCGGCGGCGGCGTGCTCGCGCCATTCGCAACGCTCCGCGGCCCGGCGCGCGGTGCGGGGCTGTAAAGACGTGGAACTGCCAGTTTTTTTCCAAAGCACCCATCGAGGTACGCAATTACAAGGAACGCGTAACATCCTTCGCGTGGCTTTATTGTGCGACTTGCTCTAGCGACTGCTGTGCGACTGTTGTTTTAGTCATTTAAATAAGTATCCAAACAAGATCAATTAAGGATAACTAACTAATTTTATTTGTATAGAGATAAATAATATAGAACATATGCTGTCATAAAGTCAGTGTTTTCTGAAAAATGGCAACCTTTTCGGCATTTTTGTGGTATTTTAAAGATGTATTTTTCTATTTATTTTACGTTTTACGGGTATAAATAATACTATTTCGTATTTTTTATTAGTAAATTGAATGTTAGTCAGCAGATATTCGCAAACAAAATTGTAGCAACCAGTTGCGAGTAGTTTAGCGTAGTGTCGCGTGCGCGGAGGCCGAGCGCGCGGGCGCGGGTGGCGCGGCGCGCTGGCGCGACTCGCTTCCGGCGCAATAAAAACAATGCGCCGATGCGAACCTTTATTGCGGCAGGTTTCCGCCGCTTGTCGCCCCGCAGTCATTACCAAGCCACTTGCCAATGTGCCGCTACGGCCTGTGCCCTTCTTGCTTCATGCCACGTTGTTTTTTTATGGTTTACCCTCTATATTGTTAAGTTTTACTCAAACATGCTTCAATTTTAACTGAGTGTTAGGTTCCTTGCTATCTCTTCTAGTTTACAGTATTTCGTAGCTACATATTCGTATGGAAAGGATGTAGAGTTGTCACATTACGTGAGTTTGTACGATGGCAAAGTCGGAGAGAGTCAGGTAGAGCCGTCGTGGCACCTATTGTTTACCAGCACAGAATGTGTGAGGGCCGGGTACATCAAACACACATGATATGCAGTGCGTGTGGCAACGGTTCTAGCTTAAACATTTTTAGACCAATGTCTTTTAGGATTTCTGTTTGGTTTTTATTTGTTTTATCCATTTTATCTAATATAAATATAGGTTTATATTCCAATACGCCCCATACGCTAGTGTCAGTGTCTCGGTGTGCTTGGTACACTACGCGTCGTTTCTATCCGTAAGTGTTCTGCAGTTGTTTTCCTTTTGCATTTCCTTTTCTCGGTGAAAACTAATGGACGCTGAATTTGGCGTGGTTGCGGCTTCGCATACAAGCTTTTTATTTTTATTGAAATTTACGAGAAGCTAGACTAAGTTAAATTAAAAATGAAGATTTTTCCTTTTCTTTAACCTACTTGTCGTGAATTGTTTGGTCAGGGTGCTCTACCTACTTCCGAGCTTTGTATCACACTAACATTAATATAATTTAGTTCAATACAGTTATCTCTCCTCTCGTAGATTTACGTCTGTGGCGACGCATGAACGATTAATAAAACATTCATATTTTTATTTAGTACGCGTTTTTTTTTAAAGAGAAGCAATAGAGATGTGTGAAAACATTATAATAGGTGATATATTTATTTTATTGATGAGCTAATGTTAATGTGCTTAAAACATAATATCTGTCGAAGTATCAAAGCCTAATCATTGTAAAAAGGATTAGAAACCTCGTTGTAGAACCTCATTTGACTTTAAGCTTTGATAAATCGGGATTGAGGCGTGGCGTTGAAAAAGTTCAGAATAGAAAGGTAGTGAAAATAAATGAAGTTAATGTTTGAACATAGATTCACAAGCTTTGACGGGTGGGCACTCTTAAGAATAATCGCATGAGACGAAGTGATCATGATAGTAAATGATAATGAAACATAATCTCGCGTTTTATTGAATTATCCACTGATGTTGGCTATCCTGACAAACCCCCATCTCCGACATATAATTATATAGGTGTACGTTAGGGCAGGAGACGGTGCGCTGGAGCGCCGCCAACTGTGCCGCTGCTGCGCACCGGGAACAGAACGTGTTGCCGGCGTGCGATTCCTTCTACACCAAGCTACGGTAGCAGTAGTTCTTAGAGATGTTGACACTTGAATAGTTCTCTTGTACGACAGTGGTTGTCGTAAGGTTAGTTGACATCCGTAGGGAGTTCGTACAGTTAAATCTTGCTCTGTTATAAATCCTTCATATGGTTTTCGGTGTACTGAATACTTCATTAGGTATATCTATAGGTATTTTTCAGTTTAAAAACGATTTTCTCTTTGAGAAATTATGGGTTTATGTTCCGAAGGGCTTACAATGCACTTACTTACAAAAGTTACTTACAAAAAGCACCAAAACTTAGAACAAGCAATTCTTGTCCTAGGCAGGGATCGAACCCGTGCACAGTGATTATCGGCAAAATGTGGGTTTCTTTACCCTGATACAACTCAGCTTAGCCGTCCAGTTTTATAATTTTTGCGCTAGTATTGTTTTTGTTAATTTAAAATCGATGGTTACTGTAGCTTTAAGGTTTTGGCTCGTATTTAGAAAGATATAAAAAAAGATAAGACCCTTACAGCAGTTACAAAAATCTACACGTGCGATGATATTCCTGAACTACAATTCATTAATAGATACTATGTATTTCAATATTTGTTTGCAAAACTACTAGGCACCATTTGTGAAATAAAACAATAAGGTGACAATAATGCACGGGACCACATGGTGTCGGTGTGTGATATGTCACTAATTGCGCACGATACACGCTATTTCTTTTTTACGGGACTTGCAGTCGTATTACAAACATGCGCCGTACGTGGTGACGTCTTTGCGATATAAGTTATGTATGTGCATCGTATACACAAAGTCATCTGAAAGAAAGTAAACGAGCGAAGTTAGAGTTCCCATTACCGGTATCGGCCCACTTAGCGCATCGCATAACAATCGCGGCGAACAAAGAGCAATCAATCAAGTTATCTCATCTTCGCAGAATACCGCGATGTGATCGACAACACGTGAACGTTGCGTATGAGCGCGATCCTTCACCTCCGGCACCGCTATCGCACAGATAATACATACAAATAGGGTACCGATTGACGTCAGAGCCTCACACCGCAACGAGGTAACTCCGATATCGCGCGATCCCGCCGACCTCGGTATCGCGCCGAGAGGCCTGCCTGCAGCAGCGCTCAGCACAGCCCCGGCCCCGTTTCCACAAGGTTCCAATAAATAAGACGCAGTATAAGCCGTTAACCTTACCGTTTCGACGTTTGTTGTTATGATAATCGTGTTTTGGACGCTATCGCAGGAAATGGACTGCGTCATTTGTTTATGCTAATATTTTCTTCCCTTTCGCAGGTGAACTAAATAATCTGCGATGGACGAGGGAGTATTTAATTAATTCTAAATATGATACCAAAAATTCTTAACGAATGAGTTAAAGATAGCTGTGAATACATGATTTACGCTCCTTGTAAAAGTTCTCGCTTTGCCTACATAAAAAAAGCTCTTGCAAGACACAGCGGACTATTGATATGTGGGGAATTTAGGGTCAAAATCCGGGGTTTTCACGGATGATAGTGTTGGTAATAAGCGTTTTTACTATATTTAAGGTACTAAATGCGTGGAACAGATTTAATTTTGAAATGGTTAAAGGTATTTGAAATGGATGCCAAAGATTGCGTATTTTTTGCAAGGGTCATTTTATTGTAATTATAAAAGATTCAAATCATTCAGGTGACTGACACCAAGTTGTATATCCATATGAAAAGAAGAAAAACATCGGTTACCGATACATCTGAGATGCAAATGCAGTGGAGTAATTTAACGCTTAGTTCGAGTCAAGGGTGGATCAATTAAGATGACTCTTTCTCATCAACAGTTCTCATTCTAGTTAAAGATTTATTGGATGCGTCAGTAAGTCATTTATTGTTTATTGCGCACATCTATATTATTGAATTTACAATTTGTGAGCGATCGAGCTTACCTTTGAGAGTTACGCTTAACTGGTATTTATTTGATCATTTAAAGCTGTTATGTTAACCTTCACGGCACTAATTACAGCTTCATGTGTAACAAACATGTTTGTGTGCCACGTATTTCCCCGATGCGACGCAGTGCGATCAACTAGCGTCACCCGCCTCTCATAATGAGTCCAACATGTCTAATTTTTATTTAAGTAGATAATACCATGTCACAATAATAGCTCTAACCACAGAGTTTAACTGCAGACTGCCATGAACATAGTTGTAATTTACAAGCAGTCCAGAACTCACACCCGATGACACTTACAAATAACGTGACTTTGTAGATATTGGTAAAATATTTTTTTTAATCAGCTCCGCAGTTTCAGATAAGGAAAATCACCCTTAGGTACTGCTTAGGTTAAGTTTATCTAAGTAAACTTTCAAATTTTTATTTTTATTGTAGCGTGGTCCTACCATTACGTTTACGTTGAATTAAATCAATATTATAAATACTTGTAACAAGAAATAGGAACTTGGTTAAACTCGGAGTAATTTGCCGCAAAATAGTAGCGTTTTACCGTGTACTTGTGAAATATGTTAAATGAGCAACAAATTCGTTGGGACTGGGACAAATGTTTGCTGCAGAGTAACTACGTGTGTTGTGTTGGTTATGATAATGACTTCGGGTAATTCGTGTCCTACTTTAATAAGTTTTCTAACATCGCTCCTACTTCACCGCGGTGGGCGCATAAAGATGACTACACACACCATTCGTCACGACTCTTCGTGAGCGTCGAGAATTGAAAAGAGAACTGTGGAAATTGCCAATGACTCTTGTATCTGGGGGCTTGGGTAGGTAACTTGTAGGCTGAAAGCTAGTATTGCTGTGGTCGGCACGTATCGTCGACTGTTTTTGATGCACTAATGTTTACCGGAACTATATTATAAATATTATTTTACTTCATAAATAAATATTTTTTGTTGAATTTTAGAGAAACTAATAAGAATTGTGTTTTTTTTTATGATAATGGCAGGGTGTGTCCTGCGATGTTACCGTTACGGACGCCCGACGCGCGACCTATTTTAACGCGGACTTTTACGCATACCAAGTCCGGATCTGAACGAAATTTTTTTTGTTAGAAATTATGTTTGATACGGTTATAATTAGTTAATTTTTTAATTATTTTAAACACTAGCCGTTGACCGCGACTTTGCCCGCTTAAATGTCGATTATAGCTGCCATTCAACCGTGAAAGTAACAAATATCCGTCCATCCATATTTACAAACTTTCGCGCTTATTACGTATTATTAGTAGGATGTAATACTTTAAAATTTATTATGCTTCATTAGTGATTCTAATTGCAATAAAACTTACTGTCTTTCAAATTACAATTCTGCCAAGAATACGATATTCCTTCTCCATGTTAAATCTTCAATCTTGAGCTATGAATGTTATCTTGTTAGAAAAAACTTGTAAGTCTTGCTCGTCCATCCGATCTAAAACTAACCATTTATTAGATATAATGAGTATTGTGCCACTGGCGTGTCAGTGCCTCTCTGTGCGGACACGTCAACGTGACAGCTTTACACCAACAGCCAGCAGTATAAAAAGCGTTTTACGTGAACGCGCCTCGTTTCTGACAAGTTTAGTGTAACAGGTGCTTCGGCGCCGTGGCGAGTGGCTTGTGCCGCCGCGTATCGCTGCGCCTCATAAAAGATTACAAAAACACTTTGTTACAAACTGTCTAAATATTTGACTGTTTTGTCTTACTGTGGGTGTTATTTTTGATCCAATTAATTTATTAAATAACATTCAGTTTATTATTATTTACATATATTATAGCCATTTGGCATCTTTCTGTTATGTTTCAAAACAAACAACGAATTGTCAATGATTGCACACCGATCGAAATGATCGAAATGAGAATAAACCGAATTCTACTGAATTCGGTTTATTCTCAAAAGAATATAATTTTGTTTAGATATCAAGGTCTCTCTAGTAGTCTTCTACACGTTATTATTTACTGTTCTTTTGCACACACGCAATATATGTATTTTGAGCATTGATCACCACGCTAGCTATTTGCGGATTGGTGATTTCAGATTCCAATATTTGGAATCCAGGTTTCCTCACGATGTTTTCCTTCACCGTTTGTCAGTAGTGTCTTAGAATAATTAAGAAAGTACATATAACTTTGAAAAAGTCACATTGGTACTTGCCTGCGCTAACCTTCCCTATATGGGAAGAGGCCTGTGCCCTGCAGTGGGACGTATATAGGCTGGTTTATATATATATATATAATATATGTATAAACATCTGATGCCGACATCCAACAATAAGTTCTGTGCACGAGTTGGTCTGTGACATAAATACCTACGTACGTCGTACAACTGCAGATTGTATTGAACTTCATTCATGCCGTCCAATATCGTCTACGAGCGTCATACCTAGTGCCTTACTATCGTGCGATGTAATCGTTCTAGAACAATCTCGGATTATGCATCGGCGCTACGCATGTGTAAATTGTTGTTTTCTATCCGATCAGAGTTTACTCTAATTAGATGTTGATGTTATTTCTTATTATTATAACTATTCCATTATCGCATTAACCTAACGAGCGGTGAACCAATCAGCGGTAGGATAGGATATGTTATCGTCGTAATAAGGTAAAATTCCCGTCACTCCAGATAGCGTCCGGAGCGCCGTCCGCCGCGCGCCTGTGTGCGTGCACGCGCGTGTCGCCACACTCCGCGCCGTGCGCCTGTGTGCGTTATCAGCCGCACTCATTCATACATCGTATTTCCACGTATCAGTATGATACATCATTACACTTGCGTACGGCGCCATTCATGGCCAGGAACAATATTAAAACTAAACAATTTTTATGAAAACGACGTAAATAAATAAAATTTCACCTTGATTTAAGCTGTTAAAAAATCATTTTAAGTCATCCCTTTTAAACTACTGTCTTATCAAATAATAAATCTAAAAAGAAAGAACATCGTATATTTCAAAAATTAAACTAAAATATTTACACACCTTTCTATTAATGTACACTTTATAAAACTTAGGTAGGCTTTCAAGTAAAAATTTGTGTATAATTAAGAATGTAAGGTGAGAGAGAGAGATACGCTAAGTGAGGGCTAGAGCGCCCCTGGCCCCCGACCGCGCGTATCGCGCGCTGATAACGAGACCTGCGCCCGCGCATGTTAGTGTGTGTGCGCGTGTAAGCAGTCCATGCGCCGCGTCGACGTACCCTGGGCATGGTGTGGCTATTTATAATAATTTGAACTCGTTACTGCACTAAAAACCTGTAATTCGAGGGAATTACAGAAAAGCTATATTTGGACAAAAAAGGCACCGCGCTTAAAAAGTGTCTGTTTTTTTTTAGTATTATATTCCCGTTCATTTGTATTGTCTAAAATGTGCTTTTAACAAGATTAAATACTAGATAGTCCGTAAACTCGAGCTTAGTAGAGAAAGCACACATGATAAATAGATTTGCTATACAAATTATATCACTCGTTTTGAGGGCTCTCTTTCGCTTGAGCCTATGTATTACAATACTACCAATATCGAACAAGAAATATTATCGAGCCTACTATAGTGACGTGCACTGATTAAACAAATAAGTATCGCTCGTACATTACCGACTGTCTGTACGCACGCTCGCGCGCCCCTGCCTCCACTACACACTGCTTGAAGTTTAGACGAATGATATCGTAAGACTTTTCTCTGGCTTTCAGTTTTGGGGTTTACAAAATATAGTGATAATGCTACTAAAGTATTTTTTCTTGTATAAGTTTCTAATAAGAATAATCGAGTAAAGTAAGTAAAGTAAGTAAAGTACTCTTCAGTAAAGTAAGTAAAATTAAGGTTTTACAATAATTTGTCAAAAGAGGTGTCATATCTTCTACTTGTTACGTCTTCTTATGCTATGTTAAAAGTCATGTGACTTTAAACACTTCTTGCACAAGAATTCATGTCGTTGGGATCATAAGCATCTTAAGACGTATCCCAGAAATATGCACGTCGTGTGTATCGGTGGGCTGTCAGCGAATTCTTCCAATCTGTGTAACGTCTGGTGATTCGCGTTCCACTTATTATCGTACCGTGGGCATTTGCATAAGAATAACAAGGAGGATTATTGATGTCGCCCCCCCCCGTCGCCGCCGCTCCCCGCGCCCGCTGCCTCCGCCCGCGATCGCGGCAGGATCTGACACATGCGGATAAGAGGAAGAGGTTTTATACTCATGCTCTAGCACTTCTACTAAAATTTAACTTACTTCATAAAGCGAATCGCATTTTTTTATACCAATTTTGTTTTCTTTTCAAACTTTACCCTTTGTCCAATCATGAAACAAAGAGCTTTTTATTTTAAGTTTATTTCGCGATTAATTTGGAGTTAATAATTTAAATAGTACCTACGGAAGGAAACCACGTGACTATAAATCATAACGCAGCGACAAACATGACGTGTGATATGTGTAACGTATCTACGTTTGGTTGTCGCTTGTCGCTCGTCGCCCAGGACTTGCGTTTCGCGCTAATGCTTAATTTTGTTCTCTTTTCATGTTTGCTCTGTATACATTTCGTCTAAAATGGAATGGAATAATTTGATGTAACGCTGCCATTGGCATCGGCGCGGTGCGATCGGATGCTTTGCTTTACGAGATGTAAGTTTCGAATAAAGAACCACCGCTTAATGCCATAGACAAGCTACTCATTAATTTATGGGCTCTACTTATTGTTCTCGTGTAAATGTGTTCTCCTCATGATTTTTGATGAGATGGTGGTTTTATCGTAACAGCTCTCAGGAACAGACACGTCGGTGCGTATAAACGAGTGGAGCTTTATTGTTGTTTCAGTAATATCAGTGTTTGGCCGCGGACAGGTTCATAAATTATAACATTATAGCACGTCACAATATACGGCCGCATTCGCTTACTACGCAGGATCACAGTGTGCCGTTCATGATATACTTGATTGCTCGGTTATATTTTATTCATAATCAAATGATACAAAAACAGTTACATCTAAGAGACAGTTGACATAATTATTTATGTCACATTTCATTATAAATACTTTTAATATGTAAGTTATCTAATAGAAATTTTAAACCACGCGAATCAATCGCATAAACACGATGCAGTAGGTTCTACGGAAAGTTGGTTTTATGATAGAATTAACGTGGGTCCAGCACAAACTTGCATCAAAGTTATTTAAGTGAAAAGTTTGTAACTACAGAGCATTAGTAAGTTAAGCCACCTCTCATCGGCCGGTGCGATTCAATTAACAGCCTCCGTAGCACGTGACAGCTACGAAGTAGCTACGGTGCTTAGCTACGCGGCTACGAGTTACGACGGTAAACCGCTACGAAGCTACGCGATCGGGAATTATATTGCAACTTTTTCTGTATATATCTACAGATTTTTAGAAACCAAGACTTAGTTTATTTCAGACTGTTCCAAGTGTTGAATTCCATTTTGCCCAAATGTGTTTATTTTAAAATATAATTTATTCGACATCTGAAAAAACAAATGCCTTAGTTACGGAAGTTTCGCTTGAATAAAGTGGAAAGTTATTCGTAGTTCAAACAAATCAAAACCGAATCAGTGTTTTCGAATCAAACTGGTTCGGTTAACTGGACGGCGGAGGTTGACCCCGATCGGTCGTAAACTAAAACTGACCGCTTAAATCAACTCGTCCAAATTAACCTTAAATAAACTCAGCCGGTCGGACAAACGGGTTTTGTTCCGTACATTTCCCACGATTAAAATTCCAAATTCCCTTTTTGCCGGCAATTTCCGTCGGAGGTGTGTTGGGTATAAAGCGGTCTGTCCCTAAATCACGGCCGAGGCTCGGCTGCAATTCAGAGCGGAGTTACTTAATTCAATCATGATAACTGCGGTCCCCGGCAGGCGCAAGAAATAAATTGACCAATGACCGCTGTAGCGAGCGCCGCCCGCACAGGGCTACCACAGGCCTGAACATACAATACTAGCTGCAAACATAATTTGGCAAATAGATTTTAATTAAGAACGATCTTGAAAGAAGTATAGGTACCGAAAAGGTTTATTCGTGCTTACGTTACATTAGCCTCCTTAAACAGACGCAACATATATGCTTCTGCTCATTTCAATTCGACCTAATCACGCGTATACATTTTGTATTTAAATTATTAGAGTTCGTATCCAAGTCCTATTGTGCTGAAACTGGGGCAGACATATCATATTGTTTGACGTTACATAAGTAACAAATGATTACTTGCCTACACAAAGAGTCAGTAAGGAATGTTCGCGTCATCGAGTGATTTATGATATGCGCCGATATTATTCATTCGCGTGTATTGTCTAGATACTGTTTACCTTACATGCCATTCGAATGTATTTCACTGACACTGGGTTCGTTCGTTGCCCGCGACTCGGCGATATGAAGACTTAATCGACGGGTTTTCATGAAGATTGACTAGTGATGTCAATAATTATTATTAATTGAACTAATAATTTTATTAAATTATGGACAGTAACAATTAACACGGCTGTCGTACTAACCCTATTGTAAAAGAAAGGGCTGTAGTACCTGGCGGGGGCTATTGGGGTCGACCTTGCAGCGGTAGATAACAATTGAGAGTCGCTCGCCGCCGCAAATTCAATATCCAGAGGTGTCGTAGTATCTGGCGTGCGCCCCCCGCCCCCGCGCCCCTGCACCGCACCCCGCGCCCCCGCTCGCTCGCACCCCCGTGCACCTTGTGTTTAGTGTCCACTAGCCGTCCTCTGTCCACTGTTAAAGGGGATATAACCACTTAACGAGAAGTGAAGTCTGGCCCGAATTGAATTTCCGAACTCCCGCCATGCACTAAAATATGTAGATAATTTTAGGTATGCGAGAGTCCGTGTTATTATTTTCGTATAATAGATAAAGATCTATTTACCTGTAATAAACACTGCTTTCAAGGAGATTCATATTTGACATTGAAATCTAGGAAATGTTACACAATCATGTGTGAAATAGAACCTGAAATAAATTGAGATGGGTTTTAACATTTCAACGACTATGGAAATACGTCACTTTATCTAGATTATACATTACTACGGTTATAATTTTGAATGCCATAAATGGCATACAATGGCACACGGCGTAAGACTTCGTCGAATGATAAACGTTGCCAAAAGAAGCGCCTCGGCAAAGTTGCGGCTCACGTATCGTGCTTTATCTGTTGATAGTGGGCAATACATTTGTTATGAGCTAGTTGGCCGATGGGATCGTCCGGCATATTAAACGACGATTAACCCACCGGCCGCTCGCGTCGCTCTGATTTATGTGAACTATTAAAATCTCTGAAGGCACCGAATTAATTACACTACTTCAGTGTTGGCTGCTTTATTAATTGGGACCGAGTCGCCTGTTGTTTATGGACGTTTCCCTTTCCTTGGGCTCGGTGGTCGGCGCCCTTATCGTAACCCGGTCCAATTTGTCCACTCACGTTTCTGTTCAGTTTCAATCGTTATTAAGGACCCTACCTCTCGTTCTAAATAATCCGAACAAAGTACATGCTCTAATTTGGTAAACCCCGAGTTTATATGTTATGTATATTCTGTTGACTAATGAATGTGGATATGTAGTAGGTACATAAGAAATCAGGAATTTAAATATCTACTCTAACGACTAACTTAATTTTATAAAGTCGCCATTACAAAATTTTAATTAATAAATCAACCTCAGTTCTGTTTACGACAAGAGACTTGAAATTTAGATTTAATCGTATTCAAATCACACGAGGGCAGTCGTTGGGGCGAGTAATTTATAACTTGGACAAACGAAAATTATGTGCGTAGGTAGCCGGTGCCGTCAAAACTCCGCGGGAAGTTTGCGCATTTACATATAAATTCGGTCACGTTAAAATATCACCTTGCGTGTCGCGGTGAGGGCGCGCGCGGCGCAACAACTTGTAACAACAATTAGCGCGAGCGAGGAAGTTGTCGGACACCGCCTGCGCTACCTACTCGTGTTCATGTGTATTTTGGTATTTGATACCGAAGGTTTCGTTGTGCCTAACTGTGAGATAGTTGTGTTTGGTCACCGATTTTTTAGGCTCGTTTTTTATCGGTTCTTATATCATAACAAAATAGAATTATCGGCTTTTGATGTTTATATGTATTAGGAAGCACATGTAAATATAAATGTATACATTTCATATGCGATTACATTATTCTTTTCATTGCATGTGCTTCCGCGTTCATTAAAAGAATCAATTTCCGAGGAATTCAGATTCCAGTTTGCAATTAGGCGTTCTCCCCTGACCGCGCGTCTATGAGATATAGCGCGCACCTGCGACCCGCGCCGCGCCGCATCCCGCCGCCGCTGCGCGCTGCTCGCCCCGCGCCCGCGGTGCGCCGTGTGCCAACACATTTATCTTATCCTTGCAAGAACACGCGGCGACCACTCATACGTCTAACCTGAGGGTGGTTCAATTAATGCGGGTTTAATTGTCACATACATTCACGCAGTAACATCAAATTGAAACACACGTTTACAGTTAATAAAAACGAGTAGTCTTTTGTCTAGAGCGTATCTCCCAAATTAACTGATATAAATATTCCTCAACATTATCCATTTATTATAACATGTTTGAGCAGAAGGTACGATGCTCTACATACATCTCCCCTAGGTGCCATAACACAGGTCCCGAGGCGCGTCTTCACGATGGAAACTAGAAGAAATTTCACACAATCAGCCTCTATAAAACTGAATCCGCCTATTTAGATCATCTTGGCTGTCCATGTGTCCTCGGGTTTTCGGTAAAACCAAACGACTTTTACCGTCGCGGTGTTGGAATTTCATTCTTACCCGCTGAAGTTACCGCATAAGTTGGGTTGTTGAGTTTTGTATCATGGAGGTAGGTAAGACAAGTACACGATAAGTTTTATTTTCTCCGGGGAGGTGAGAAAGGGGCGCGGGGGCGATAGACGCGGCATTTACGACAATAGCCGCGCACACCGGACCCTAGAAGTGATCTCAACGCAGTTTACAAGGAAAGGATTGCGAGTATCGCATGTCATTTCAAGAAACGAATCCCCGGCTTATAAGATCTGCACACCTCTAGCCAGCTTTATCGGAGCTGTACAGATAAGTTTAGTTATTCAGATATTCATTCAGTGAATGTATACAAATGCTTCGATCTGTCAGGTCAGTTACTTTTTCAGACGATAACCCTGTATTTTATCAATTTGATTAACTGTTAAATGATTTATAAAGGACTTGAGATGACACCTGCGTATATTATAGTTTCACCATCAAAAATAGGAGTTGGACATCAGCATCCCATGATAGAATGATGATTAGTGGATGTTATCAGTGATGGCGGAGCTCCACTTTCCGCGGCAGCCGGCGGCCGAGCGGTCGCGGGGTCGCGAGGTCGCGGGTCGCCACTCATACCAACATAAACATGTTTGTACTCCAGCTCGTGAACATTCACACTGTTTAATTAGTTTGACGCAGTTTGTTTAATTAGTGTTGCGTCTTAGGTATCAATCTAGATAAGTCCACAAAAGGAATTATGCAATAATAAATAAATCTATTATTAGGGAGATCATAAATATTGATACGTTACTTCAGGCATAACTTATTCGTGATCTCACTCAGAAATAACAAATCATGAAATATTTTTTGATTGCGTTGAAGGGGTACACAATAAAACATTACCCGCCTTAATCGTATCTGCAGTATATTTATAATTTTATCAGAAACAAATAAAATAGTAATTTGTATTTATCTCATTGTGACCATTAATTTGCTGGTCCACAGCAGGAACTCGGTGCTAGTTTTCCTCATGATTCAGAATGTACCTACGTGAATATCATGCAATTATTTAGTGAAGAGTTTTGACAAACAGGTAGTGAATGCGGTAATTAGTTGTACTAAATATAGATTCACATTACATGTTTGTGGTTTACGTTTGAATTATACGAAGAGAGACATTTAATATTATTTTACTCTATTAGTTTTTATCTCGCTTGATTTTGTGCGTCCGCGCATCTCTGGTGCTCTAGCACTCACAACACACTAACATCACACTTGGTAAGCACTGAACACTTCTAGGTGCACAATATACTTTGGGTTATACCAAAATATTAAGCAGAGTCCTTTTTTTGACATTCAAAAGCACCGTTTGTCGAACTGTATCGTCTGTGCGTGTTGCGTGAACAATCTTGAAGCAATAGTTACCAATAGCGTAAGACGGCGGTGTTTGTGGCCGAGTGCCGAACCTCCCGGAGGCGGAGGTGCGCCTTCCCTTCGTCACGATGCTAACGAATGTAACTCGTGTGACAAGCTGTACTGTGAACAAGGCTCTCAGATATTGGAAAGCGTGATTTACAGACTACTATCTATGCTTATATGTAAAATCTGTACAAATATGAGACCGAGAGACTTTCCTCGGAGCCTGCTCCTATTTTCATGCCGATAACCACTCAAGTTTTACTATTAGCTTGAAAACATTAGTAATAACACTAACTACTTATTTGTTAGATTATACACAGTGCAAAGTGGGCTGTGATCTGACACTATACCTCTTCTGTTTATATTTTATGATTATGGCAAAACTCTCGACATGTCGCTTGTTATTGTTAACCTAAGTGAACGCATATGAATTACTTATATTCTTCTTCATTTAAAATGAAAAGTCACACAAGCAAAGTCTAGAAAAGCAGTGCATTGACACCTTGAATGCCCGCATAAAATAATATTTTCTACAAAAACTTATTTTGTCTTTACTGGCAGTTAGATTTGAAGATTACTTCGCCGGGCGAAAAAAATCCTTGACAGCAAAATTTTCAAATCTCCCGCTAGCCCCCGGCGAACATAAAACGCGAGAGTCGAACGGTCGCCGCGAGGTGCGTCCTTACACAAAAACTCAATCTTATCGCAGCGCGACATATTCCACGGAATGGGTGCCCCTTGTAGGTACTGCGGCAACTGCGGCGCTACCTATCTCAATTTCGAAGCTATGAATACAAACAATATGTTTTTGGGTATCGAGCTTCGTGAATGACAAAGACTTTTCGAGTTGATTGCAAGCTGCTATCTAGATGCTTGGAATTGACAAAAATATGAGGGTAAGTAATTGGTTTTCACGTGTGTCGTACTGGATGGTGGTACTGCACGAGGCTGTGTCCGGGTCGCGCGCGGCGGTACTCGCCGCCGGGGATCACTTACGGGTTGACGACCGCCGTCTATCTGTTGATCGTATGACGCCCTCACGCGGGGACCCATCTCTTGATAGATTTTACACTTAAATTTCATGAGACTATAACATTTAATGTGGATAAGAAGGTATGATGCGATATGATGGTATATTCGAGCGAAGTTATCTTCTGATTGGCTGTACATACAAGTGTTCATATACCTAGTCATAGAATATCGCGGTAACTTGTAAAACTTTATAATAGTCTTACGTTAGCCTCGTCAGTGTAATATCAAAATAAGTACAGAAGATTGTTTGACACGGTATTATTTGAGATGGAAATTGAAAATTCGCAAACAGAAAAAAAGTTAAGAAATAATGAAGGACATTGGAAAATCTCTCAATAGCGAAATATGGAAATGAATGGGACTAATCGACAAAACTTAAAAAAAGCCTCGCGGTAATGAACGAAATAATAATAAATTGGACCTTAGTCGTCAAAAGGGATCCACAACAGATTATAAAGAAGTTCGATAAGAGTATTCGCGATTCAATCGAGATCTCGGCTCCCACTAATCTAATTACGGCTCCACCGTCTCTTTGTGCGGCGCGGCGTCCGCGTCCTTCGTTTGTTTATTTCCTTTGCCTCGCGAGCTGATATATATTTTTTGTTTATATTTTTTCGCGGAGTTTGCGAGCGCTCAAAGGCGGGCTCGAGTTATGAAATAGTTCAAGCGTTAATTGTAGACGTCCAGTGGCGAATATTAAAGTGGTTGTGTGCGGCGAGGCCTGGATAACTAACTTGTTAACCTCGGCCGCAGCCTCAGACGTGGCCGACCAAAAAATAATATTTAATTAGCAAGTTGATAGGTATCACGGCTGTTGAATGTTCATTAACATTGTTGTTTTAGAGGTTCGTTTGCAGTTTATTCATACCGCAGAATTTGGCTGCTAAATCCAGTTAGTGTTTGAATTAATCAGATGTTATATTTTTAACATGGTGAGTGTAACTTATGACATTGTCGCAGAATTTTTTAATAGGCACACTAATGTATTTTGTTTTAAACATATTGGAAAGTTCTTTCAGAATGCAGTGTGTACCTATGTACCTTTATATATATTTCGATGCCTAATACTCAGAACACTGTACAGAAGCGTTACCATCGCAACGTTAAAGATCGTCGGTATCACGGAAGGCCGGTCTAAATCTCCCATTATTTTTGCTCAGAATTCACTTGATGTGGCGGTCGTTTGTTCGCTGGCAGAGAAGCGATGGGCGGGCGACTTGATTTTTTTCTAGTGATCGGTAATAATCGGTGAAGTCATTAGGAAGACCACGCTTTGTTTTTTATGTTGAGGGTAATGGTGCGAAAAATGTCGTTAGCGAACCAAACACCAGCCGAGAAAAATTCAGGTGAAGAGGTCAGCTTCTGAAGGGATGCCCATCATTGTGAAACTTGTAAGTGTTTTTTTTTGCTAACCCGCACGTTTATGTTATTGCGTCTAAGCTTTAATTCACGTGGAGTAAAGGGGTAGAGCTCCTTCGTGAAAATAACAATTATAGTCGATGTAATCGAGAACCATAACTCATGACTTAGGTACGTATTATTTTCCTCTAACTGTCTTTAACAAAGTAAACTTTTAAAAGGTTTTAGAGTAATAAAACAGTGCTGTGCGTAGGGCAGTGGCCGAGCGCTGCGAGCGACTTGGAAACTGTGGAGCGGCCATTATTTCATTACTTTGCCCAATAAAACGAATTAAAACCTAATTAGACGCCGCGATTTTTGAACATTAAAAGAGGGGCGGAATTAATTAGTGGAGGGCAGAGGCAATGATTCCAGTTCGGCGAGTAATTGCCGCTCTACCGTTTCAAATATAAATCAGGGAGCGGTGCGAGGTGTGAGCGGACAGTCCGCCGCCGGCGTTCAGTGCCGGGCTCAACCTAGCTGTTGTAGTGGCGATTAAGCACCTGACGAAAAGTTACCGAAACTAGTGCAGCCTCGTGTTATAGGCTAGATGCAAAAAAATAAACACATAACCAAAGCGCAGTATGATAGCTTAGAATTGGCATGAGTGAAATGTAAGTCATATTGACAGCAAAAGCCAAGTTTCCCTTGATCACTGGATGTTGAATTATAACCGCTATCGCTTGTACCTTGCTGAATATGGATACGTCCAGGAAAAATCTCAGCGTGGCAGTCTTAAGATTCACTTTGAAGGGTGAAACAGATTTCATTGAATCAACGAATGAATTATTCTGTTTGTCCGAGTTTTTAAACGTTTACTTTCGACCGCCGTGTTAAGTCTGAGCTTGGCTTCTGGAAGTATTCTTGATTTTAAGACATCATATAAATACAGGTACTTTAACCATATTTAAATCTGCTAATTTGTATATGGGTGCAAAGATTAAAGGCATTCGTAGTACCTCTGGTCGGTAATGCCTACTTGTTGGATATTTTTCGTTGTGGTCGGGTCCGGGACTGGATAGAATATTATCATAGTTTGTGTGTAATAGAATAATCTAAAAAGTACTGACTGGGTCACAAGAACGACTTTAAACTAAAATGTATAATCTCTAACTACTATTTTACATTAATATGAAAGTAAATACTCCAATGGAAAGTGTACCAAGTACAAGTCAGTAAGTGGCACGAGTTGGTCCAAGTTCAATCAATTATTATTTGAGAGCGAAAGTAGTTGAAACTGTGTTGTTCCGAACGACAGACCAAGTGGCGGGAACTGCCGGCCATTGCTATAAATCCGGTAATTTAATAACGAATAACTTGATTCGTTCATTTTAACAAATTAAATGGAGTTTAGTTATAGCTTTCAGTTACAAACACCTTCATTTTCATTATTTCGACTCTAATTTCTATTGATCTGCGGAATTAATTTGGTTACAAATGTCACATTAAAAAAAACCATGGCTATTTGCAATTTTTGACCACAAAATTTTAGGTTTTTCGTTTCCTTTAAACTTTAAAAAGTAGAGTCAGTACCTTTTTTCATTTTATAAAACCATTTTTATACCATTATAAGCTGCCTAGAACACAATAAGTAAATGATTTCCCAGCAATGAACGCATACTTCATGCTTGCAGCTAAATGGGTCCTGGAGTGTATTGTAAAACTAATTAATCAGATCATTACGCACCTTTTACCGTCATTTATACAAAAACAAATTAACTGTAGACCAAGGACGGAGGCTTTCGACGGCCATTTGTATAATGGCGGCGTTTCCGGAAGTTTGACAGGTCGGATGAAATGTCGCGCGATTTTTAGTAATTAAAGGGGTGCTCTTGGCTGGGGTAGAATCGGTGATTCCAGAGGTGATAGGGAAATTGGTTAAACGATTTTATTGCCTCTCGTTTTTTTGCGCGTTATGAAATTAATAGAATTTGATTAGTTTAATTTTTGGGGTGAAATTAGTACAAATAAAAACACATCTTAGACTTATTGTTATTTATTGTTTTAAAATGAGGACTTTTACTGATTTTTTATTAAAATTATTAAAGCTGCTCACATGATAAATCGGTCGTATTCTTATTTCCCGTAACACTTCACCGGGTGACCTTTCTGCGAGTTAAGTTCTACCAATCAGTTTCCTTATGATCGGTAGTACGAGTATTGGAATAATTACAAGTTAATGCCGGCGCCGGTTATCTGCGGTCAACTGCCAGTCTTGCTTAATTAATGAGTTCATTAGATTAGACGCTGCTCGTTTATGCAAATAATCATACAGTTTAAAAATGAATCTAAACAGATTCGTTTTGAATTGAAAGTCAAATGGATAGCAAGACCTTAAAAAGAAGTGGTGATATACAAATATAATGTGTATTTTAGTGTAATGGAGCGCTGTTAAACGTGTAAATTGCATCATGACTATAAGTTCATTCTCACTGCGGCCGGTTTCCGGTATCCTTAGAATCAGACAGCCGCCACTCGCTATTAATTAATTAGTTTTGATATTTAAATCAGCCGCCGCTCGCTACTGGCGACCACCGAAGATATTTTACGCTATACGACCGCATATTCCTTAAGAGAACCTTTTTAAATTAAATTTTAAATACAGGTTTTTATTTTGAGTTTTAGTTAAAGGTAACTAATATATTTACTTTTACAAATCTTCAATCAAAATTGCTATTCGACGTTTTCCCATTATAACTGACCGTACAAAATTCTGAAGTCGTGTCGCCGCGTCGCGGTCGTGTCGTATGGTGTAACAGCGTCGTCGTCGGACAGTTTCGGTTCAAAGATTGATTCCTCTTTCTCTTGGGTTAAGACTTCGCAGTCCTCCTCTCCGCCCTCCCCTGGTCGTTTGATCGCGTTATTTCGCAAGATAAGTCCGTTAATTGCCTTTACAGACAGGTTGCTCATTCTATTCCAGATTATTGATCTTGCTCAAAAGTTTTTGTATGTCTTCAGAAGCGGATTGTTAAACGGTTTTTGTTTTAAATTGAACAGTTCCGAATAAGGATCCAATTGGTTTGAACTTTGTTAGGCTTCATGTTCTAATAGAATTTGTTGTGTCAATAAAATTGTTGTTTGAACTAGTCTTGTTCGCGCTGAAAACATTTCTGCAATACTTTTAAACTCTATTAAGATTTCCTTTGCGAAAGTTAAAGAAAGAAACAAAGCACGTCTTGTGTAACGAAGATGTAGATAGACGGAGGTATCCATAGTGTTAGCGGGCGAGACAAAGGCGGGCGGGATAACTAGTGTATAAGAATAAGGAGCACCTTTAAACAAAGGTCTTCGAGCAAAAAGTGCAGCCGACGAGTTGCCGAGCGAAGGAGCGCAACGAGAGTTATGTAGTTATATTAATTTGTAAAGATGAGAACAGTTAAGTAATTTAAGCATACATTAGCTCTAATGAAATGTTTGGTAATTTGATTAGCGGGAATATGACTACATCCCAAAATATTTATGTATTATCAATTAGCGTTTTGTCGAAGTAGCAACTATGACCTGAAATACTTGATGAGGAATTAAAAAATCAAATTTATTCGTTTTTTTTTTTTAATATTATGATTTATTTAATTCTTCATGGAAATTTAAAATATTGTTCTTTTTACGAATATAAGTTTTACCGTGGTACTGGCGCAGCAAGAATACCTCGAAGGGTAATTGAAGTGTTTGCAGGAGGTTCTGTAAAATAACGGCAGATTATTGGTTTTAATGTTTTTTCGCCGGACGCCCTCGATTTTTTTTCGTGTTGTTTTCAGGGATATAATCATTTTAATAACTTTGATACAAAGGAAACATATTTTTTTTAAATTGATTATCACCTGAATTGAGACAAACACGCCGACAAACGCTTTGAGTGCTGCTTTAACGCTCTCAACCGTCACATCGTGGAGCTATTAAATGCATGTATAAATAAAAGGTGTTAGCGTATCATCTTCCGCGTACCGAGTTATACGGTGGGTAAGATAAGAGACAATTCTTTATTTCGCAGAATTTCTTCAGCGATACTCCTTTATAAACTTCGCTAAGCTGGTTATTGTTTAAGATTTTATTGAATTTACAATTGGGATTAACTCCCCTACGGAGAGACCTAGTCAACGCGATTTCTTTTTAATCAAATTGTGTTTTGGCAACCCTTCCAAAATTATCGGCGTTCATTAAAGAGTTTTTATTATTCGCGGAATATTAAATTGTTGCTTTGTTTATAAGTGGGCTTTGTTCGGAATCAGCGACCGCGAATTACATAAATGTTTGTAAAAACCTAAAGATATTTTTTTCTGCAAAAAAGTCCTTTACTCAGTAAGTACTCGTCTTTATTGTACGATGATTTCACGACTATTTCGTCGTGAATTTCGAAGATTATTTAATTAAGATCTTAACTAATCCTACATCCGTCTCTAACTCGGCTATTGTTTGCAAATTGAAAAACTTTTCTCGTTTTCAACTAATTATATTGAGAGGAGTCGAAAATCTTTTGCAAATATTTATTGAGGATTCGCGATTGTCGCGTTCGCGATATAAAGATTACCAGCGACCAAATCGAAGTTGGAAACCTTCGCTCGTCGACAACTGTCGAGAGCGAGTGGAAAGGGCTGTCGTAATAGTTATCAACTAGCTGCGAACGTTCTCGAGGTGAAGGCAGGCGCTTGTTTTTAATTAATTAATTTTATTATTTTTCGTCGGCCGCCGCCGCCGCGTTGGCTTTATTGGCGGAATTTCTCGAGTAATTAGTCGTTTTATTATTATATAATATCGGAAGGGTTGAGGTGGGCTCGCCAGATGGCGCCGTCGTTACACTCGCCGCCGGTGCCTCTGCTGCAACGCCGCCACGGTTTTTTGTTTATTTTGGGGTGCTCAAGATCAATCCTTGATTTCTTTGAGTTTTAAGACGGAGATTTTATTTTTAATTAATTAAGATGTTAAATGTTCTGGTTAGGCGGTAGTGTCTTCTTGATATTTTAGTCGGTACTGTTCGAATCGTTTAGGATTGTTTATGTTAATCTGCACCAAAAAGATAAAATATCTGTATTTCAGACATAACATTAATTGCATTGATATTTACCTCCTAAATGTAGTGATTTCTCTAATCGTTTTCTTAGAATAACCAAACCCAAACATTACCTAGAACTGGTATCGGAAACAAACAACTAACCGTGAAGTGCTGCGAACGCCAGTAATCACGTTTACAGATGATCAGCGTGACAACAATGGCCACCTCGCCATTAAGGTAATTAGTGCGGGATATAATCCAATTTGTGCTGTTTATAGTATTTGTTTGTTGGCTGCTAATTAGCGAGAGTGCCACCTACTTTCCTGTCCGCCCGCTGACATAGATCTGCTAAACCACGTACATACCAAATACTTGTTTTTCTTTATAACTTCCTGGAACTGATGTGTGTTCACAAAAAGACATTTTGTTTTGTTTAGAGAACATATAATTATGGTTTGTTTTATAGGAACGACCACACGAACCAGAGCCTAGGTATTTGTTCTCTAATCTTTCTTTAAATGTAACTGTGCGCAAAGGTATGTATAATATCTTTAAGGTATAAACAATATCTACAGTATAATATTTTTAAACATTTTGCTTAGATCTTAGCAGACTTATCCCCAAAAATCTTCTTTTCTAACTCCGTCACAAAAAAAGGGATCTTTCAAGTTTGACCACTATGTGTGGGTGTTTTTCAGTCGTACTATTTGCGAAACCGCTAAAGCTTTATTAGAAGCGATAGTTTTCTATTTAAAAATATTTTAACTAGAGGTATTTTGCTTGCGACTTCGTGGATGTCAAAAATGGTTCTAATAAGATTTACCTTCCATCTTCTGTCTAGTTACCTATTAAATAATTTGAATTAAAATAATAGTACGAGTATTTACACAATTTATTGGATGTGGATGAATGAACGGTGATGTACCTCATACAAAGATCATACCTTCGATGTTTTAAGTCTTTACGGTAAGTCATTTGAAGACAGGCGTATTCGTGATGGTTCATTGTTTTTCAATTAATAGCTAAATAATGGATTACAAACACTGCTTTCTATAAGTCCGGTGACCTCTCTTCATTGCTACATTAAATACTACCTACCGTAGGTATTTGTTAACAAATGACGCAATGAGTAGCGCTTACCCGTAGTCTTACACCCAACTTACTGACCGCACTCGGCTATTTATGTGTTATATGACGCTGGTGTTAACCGTTATACGTCATGACGTAATAGTCACATATACGAGAGCTTGAGCTGAAGGTAGATTGGTAAGTGATGACGCAACGTGCCGGCTACCTTGTGACGTCAGTGTACCTAAATATTGGCTCCCACGTCCGTCGCGGTCGTCAATGTTAAGCGTGTTATTTGACTTAGGTGTTTACCACTTTACATTACTTGCTACCTACACCAACAGGTTTAGTTTAGTAGTCGAATATGTGTCATGTGTTAAAACATTTTAGGTGCTTATTACATTATTAAATTATATTCAATACTTTCCGTTTCATTTCCTTCTACCAGATAATTCTGTTAAACAAAAAACTACTTTAAACGTCACTAATGTAAAAGCAACTAAACACGACTATCGTCTGATACACCTGTATGTACCGGAGTGTAGGTGCGTCACCTGTTGTGCAGGTGAGGTGGGCGTGGCGCGCAGGTGGGCGGCGCACCTGCGACACCTCCCGGCCGCCGGCACATAGCGACACGGCTATGTACTGCGGTACACACCTCACCTGCTTATGTAGCGAAACGCACTTTATGTAACCAAATAGGTAGGGCATTTTAATAATTGCCTGGTTTTATGTTTGTGATACGGAATACAGGGTATATGGATGTGAGTGTACATTGTTCCATTAGTCTTGAGTCTAGATGTGAATATTTTGAAAAATATTGTTGTTTTAAGGACTTAGCCAATATTTGTTTTAGTTTGTATATGATCGGAAAGAAAGAACAATCGCTTGAAGGCTATATTTTTTATGTTGTAGCAAAGATAGTGTATTAAACATAGCACTGGTTCTTAATATCAAATACAAATAAAACAAACAGGTCTAGACCTTCTAGAAAAAAATATTTAAAACATACTCAGTTCAATCATGACAACCAGGTATTTAGATCTTAGCACTTGAAAAAGAATTTTAATCCTATTGTAGAAGCAAACAATATATATTACATTCAGAGGCTATATTTCCCGCACCTACACTTCGGCCACGCGCCTGCAGACCACAACACATGCCCCTGCAAGTGGCCGGCCACTTAACCCTGTGCTCGCCGCTGTCACCTTGATATCGCATATATTTTTTGCGCACTTAACCGTGCGGCTGCGGCGGCGGGCACGCGACACGGAAAAGGAGGTGCCGTCTTACGCACGCGACGCTGAAGGGTTGACCTCTGGGGTCGTTCCTAGGGAAGCGGCTTGTTACTCATTGTAGACTATGTGTATAGATAAAAAAAATCCATATGTTACGGTCTTTTTCTGCAAGACAGAATAAATTCTTTAGTGACACGGTGGAAATAGCGGCGGAAAAGTGGTAAAAACGAAATATTTAGGTACTATCTTTTTATTAAATTCTGAACAAGTTGTTTTAAAGTAAAATTTAAATTTTAACTTAACAGTATAAACAGGCTATTATCAGAGTAACCTCATTTATTGAATCCGGCGTCAAACATATAATAATTTCCTACGCCATTGCAATAAGTCCCGATACAGGAGCAGTCCGTATCGACTGTGTAGTCTCACAGTTTTCGCTACGCGAGGACCATTCGCGCAACACCGCGGGTTTCAACATACTTATCATAATATACTCGTACACTTTTAGTTTCCTATCCCCTTTCGATTGTAAGGCCGTGGTCTAAAAAAAAAATAGTTTTTTTTGCGGATCGAGGGACAAACGTCATTGGAGTTTGAAGATTTTTTCTATCGAGATATGTAAAAAATATTAGAAATTATAATATTGCTACTCGATTAATTTTATTTTGTTAATTACTCATGGGTTAAATACAGTTATTAAGTATCAAATTAAATAAAATTTAGAGATTGAATGTCGTCGTGATTCCTGCACCTGATTATACACACGTGCGTACACATTACACGCACGCGACATGCGACTGAGGGAATGGTAAGCAAACTGCACTTAACGCGAGGGTTGGTAGTGCTCACGTGTATGACAAACAGGCAGTTATTTGGATCAAATAATGTATATGATTTAACTGAAGCTAACACCTATCTGGACTAGGTAATCAATGGGTATCGGTATAGGTAAGATTTACTTCAATCCTGTTAGTACCATGAGTAAATTCTTCTAATAGACTAACTTACAAATCTGCTGTCTTAATCACTCTAAAATTTTTCTTTGATATCCATTGTGCTTTATTTAATT
Source organism: Chrysodeixis includens (assembly GCA_941860345.1). Classification (NCBI taxonomy): domain Eukaryota; kingdom Metazoa; phylum Arthropoda; class Insecta; order Lepidoptera; family Noctuidae; genus Chrysodeixis; species Chrysodeixis includens. The sequence continues at coordinate 540,679 of OW796094.1, forward strand.
GAGTCTCAGCACTAGTGTAAACAAGTAACAATAAGAAGTAAACATCGTTTGGTGTGAGTGCGGCGCGAGAGAGCGCACCTCACAGTAGCGGTGATGTAAAGCAAACAAAACGAGATCGTACCTAAATAAATGCGATGCAAGTAATGTTTGCTGACTAATCCCGCGGCGCTAGGACCTCGTGGTGAATGGAGAAGGACCACTTTTAATTAATTAAACGTTTTGTGAATGCTGTCCGATCAATGCTCTAGAATCTGCCCAAGTGTAAAGATGGACCCTAAACACAATGTTTGCATACATCACTATTACGTCAAATAACAAAGATAGGTAGGTATTCACTACACATATCTATTAAGTTCTCCCTGTAATTATTCGCTAGCGGTTACCAAATGAATATCTGTGTAAACTGTTACGTGAATCTTCTGTTAAGCGCAGTGGGTACGCCGAACAAGTGTATTGTTGACTGAACCTTCTGTCGTTACCTTGCCACTAAAACATCACGTAATTGAAATTTAAATGTGGGCAGGTGCGCGAGAGTCGTCCCCGCAAGAGGCGCCGCCGCCGCGACGTCGACATCGCGTCCGAGGGCAACTTTATAAAAACGGTATTATTCCCATTAATGGAGTCATTCGTTCGCGTGAGATATCGCCCTGAGAGGACTTGTTTATTGATATTGTTATTATAGCACGTTATGTGAGCTTCTAAAAGTAGAGCCGATAGTCGTTAGCGTAAACATTAGGGGGAGCACTAGTATTTTCACTTAAATGATGAACAGAAACAAGCAGCGCGTGTATTTATGATACAAACCTGTGTTTAAGTTAAAATATATTATCTAATATGAAACATAGAGCTGTAAAGTAATTTGAAAAGGTTGATAATTCCGGGCACTGGGAAATAAATTTAGTACAAACGAAAGTTTCAGTTATATTGTAATACTTTATAATTTTAATTAACAGGCATGAGGCACACAATAGTCTCCCGGCACTTCGTTACGATTCCAATCAAACGCCCGCGACTGTGACGTCACGAGGCAGCTCATTGTACAAAAATGGCCGCGAGCGGGAACCTGGATTGAAGTGTAAATTGAGTCATTTTCGCAGCGCACCGGTACACCCCTGCGCCACAGTCAACGTGGTGTAGAGATACAACTCCCTGATGCAGACAAATGCTACCTTTCAATATATTCATTTACTTCAGCGTCATTTAATTGGCACACTAACTTTGTAACTGAATCAATATTACAATCGTTGTTGACATATGTAAAATATACTGTAGCTTAATTATATTATCCTTTCTATCGGTAAAATTGGAAACAGTTGATAAAGATCCTAAATAATGCTTATATTTATAAATTGTATTAATAACGATTTGTCTCTACACAAATCAGTAGATATTAAAATATTGGCTACTGGTGCAACTCATTGCAATATTACTTTAGTGAAAAGAAATAAGTTTGCATCGCTGAACAGACAGCACTGTATACGTTAGGGTAGCAAGATGTACACCTTAAGACGAACAAACATAAATTGCGCGAGGTTCCGGCACAATCAGCCGGAACACTTTGTTAGCTCTCACACCTCCGCGCTCGGCGCCGCACGGCACGGCGGCACACCAATCTCATCGCAGATGCCTCCATTGTAATTGAACGATGTTTTGATTGTACTCGCGTGTAAATTGTAAAGGTTTTTACGTTTGTTATTCCAAGAAAGGTATTTGTTTGATGTCGGTATTCAATCATTTTAAATACGCTACTAAATTTTGGAGAGCGGTTTTCCGTAGCATACCTGCGTAATTAAAACTATTTGTAGCTTTCACAATTGTATCACCTCATATCTGATTTAACATTTTAATTAATAGGCCACATGCCCAAAAGTAAATATTTACAGAAATTAAATTAATCAAGAGCACGATGTTTCTAATCCCAAAAATCTGTGCGTATGCCTGCGTCCCCCGCTCGTTCGTCAGGAGCGTGGCTCGGCGCGCGGCGGCAGGTATCCGGTATGATGTTATTACTGCCGCCAAATATTTGCGCTCTCCCCTACAAGACGTTATGATCAGATCAATTCCAGCCGCGTGTTCTACAATCCAATTACTTTCTCATTTGTTTGAGGATTTCTAAAGAAAAAACATTTGTTTAGAAATTTCTTAAAAATTACTGTGTCGATGCTCAATCGAATTCTGAGTGAATTTTGTTGTGAGTATTTTTCGCTACGAATTCGATTACAACTATAGGAAATTCTTCCCAGCGAAAGAGGATACTCAAAATTTTATTATTAAACAATGTTGCCTTTTCACCTACCATGTTACATGGTGGTACCTCAAAATAAAGGCAGCGTCACTCACCTACGCGCTGTCTGACGCACTGTGAAACAACCCACTGTATATGTATGAGATCTGCGTGATACGAGTTTACGAGAGCCTCGCTTTGGTAACGACACTAACACGGACAGTTACATGTGTTAATATTTTTATTATTGCACGCTCGCTGCAATAACTCCCTCCAATTACCTTTTAGAGCTTATTTATTTACTACCGACCACTTTGGATTGCATCAAGTCTGGATAAGATTATTTGTTAGTGGTAGTTTTTTGTATGACCACTATTACCCGTGTTGTTTAATAAGAGGCTTAAGGAATAAAACCTTTAAGGAATTTGTGAGTACTTTTAATAAAAAAAAACAAAGAACTACTTATCTATTAGAAATTCGAAATATTTGACAATGCTAATGTAATTTTTTAACCCTACAATGTATAGGTCATCCTACATTACATCACTTAGGTATTACAAATTAAGTGCGAATTTCTTCGAAATTTCTCAAATAATAGTTTCAGTTAGATAACATATCCACGTTTATACATTCCGTCACCTCGAAGTTGTTACCGGCTAAACTTGGTGTGGTGTTTGACGCGGTGTCCTCGTGTTTTTATGATCGCTTTACAGCCCCATTATATCGTTGTTTTGTAATAGAAACACTTGATTTGTTCCTCCCAAGACGATGTCAGTACACGCTGTTTGTAAACAAGCTATCGGGACTTTTTAATTTTCTTTTGGGATGTTAACTGTCTTCGTTTTCAAAAAGGGGAACAAGTTTAAAGGAATAATCTAAGTTGTATAAATTATATTTTAGGACTTCTCTGACTAAAGTAGTTAATAATAGTAGAAACACAAGAAATATCAAGAAAATTGTAACGAAATCAGAGACAGGTAAAACACTAATAATAACAATAGAAACGAGACATTAACAATAGAAACATCCATGTAGTAAAAGTGTTATCGTCAATTAACATCCATTGCACCTTATCCATAAGTTCGACAAAGAGATTTTGTTTTCTTAAATAAATTATCAATAACCACCTCGTTATTAAATGTTTGCAGTTAAATAACTGACGAAATACTCTAAACTTAGTATGAAACTGTTGAAAGGAGGCCGATCTTTGAAATCAATACACTTTGTACGGTCCTAGTAACACAAGACGTAGTGCATGTATTATGCAAGGCGTGTATGTGCATCACCGTGCACCTAAGACACGAGGCGACAATAAAGTCATAATTGCTACGATGAAGATATCGCCGCACGTGGAAACCGCGCCCTTGAACTGCACTGCGCGCCGCCGTACATTTTACAGCGCTAATAACTGCCACTAAGACACGGAGCGCGTAAATGTACACTAGCTGTAGCAACGCCCCACACATTTGTATTAATGATTATCGATGTGATTAGTTTTGGGTGCAAAAATACTAGCTGCCTTGCACGACGTGTAATTTGTTAACTCAGGTTAACTCGATATAGACACAACATTTTTGTATTTTCGACTAATTTCGACATCCGTTAGAGTTTACATTTGTTCGGTTGCGGCATTGTTTTCTATACTTTGTAATATTTTGCAAAGTAACTAATGATAAGACATTAAGATAATGATTACGACGATGCGCGCACTATCGCGATGTATAACAATATCGCGGACACTGCCTTGACACGCGGGTCGCGTTCTATATTTAAATTGTTATGCACTCTATCTGCGACTATTTTTGTACAAACTCTACACATTCGATTAATTCAGTATTGTATAAATACTGTCTTGTATTCTGTGTATTTAATCGTGGTTAGTATTTTTTCTGCAAGCAACTGCTTCGGCAAATAATAAAATATACAAATTTATACCTTGAAAAAATGTCATCTGTAAGTTTGTGTAAGCTCTTTGTATTTGTGTTCTGTGGTCGTTTCGTGCCGGGGTGAATTAAAAAGTTTCGAGCAACGCTCGGAGGATTAAAAACTGCGCGGTTGTACCCATCGGCCGCCAGTAAGTGCTAGATTTTGTAGAGGTGAGATTAGAATGCCCAGTCCATAAGCCCTTATTCCCAGAGGTAGCTTTAATCTCTCCCTCTAATTGATAGGCTATGAATGAATCATATGAATTTTACTAAAATATCCTGATTTGATGTAGGAAAAAACTTATTAAAGGGAAGAAAATGTCTATTTTGTGTGATAAGTGGAATCTCGAAGTAAGAGCGTATCTGGCGTGTGTTCAGGTTATTGCGTGGGCGTGTCGCGTCGAGATTGATGCCTCCCACTGTTGTGCGTACGTGCCATTACTGATCGTCGATGAGGGCCTAATGCCTGCGCCGGGATACACTGCCGCTCTTCAGGATAACCTTGATTTGTGTGAAAATACTTAAGAAAACTGGTTTTAAAAAACACAAAAAATTAAAAAGGAGCTTTTACTTGTATTTGGATACTAAAATGGCTTCAAAAGGCAATCAGTTCTGAGCTACATATCTTTGTTAAAGGGCATTACAGGAGCGTGTAGTTGTGCGTTTACTTTGTACATAGAAGTGCTGATGCCCGTTTATACATATGGATGAGACAAGTTTGATTGCTTCGCAGATTAAACCGGCCAGCGCCACGAGCGCCGGTGAAAACTTGTGGTCATAGATATGGTAATGGATGGATGGAGATGGTAACCATGGTGTTTGGAATTAAATTCAACAGAAATTTTAGTTTAACTTATCGTAAAATTTACAAAAACAAGGAATCATTCATACCCACCTTTCTAGTCTTAGAAGTACTTTAACTACGGCGGATGTTAGTAGACCAAGTCTTAGTGTTCTCAGTCACTAATCACGTAAAGTAATGAACGAACTCGGGTGAGAGCGTAGCGCTGTAAGCTAAGACGTGCCACGTATGCAAATACACGAGAGTGGACACTCGGACCCAAGTCGGCGGTACTTTGTCACTAATTGTGCTCAACTCACAACTTGCTCACTCACCGTAAGCGCGCTAAGCCGCGAGCACACCGGTCACAACAGACGCATGGGATAACATTCTGTTTACTTATGGAGAACGAGTGTATGATTTGATTTGCAGGCTTAATTTAAAAGCATTATCACGAGGAGGGAGAGCTGTGAGTATTTTTAATGGCAGCGATTTATCCCCTTGGGTTTGTTTGAAGTTTGAATACATTCCCACATGGTCCCAGGAGGGCGGGGGTAGATGACTCATCACTGTTAATTTCGACTACACTCATACACGACTAAATGTTATGTGTGTATTTTTTTGCCTTTTAATTAATTTTCTCACAATACCTATGGCTTGGTTAGGCATATCAGCTTTGCTTTTATCAAAAGTGTTTTCTGTTATATCTTGTGTGTCTCGTCCTACGTGATCTAAGATCTTGCCAAGGTCGTGTCTCTCTGTACCCCAGGCCTTACGAAGCAACTTTCTTAAAGTTGTTAAGAGGTCGCCAATTAGTCAAATTGCCGCAGCAGTTAGTTGCCCTCACTTGTTTGAACAGGATCCGAACAGTCTTTGATTCAGGATTTTGCTTCATTTGGTCTTTGCATAAATTAGAATTGGGGACAGTGTCCGTCTTACCTTCCTCTGTTAATTGGTTAAGTAAATGTTCTTGACGTAAGCCTGTTAGTGTTACGCCTTAGAGAAGGTAAGACTTTGAAATACACCGTCCTCATTAACAATAATTTGTTTAAGTAGGTATATAGTCAACGGTTCCGTTTTGTAGAACTTCGAATGTAGGTAAATAATACCTGTTAACTGGTGAGTTGGTTAACTTTTTCCAAGTAAACACAATTTAATTTAAAATCGTAAATTAAAACATTGCTTACGGATTTAGATAAAAAAAAACAAGTGTTATGTAGCGATGCGACGCGGTGGAAGTAAGAGGCGACACGATCGCGGCAAATAAATTAAGTGAGGCGACGGACCGGAGCGGACCGCACCGCGCCGCGCCGTGCCGCGTCGTGCCGCGTCGGGTCACTGTCGCACGTCGCGCGGCGTGCGGACAGCGGCCGGCATCAGCCCGCTCGCTGCAACAAAACAACCATTGAACTACATTAAGATTTACAATGTAAATCTTGGAACCGGATTAATTGATTATTGTTTGGGGTTGCTTTGGAATCGCGGATTTTATTTCTGTTTAAAACTTTACTATTAATTTTAAGATTCTTGATTTAAGACTAGTCTCTGCTAGACTGGAGACTTTAGTTTGCAATACGTCAGTTATCCAGGTTAACTAGTAGTACTACTAGTCATTTCTAAGAAGTCCAATCACCTTCAGCAACATCTGAGGCGGCTTCAAAGCGGCCATCCTCGGCGGGTGACCTAGTTTTACTCGCGAACATCTACACCGTCGTTTAATATTATTGTTTTCGCGGTAAGCTGATGACACGAATACACTATACCTACTTGAGTCTTAAGCATAAAATTTAACTACGCGTTGTACAAAGACTACAGCGGCTAATCGTTAACAAGAACACTTTAATTTATCTATAACGGCCAAGCTGGTACAAAGTTGTCTCTAAATAAACAGGAAACGTGACAGGGTACTCCAGAAAACCTACTACACAAATATTATAATTATTGTGAAGTTTTATGCAAGCTCAAAATAGTATTGGTAATGAAACCAGCACTAAATCACGCACACTATAGCAGATGTAATTGTTATTAATATATTATTGGTAATATTCAACATGACGTACATCAGTAACACTTTTTGCTAAAAGCTTTTAAATTTTGTCAGCAGTTGTCAATTGAGAATGTGTGTCGATTACTCATTATTGCATGGTTTCTTAATCATAAACTTAAGCTTGCGACAAAAGCTTAAGTAGCAAAATTTTATGTCTAGATAGAGAACAATTCAAGTCCAAGTTTCCCTTGTTTTAATTTGACTGGAGCTTCTGTGGTGGTTTGGCGTGCGGCAAGTCAGTGCATCGGGCGGTTAGTTCTACGAATATAGCGCGGGCGCGGAATAACAAAGACTGTGCAATGCAGTTTTAATTTTCACATCGGGTTATTTTGGCTTCGGTGGACCTCTTGGGCCACTACTATACTCACGGACTTGATCCTTTCATGTTTTAATTTACTTTTGTGAAGTTTTGTTATTTATTTGAAGTTTGTATAGGTTTGAGTCGTGCATAGTTATGGCACGTGTAATAAATAGATTACTGATCATTTGTTTTGATTGTATCTATTGCTTCGGTGAAACAGTGCAAAGCCTGTGCTCAGACTAACTTCAGAGATCTGTTAAAATCATGAAAAAAAATGTATAAATTAAGTTGAATTGAAGGTTATCAATTATGAAATAAGATTGTGGTTTTAGTTTCACGTTGCTTACCATAACAAACGTTGCAATGTCGCAACACTATCCTCTCTACAATAGAGACGTCCATATACTCGGCCGTCACTTGAAACTCCTCGAGGCAGTAAGGTCCGCAGTCGCCGCGAGCGCAGCGCTGTCGCTAGTGTTGTCTCGAGTAATTTATATACCACTGCGCTCGAACGTGTCGTATAGTGTGGCGCCACGCGCCGTGTACTGTGTCACTGACCAACCTACACCGACAACATACAATTGGAACTATTTAAAATGTTAGTTTAGATTCTAGCGCGGTCGTTTTATTAGATTGCTAGAATTTTATCTCTTAACAGGTAGGCTTTAAGAAAACTCTGTCTGTATAACTGGAAAAAAATGAGTATGAAAAGGAATGAGTCTGTTTGTGTTTAGGTTTTTGGTGTAATGATTTATTCTGTTGTAAATTTTGTAAAGGTTATTTTGATATAATCAACGTTAACATATTTTACAATAAACTCCGAGACTACCTAATATAATTATTGCAACTGGAGAGGAAAAGTCGCGTTACATCTAAACCAATAAATTAGCTAAGTAAGTCCCTGAGTAAACCTTAAGCCAAGATTTAATGAGGGAATCTAAAGCGGAGCCAAATGACCGCACAACTACAAAAAATAAGTCTGTTGTGCAGTAATGCATTACTTTCTATATTGGTTTAGGGAAATTGACACGAAACAAGGATTGCTGTGAGACCCGCCCGCTCCACCGACCGCGTCTTGGCTGCGGAACCAAACAGCAATTAATATTAAAACCTTTTGTGGAACTGTACTGCGTTGAAACGCTGTACCTCACATTATGTTAGAAAAATTATGTACACCAGTTGCACGTAACGTCTATCGACGATCTAAGAGTATTGAAAGTTTCGGTTGGTGCATAACCTCCAGGAGTAAATAAAATAGCTTGATATGTTAATGTAATTGCCACCGAATAATTATAAAAAATAAATTCCAAAACATAATAACCTTCATTCATTAATATCTCCAAAAACATTGCCATAAAACACTGTTACCAGTCTTACAAAACAAGGCGTAATGAATTAATGTGGCGTACAGCGTTCTAGCTGTGAGCAGTGGCACGAGCGGAGCGGGGGGCGGACAGCGGCTCGCGTCACTGACTCGCGGGATTTATGGCCCCACACTAATTTATAGTCCGGCGACTACCGAGCGATTAATGGAAACACTTATTCCAACTTTAATGTCGTTTCATTAACATTTATACTGTTTTATGTTATTAAAAATGTATTTAAGGCGTTACAATTTAAGAGTAATAATTTGGCACATTATTCATATTCGCTTCAAGTTGTACGGTAACCCAAAATCTAAAAGCAAAGGTCAAAAAATATCGTGTATAGAATCAATTGTCTAGAATTCATTTTTGAACACACAATGTACCCAACTACTCCCATATATTTTATCCTGAATTTCAAAATAACTAGCTTGAACTCTTTGATTATGATTGACGCAACATTTCAAAAATGTATCAACCTGCTTTGCTAGATAAGTATTTTATTTAGGTGTTTACGTAAACTTCATAAAAATAAAGCGCTTTATAAATGCCATACTTCTATCATAAAACTTTTAAGTTCCAAATGAATACGATTTAGTTACCTCTGAACAAATACAGTTGTGAAAACGACAAACGAGTAATTTGAATACCTATCCACCTCAATAATATCGTACGATATCGATAAAAAGTAAATTATGTAGATTTACGCGAGTTGGATACAGGGGAGGCAAGCAGTGCGGGTTGGGAGGGGGGGGGGGGGTGATGGTGAAGCGGGAAGGTTGAGTTCACACGTCGCTGCCTCCGTTAATATTCATGACAGACCAACACAAGTCCGTTTTGTTCTCGTCCACGATGCTCATACCTGGGCGCTGTCATGAAGAAACAAAGAAACGTAACGAATATAAAAAAAGAATGAGTGAACTCATTGATTCACTCATTGATTCACTCAGTGAGTTCACTCAATGAGTGAACTCTCACTTTTCATTTTCAGGAATATTTTTTGAGAGTTTTAATTAATTTCCAAAACATTTTAATACTGGTTGAACATAGATGTGTATTACTTGTTACGTTTGTTTCGCATCCTGAAATAAACTATTACCGAAACCTTGCTAAAAATATAACATAATACTAAAAAAATATACATTATAAATAAAGTTGCACTGAAATGCGCCCTGCTACATTGAATGTGTATAACATCATTTGCATAACCGTTGTAACAAACTTCCGATTCGATCCTACTTACAAATTCTTGTTGGTTTCTTGCATTAAAAATTCCCATTTCTTTGAGACGAACAAGTGTATATTTCGCAGGAGCGAGACCTGTGCTTGACAAGGATTATGTAAATTAATTGGGGGCAAATATTAAATAAACGCGATCCGCTTGATTTGTGACGAGAAAAACTCCGGAGCGATGACAGGTGGGGGTGGGAGGAGGAGGGGGCTTTGTTTTTTTGCGACCTACGCACCTTTCTCAGGAGGTTTACATCAAACTACATTTATGTCGATATTGTACAAACGAGTATCAGGATAAAAAGAACCATATTTTAATCTCATAATTTGGCTGGAGGATCATGTTGCGAATGGTTTGATCTCCATATTTTTAATAAGCTGTACCAACTCGACATGCAAGGCCTAATAATAGTATTATTTATATAGACCTAACTAGAACATGATAGCGGCGATAGTCGGCATGGCAGCATCATTACCATAGCATGGCGATCTGCGGCACGACATATAGACAGTTCCACGGTAACATATTGTTGATTAGCGGAATTAGACTACACCGCAATAGTCGTGTGTCATACGACGATGTGGTACTGCCGCAGCGGCGGCGTGTCGTAAGGTTTTATTGGCCATACCTACAGACCGAGTTAACTTGCGTACTGGGCCCAGACGTAATATCTACGAAAAAATGAATGTTCATATTTTTTTGGGGAAGATAGCCGGTAGCGACAGCAGAGGAAATTGCTTGGTCGGTCCGTCGCACGTTGCTCGCCGCTCACTACATATGGAATTTGTAGAACTTATTGTGGAATTTCAAAGTAATTTCCTTCATGTATACCTTTTAATATCGACAATGTTTATTAAAAAAATAATTTGCTTGTAAAATATACGGCGTGTTATTGTAATTGTCTGTTCGCGTATAATTATTAGATGTGTGATAGAATCAGCATACTATTTTAATATAAAAGTGTTGTATATATACGAGTACGTTTTAAGCACTGAATTAATAAAACTTTGCAGTATAGTTAGGTTGTTTTGCGTGCAGTACGTCCGCGGTCTCATCCGTGTATCGTAACGTACCTATTCAAAACGAAAGCTTAGATAAAGCCTATTATATTTGCATAGAGAGAGGCCGCCGGCTGCTCGCCTCATATTTATTGCCATATTTGTCCACAACTAGTTAATTTTATTCGTTAAAGCAGGCAGCATGTCGGCCTGAACTCTGAAGGAATCTTCATAAATTGTCGGGTTATGGTGACAAGCTCGTCAATGAATATGTTAAAGGCCGCTTGGTTATGGTGCTCATTTGTGTAATACTCTGCACATATTGTACTTCTTGCGTACATAGTATTTGATATTAGTGATTTAAAAAAGTAACCTTTTTCGATAAGGACAGATTATTTTTGTTCTTTTTTTGTTCGTTTTTCCAATAATACTTTATATACTTTGCACTAAATCGAGAGCTTCAAACTTATTGCCAGCAATAGACAAGATTAGTGCGATATTCCCGAGCATTTTCATTTGAAACTTAATAAATTAAATCGCCGGCTCGTGCCTCGTGTATTTTCCAATACATTACTTAAGCAAATTGAACTTATAAAGCATACATTCCCCTCTCAAGATTGTACGAAGGTAATTCAGCGCGCTCACTATTCCCAATAAAAATAAACAGTCGTCGTCTCAATCAGACGCGCAATCAGGTGCTCTTATTCTCATACATCGGCGTACAACATACACAAACACAGACACGCTCCGCGCGAGACCCTCACATATGCTCGGAGTTAGTGCGCTCTTTGTGAACAAGCCACTAAAGCCGCGAACACCGACATCGCCATGCGCGACACATCTTAAAGATACACATTCCTAGATATTATCAGTAATTATTGCGATCGCGTTACACACTAATTTTAATGTACTGTCACTTACTGATGGTTCTAACTAAAAATATTATGCATGTCTAATAAAGTCACATGTACCCAATGATAAAATCTGTTACTGCGTGTAAACTTAACTAAGTACTAAATTTCTAGATTTACAAAGTCAAGTAAAAAGCCCTGTTGAGCGGGAAATTGCTTTTGGCATTCAACAAGGGTGTTGACTGTTGCTATAGTTGGCACTAACTGTGTTCGGGATTTATAAACTGGGACTGGACCATATTTTTCCACATACAAATGTGTTTGCAAGAAAAACTGTGACTTTAAATGTTACACTAGTATAAATATTTAAAAAAGATGAAATAATGTTTAAAGTCGCCCCCTGCGGGGCCCCGTAGAATGTGTGGTACGCGTCACGCGCGCCATTCTGTCAGCAATATTGTCTAAAGCAATTTGTATGTAAATCAATTGTTGTTAATACTATTTATGCCGATGGTTATTGAGCATTACTATTTACTTTCACCCTCAAAAAGTTAAACGAATCTGTCTCTTATCACTACAGCTCCCAAAGGCGATATTTCCGTCAGAAAGTTAGCGTTACTTAAGCCAGGTTGACGAAAAAACATGAAGCCGAGACGTGCTGTTAGGGAATTGTTAATAAGAGATTGTCTTACTGTAAGCTTCGCCGGGGATTATGGCGGTTATAAATTTTATTATATTATAAATAAGAAATTTATGAGTACTGTTTATCGGCGTTAAAAAGTGATGGGCTAGCAAGCCATGTGCAGCAAATGTAGGGCACTCGAGGAGCGGCCAGTTCCAGCAGTCAGTACTTGTAGTTACACGCAGTCTGATCAAATTATATTTGAACAAACTGCGCGTGAATGTCTTATGTGAAATCTCATTGATTTGTTTTAGTAAACTAGACTGTCTATAAAATTTATAAATAATTTCTTGCACAGTAGATACCGATAACATTCTTGGTTTGACATTAATTGGGAATGTACAATTCTGCGGACAACGGAACAATATGGGATATACGAGAAGACAGGCAAATAGTTGAAGATAAATCGTTTCTGTGGAAGTGATATAACGTAATAGAGTAGGTCGAGTGTATGTTAACAAGAGGGCTAGGCAAATAAGTAAATAGGCAACAAATCACCGCGTATCGGATTAGCGCCATAAGTTATTTATAGCGCTGACTTGGCGATACGTGACCGAGATGCCCGAACATCAAGGACTTGTAGATGTGGCATCTTCTGTAAAATCTAAAGGTTTACGAACTTTTTAAAATTCTTTCCAAAATCTCGCTAGTAATTATACTAATAATGTTGTGAATACTGCCAAATTGGTAAACGAATTGCTTATGTTTACTGCTTTCGACCAGATGTGACTTTAAGTTGATATATCTTCTTATAAATATGACGTTCTTACCCTTTTTCTATTCTATTTTATTGATACATTCTCATTATAGACTTATTCATAGTAATTTTTTTTCTTCAATCTAATAATTAGTGACATGTCCACAAAGTAACACACATCTGGGCACAAGGAGCTAGTGACAGTGCGCCTCGCGCGGTATCGCACGTCGCCCGATCTGATCCAGGCCCAATTAGCCGCGCATACACACAGACGCGATCCTCCCGCGACTCGGCCGCGATCCTTGCGCGATAAACACGCGACATGCGATTACTCCTGCAATGGACAAATAAAACTTTTACACCCCCTTTTCATTGACCTATAAAGGACAGGAATAAAATGTGGTGATAATAAAATTGTGGTTTTAGTAACTATTTTTACATATTGATCTCGTAATAAAAATATTGTTTACGTGTAATGACTGTTTTCCTTACTTTGTCGTTATTTTATAAGATTTATTTGTATTAATATTTTATGGCTTGGAATTAGACCTACGCAACTATCATACTGACTTCAGTCCCAAGCTCATTTTGTCTGATCTTTTTAATTAGGTTTTACGATGAAAATGCCTTTTTTCAATATTTACCCAAGTCTTTGCAAACTTATCAATGAAATGAATAAGTAGTTATACAACCTTAAGTGTGTATGTCTCCAACAGTTACGTATCTCGGTGAGTGTGTACCAAGTGTTCCCAATGAGCAGTGAGCAGCAGTGCTCGTAGCTGTGACGGCGCGTGTTTCTGCCGCTGATCACAATAAATCAGAGTCGCCCGCCGCACACTCAGACACACTTGAGAGTTGTTGCGACAATTAAATGTCCACCTAACGCGCACCGATGTCTCACATATCGGTGTTATTGACTGCATGCGGGATGTGTTGCCATCGAAATTAACTTCTTAGAGAAATACTCTTTGTTTTTGTGTTCTGAATATTTGATGGCCGATTGTTTTCTATTGCAAATAAACAATTGCAACTATTTTCACCTCTGCATCTTCAGTATTTTGCTATAACAATCGGCTAATATCAAAATTCTCACACAAACATATAACGATAAATTTGTGGTTGTTTAATCTTGCAATTTAATAATGTTTATAGGCATTTACCATACACAATAAAAGTGAAACAATATTTTAATGCCTCGTCTAGACGCAAATTAGACGGATACTTTTACGATATTGTGTCCAAAGCTATTTAATTTTTTGTAGAAAAACACAAAGAAAATTCATTCGCGGCTGAAATGCTAGCAATCCCTTGGAAATAACATTAATGGAATAAAAAGCAAAAGATGTTTGGCCACCGCCGTGTTTCGATACAGTTTTATCGAATAATCAACAGACAAAAGAGATCCTCTGTAGCGGTATCATAAATCAAAACACGAGTAAACGTCAGTTTTGGACCATCGTAAACTGTACAGCGTTTACAGTTGCCGACAACCAAATTTTACTCATGCCATAGGATAAAACATCGGAGAGGGAAATGTTACACGGAGTCCAGTAAGACATACCTTTGCGTGTGAAATATTTTATGCTGTGGCACTTTGAAGTTTGTTGAATGGTATTATGAACGCGTAGGGATAAAAGCGTTGGCATTAAAAAGGGCGAAACAATTTGAATAAGAGTGCGGTCGCGATCCAATTTTGTGATTGCGAGTGGTACAGTTTTTCACTTTACCGTAAGATGTAAAATGCTCTCTCCTAGAAAAGTTTTTATACCATCGATTAAATTTTAAAATATTAAATGGGGCCAAAATAGCAAAAGTTCATAAATGTTTCACTTTCTTATACGTATAAAGAGGCAACCATCAAATTAAAACTTTTCATCAAATTAAAGCTTATGAACAAAAGCTTAATAAAATACACTTGAGAAATTGAAATCAAGTTTTTTACGCGAAAGAAACAAAGTCATAAGCCGTGGCTGTATCAAAGCAATTCGTATGCGGTGACTCCCAAGTGGCCCCATTACGCCAATAACATAAAACCGCCGTAAAACAATACAATATTTACGCGTAAATAGTGTTGCTACTCATTGGGAGATGTCCCACGTCGCGGGATGCCTGCGGATTTGTGGGATCTCCCGGTTTTATAAGTACTTCTTTCAGTTCTTCAGCGCAACTAGAGTCAGTAACGTTTTGAAAGTGCGTGAAAAGGCCTACTCGAAATAAAAACCTTTTGATTTTGTGTTGTCGTGATATTTTTTTCTGTAACTTTGTATGGATGCCTTTTATTTGAGGTTTTTTGGAAAATATAATTAAATTAAACTTTTTCCCAGTAAGGAGTTTTTCATAAAACACGGGACACCTATACCACCATGCTACACTGAACCGTCCCGGGATCCTGCGCGCCTACGAACATCACTGACCAGATCATAGCCGCTGTTTACCCTACAATGGGCACTACTACTGCGCTACTAGCAGTCACTGTTTATAGTTCCACCATAACGGGCTCGATACATCCTCTTATCTCAGTACTTACGTTTGTTTTAATAAACTACTCATGGACAGATATTTTATTGACGTCAAAAACGGAGCGCTAGGATCTAAGATATCTTCGGACCAGAATGAGCTGTAAAAATGTTTTATAACATTTTAGTTCCCAGAAAACAAGAATTGCTTATTTTGGTGATTGAAAATATGTATGTGCTACTACAGTTACCTACTAGTACTTTTGTTCAATATTTTTGTTGTAAGGTTGATGATTTTATGCTGCTTTATTTACATTTTTGTTAAAAATTGAAAATTGAATGAAAACTCATGTTGAACCGTAATCTCAGTAAGGTCGTCATTTTCTTGCCGCGTTAGTCGCAATAGGTTTCACTCCAGTCTCGGTTACAAATTGAATTTCACTCCAGCAAATAAGCAACTCACAATGTTGTTTCTAAAATCAAGTAAAGACATAAAACGGCCCGTTTTAAATGAAAAAACGATTGTTTGGCAGTAAATGTGCAGGCCGGGTTTATGTGCGGGCGGGCAGCGGGTTCAGTCCGCGCCGCCCACCGCGGCTCGCATAAACAAACACTTTGCGCTTTTTACACTTTACAGCTACCCTCGTAAACGACTCGACACGACGCACCGAATCAGCGGTTTGCGAACAGGGATGCGGCCATTCGATTGACACTTGTCGATGGCTGAAGTAAAAACATTGATTTGAATATTTTAATGTATTGAATACCAATTAATACCTACAGTATTTATGTCAGGTAATGTAATAACACTGCAGGGAAAAGATATCTTTCAGGGAGTTAGGTTAGGTTTGTAAAAACATTTTTTCCATTCTCGTTTATGCTGAATGCTTTAAGGGCGTGACAAGATTGTTTACACTTATTAGCATCATTAATCATACTACAAATTTATACACCTCGTACTGCTTATATTTTCATCAAATGTTTTAGTTTTCCATTTTCCGTTATCGACACTACATCGCCTCGTCACTACCGAGTGTGTCCGGGCACCGTACGTCTCCTCGCAGGGCACTACACTACACAATATTTGCATTTTATTCGCTCGGGGCGTCTTCGCCGTAGCCCGGACTCGCTTCGACCAGATCGCTTTATGTCCTTCAGGTAATAACCTCTTTGACGGACAGTCGCCGCCAAATCAGATAACAACCACGCGACTTATTTTCAACTCTATTCCTAGGACATAGCGACTATAGTAAATGTGTGGATTAATTTGTCAATTGTACAAGGGGTTGAGAGATAAAAATAAACGGATTATTGCTTGTGTATCGTCGAATGGATCCGTGCGGTCGTTTGTAGAATTCTCCATCGTCTGAGACTAGGAGATGTCTATGTATGTGGTTATATTAAATTATATGGAGCCAGTGCGAGCTCTTTAAAGAACATGGCGGACGGTCCGATAACAATCTAATGTTTAAAGCAGAATTTTTTGAAAGTGTCTTAGAGGCGGACGAGGAAGCAGTCACAGTAAAACCGCGGGGAGACTTCATCATTAGTAGATTCTTATATCACGTGATCATGTAGAAAGAGTACCTATTCATCAGCAAAAAGCTCAAAGCTTAGAAAACGTTAGCAGTGTCAGGCGCAGTTAGCATGTAGTGTAATGTAACGCTAAGCGCGTGTCGGTATAATTGTGCGCCTGCACCGTAACGAGCGCCGGTGTTTATCAACAATGTATGCAAATCGACGCAGTCACCTCATCGTCGCCAAACAGGGCTGACACTAGTGCCCGAATGTTGTTGGGCTATACCGTACTCTTGTAATTTGATAATGAACTCTTCTGTTTTTATTATACATTATCTGTTTAAACTATATAACACTGTGTGTTATCAACTTGATTTTGATTCAGAAAAAGTTTGAGTGCAATCCCTATTCAAATAAAAGAAAATCTAATAATGATGATGCTGAAATATATAACCAGACAAATATATTTAGTAATATTACAAACAATACCTTTGTATTCGTGCAATAATAATAATTGGAAACTTGATAACTAAACCGCAAATGTGTTCATATTAAACTTCATACCTACCTATGTTTACAGTTTATTGCGCCTGATTACAAGTCAATTATGATTCACTTATTACAAAGTTTAAATAATAATGTATTAGTTATTTGTATGTAGTAATGTATGACTAGTCGCTACCTACATCTTTATGTGAAAGTAGACATGACTGAGTATTAAAACACTTGCTGCTGCACGTCACTTGCTCTTGCTTGATATTGCTAATAAAGCAATTTCTTTGTTTTAAAGTCACCCTGAGCAGTCGTGTGTAACATATTAACAGATTAATGTGTAGGTATAACATATTTATGATTTATTTTATTTATTGCGGAACAACACATAAAATAACCGCTTTCGAAGTTTTCGGTTTAATGAACACCCTCGATAAAGCTGAAACGTTTGTAAAACTTGTATAATATGATATTAATTTTTTAGTTGTGTAAAATGCGTTAAACTAAATCCGATATGTAGAATAGCGTCAATTTTTAATATTTCCATAAGAATGCGGCACCCCTGCGCCACGTGAGAGGCGCCTGAAGAAAGCAATTATCACCTCCCCGCCATTACATTAGAGGTGGCATTATCTTGCTGCACCTTACTACCGCGGCGCGAGGCGCAGAAGGTTTAATATTCCATTTTATAAATGTACGGCAGAAACGACGAATACCTATAAGTTCAACAATGAACAACGTAAAATATTAATAGAATGAAAACAGAAAAAGTAATCGAATATTTAGCATTTCCTTAATTAAGTATACGAAAACTTAAATGCATTATATGTCTATTATACTCCTGTTGGGTGGAGTGAGTGTTCTGTGCGATCACTGTATTGTGGCCCGTGTTAGTAAACTGCCTTTGTTGTGAGTCAAGTTTTACGTCTGCTAAGAACTGCTGCTGTTGACTTTAAATGTAATTGCCTGTTCATTCTCGCGAGCTCGTTACCTAGGTAAGTGGTGGAGGTACACTTTGATAAGGAATCTCTTATTGACTCTAACCAAGTTGTTTTGTGTGAAATTAACAATTTCGTATGAAACGAAAGTTGTTTATCTGTGTAATTAATAAAAAGTAATGTGTAAAAGAGAAAATGGTGAACAAGTTAAAAGTCTTCTTTTGTTTGTAGGGTGAAAGGTAGACCTATAATATTGTCAGTTTAATCTCTGATATTCAAACAGAACCTAAACGATTTGAAGCATTAGAACAGAGATATTTTATTTAGAGATCAATCAAACAAAGCGTTGTATTGTTGACGCGAGGTGGACGTGTTGAACTAACGCTAATGTCATTTGGCGTGTCGCTGGTGTATGACAAATGAATGGCGGTCATAATTAGAGATTAGGCGTAAAACCGAACGGTCTGCAGTGCGGCGATCGGCCCGTGATATATCGGCCGCGATGGATATCACGACCATGGAACTGGCTCCGAACAACGCTGACTTTATTATATCAAATACTGGCGACATGAGCCAGCTTCATACGCGTACAATAAAATAAAATATACATATAAACAATTCCTTTGAAACATTATATCTATTACCAAAAACGCATCAAAATCAATCCATGTTAGATACACTTGTTTAGTAGCTCACAAAAGCAACATACGAGTCCGCCGAACTTAAAACATGAGCATAATATTGCTTACTTGTTACCTAAGCTAGCTTCAATACGTAAAATTACTTTAAAAACAAAAGAGTTTCAAAACGATTTATGTATTTGCTAACAACATTTCCAGTGAGTGTTTGTTAGTTACGTTAAGGAGCATATTCTTTGTTAGATTTTGTATCTACTACAGCAGTATCTAAATATGCAGATTTTTAATACAATCAGTAAAACCAGTCACTTCTAGATGTAGGTTATAGTTGACGTCACGCCGGTCTCTCGTTGATTACGCGCGGCGTGACAAAGATCCGCCGACAACAATCCACGTCAATTTGTGAGCTGACAAGGTGCGGTCGCGAGCTGCACTGCATCACACGCACACCTATGGAGCCGCTCGTAATAATGCTAAACAGCGAGCTCACTTAGCAAAGATAATGACTGTTAAAAGCAGGGTTGGGGCAAACACGTAATTATTCTTAATATGGTCTCTTCTAAGCCAATTGAATGAAAAGTTCTTTAGGTCATATTTTTTGGTGTTTCTCTTAAATTTTTACCTGAGAAAATTTCACTTGAAAGTGTATAATAGGTTTGTCTTTAATCAAAATTGTTCAATTTTTAATTAATTATGTTGGTATTTAAAAACTTGTGACAAAATTATACATTTTATTAAGGCAGAAAAATGTAAGCCTAGGAAGTCTCCAGGGTAGTTAGTGGCGCGCAAACAGTCAGGTCGGCGCATCACTAGTTGTGCCCAGCACTAGAGCTCTCGGCCGCTGTGAGTGCGCCTCACTCGTGTGCTCGCACATTTTCAATGCGCTAAATTCGCTGTTGATTGATCGTGTATTAGGTTTCGCTTGCGATAAACGGAGGTGTTTAGCCAGACGCAATCTGCTTTATTTGATCGGATCTAATGGGTATAACGAGGCAATATTTTGTAATTATTAAGGCACAAATTTTGAATGAATGATTTTATAGAGGATTTTACTAGGGAGGATTCGTTAAAACTCTTGTAATGGTCTTCGATTGGGCTTTACCTTCAGGGATTCAGTACTTGAACTGAAAGTGTCTTATCAACAGTGCCTACTAATGTTGATAGTTACCCACCGCCTCCGTAAGGTGCGGTCGGCCAGTGATGTTATCAGCACATCATCTGCGCGTCCTCGGCCGCGGCACGTATGCGCTGTGTGAGCTGATCCGCCGTCACCGGCTTAATGACGCGGCTGATTGCTTGGCTAATATCGTCACTGATAATTAAGCAGCGGATATACTCATATTTGGACCGAATAAGATAAAAATCAGATAAGTATGGAAGTATCTTAGATTAATATTGAGAAGGCAGCACCAATTGACAGACTTGAACCCGGATAGTATGAAATATCATCATAAATCTTCAATTCTTAATCGCTTTTGAACTGCCACAAATTTAATCGCTCGCCATTAACGGAAAAACAACATACTCCGTAATACCGCTGTAATCCCAAAGGTAACATTGCATAATGTGATTCATAAACAGAAAGGGATTGTCAAATCCCAAGCAGTGATTACTGGAGGAGAGGCCGGAGCACGTAATCCCGGGGTAAAACTTAAGTGTCATTAGACATGGCGGGCTTCGCATATTTTTATCATTCCTGCTTCCCCTTAACACTTAATGTGTAAAGTTTTAATTGAAATTTGATCTGGTGCACTTTTAACGAATTGTTCCTAATAGTGATGTGCTCGTAATTATAATAGTAATGTGTTTGGGAGCAAGTTATGGTCCCGCCGAGCGCCGCGCCGCGCACTCAACTGGCTGTGGGTTTATGGTGCGTTTGATTAACGTTAGAGCACTTGTACAGATTGCTTAATACTCTCCGTTGGATAATTGTTATGAACTATACTAATGACTCTTTTTCATGAACGTTTTCAGGTTAGCTTCTAAAAATCTAATCAGAATTAGAGCTATTGTAAAACAATTGGCCAGGAATATGTCCAATAGTCACCAATATAGCATCAGCATGCACGCGCGCTATATCCATGTACAATAAGTGGTCACAGACGCAAAGCTAGAGCAATGATCGTACCTACTCGCTATTCATTCAAATTCATAGCGCACACATTAAAATTGTCGCGCGCCAATAATCCGGCCGTTACAATTCAAACGCGTTCATAATCCACGCAAAAATGGGCGACGAGCGCACGCGCACTGGCGCACACATGTCCCGCACCTCGCGCATTTACATTATTGAATATTCTATTGTACGTGTCTAATGCTGTTACCCCACAAAACAGCGCTAACATCGCTTAACAGCTAGACGACTAAACTTGTGCATTGCAGTATTGAAAAGCGCTTTGTGCTCGTCCTACTCAACTGTGAGTATAATGTTACCTGTAGAGGGTGGCTAAAACGCCATCTGTCGTCAGGCGGGACAATGCAGAGATTTATCGTTGCAAAATGCGCTTATGGGGGTTTACAGGGATTCAGTTTTTTGCTTGCTATCAAGTTTCCATTAGCTAATTTAGTATCGATTCGCTCACGGTGAAAGTTTAGCGGTGTGCGGACGATTCACAATTGATGGATCGTTTTTATTCATTCGAAACTCCAATGCTCCAAGTTTACAAATTCAATTTTTATGGACAAAACTGGAATGCTTTCGTAATTTAATTTGAAGTCTGCAAACAGAGGTTTTGTTTTGGCACTGTTTTGACTAACGCCAGTTTCAAGCGCTAAGTTACCTTACTTTTTAACATGAAATTTAATATAGCGCTAAATTAATATGGGTTAATAATATTACTTTACTTTGTATTCAGTATTTTAATTTGTTTCAGCCCATTACACCAGTGCGCAATAAGCAAGGTAATGTATTACATTTATATTAATCGGAGACGTCACAAGAAATTGCTTCTGTCATCAATGTGAGGCCCTTCTCGGAGGGCTACCTTCGACCCTTCAAACATCTGCATTATCTTACCTAGAGTGTGCGTCCCTTACGAAATCAGTTACTGCACGGGCATTCACTAAAGTGCATTTGCCATTCCGCACGTCAAACCTTACAATTATCTGCCCCCTGACATTCAAAATGTAGCCTTATCTTTGCGTATTAAGATTCAAATTACAACGCAACATTCAAACATGCGTGTCTAAACGATGATAACTTATACTTTCGCCTTCACGTACAACATTGAATTCTAAGCTTGCCGACGAAGATACAAATTCGCATTTCAATCTAGTTTTGCTTCCGATACACGGACCGTTTAAGCTAAGAGGGTAGTTCACATGTTGGCGGTGCGATTTATCAAATTTTATACGTTGGGGCACGACATGTGCGTCCGCGGACAATCGCTTAGGTGCAGCGTACAGAGGGTTCACAATTAAATATGGGCCGAGGTGGCTAATGGATTAGCAGATGAGCCCGTCGCCTTATGGCGTGCAATCAGAATGTGCAGATGCGCCGCGATTGGATCCGTGGGTGCTGCGTAATTTGTTTACCGGCTGATGGAGGCTGAATGTGGGATCCTGTTGCTTATGGGAATAAATAAAATAGGTCTAATGACATCCTAGTCATATTATGTAAAATGATGAAAACAGTGTCGAATATAAGATAATTATTGCAAATATCTTAAACGCCTTCATATACCTGATAAAACCTGTTATCTTTAAGGACTTAAATTTGTTATTGCACTTGACCAATTGTCAACAAGAGCACACAATAGAACACCTTGGCGATGGTCAGACGACCAAGTGCAGATTTGTTTACAAAGAATGTGTGTCGAGGTCCTCGCACAATACGAGCGCATCTGTGTGATCAAGGTTACAGTATTACTCCTTCATTCCTGGTCCCATGTTTGTAAGAAGAAGGATTCAACTTACTGTTAATGTTAATACCCGCTGTTACACCTGGTTGACTTAACTTTAAGTTTGTTTTTATAGCTTCGCTCAACACCTGCCTAACTTACAGCTAGTATCTGAAATATTAAGATGAATACTACCAACGTAGTTGAATCAACGATGGAAGACACACGAGCACTGCACGTATCTGTACGTATGTCTTAGAAGCGATTTGTGTGCAGCTGCGAGCTGTAATCGTTTGCTGAACGACAAACGATCGGCGAGGTGATGGCACCGCAGTAAATACTGCAACATATTGATGGCGGCACCACACACCGCCCGGGCAGAGCTGTCCCGTCGCTCAGGTACTACTGCATGCAAAACAAACTGTGTTTTAAATAGAAGCTGGGTTAGTAGCTGAAAATTACGTACATTCATTTTGCAAAACAGGATTTTTGTTAACTGATTTTGAGAGACTGGGAAAATGGAGGTTAAACAATGGTAGAGATGCAACCAAGTGTTTTTTTTCCTCAGTCGTTAGCTGTCATAAATGGTGAAACATTATTATATTATCTACAAATTAAGTTACATTTAAACTTCTTTTGTATAATAATAATGATTAGTCAGAAATGTTGAATTTATTTATAACCCCTCGGCCAATTACTTAGTGTATGATAGTGTATCAATCAGACCTGAGGCGGATACGTGTTAATCCCAATACACATAGAGCAGGGAACACGGCTGCTGTCGGTACCGGCTCACCTATTCACGTGGGTGATGGATTGCGGCGTCGATTAGGGCGCGCTGACCTGTTCTTTCATATCTCGCTAATGGCCGCCAGCCCGCGTCCCGCCTGCCGCTACCTACATACACCTCTACCTATCGCTGAAAGGTGGATATTGCTGGATGTGACTTCATTTTAAATCAACTACAGAAGCTCTAACACTTAAAAAACCCATTGCGAGAAGTGCAAGTGCGACTAACAAGCGCCCCTTAGAGTTCCTTA
Source organism: Chrysodeixis includens (assembly GCA_941860345.1). Taxonomy (NCBI): domain Eukaryota; kingdom Metazoa; phylum Arthropoda; class Insecta; order Lepidoptera; family Noctuidae; genus Chrysodeixis; species Chrysodeixis includens. Next base: position 564,701 of record OW796094.1, read on the forward strand.
CAACCAAGCTAATGGATAACAAGACTGTAATTTTTCTGATATTTAATGGTGGAACTAAAATTTTATTATTTGCGCAGTTTTACTTTATCTGTGATATAAGACGTTGCTTTGTATCAAATTTTTGAGTTCACAAGAAGTACCATGTAGGTTTTGATGCCCTTGTTGTCGAAAATTTGCTGCATAAACAGATGTATGTTTTGGATTGCGTTGGCTTAGAAGTTTTATTTTTTCCTAGCTGCAAGGGACAGTACATACCTGAGTATTTGATACAAATAGAGTTTAATATTTCTACGCGTTCCTAACAGAAACGATGTTGACAGAAAAAGAACAACAAAATTTGCTCTTAAGCTTTAGCTCAGTGAAATGCTGCGAAATGCCGCTATTAAAGCGGAATATTTCCTATTATAAAATTATAATTGGTCAGACAGGACCGGAAATGCTGTTTTGGTTGATAACAAATTGTTTTTTCCTTAATATGTACATACCACTTTATCATCATTATCTGTAGAAAAAATGGGAGTTTTTGACAACATTGCACAGCTCCTGAAAAAACCGAGTTTCACATCCAGCAGCTTCTATATCGAGAGCGGTACCTGTCGGCCGTCGGCTGTCAAATATACAAGGGTCATTACTTAGAGCATCACTGGCCGTAATTAATATAACGTGCGCCGAAATTGTGGCTACTCGCCTTTTTGCCGAGCGGAGCCGATGACGCGGCGATGTGGTGAGAGCCGGAGGTATGTGCGCCCGACTGATTGCTGGCCAGGCCTCGATGTCTGTGCGATTTGTTAGAATATACGATGTTTTTTTAAGGAATGACAAAGTTTGTACAATTTTAAACTAAAAATACAATTCTGATCCATGAAAGAAACATCCAGAAGATGATGAAAAAGAAGAAGATTCAAGATCCAGAAAATGCTACTTGTGTTTATATAAGCAGTTATTTCCTTTTAAAAATACATGGAATTTTAATAAAGTTTTCAGAAGAACTAATTGCAGCTATAGAGCATTACTACAACCAGATTTTAGCCTGTATATAAATCAGGAGCAATATATCGTTGCATGCTAGTATTCCCCCGACCACTCTGCTCGCTGGACTCCCAACACGTTAAATTACAATCACTGGACGAGTGCAGTACATCATTGTCTAATCACGCTACCTGGAGCCTATCGGCCGCAGTCAGCGCTGCACACTAAATCAGCACGTCACTGACCGGTAGTACCAGCTGTGAATGCAGAAGGTTCACGATTTCATGAATTACAATATTTTGTTTATTTAACGACGATACCTTAAAATATTAGTTCTGATTCAAAGCCCCCTTTTATTAGATTTAGTTGATAAAAAATATGAGTCTTCTATTTTGTGGGGGGATGTCACTGTATGACGTTTCTTAGATATATAAGAATGTAACTCGCTTTTATCAATTAATAAATTGGCGATGTTAGGACTTTTTCATTGTTCAAGAATATTACTTAGATGTTTTTTTTTACCAGAGGTGGTGTCTTCTCCATGTAAATCGCGAATGGGCAAGATTTAAGATACCGGATTTAGGTGAGAATCTGGTATAACTGAAGGACTCTGATGTTGGAAAAACGTAATTAAAAGGCAAGAAGAAATGAGTCTCGTTTGTGGATTTCTACTGTGTTTAAGAAAACGAAACTACTTGCAATTGATTAGTATTTTTCATTAGAGCTGTAAACAGATTGATTTGTAACATATTGACCTTTTGGTGGCAGCAAGTGGTTGTACCCAGTACCTGGAGCGGACAGTAATTAATCTCTGCGCTGCCCCCGCGCGGCGGCCGAGGGATGACGCGCCCCGCCGGCGCCGCTCAGGTGGACACGTGACCCTGCGGTGGGCGGCACGACATTATTTATAACTTCTGACTTTGTGATCGATAATTATAATGAATAACGAGATACTGAGAGATGTAACTACTTTAATAAATTTAAATTGATTGCTTTTTTTTTGTTTTGTTTGAGTTGGTGCTTCCCAAATCGAGTGGTGAGTTTGATTAAAATTATTTTGAAAACATTACTATTATGCCACAATGTTTCTGACATAGTTGTATAATTGTTATATATATCTTATCATATTGCTGCTGATTCCATGCTTTATTCATATATTAATCGTTTTCCGTAATGTACATACATGCTTATCTTTTGTACTATTCATTGTAAATTATTTTTATAATTTCCTTCCTGATAATGAGCGGGCCCGGTAGCCGGCACCTAATATGCAAATAGTAGCACACCACACGGGCCCCCGCGGCGTCAGTTTCGATTGCTCAGTAATTAATCTCACCTCCTTCGGAGCCCGCTCTCCCCTCGCCTGTGTTAACATCGTGTCCTATTATTGATAGCGCTTGATCACTGTCCGAATTGTCTGCTATGAAATTTTAACGAGATATTATTTTATTTTATGGAGACCCTAATGTGTGTGGGATGACGGAATACTTTACCTACTCATAATATGTTATTGGGATGCACAAGCAAAGCTAAATTTTATTTAAAAACAGCCAATAACAGTTGTCTACTAGAACATAGTTAAAAAATATTTATAACTCTTAAACACGTGACGATTGTGAGGTTTAATTGTGTCTTTTGAAGCAAATATCACTTATATTTTAGAACATGATGAACATGTAGTATTACAAACATACGTTGTAAGTAGGTATACTAGAGTAGCCATAATTTTATCACTACGTCTTCAATTCAGTCGCCGGCGTTTTAGCAACGTGTGGAAGTTAGATGTGGATGTGAAATGGCTTAATATAAAGGAATCGAGTTCCGTAAGTGCGCATAGCCGGCAGCCGCCCGCCGCACGCAATCAAACCGCAGTAAAATCGCAGCGCACTGATAACTGGTTTCAGGCAGGGGCATAGCGAGAGCACCACCAACTATTACCATTCGATTATGAAGCTCAATTTAACGATTTAACAGAATTTACTATTTGGGGAATGTAATGAATCTGGTATTGGATGATCCAGCAGTTTCTTTATTGTAAACTGTAATTTAGAATATTTATGGCTTTCCTGAAGCAGGACAGATTTTCGACAAAACGCAAAGTTGGATGAAGTAATAAAATAGTATAATCGTTATACTTCATTATTTTTTCTTGAAGCTTCACAAAACTTCGTCAGCTCTATCTGGAGATTTAAATGACTCTACTTTTTAAGAGTTCATACTAAATGTCGTCGAGAGCTGGTCAAGTAAGGTGTTCCCTCCGGGTGTGTCCTGGGAGTCGCGGCGCAGTTTTCATATCGGAGCAATAGTCAAGTCGGCGAGTGATTTATCGAGCGCTCGGCGGACATATGAGCTGGTGGCGCAGATGACGGCGGCGACCAGAGCGAGGTGCTCGCGCCGACACTTGACGGCTTTATTACAACCGCACGCTTTACAACATACCTACCTACTTGTATTTATCATATATAGATATGGAAGGGATTGTATTATGTTAATCATATTGCTAAATTTCTCGTACCTACTGTTTATTGTAGACTTCGGGTATGTTATTTGTTTAAAGTTGCAAATTAACCTTTTTGAAATGACCTTTGTTAGTCTCAACTTATGTCGTTGTGGAAAAGTATTTTTTCTCTTGAAACTGTTTTGCAATACAGATTAAGACTTCATACCGCAAGACTGACAGACAGAATGACTTTAAGATGAATATTACATACAATCATACAGGTTAGTAGGTATTTGATTTAACTTCATATATCAATTAGTCAGGTATCTACTTCTTCTAATAAGTTATCAACAGTTTCTTATATGTATACTAATGTTTTATCTTGGTTTCCTTGTTCCTGAATGTAGTTATTATTTTAATTTCATCGAGAGTCCCTTATTTCAAAATCGTGACACGTTCTGTTCGGGCTTAAGTGCGATGACGTAATATCAGGATCGATTCAGTGACATCATCCACGAGGGTTCAAATCCCACACCTAATTACTTATACCTACTTATATGTATAAGGGAATATACCTATGACCTTATAATTGAGTACTGTTATTTTCGAGTGAAGTAAACAGTCTGTGTGAGCTTATTCTGTGTCTAATACTCAAATAGATGGGATCCAAATCGAGTGCGACTTTACGAGGCATCAATCGGCGCTACATGCAAAAGCTGTTTTATTTGGAATTTCTTAGTAAAACCAGTGTTATGTTTATTTTCAAAATCGATTGACTATCTACGAGTATGTTCCCATAGTGCACTACAGATATTAAATACACAGTTTGCAATTATACATAACCGACAGCAGTAATAGATTAGGAAGTACAGATAGAGTTAAATGAACATTCGAAATAAACAATTAAAACGTAAAATGGTTTTACCTTTAATTTAAATGATTGAATATTTGTTTACATGATGTTATTGCGTTCGTCGTCGGCGAGTGCTGTAATATCAATTTAAACAATAATTGAGTTCAGGTTTTTCCAAATGCGTTGGCTACCCGGACGTCAGCTATCGACTTATCTGAGTGTTCGTACCTACGTGACACACTAACGGTATTTAGGTACTCTTTGTAGCCACAAACATGCTTTTCAACAGTAGTTGTAGTGCCTACTTCACGCCTACTATCTGGTAAATACTCTGCAGAATCGGTTTGCTCTCCTCTCGCGCTGTACTGAATATTAAACTTTATTAAACCAAATACTATCACGTAGGTCCTTGCTCAATAAACTGCTCACAGTTAATGTTAGCATACCATATGAGGATCACCTCGACAATTATTCATGCGGCCGGGCGTCGCCGGGGCGCGGCGGCTAGCAATACCTCCGACCAGATATGTGCTCAACTATCCTCACTTCAATACGCACACATCGACGTCACTTGCATATGTCTACGCTGAAAACTGATAAATAAATACAGAAGTATAATGATACTGTTGCTGTAAAGTAAGTAGTAATTATAAATGACGGCGTAAAGCTTAAGTCAAGCATAGTATTTAAATACCAGTGCAGGCTTGGATTTTTTGTGCCTTTGTATTAAGACCCCGTCAATGAATAATACAAAAGACCTTGTCATTTTCGATGCAGGATTTTTGTTAAGGTTTTAAAAGTAGATATTTCTTGATAAAGTTACCTTCTAAAAGATTTTTTTCCAAGATGTTTATGATTATATTGTTAACACACCTTCTGCATATTTATCTTAATATGTAGATGTGGTCCACGCACTGGTGTCGCCTATCTAGGTTATGAGGAATTTTCCCCGTAATGTGTGTAGCATAGGTAATAGAGACGGGACTTTTCAAATATGTTTTTTATCCTACTATCTCGTTGTGTTTTGTGCTCGTTCAGTTTGTGGCAGAAACTACGAAATTAGTATTTTGCACATAATACTACCTATAGTGTTTGTAGATATATTGAGTTGATAAGTTTGTTACGCTGTATATCAGGGAACGAGTATTTTCATACATATATGTATATGAAAATACGCGTTCCCAGAAAAACAGCGTAACAAACTTACAATCTCTTGTAGGCAGTCCCATAAGTGACATACAACACGCACAAACAAGAACAGCAACTATTTAAATGTCGGCCAGTAATCGCAGGAGCACTAATCAGAAAACTTCCAATCAGATAGGTGGAGTTATCAAGTGGGCAGTGAGAGCTCGCAGGTTCAATCTAGATGCGTATCGAGCAGGTCGTGTCGCGCCCGCCGCTGATTTATGCGAACAGTTAATCCCACTATTTACTAGTTTTAGTGGAAGGTAAAGAGGGACTTTTTCCGAGGACCCTTCGCCTAAGTTGATAAGTTTAAGGCATGAGCTGATGGCGAGTCTCATAAATCATTGGACTCTACTATTCGTTTCTGAAAGATTTTATATTTAAAATGGAGTAACACTTGTTTAGATCCAATGTCACAGTTCTTCCATCCCGCGCGTTATTGTTAACTTCATCTACTTTAGTATAAACACTGAACTGTTTCCAGTTGTAGACTTACAAACGTGTTTATTTCTTAATCAATGTATTGTTACGTTAAGTGACTAAGATTTCACATTCCGCTGTTACCTTATACCTTGTGCTGTAACTCAGCTAAGAACAGTTATCAGTCAGTGCGTGTGATGTATGTCGCAGCGAGGGGCTCGGGACAGCGGCCGGCGCGGCGCGGGCGGTGGACGCTCTGCGCGATCATTATCTGTTGCCGCTGTTGTGGAGCAAGGAGTAAGGGCTCTGGTTGTTGTCGCGAGGGGAGATGTTGTCTTGTATTCTTCATCGACTTGTAATTAGGTAAACAGGAAGATGAACTTCTAAGGACAATTCTTTGCTAAAGTTGTGTTACACTGTTAAGAAAGGTTTATTAGGATTAAGTTGTTTTGAGCTTTGTGTAATATGCAAAACTTGCGATAATGGCTCAGAAAGGTAGTATGAACACTACAATTACACTATTTTACAATAAAAAATGAATTACTGTACACGAATAAGTTTAATAAGCCCAGTACGTTAAATTGAAAGCGTATATATTAGTCAGGAAGCTTCGCAGTTTGAAGAAACCGGACGCGGAACATACAATTAGGGCCAGATCACTTTCCGTCCAACCGTCTAAGAAGACGATTCTTGTTATTTTTCCCTCGGCTTTGTCCTACGTTCATAGCTCCGTATTACTGGAGGTATGCAGAAGGTCCACAAATTCTGAGTGACTGCAGAACTTGGAAAATTGAGATGGTCATCTCTATTGGCTTGGAATTCGTAGAACCAGTTACAACTACAGATATATATAAGATTTATACTAATATATTTAATATTTTAATGTTATTTCACTGCTGGGCAATACTGCTCTCATGCTGCTTTGTCCCCTTGCTCTTCTCCCCAGTTCTTTCTCGGTTTGCCAACATTATTGTGTGCAATTTATATACTTCCACGAATTTCAATGTCGCTAGAGATTATACAACCTTCTTGCATCTGCATGCTAACATTTGTGCAATATTCTTAAAATGATAAAGGATATTTTACAATATATTTCGTAGTGAATCTTCTGCGCTTGCCTTGCGTGTTACGTAGAGGGTAAGGGTGGCTCGTTAATGAGAAAGAGTATTTTATTAAGGCCAATTTGTCGGGAATACCTGGCTGATTGCTGAGCATTCTCAACGAAGCGATTTGTTTGCATTTTTACCGTCCTGAGGGGCTCCTCATCCCCACTGAGAGATTGTTTGTATTTTACAATCGGCTTACGGTATTGTGTTTTTTACGATATTTAAATTATTTTGAAATGTTACACGCTTGGGTGGTTCGTGAAAATATATGATGCAAGTGAACAGTATGCTTGAACAAATATTTGTTATTCATAAATTGCTCTGTATTAATTATTGTAACATCAATCTACATTACCTAATGAAAATGTATAATAATATAAACTAGATATATAAATACATAATTTTATTTACAATTGTACTTATAAATCAACCGCAATGAATTGCTTTTTCCGAGTTCAGAATGATTGTAGGTAATTTTTACAATGTGGGAATAGATGGTTATACCTAAGCAAAACAAACATTGTTTAACACATTATTTGCTTAAGCCTTTAATTAAATTTTAATTAAGGGTAATTAGCGTTATTGTAATGTTTATCTATTTACCTACCGTATGAGTCAAGCTTGTGATACTGGTACTCACCGCATAATCATTATCATTAGTACTTCGTACACAAACAAACAATGTGTAGGAGTTAGGCTTAAAGCTCCGAAAAAGTTATCTGTTAAGTGGCTCTACTTCAGAACTTAAGTCTATTTCTTCAAGACTGGGTTTTTTGGGTTCTATTAGTAGCACTATTTTAATTGCAGGCATTGTTCAATCTCAAACCTAACAAGTTACTTCAGTAATCTAGTTTTTAATAAAAAAAAAAAATGTTTAAATATTGATTGATTGATGAAGAGATGATGAGATTGAAGGAAAAGAGAAGTGGATGATTTCAGGCTGATATGATGATGATGAAATCACATAACTACCTTAAGTGTTTTAATTTTATTTTTTGATGGGGCAATATCTCTATGCATAAAAGTTACTTGTCAGGTAGCGACGTGTAGATAATAAAAAAAAAGGCTTATGTATCTTCCTATATACAGCCGGCATTATATAGAGCTATAAATAGCGTGCGTGGTGGGGAGGTGAATCATGCGCGCGCGCCGCGTTCCCACGTCCGCGCGTGGGCAATTGGTAGAATTGACCGGTATGCGACGCCGACGCTGTTGACCCCCCGAACTGTTAATTATCGTCCACCTAACGGCTCGCATGAGTGGAGACGACGCGAACGTATTTGTTGACGATTTGTTGTGACTGGCAGTAAGGCATGGAGCCATGTCTTCACAATAATATTAACTGCTCTACAATTTACGTCGACCTCTTTATCGGATATTCTAGAAGAACTAGCATCGATCATAAATTAAATTTTAATAGAAAATGGATAGAAAAAAGTAGAATTATGGATGAGTGAGTGGCATGAAGTGATATGAATGCAATCACTATTTGTAAATTAAATATAAATTGGTCATAGTAATTTATTCTGACATGATGTAATCTTGACAGACCACCAATCCTGAAATAATTCCTGAGGTAGCGATCTTGATCTGAATACTGAAATTTACCATAGGTCATGTTTAATGTCCTTTTTGACGCGTTATGTATAAAGCACACGTTTCAGCAGTGATGCAATTTAACGTGATAACCGAGATAGGTGACCTGAATAGGGTTCGTGACCATAATACTGTCCTCACTCGCAGTCCGCTTGTCTGTCACTCGTGTACTGATTTTCCTGTTGACTCACATTAGATAAAGTAATTAATAGTTATGTGAATATGTAACAAAAGTATCAATTCTTTTGATTGTATTTGTGACACAAGGTAACATCAACCTTATTGAGATAACCTGTTTTAAAAAACATGTTTCATACCTACATGAATTGGTAAAAAGAATAATAGATTAATTAGACTTAACTTCCAATCATCTTATGGTCCACCATTTAGAAGACAAATGATGATAAAGGCACAAATGGTCCGAACAAATTTTGCACCAGATTTGTCTCAGAAGACACTAAACAAAACTAAATGGGTTTCTAGTATCAATCACACAAGCTATAACATGCCTACTTTATATACAATTTTACTAGAAATTTAGTGAGTTTTAATTGTGAGTCGTCTCCAGGCATTTATGTGCCCCGCCTCGCGATACCAGGAGAGCGAGCGTGAGTCACTGTTATGATGTGCTCGTCTCGTAGGTACGCTGCTCCATCAATTTAGCGCTGTTTGCTTTGTACTCCCTCCTAATCACTATTAAGGCCTTCTTGAAACTGCACTCCAACGAATTTGTAGGTGAATGAACGAATTATTATACACGTACAGATTGGACTGGTTTCTTTTATTGGTAGAAATCTGGAGTATCTGCCTATTAGTTGAATCATTTTGTGTGCCATTCAAAAAACAAATTGATTTCTATTCAAATTTTGAGTATATTTTAATATTTGTCTTCGTGTTATTATTTATTAATCAATTGGGTGATCAGTATTTTGTATTTTATGTTTACTATGCTAACCTGTCATTATAGCAACAATCAGACGTGCTATCAACTCTTAAAACAAGTTCAAGCTGACACCATATAAGAGGATGGGCTACTAAAGGCATAAACAAGTAAAAAGAATGTAACATGTTTTATGTTTCATTGACATGTGAGTGCGGTCCAGCCTCCATGCGTCGGCCATGTTGCAAGGTGCGCGGTCGTTGTCTCAATTGAGCCTCGTCTCAAGTGGGTGTCATCGCCGGCCGCTTAATGGCTCGCGTGTAACCCGTCCTTTATTGCTTAGCATGTGATGCGAGTGTGTTCCAGCCTTTATTACTTAGCATCTAATGCGGCCGTGTTTAGATCATTAACGTGTGCGTGTGTGCGTCTACGTTATATGACGGAATGCAATGACAGATGACTTTTTAAATTGAAGGGACAGCGTCAAATGGGGCAAGTGACCGGTAAGAGCAAGTAGAGTCGAGAGTTTAATTAAGATTATTGAAGACAGAATGATAGAAAAATCCAGATATTCTTACACTGAACTGAAAGTGACTTCTTCAATGTAGTTTTTACACCCAAAACGTCGTAAAAATAGTTTAATTTGAGTGTGTAGCTTACGCGTAAATCTCATAAATCATGATACCTTCCTGCAGTATATAGTAAAACTGAGTGCTCGGCGTCTAACATGTGTTCCATGATGATGTATACAGACAGTAGGTACGGTGTACAAGTGTTAAGTGATCTGTTGGCTACAGATGCGAGGCACCTCTCGCTAATGAGCGGCGATGTGATTCACAGGCGTCGCCGCGTCGCCTCGCATGTGCGGCCTCGATACACCGACCTACACACGACGTGATCATGATTATCATAGACAGGACACTGCTTTGATTTTGGGCATCTTTAGGATAAACAGGCCAATAAAAGGTGGTCTAACATAGGATGCAACATATTATTTTGCTTATTATAATGATACAAGTTCTTTAAGTAGAAAAAGAGCAAGCTCAATAAAGCGAAATATTTTTGATGTAAACTTCTAAAACAACTACAAAGATTATTTCTTCTTTTATTAAAAAAGAAACTACTCCTGCACTAAGGAATTAAACCATTGTATCGCTGGGGTGTCACAGACATTCAATTCACATGCACAAAGACACCCAGACTCCGAACAAGCATCTGTGGATTGCACAAATTCTTGTCCGACGCGGGGATCGAACCAGCGACACGTTGAGCACTGTGGTAATTGGCATGGTAACCTATTCCACTCGGCTATCCGTGCAGTCAAATTATTGTATTATTACCTTTACAATATATACTTACAACGATGGTTTCTTGACCCTCTGAAAGCCAGGTACACTTGCCTGAAATCTGTCTCCTCTGGCGGCCGCTGTATGATCACTGCGCACCACTCGTGAGAACGGCGCGCATCTGTCGTACACACTCTTATTGGCGCACATACTTTTAATTACCTCTACTTTATGTAGGTAACACTGTGCGTGTACATTCAGAAGATCCATGCTAACGTGCTTGCAGAAAAGAAAAGGAAGAGCATAGATACTGGTGCTCGTTAAGTTTATTAATTTTAAATTTAAGGCTGTCGAACCTCCTCTGTATTTCATTGTCTGATCATCAACGAGTCTAAATCGATTTTAGATTTAACTGATTTATGGAAAACCGTGGCTAAACTTCGTATTTTCAGTTAATTTAATTATTTGCAATCTCTATTTTTGCATGGCTTTCCTCGCTATCCCCGCCTTTACTCAGATTTGCTACCACCAAGACTTCTTTGTTCTTTCTTCGAATACTTTACAGTCTTTTCGTTATTGTTTTGTAATACGTTGAACCTTCTGTTGTTTTATTTAATGTCGGTTGGCGGTTAAAATGTGTGGTGTTGCTTAAGTGTATGTAACTATGTACCAATTCTCTTTATAAATTATATGTGGCTTATTGATGACCACAATATCTTACCTACTTACCAAGCTTTAGGTAGCAACATCAAGTGCAGTTTGCTTTGCTTCAGTTCCTTTTTATTATACTTACTGTCACTATATGAACTACATGTACTTGTAGTCATTTTCACTACACACACACTACACACTTTCATTATTTGCAGCAGCTACTTTTTTCATTTTAGTGGTGTTTCCACGTAAATTTCCGTAATACGTGTTAGTCCGTCTTTTTACAATTCATTTATTTAATTTAATACCCTAATGAGTTGCTCTCCAAAAAAGGCAATAGGCAAATAATATAATTGGAACTATCGCGGTTTGCTTGAAATGACCATAAATGGATCAGTAGGTAGAACCTCTCTGTCATGTTTAGGTGTTGACATGACATGTATTAGTGTTATGTAAATGTGAGTAGTATCTTCTGAACTATAACCATTGGAATCCCCGAAACGATTCGGTGCGGGTTTACCCAACAGGTCCAATATTGCTGATAAAATATTTTTTGTTAACCCCGACGTCATTAATACTATTTTATTGCGACGCAACCTAACTAATCACACCTATTGTTTTTTGAACAAACCTATATTAAGTTTGTTACACAAACTAGGGATACTTTGGCAAATCTCACGTGATACACCGACTAGTTTGGACAAAGAGCACTTGTTTAGTCACTGGCGCCTGCGCGCGCGCCGCTCGCCGGGCGCGACGTCGCCGCCATGACACCGCCCAATGTGGTTAGATCATTTTGTTTTACAAGGTTTTGTCATTACGCCGTTGCTATGGAGACTAATCTGTCTTCAGCGTGTCACCCGCGGGGCACCGGGTGCCAGTGGCCAGGTTTAGTCATCATTGTCTACACACGTGTAATTGTGACCAAAGGACAATATACAGCTGGTTAGCTCGCTATAATTAGATGTCTACAAAACTTAGCATTACTCAGTACTGGAACATGTTTAATGGAAAACAAACTAAGTACGAAATAATTTAAGTCTGTTAGTTTAGAATATTGAACAAGTTAAACTTAGGTACATGTAGGTGGATGTTGATAACATTGACCGCCGCAGCGGTATTGCCCCTACAATTCAGAATTAAACTTAGGTATCGTTACGTCTAGAAATGTGACCACATTGCTATAATTAAAACCAAATAAATATTTATTTAAAAAACAACCTCAATGTTGTTGCATTTTCAGGTAATTTCCACATTTCATTAAGTGTAAGTATCTCGGGACTTTACCGGATTTGTTAAATAGGGTTTATTCACTAAGTTGAGCTTCATTGGACAAACAACAATATTTTGTTGTTATTTATAAACCTGACGCTGACTCATTAGGTCGTCGCGTGTTTGTCTACGGGCGCTGCGTGCAATCTCCTGGATTTCCCGTAATTTGTAGGTAATTATATAAGAATAACTTATTATTCCACAAGTATAGGGCAGGTCAGGGCTATCTGCTGGGTAATACTGTTTAAATACGTTATGACTACAAAACTAAATCTCTCTACTCGGTCTGTTGAAAGTAAAGAAATATGACAAATGACGGTTAAAATACTTGTGAGAAATAAGAATCTGTAGAAGATTCACCTCTGCCAGGTTCACGACAAATGAAAAGGTTATTCATGTATTTTTAATGTATAGCATTGTAAGATATTAGTAACGTTAGGTATAGTTGACCAGTGGTGTCGTAGGCGACGGATGCTCGCGACTGGCCGCCACCTTGCCATTATAAGCGAGCATAAATCTAACTCGTTATCCAATTGATGCTGCATAATATTGAGCAGCCGGCAAGCAATATATCTTAGACGAGTGAACACTCGCTGTATCTGCAATTTGTTTAATGGAGTCTGATAACCTGATTGGTACACTGACAAGCGCTTAACTGCCCACGCGTCTGCGAGGCTAAGGGTGCTTGACTTTACTTAACAATTGACGATCGACTTTTTTAACTAACTGTTTTTGTTCCATAGCAGAGCAAACGCTTTTTTTTTAATTTTTACAACTTTCTGTGCAGGTCTGTGATGTGTCAGAGTTTGTTACTACTACTTAGAATGTTTTTTTTTATTTTGGAGACTTTTTAACAACATGTTTAGCTGCCTGCCACGTTATCAAGTATGAATTAATCCTATAAAATCTTACTTGCAATAATCCAAACGACTTAAATTACGAGGGGTGATCAATAAGTAATGATAATCAATATGAAACAGAACTATTAGATAAAAAAAAGTATTTTATTTTTCAACATAGTCTCCTAACAAGTTAATACATTTAGTGTATCTTTTTTCTAAGCCCATGATTCCCTTAGAAAAAAATTCTTTGTCTTGACCCTCCCAAAATGCCTCTACTGCGGCCATCACTTCACTATTGTCCTCAAATTTGTTGCCCCGGAGATGTTCTTTGAGCCGAGGAAAGAGGTAGAAGTCACTGGGAGCTAGATCTGGCGAATAGGGAGGGTGTTCGAGCAGTTCGAACCCCATTTCTTCAATGGCAGCCATCGCAACTGCGGCTTTGTGAGCCGGGGCGTTGTCTTGGTGAAACAGCACTCTAGCGCGCAGTTTACCGCGTCTTTTTGACTTAATAGCCTCTCGCAATCTTCTTATTTGGTCTGCGTAGTAAGAGCCTGTTATAGTGGCCCCCTTTTCCAAATATTCCACCATAATAATTCCTTCTGCATCCCAGAAAACAGACGCCATAACCTTTCCCGCTGAACTTGACACTCTGAATTTCTTCGGCGTTGGTGAGGAAGCTCGTTTCCAAGTCATTGATTGTTGTTTGGTTTCGGGATCAAAGTGGTGGATCCAGGTCTCGTCCATGGTCTCAAAACGCGACAAAAAATTTTCCTTATCGGCCTGGAACTTTTGAAGATTCACCCTCGAAATGTCGACTCGTTTCTTTTTTGCTCGTCGGTTAACATTCTCGGCACCCAACGCGCAGAGACCTTTTTCATATGCATTTCGTTGACAATGATTTTTTGAACGCTGCCATAGGAGATCCCTGGGACCTCAGCTACATGCCTTACGGTCACCCTTCGATCGGCCAACACGATATCTTCCACTTTTTTTACGTTTTCTCCAGTAAGGGACGTGGAAGGGCGTCCTTCGCGGTGTTCATCTTCAGTGGAGGTTCTGCCCAGCTTAAATTCCTTTGCCCAGCGTGCGACTGTGGAATATGGAGGAGCAGACTCCCCCAATGTTTTCTCTAAGTCGCTGTGTATGTCTTTGGTGGACATTTTTTTCAGGCAGAGGTACTTTATGACAGCTCTTATTTCATTTTTCTCCATTTTGATAATTTTTCTTCGACAGTTCGTATTCAAATGAATGTATCTTCCGGTAATGGTGTCCTATTTATACAATTTTTTGAAGCTGAACTAGTGAATAAATAAGCAAGCAGAAAAAAAATAATTTGGGGTTTTGTGCGTTCTAGAAATACTCGATTATCATTACTTATTGATCACCCCTAGTAATAAGTTATTGGAGAGTTCACGGCTGCGATCGTCTTTTGGTAACTACCCGCTGGTCGCTACTCGCCAGTAACCCTTCAGTAAGTTTGAACTTACATGAATACGAGCAATCAAAGTTTCTCTGCGTACTAATCAATTGGATCGACTTGTACTATATCAGGTTGCGGGAAAGGATGTGCGCGATATATGTGTGTTCTGAAGATAAAAGTACCTACCTGTTATGGTCAGATCATTTTAAATCTTCTTCACTTCACGTGTCAGTTGTAATTTTTCCATGCCTCGACATATTTAATTAGCCTGTGGCGGAATAAAGTAACATTGATTAAAATAAAGCTCATTGAAAAAATCTAAATTAGAGATGTGTGAAGGTGGATCATGAAATTGATTATATTTCTAAATACCTACAACAAAAACCATAATACTATTCTGTACCATACCTCAATTTTATCAAAACAGTCTCTGTTCAAGATAGTTACCACTATACATATCCAAAAGGCTCCTACCTTCCTCTGTACGTATTATATTGCCCCCCCCTCGGCAAAGTCTTACGATTCAACATTTGGTTCTCAAAGGTGCGGCTCCGGCCTGACCAGTGGGCCGTGACGGCGAGGATTAATTAAATTCTCTTCACACACACTTCGCTACACGGTCTTAACCTGCTTTGTTTGGAATTGTTTGCTGTTATGAGATGTCCGAAAACTTTGCTCGGATTGCACAAACAGTTTAAGATCGCTTTGTATTTTATTATCGTTTATGTATGTTTGTACTGAAAGTTCGTACTTCTGATTAAGGTTAAAAAAATACATTTCGGGACTAAATTACATACCTGCATGAAGGAAACTTAAGTTCATCTTTATTTTCCTTACGTTACATTAAATGTTCACATAATATGTAAAGTATACCTGTCTATACCTCACCCCAAATTCTCCAAACATCCCCTAACGCAAGGATCCCTTGAGCACCAAGAAACTTACATGATAACTTAGCCATACAACCCTTAATAGAATTCCAAAATCGTCCAGGAAACAGTAATTGAATGTAAATGTTGGAACAATGGTCGTCGAGGCTAAACCGCTGTATCTATTTGGGTACGATTAGTTGATTGGAAGAGGCACTGCTTCCTTACAACTATTAGTTCGATGCTTTCGAAATAGAAACGCTACTTACACAGAGTTGGCTGGCTCGCACGCACTACGCGAAGAAACGGCTGGGAAACACGCGTAGTTAGGAAATTGTTACAGTTATTTCCGTATGCAAAGCTCGTTTAATTCATGTATTTTTGGTATTATGTTGTTTGCCATACCAAATCCAAATATTGACACTATGACTAATAGTGTTATTAACGTTTAATTTATTAGTTTTGTTTCATTAATGGGTTTGCGATTTTTACATAATTGTACTTACGTAACAATTATTGGTTATTTCGCATAAAAACATGTTTATTATTTATTGATACAACTATCGGACAAACAATATGAATGGCTAATAGTGTCATTAATTACGAGTACCTTTCCTCAAGTTTCTGGGAAATCCTGCCACTTTACGGCTGTGCTACCGAAATAATTATAGTTGTCAAATTGATTGTTCATTTACCGGGAAAACTATTACATTGTTGTTGTAATATTAAATAAATATTATTGCTCATTACTCTTAAATAACAAAATGTTATAGGTAAAGAAATGGAGATGAAATAGGCAAGTATTTTTTGTTTTGATCTTGTTTAAAACATTTTATTTTCAGTAAGAAATGCTTTTGTTTTTGTTGGTGACTTCAGAGAAAAATCTAGAGGCTTGTGTGTTCAAGTTGTTATATCGTGTAAACCGCGGCGTTTCTCGCGCCTAGTGCGTCGGCCGGTCAAAGGGCAAACACAGCGGAGCGCTCTGGCCGCAACCGCCTCGGAACTACAAGTTAGCAACTCCGCGATCTATTTGCGTCGCTAATCCCGCGCCGTCGTAAACTGCGCGGATCCCATCAGCCTACGGATCTGTTCCCCGCTATTATTGGACACGCTCTCCTTTGCTCACGTCTATCCTGTATCGAGTGGGCAAATTAATTTAATCCTTTAGTTTCTCGTTGTAGGTACTTGTTTGTGATGGTGTAAACTTTTCCTTGCTAGTGCTTGTTTTTGCTCTGAAATATAGTTTTTAACACTTAAGTGAGAGCATATTTCCGAATGGGTTAAAATAATACGATTATTTGATTGACCATAGTGCATCGGTAATCTCTAGGAGTACAGGGCTCTACTTCAAGTCTCCTTGCTGGAAGTCCTCAATTATATTTTTATAGCATCAAAATTGTAATAAACCTCTTTAGAATAATCTGACTTCAACATACGGAGCGGTCCTCTTAAAAGCCAGCCGGTGCGATATTTGTGTTGGGTTTTGTTGATTACTGTCAAGTAGGGTCCAGCAAGGCGGCGGCGGCGGGGGGGGGGGGTACGGTACAGTACTGGAGTGTAGCGGGGGAGGGGGGGGGGGTGTCCACTCGTTTACCTAAGACGCGGGCGCGGAGTTTAAACACCTCGCGCCGCCCTGACTTACGAATGTTACAGCAAATTCACTGTAGTTTGTATACAGGCTGTTTAGAAAATTATTTTTTCTATTATTTCGAAAATCGTCTGATTTAAGTTCGTTTGCAATATTATCAATTCATTTTGTTCTTGTAACCTAGTATATAAAATGTAGAGCATTTGCTACCAAGAAAAAAAGAGTTATACCAATTAGGCGTTTAAAACGAAATTTCCCAAAATTTTACTGTATCAAAATTATGACTTTGTCGGCATTTTTTCTGTCTACTGTAAGAGCGACTTATAAAATTTACTAAATTGAAAGGCGTTGATACTATTACCCAAAAGTTTTTTTTTTTATTTATGGATGATAAATCCAATAAATTCAAACATCAACCTGTATATAATTCAGCAATCCCCTTAGGGTGGGCACACACGGCGCTCGAAACTTTATGCAAATAACAACCCCCCTCCCCCCCCCGAGGTCCGAGTGAGAACAATTCCTTAATAGTCCATAAGTCGGCGCTGGCCGGCGATGGCGCGAATTAGTGTCAAATTTACACCGGCCAGGGTCCCCGTGTTCATTACCAAGACGCTGAGGGTTGGATGGAGCCGTTAAGACAGCTTTAATGTGCAATACGAAGGCTGGCTGGTCAGCCTCGAGGGCCGTAATTGAATGAAAACTACAAATAGGTTACTGTTTACATGTTGTAGTCTTGTGTGCCTGCCTTAGTGGTATACTTTGTCAGTCGTCCGAGAAAAGATGGTAGATTTATTAAACTTTGATTATTTCTTCTCTTTTCAAAATACGTGATAATAATTTATCTTGACCCATAAATATACATTCAAATAAAGGAGCAGTACCTTTTCTAAATTTAGGCACAATTAAAACAATGACTTTCGCTATATTTTTATTGAGCCCCAAATCACAAAAACAACAGGTTTTCGAAATCTTTTTGCTCGAAAGGCCCATTGTAGCGGACCTTTTAACCCTCCATCACCGACCTTGGGGGCTGTTTGTCAAAGCGACGGAAGTGGTCTGCGGGACCTGCCCGCGCACGTCACTTCCGGTCGCCCACTGCCTGTAGACATGCGACACGTATTGTTTGTTTCCGGTGAAGGATCTGAAAAAGAAAAATTATGAATTACAGGTCGCTTTTGACTGGAACAAAAAGTCGACTAAATGCTGAATATGTATTGTTAAAATAAAATTGTATTCTTTAACATCTGACATAGCATCTATGAATTAAACAAAGTGCAGGTAGTTTACAGTATAATCAAATTATTCTTAAAAAGTTTGAAGAGAAGTGTAACAGTTTAACATGTTCTCGGCTTGGTATCGGGGCCTATTAGTCGTTCCTCATCGCTTATCGCTGGCATGGGTGAGGCTGTGTTTATGTAATTAAAACAAACTTTAACTCAAGTCGTGATTAACTTACACTTGCAAGTCCAACGTCCACACTCGTATGCTGATGTTACCTAAAACTGGTCCGTCTTAGGCGATTTCCTGCAAATAACGCGAGGGTCATACTGCCTCGAGCAAAACTTAGTCTCCAGCCTGAGACAAGGAAATGTAAATCTTATGTAGCTGAACATAAGGTGGAGGTTGCATGTGTGATGCTGAGCTGGTTTGTAGTAATGTTGTAATTAGAGCGAGCGCGCACAAAAGACAGGTCAAAGGGCCGGAAGCTGACCGCGCGGCTTGCGCACTTCCGCACTGTGTCACGAACGACGTCTTTGGTCGGAAAGGCCCGACAAGCCGTTTGAGGGTTAGCTCACTTAAGGGGCGCGTTACATGTGCCGGTTAGACAGTGTTTACCGTCTGCGAGAGACATTTGAATATGTTTGTGTTAATGAGATTATTACCAAAGCTCATGTAGGAACTTAAACAAGCAAATAATTACTAAATGTTTTGACTATAAGGAATCCATTGATTTTCGTTGAGTATCTTCTTTTATGGACTATTCTGGAAAGTATTTATTTCTTAGTAAATTTCCGTCGTAAGTTCAAGCAACCGCTATAAAAAAATGCCAAATCAGAGAACAGTAACCCAAAAGTAAAACCGACAGAAACTTTCATGAACCTAAGCTCCGTGGTTGACTAGTCCTTGCCATACTGAAGTACAAACCCTACCTAATTAAAAGTCGCTTTTATTTCAATGAGGTACAACATCCCTTCAAGTGGTCACCTTTGACAAGTCTGTGGAGAGCTCCATAAAGTTAATTAGCCTCATCATCAGGTAAGCTAAGTTGTAGGTGATTACGTCACGCGCGGCTGAGCAAAGCAGATCAAAGCAGGCCCTCCAATTGCGACGCTAATTGGCTTGACCGACAACTCGGCGGCTTAAGATGCCGCTCCATCGGGAATGTTTATTATTGCTGTTTGTTTAAGTGATACGTGCAAATTGACAGTTTGCTTGAGCTAACTCTACTAGCTAACGATGTTCATTTTATGAAGTTAAAGTTAGACGGTTTCTTAGATTGAAACTTTTTTAGTTTAGCTTAAAGTTTAGTTTTGAATGAAATAAAAATTTATTTTTAAATGACTTTTTGACTGAAAAAAAAACATCAATACATAAGTAAAATATTTTTTTTTTTCGTTACATTTTCGTACTTTAGAGACATGGAAAAAAAATATTTTTGCCTACCGTCTAAATTAGCATCATGCGTCATTTTAGAGCCTAAAAAAGATGTCAACTTGAAACCCATAGAAAAGTTGTCATAATTTTTGTCTGTCTGTCGCGGAGGAGCGTGGAGTGCGCTCGGTGGGTGCAGCCGGGATGAAATAATTTTAATTGAGAGCAAGTCGTGCGAACGGCAACTAAGTCGGGCGCCGGCTCCGGCCGCCTGCGACTGTCGGCCCGATACTCTCGCGGACAACTTCCAACGCTTAAAAAGTTACTGTTTTGTTAGTATCGAGGCTGTGTTACAAAAATCTTATGTATCACCTTTATGAAAGAAAGTTTTCATAAAAATATTCCGTTCCGTTTTGAAAAGCAATCAATGAGATATCATCATCATCATCTTCTCGCCCTTATCCCATTTTACTTGGGGTCGGCGCAACACGTTTTTTTCTTTCACTATGAGATATGTGTAACAATAATATATCTGAGATGGCTGAGTAAAATGGCTAGTAGGTTTAAGTCTCAGCATTTAATTTTGTGCAACAAAACCTCATCCCATCAGTCTGCCACGTGGTACCTATCTGTGAGGATACAGAACGAAACAATACTAGGGATGTTATTAAACTGAGTGCAGTCTATTTATATTTTTATTGTGGTTTATATAGGCCAAGACAACTCTGAAGTACCTAGTAAAAATATGCGTTAACCCAACAATATGGACAATTGATCATGAGTCAGTGAAAAATGTTGCGGTTGTGGAACGGAAGCTCGAAATAAATAATATCGCATTATATTGTAGTGAGTTATCCCCTGTGGGCGGAGCTGATTGGTTCGCGCTAAAAATATAACACAAACAATGCAACGCTTATGAAAGTTAGATTGAAAGAGGAACAAAACAAACGCTATCAATAACAAGCTACGTGGATCCGATACCGTGATCTGTTATTCATTTGTTATTCATAAACATAAGCCCTTAGTAAGGCGTGTTATGCCGATGTTGGTAATGTAGTTTCACTCTACGATGTGTGAAAATATAAGAGTCGGTAAATTTCCAATTATTAATTAACACTATTCTCAATAATAATATACATTTACTTTTATGTAAAAAAAAGTGATGCTAATAACTTTTGACTTTTTTTCGCATAATATATTAGTTTTCCAGGATTCGCATATTATTACCTTCTGCATGGACTTGGCCGACTAAGGTAATGAAGTAACTTAGTAATATAGGAAGTTATGTAGGAAGCGTGTCTTCAAATAACTTGAGTCCTTTAAGTATCGAAAGAGTATGGCGGTGGTGGTTTCGAGTGGTGTTACCTTATAAATAAGAATGACCATCAATCTTGCAAATATGTATTTCTTACACCACGGCGAGCCCCCACTATTGATAACTGATTTATCTGGCGGGCAAGCAACATAGTGGGCGCCATATTGGCCTCGCCGCGAAATATGCTTTGTAAATATAATGACAGCGAGATGTATGGCGAGGTGCGCCTGCGAGATGAAGGCTCGCGTGATTGGACGCCGCAGTGTAAACAGTCGCCGAGGTGAGGACTGTGTGGGTGAGTAGACACTGGTGTTAAACATTAAGAATATGTTGTTGCAGTTAGAAGATAAAATATCATTTAGGACTTTAGTTCTAGTGAGTATGGCAAGTTTTTTTTAATCGAATCTGCGATGGAACTTGGTAAACTAGATAAATTATACCCACGATAATATTTTGATCATAGTTCATATTAGTGTGAACAATTGTGAACTAAACAAACAACACTCTTGGCCTATACATGTATTGTAACATAGTGACTACCTGTCATACATGTACAGCGTAAATCCTCCACATGAATGGTCCATTTAACATTTCATCCATTCTTTCAACATAAACGAGAACACCATAAAAATATTTTTATTAACCTGAGGGTCGTTTCACTTAGTACTTCTTGTCCCATGAATTATGCAGCGACTAGTGGTGTCGCCCGGAACCGCTCGCCGTGACATTTGAATAAGATCAACTTTTTGTGAGATGTTTTTTTAAACGCTGGTAAGTATTGTTTTAAATTCATGTCTTTATTTTAACTTTTGCGGTGACTGATTCTTAAGACTGCGGGTGCTGAGTTTTTAATAAAGATCGGTGAGTTTCGCGTCTGGCTTAAAAAGTAGTATCTACTACATTTTGCATTTCAAATTCCTTAGTTCATAAATCGGTTGAAATAGAAAGAGTTTTCATTAAAGTCGTCATGAAAAAAAAACTGGTTCACAGGAAGATTATTTTGACTTCATATTTTTAAGCGAGACACTTTCGGGTAACTTTTTGCCCGTGCTCCGGCGGTCGCCCTCACCGGCCACTCCCAGGGCCTTTCACAAACATACAGTCAAGGTGACGGGAGGTCCCTCTTGTTTGTCCCGAGTGTTTGCGCAGCTTTTTTTGGAAAACTCACATTTGGCGCTGAAGTAAATATTGTGACAATCTCTGAGAGGACGATACAAGCCGCACCGGGACGCTTCGCTGTATTTATTTTCATAGGTGCGACTATGTGGGTCAGTCGTATCGCTGATGTGTATGGTATAACTTCATGCGCAAGCAAATATTTGATCTTTTAACTTTTATTTGGCTCCGCGATATTCTTTTTAAGTCATAGTTAGGTAGAAAATTCAAGAAGATGAACTTTGAGTTGACAAATATAACGAGACGTCTTATCTTGGAAATTATTTTGGGTTTGGTTGGTGCAGAAATTTTTTACTTACTTATTACCTAATAATAACGAAACAAAAGGGGTTCAGTGCAGCAAGTCACCACGCATTGCAAGTTCTCACTTGAGGAAGTGTTTACGCTGGTCTCGCCGGCGTCGGCATGCAATCCTCACCTCGCGCGCACTAAACAGCTCGGTTCGTACAAACAAACCCTCTGTCCGCCAGGTGGACGCAGCCAGCCGGAACCGGCTGTTTACGCCGGCTTTACGAGCCGCGCTAACATCACACACCTTACGACCATGCAAGGGCAGGGTTAAAATAGATTAAGGATTAGCCTACAAAAAATGAGCAAACAAAACGATGTTACGACGACTTTAAAGATGCTTAATAAACTGTGGTAATGTTGACATGAGGACTAGAGTACATTTTCTAACCATCCTTTAAAATAATTCAAGATGCATTTAGTGACTAACAAGGTTAAATTTGAGTACATAAAGGCAATTCTCCGTACTTATTCCGGTCTACAAGTTTCCAACAATAAACCCTCGGAGACTAGTAATGAAGACGTGGCTTATCGAGGACTCCGGGATAAGACGAAGGTGTCCACGAAATCCTGTCTCGAGCACATAAATCTACTGCTTGTGAGCTGCGAACTTCGCAAATTGCGCATTTACATTCGCGTCATACGCGGCGTCGGCAGGCCTAAGCCGACGCGCGCGCCGGACTCAACTAAACTGATATTTATGGCCGAAACGCACCTCTTTTGCTTTCAAATTATAAATACATGTTTTTGTCTGAACTGGGAACTACCTTAAAGTGGGTTTAGTGTGTATTTGTGAAGATGTAGCGCGTTGGTGAACGGATTTGGTTTAATAACGAAGTTTTGACACACCATTGGTAGGTACCTAAAAGTATTTTTTCCTTTTGCTCAATATTACATAGTAATAATTCTACAAGTAACATTTTGAAAGAACTCTCGTACTGTACTGCTTAATGTAGAATTGATCATGGTTAACGATACAAATGTTCACTTTTGGATATTCCCCTCACACGGCAATCGCTTAAAGTAAAACCTTTTAAGAAACTCAAAAAGAAAAATCACCATGTTTATGACAGCATTCCCAGCAAATTTGCGTACGGGGAAATTAAATGTGCTGCCATTAGTTAGAACCCTCTAATATTCGCAGCAGCACTGTTAGTGGATGTCGAAGGCGATCGTGTTCACTTAGCGTTTGCAATAAATCTCGTACCGTGCAAACGTTCGTTAAATGAGAGGTGCCCGATGCATTACGGGACATCAAGGCGCTCTTCACGAATCATTAGGGGCGGGCGTTTTGAAAAATGCTCCCGGTACTAAAATAGACATTATGTAAAGTGCCACAATTACCGTGGTGACTTGTGAAAAAGTTGTGTGCCGCACTCTCTGCCAGGGATGCCGATTGCCCGCCTGTCTTGTTTTCTTCTTGTCATACTTGAAGGAACAGTCAATTATTATTTTTATCAAAGTAAGATTAAGAAAGATTTTTTCCGTCTTTTTTTCAGACTCACTTCTATTGAAACTTAAACTAATCATTGGTTAAATTGATCATAAAAATGATTTAATAAAAGGCAGCTCGATAAAATGGTAGAATATAGAATATGAAACAAATTTTGTACCTAGCAAGTGAAAATAAAGCAATACGATTTCGTTACACGATATTTATTGGAGTCACCGAAAACTTTATAGGAGTGAAACACATAGCACCCCTCTCGTATCGCAGATAAAAAACACCAATGACATACAATTCCCAAACTTACACTTGTGGCCTTAAATTTCTCCCAGCATCAATAAATCCAGTTTTATTGCTATGCAACCGGCAGCCCTACGCGGGGTGAGTAAAAGGTGGCGGGAACACGTAAGACGTCATTTAGCGTTTGGAATTAACATAAATAATAACGTCGTCACCGCGTACCGCCGCGTACCGCCGCCCCTGCCCCGATATTGCGTCATTTGCCGTGCCCTTTATAGCCGCACAACACTTAACTCCAAATAAAAAAGTGTTTTATAAAACTTGGATTACGTGCCGCGGCGATGCTTGCCGTTTATTGTTTGAAGTAATTTTAATATTTTTAAATAATAGCTTACTGTTAATCCATAATGCTCGTCTTAATTGTGAAGACTGCGTGGCCAAAGGGTCGGCTTTATTCTCGGGAACGAATATAAAATAATGTCCAACCAACAGATTAATAATTTGATCATTGTGTCTTGGAGGAGTAGTCTAAATACTAGCTCTTTATTTTTTTATATTTATTAAGGTTTTTCAAAGGTATAAATTATTGATTCTATCGTATTAATACAAAGAAAAATATCACCATTGTCTTTAAACCAAATAATTGCCATAATGAAAACTTTGGCAAAAATACAGAATAGCATCGGCGACGACACTCAAACATTCCAGTTTAAAAGGAAGTCAGAATGTTTTAATAACAACAAAAAGATACAAAGCCACCATTACATTTTTATTACTAGTGAAGACGTAAGAAAGCGGTCATTTTTCGCGCGCCCGTTTTTTTGGCTTGCACTGTAAGCACCACGTATTTTGCATCACAATTGTCTGTTGGAAGAAAAACCTTTTTATTTGCGTTTTAATGTTTTAATTTTAGCAACAAATAATATTTAATAGTGTTGTAAGGAACGGTGGGACGTTTGCATTGCCGTCGTCTGTTCATGAAAGAGCGCTGTTAAAAAAATATTAGGTGGGGAGTGACGCTTAATGTTTTTATTATAGTTATTAAGGGATACATTACCTAAAGTGTAAATTTAATAAGTATAGATACTTTAAGCATTGCCGAAAACTCGCTTGCAAAGGTTAAAGGGTTGCAGAGACTGATGATTGATAACGGCTACAATGACTTAAAATATTGCATTAATTTAGTGATTATTGATCTACCAATACCTTGGCTTCAAGCCTATGTGATATATTATTGAAAGTAACTTTTTGCGTGTACTGTATTATAAAGTGTCGGCGTTGTCGCCACGTCGCTGGCAGCCTCCATAAATATGGGCTAAGGTGTGTCGGCGTGGCTCCGTGACTTATGGTGCGGTAACCCCTTGGTTTTTACCAGATTAATCTCTCATGGAAATTGTTCTACATGAGGGTGCAAGATTGATATTCTTTTTATGGTTAGTTGAGCGAACGTGCGTAGGTACCGCTGTAAACGACTTTAGTACTTTGAATTATTTTCAATCAGTCCAAAATTGATGTCTACACTCACATGAAATAATGGTTATTTAATAGAATAATTCCCAAAGTAGCCTGTATCGATTTAAATGCTTTGTATTAGCGCAAGTCAGAAATAAAATTTAAAACAAATTTCGTTCTAAATACAATAAGTAGAACATTTAAACATTTGTGAAAATATAGTAGATACATTTAGTGATCTTAAATCTGCACAAAGAGATAAATCTTGTGCTTTGTGACAATCAACACCCCTCAAGGTACAAGGTATAAGAGGTAACTCAGCTTATTTAAAATTTTAATTTGTATTTCATATTGCTAATGTTGTGTGAGTCTTAACCAGTAAACCTGACTGTATAGGTGTTTTCCGGAAAACTGTAGAAGCGTAGAACATCGTTTGAAACAGTTTTTTCTGCAAATGGGATAAATGTTATCTCTTTGACAAGTAATTTTTTCTTAATATAAGCTCGCTGGAATCAACATTTCCTAACTGGCTACCCTGAGAAGAATTGTCAAAACATACTTAGGGGTTTAGCTTCCGCGACTACAACTATCTCTAAAGGGTACTTCTCAGATTTCGTGCAAATCGCATGTCCGGTTAATTATTTACGATTTTAAGTACGTAATGCGAACCAATATTTTTGTATGTTGTAGTTATAACTATAAGGTATACTTGCTGCAATAAGTATAGTATGATTATGGTTAAATCAATTAAAAAAAAAAAAAAAAACCGGTCAAAATTTCATTGCCTTCAGTGTCCTTTTTATAATTTTAAGCAAACACATTAAAAACAAGCCTCATCTATAAGCTTTAATTCTAAGTGGTTACTTTTCAAACCTTAGGTGTTTCATTAGGAATAAAACTTGATATTTATTTTATAAATATGTACTGTCCCTGACGTTCCCGAAATTAAAACAATTTTCCCAAAAAAAAAGTTGCATTACCTTCAGCATAAACAAACTATCAAAATATTATAGTTTATTTTAGTGCTATGGGTACAGCTCCCATAGCAACAGTCTCGCGCACACGCCGCCAATCCCCCGAGAATCAGTGAAGAGGATGAAATTTGCCCAATTTTCTGTAATGCTCGTGTAATTGTCGTGATTAGTGGTTTCCAGAATTTGTTTTCTAATTACCTTCATTTAAATTTAACGGTTAGTTCTCATCTTTTTATTTTGGAATTAGATTTAATAGACTTGTTGATATATTTCAATACCTAGAAACTTCTATTATAGAAATGGTGTGATTATTAAATGCGTAATATCCAAAAAAGTTATTAAATCTCATTACCCTCTAATACATTACCATCAATTACCTTCAGTTTTTCAGTTTCACTGAAGTGAAAGTTATGTAAATGGTTCTAAAATATAGATATTTAAGAAGAAAAGAAGAAAAGAAAATTAAGTGCATTATAGATATGACGCCTAGAAATCAAAGACTACAGCGAAAACGGTGGAAAGTGAATAGTAAACATTGCTTAGAAAACAAAAAGAAAAACAAGAAAATTAGTGAGGTGTTGATTCTTGAGCATCGACGAGTAATTAAAATCACTAAATAAATACATTATGATGACATACTAGTTTTTTTATTGATTTCCAGCTATATTTACTCATTACTTTCTTGAAAAATATCATTACCAGATGTACTCATTTCATTACCTTCAGCGAACATAAATTTATTTTATCAATATCTTTATTAATTATGTGTGGAATGACATATAAATCGCTCAGTAAATATAAATTTATTATAGGTTTGAGTTGACATCAGAAAAATAAACATTTTTTATTTTCTCACAATTGCATCCATTTTGCACGAAATCTGAGAAGTACCCTAAAAGGCGGTGGTCAGACACGATCTCAGCATAAAATATTTATACGAATGTTTCATACAAAACTTATATTTTTTCTATGGAGTGTTCGCTTTCAGCTTGCACCACACATACCTCATGCTGTATCCACGGATCGTTATAAATCAAAGCCGTTGCTCCTTATAAACATATTTCACGTGTCCTCTCTCTTTTAAAATTGCTTGTTTTATAATAGAAGATACTGTATTTCAGTAGTCTTCTCGAAGATTCATTTTCTAGTAACAATACCTATTATGATTTTTCAATATTTTATTTGGCTTATGTGGGTATGTATTTTGGACAGTGCGGCTTGCGCAATAAAATGTGACGAAAAATCATAATTGCTTAAGTAATTACTCGTATGTGAATTAATAAATGTATATCATAGTAATCGTTCCCCGATTTCTCAATGATTCCATCGTATAAATTAAAACAGCAATTTCTCAGGCTGAGGGTCCAGAGGGCAGGAGGTGGCGACAGGTCTCCCCGAGGTCCGGGTGCAGAGGTCCGGTAAGTGGGCCCGGGAATTATTCGCCGTAATTATACAGCGGCGACTTAACACGTGGCCAGCCAACGTGTTCGCATTCCGAGACTTATCAACACAAACTATTCTGTCAACTTGACGGAGGCTTACGTTGAAAGTTTTAAATGTTTCAGAATTGTATATATCTCCATGTTTTATTCTAGGCATTTTGTATTGAATACATGTACACTAAGTATAATTGTAAATATTACAAAAGCTGTTTTAATTTTGTTAAAATATAAAATATCGGTTTTTTTCACATGTAACTATTAGTGTGTTTTGTGTTTCTATGAAGGTGTCATTTTTAGTTGCGTATAAATCACTTGTTAAAAATAATTTACTTATTTTAATTGTAACAAATAACCATAGGGAATATCCTTCGGTCCCCTAATGTGAGCAGTATAAACAACAACACAAGAAAGCGGCGTCACAAGTTTTCGGCCGCGCCGGACTGTGCCGTCTTAGATTAAATTAACATTAGGAGGAAGTATGCTGAGGGCCGTAGGGCGGCCATTGTGCCGGCCTCTTGCTCCTTGCCGGCCCGCTGGCCGTCTTGCCCTGTGGTCTACGGAATCCTAATTAAAATTACAACATGTAAATTGTCGAAAATGTCTCAGAGCCTGTTTGATGTTTGTTTAAAAACGTTTGGCGCAACGTTTCGTGAATTGTTTTGTATTTATTGTTCTCTGAATATTGTACCTCTGCCGCCGCTGTTTGCTGCGCCTTTGTCTTGAGAACTTGAAACATGTTGTGTTTGTGTTTCGCTTGTACAGGTTGCTACACTGGTACTTACATGCAATACTAACTTCGCTACTACTTCAATATTTGTTTCTAACATTGTTGTTAGTTCACATTTAATTGAAGTCTAGAGTATTTTGTATTACATATTTTTATTTCAAAAGGAGTATAGTAGTAGTAACCTCTCACAAGCCATTACACGCACGGCTTGACCCCACTTAATGATACACACCCGCACTAATTCTCATCCCTTAAGTTTAAACCTTAACGCATATATCTCCTTAATTTAATAATTTCCAAGCATTTAGTTAAAGGCCGGCCATATTTGTCTTGGTCTAAAATCCGGCCTAAGATTAATCCGGAATTTTGTTAGTGTTGTCCGTCCCTTGTCCCTTGTTCGTGGACACAACACGTGCAGTGGGGTGACCACGCCGCGCCGCGCCCGCGCCCCGCCAGCGCCCCGGCCGCGTCGCGCCGTGCAAACACTTAGACATGGGTGGCGGACATAACACTATTAATTTTAGTGGTGGGTTTCAATTTATAATTTGAATTATTAATTACAGAAACTGGGAACATTAAGGGTCGTAATGTATATTATTGATGTGGACCAAGGAGTTTTGAATGTGTTTATTAAGAGTAGTTATTTCAGAATTTCTAATTTATGGAGGCAAATTAAGTCACCTAAAACTTGTAAGGAATCCAACGATTTTGGTAAATGGCTAAAGATTTTTCAATTTATAATCGCTTTTTTTTGCTGGATATTTATTTTAAAAGAAATACGAATTCTAATACAATTTTAACCTCTTTAAAAATGCCCCTTAAAAAGCTATAAATTAAGGTAAACTTTCCCCTTCAGTTGAAGGAAGTGATAGTATGTAGTAAGACAAACAACAACCAACAAGGAGGCGTTTGTATCGGAAACAAGTGTATTAAAACAAAAGTGCCGTAAGCCGTGATAGAGGACAGCGCTCACTGTCTCATGGTGCACAGTTCGCTAAGTGATATCAACAAACTACATCTAGGAGTCACTTAGCATAAGTGGTGAGTTACCTGAATACAAAGAGGTACATGAAACTGGAAGCGACATGGACGAAGATACAGTAAATGTCTTACTGTATTGGCAAATATATTCAAAACGGGGGGGTAACTATTTGTAGCTACAATTTTAGCATAAGCTTCAAGTTTGCGCAATTCGGCAGAAGTTTATTGAAAATTGATAATTGTAGGGCAAATTAATTATAATTTTGAGGAATGGGTTATACGAAGACGTATGGGTTACCGTGCATAATATTTATAACATAACGCAATTGTCTAGTCTTGTATCTTTCATGAAACGTAGAAACTAGAAAGAAGGACTTTCAAGATATTAAAAATAAGTATTGCGTATTTTAATATCATTTGTAATAAAGAAAAGGTGGAATGTTTATTATTGCTTACACTTGAAAGAATCTTATGCGATGAATTAACAATTACCAGAGTGACCGAGCTGTTCTTACAA
Source organism: Chrysodeixis includens (assembly GCA_941860345.1). Taxonomy (NCBI): domain Eukaryota; kingdom Metazoa; phylum Arthropoda; class Insecta; order Lepidoptera; family Noctuidae; genus Chrysodeixis; species Chrysodeixis includens. The sequence continues at coordinate 595,235 of OW796094.1, forward strand.
TAACACTTATTATTAGAATTACCTTACGAAGCCACTTCCACGTATTTCGATTCCATAACCACAACAGAACAACAGTCGTTACATAAATAATAATCGTTGAGGGGACACAACAAAACACCGTGTTTACCTCACGGCGCGCAAATAAAAATGTATCGGCGTCGCATTATTCATGACGCAACGACTTGATGCCCGCGACACTGTGCGACACAGTGCCTGTAGATGGAACACGTTGAAACAAATGCCTATAATATATATACAATTGATACTTATGTGAATAAAATTTAAAGTAATTAAAAAGTAGAAGATTAAAAGTATTGTACTACTTGATTGACGTATCATGACTTAATGTGTCAAGATCAAAACAAACCTAAAACAAAACGTCTTGTGTGCGTATGAAGGTGTCTTAGTCAAGAAGATATATGATTTAATAGTTTTCTCTACTAATCGTTCCGTCTCTATCTTAAAAAAAAACCATATTCTTAATCAAACAAAAAGGTGTTTCCGAATATTTACCCAAATTCCTGTAATCGAGTATTCTTCAATCCAAACTTCAAATACCTTTCCAATTCGATCTCCCATCTCCCCCTCGCTAAACCGCACAACTTGTGGAGTAGTTGTAAATATTTTTCTAAGAAAATCAAATGAGTTGTGGGGCCAATAATCTGCATGAGTCGGGCGCGGGCGGGCGCGGGCGGACGCATTCCGCTGCTTCCAACTATGCTGAATATTTTTAATCAATACAAATTAGGTTGAGGCACGAGCCCCGGCCCGCCCGGACGGATATACGCGAGCCGCACACTGCAACCACTGGGTTTCGTGCTGGGGAAAAACAGTTAAAAATCTAATTTTATTTTTAACATTCATGGTATGACCATTTTTTGAGCTACTTATATAAAGTGACAAAAAGAAAAAGTGTAACTTGGGCAATGATAATAAAAAGTTTTATCTAATCGTTCTATATAAACTAATAAAATTATATCTAATAAAATTAGGAAGCCTTATGTTATGTTCTTTTGTACTGCGAATATGAATCAAATTTAGTAATTTATATTCGTTATACTAGAATAAAGTATCTAATCATTCACAAGATTTGCTGTTAAATTAAACTTAAGTTAAACTATTAAGAGGGTTGAATAACTTCTAATTTAATTACTCTTTACGTAATAACAAAATCTTTCAATTAAAATAAATAGTAATTTTGTCCATAACACGAACCACACTAACCCACTGTGCGTTAGTCAATGTGCATACGATACGGGAGCATCTCGGGATAAAGTTACTTAACAAGCTGAAGATATTGATTTATTGGAGCGCTCAGCCCCTCAGGTATAACTTTGCTTATTTAGATAACGATGAGCGCTATACCTATTTATACACAAACCTACGCTTACTTATTGTTTGCGTTTTGATACACTCGGTATAATATCGGCTGTTTGTTCGTAATTTGTACAGCGGTTATACAAGCGATCTTACTGACTATTCATGTTTAAGTATTGAATGTATATTTGATATCTATTCTTTTAGGTTAGCAGGATAATCGTGTCAGTTAAGAAAAATTACTGACGTTTAAATAGCATAATAATTAACAGAAATTACTATTTCTTTTTCACACTTTTATGTACTTTAGTTGTGTAAGCAATAAAGGTACATTAAATAGCGATATAACAAAGCTTCGTCGTACTAACGTCTTGCGGCTCGCCAGTTAAATGGCAATCCTGTGTTACTCGATTGAAGTAAAAAAGTGGCAAGTTGTCCGGCGCGGGCCGCGTCCGCCGCGACCGGCTCGCAAGTTTGATGCGGTGACTGCGGTGAGACGATGGGAAACCTATACCTACCTACTCCACTGCATCTTTAACTTCATACATTAGATTTAACTATAAGTTTGGTTCGGTACCAGAGTCTTGCGTTTAGGGGAAGGTTCTAGATTGTAGCGGCTTGGTATCCGCGATTTGCTGAGTTGCATCTAATGACGAAATATGTGGACACGAGCGTATAGCTCACCAGTGTCACCAGTCACTTCCAGTACACCGCCTTGACATACACCTAGTGTATAGTTAGATATAACGAAGTATTGTGGAACCTGAATTAAAGCGTTTATTTCATTGAAGTCACTTTTCTTTTAATCATCTCTTAACAAATGTAACACGCACAACAAGATAAATAAATAAATTCTTTATACAGACCATCTTCCATTAGTCATTAAATTATGGTTGTCCGGAAAAGAATTTGCTCTTATGATTCTGTTATGGCATTATTTACACCTATCTGTGTGAACTATAGTAAAACGTGAAGTGTGTCAGCGGCGCGTCGTATCGGCCGGACGTCCGACTGATAGCGAAGTAAACAGGTTATTATTGCATTGTAGAGAGCGGGTGTGTGGCCGGTTGTACCTACGACGGTGGCGGCGGTAATACCTATAACATTGAACCTGCGTGGATATTGGATAGGTTCATCAGATATATTAGACGACAAACGGGTCTTATGCGCGATGTAATTCGATATTTCTTTTCTACCGTTTCTTCTAGGTTAATCAGGGTTAAAATGATTATTTGAATATGGATTATTATCATAAGAAGAGTAATTTAGACGCTCAGGATATATTTTGGGTCTTTCTCGTCACTTCGTCGAAGGTGTACAAACGACAAAGTTCTGAAAAAAAAAAAAATAACACGTTCAATTTTCTCTCAGTTTAACGTTTAAAGATAGAATTGACGTTGTTTAGTATAAGTTATTTTTTTACTTAATAAATATTACTCGTAGGTATAGAAAACTAGTACAAACCTTCTCAGTGCGGGCGCGAGTGACTTTTTACACGGAAGGTCAACAATTACAATGGTATTTTTATTTAACTTTCTCGATTCTACTAAGAACATCGCTATTATATTTTCCAGGCATGACTGTATCAATTACGCGTCGCTCGCTGGGTAATAAATTCCTTAGAGACCGCACAAGGGGTGAAAACTACGAGTCATTATGATATACTCGAGGGTAAGAAGTTGCTTTTTATTGTACCGCTGTTTATTGTAGGTAGTCTATTGTTACGAGAGTTATCATGCAAAACAAACGGTTCCGAAAATGTGCTACATCAAAATTACATTGAATTAAGTCGTTTTGAGATATAGAACATACTCGTATGGCAAGATAAAACCAATCTAAGGAGATACGTAAGCATGTCAAATCAGAAAACTTGCCTCTTTACACATAACAATTAAACAATTGAAAATCTAATTTTCCTACATTCCTCCTGCAAGCTTTACGAGTAACCACTGAAGAAAGTTTGGTTAAATAGTTGTAAAGTTAATCTCATGTAGCATGAGGTGTCGGAAGTAACTCCCCCCAGGGTTATGTTGGAAAGAGGCATCAGCGTGCGGCGGAAACGCACGGAGTGGTGCCCAACTGGGGCGCCTCGGACATGACGCGGTAAACGTTTCCATTGAGGCTTACAAGAAAATTGGATCAATGAAAATCTATTTATAAATACCTTGCTTCAATGTTGACTAGTGCAAATATGGACAAGTTGTATTTTTTAATAATGTGATTTTAATATAACGGTTTTATTGTCTGAAAATCTCTCTGTTGCTGTCTAGCAACAGAGCTAACTAGCTGTTACCCGCAACTTTGCTTACGTGATTTTTCGCTGTAGCTGCAAAAACATTACCCCCTCTGACGCAGTTAGTTAAAAATTCCATACCAAATTGTATTGAAATTGACTCAGCCGCTTGAGTGTGAAAGAGGAACGAACATCCGTCCACCCACTACTTACAAACTTTTGCGTTTATGTTAAATTTCACCTGGTTGACTCTGAAGAACAAAGCAACGTCTTATTAACCCTCGTATATGTTTAATGTAGATATATGTATGTTTACAAATTCAAATTGTGTATATAGTTATATTATGATGAATTTGTATGAAAGTTTGGTACCTCTATTAGATGGCATCTATTGTAACCCAAACTAGTTGCGAAGTTATTCGGGGCTCACCTACACACGCCATAAATATCACTTCACTTGGATACTCTCACCGTTTGCTTGTAACCGGTCTTACGCAACTTTGAGAGTCATCACACATACAAAACAGAAGGTTCAATACGAAATCTATTCATCGCTCCTAACGTTATCTACCTGAAAGTGCGAAACGTGTTTTGTTGCAAAAATTGCGCATTAGCTTGCGTTCTCTTTGCACGCACAATTAGTTGTTTCAATTTAGCTGTGCTGTAAGTAGTTATAATTTTTGCTCTAGTTAACACCTGGAAATTGCACTCAGTATTAAATAACGACCTATGCTTCTAGTTTTGAGGACATTACTACGTCAAATATAGATAGAAAAAAATAAGTGTACTAATCGGCCCAAATCAAGGAGTTATTCTAGTTTAGTTTCAATTTGTGTAGAGTGTCCTTTCCGCAGTTCAGCTAGAGAGTGGCGAGGCCTCAGGAAACGGCAGAACTTAGACAATAACCGTTGAGATTAGACGGGTAGAGGCCCGAGGTGGGCTGTAAACAATACATGCAAATTGAATATTAAGAAACGTTGATGTGACTCGGATTTATGTTTGTCTCTACCTAATGCTAGGTGGGGAGCGTAAGTTACACGTTATCAGCTCGTTAACAAGTGACTTCGGAAGGTAACTGTGAGATATCTACGTCAGTTAGAGGTAATCAGTGCGGGCTTAGATTCGAGAGACTCTCATAATTAAGGTGTTAGTTAATGTAAACAGATTTAAATTAGGTACTGGTTTGTTGATGGATAAGACTACAGACCTATATCTATCATGAAACCTTTTTGGAGTTAGGAGGAGTATAGAGCAGATATTTTATAACGGTTACTAGACTGAGTAGTCATAATAAAGCTAGAAGCTTTAAACAGCACGTTCAGTAGAGTTTCATGTACAACTTCATCTTGGAATAAAAAAGCATAGATCTAATATTCAAATGTTTTACATATTTTTAAACAAAGATCCATCTTAACGCGCGACATTAATTAAAACCAAAACTTAAAACCTCGCCACTCTCTCGTCACTGTCATCACAAGACAAATGTTCTGTTTTATCGCCTGCTATTTGTTTACGAGCTGCTATTTTTCACCACTAATCCTTTGCTTGGCCAAAAGATTACCACAACAGGGGTAGCGTTTTTTAAGAAACAATATCGACGACAAAGCCGCGACAATAATTCAGCAAACAATAAAAGAAAAAGCAATTAGGCTGTTTTGTTTGTGTCCGCTGAAGATGGCGCTAGTGTCGCGAACATTTTTCATTTTTAATCTGTTGTCGCGTAATTGTTTTCTTGAGGACGTCATTCTCGCTATCGAGAGTTTTTCACGGTTGACGGCGACTGAATGTGGTTGTGAGGATTGAGACAATGGAGGGCTGCTGCTCAGCGCTCAGTGACGAGGCAGACGAGAGACGCTAGACGTCAAGTAAATTGTGTTTACAATTAAGACACCCTGACAGTAAAGAAGCTGAGCTAATTTGTAATTTAATTTACATCAAGAATGGCTTGCCTTTTTAAAACTAACATTAATTAAACATTATTTACCTAACGCTATTTCAAAGAAAATTTAAGTAGTTATTACTCTTGAACAAATTATCTATTAGATGTCCTCCAACTAAGCTTAGTAAAGAAAAATTCCAAACACAGTTCATAAAACAAATAAAGAAGAGAGTCGCGTTCCTGAGCTAGTATTTTAATAACTTAGGTGCACATCATATATTAAAATACCTCTAGAAAATAAAAGTAGAGTCTGTCATGAATAATATAGCGATGATAAAACATATTAACATATAGAGGCTGAATACAAATCGGCTCATTTGCCCCACACTCACAGTAATGCTGTTCTTTAAAATTCTGAATATTTAGTACTTATTTCGATGCCTGGAACCTAAGTTTTATGAGACATGTTTTATCTTCCAAATTAAATGGGAACGTTGTTCTGCAGGATTTTGGAGAGGATGGGGTGACTTTGTTATAATATTTGAGTTTTGAAGTGTGATTGAAGTTACAAAATGTTAATGAGAAAATATTTAAGATATGACCTGATTTGTGAACGATTTTCACTTTGATTAGCTTACGTTTTACAAGTCTATTTACGCTAGTGATGGTTTTTAATGGAGACAGCCATTTTGTTGCTGTCACTGTTTTATACACAATAACAATATAACTATATACCTACATAGATAGAGTGTTCAAATAACGAATTTATCTCACTCTTCATATTCTCCTTCATTTTTTTTATAATCCCACACTGAAATCTTTTTGCAACATTGTTAACTCAAACACTAGAAACAAGCTCTACAAAGTAAGAGTTTCAGGAATAAACCGGGCGGAATAACTCGTGGGAATATAAAGCGGTTGTAAACACACGGCGTTTGCAATTCAATTGTTACCTGAGAACAGACGGTGGCAGACGGTAGCGGCACGGTACTAGTATGGTAACGGAGCGGTATTGGTACGGTAACGGAAGGGTACAGTACTGTAGTGGGACGAAAATGGGAGGTAGAGAATATTGAAGAGCAGGATTTATTGTATAGTATAAATGAAACAGTTTGTTGTACGTTCACGTTGGTAAATAGTGTTGGATGAAGATGGAGCTTTGTATTTCCATATTTTATTGTAAAGTAAAAATGTTGCTCTATGTTAATAAGAAAATCATCTTCTTATTGACTTTTGATAGTAATGCATATTTTGATTGGGCTTGTCTAGTTTGATTGCTTTTTATTTACAAACATTACCTAGTTCTAAAAACTATTCAAGTAATTTAATATATATGTGCTTAAAACAAAATCATGAGTTCAATAAGAAATTGTTCGAAATCGCAATAATCTTGAGAGGAATTTAAAACATTTTGATGTTAATTACGGAGCTCAGTACTAATATGGACAAATTAATTCGTTTTATAAAGAGCTCTCAGTGAAGTGGCCAATAAACATTAAAAGAAAAAGGAAGTTTAAATATAAGATTTAATTACAGCAACATTTCAAGACATCATCAGTTTAGCCAGGAGTAAAGTGTTAACAGCGATCTTTCACGTAAATGAGATGAGCTGAAGTCAACACATTATTTCTCTCGGTGACTGCAAATACGTTGAGAGTGCAGTTTATTTGCTTTGCACCTTATATCGTCCGAGATATAAATACACGCGGCATCAGAGGTGCAGCTCACAATGTAGAGCACACAACATCCAACAATAAATCCTTTTATAATCACTGCATTGTATTTTAGTAAATCGCACTAAAGTATTTTGTATTTCGGATCGTTTAAATTACCCCATAAATACACGTAAACGATTCGCAACAAAGAGATGTCGCTGGAGTGCTCGCCGGATCCGAACAATAAATCTGCTGCAGCACAAACAAGAAATAACTTTCACGGCTGAAAATATCAAATGTAAAATGTAAATTTAACTACCTAATACGGGCTTAAGCCGTACGAAACTGCGCTTTAAAGCGCTGTTTATTTGATATTTGAGTGTTGTTTTTATGTTAGTGTCGTTGGTTCGGCAAATAAAAACGTCTGGTGTAGAGGATGCAACGTCGGTTATGAATGGCCTATGAGCGCTCCAACGCGCCGCGCACAGATCACACACGTGTTATTAGTGCAGAGGCGACACTCCGCTAATACTAGACAGGGCTACGGTATTAACCTATTTGAGTTATCGGTATAGAATTTACGATTATCGTTACCTATATTTAACTTTATGCAATGCCGACTCGATGATCACCAAAAACTTTGTATCTGCACTGATACTAAATGTTAAACTTTTATGTAAATTCCTAGCAATCATAAATGTTATAATCATTATAGTGTCGATATTTATTAAATTAGCATTTGACTGTAAAAAAATATTATTTAAGCAAAATATTCGTGAATACGTGTAGAACATCTGATCGCAAACATATCGTTCAATGACGTGTCGAGTCTTTGGATAATATTCTTAACTAGTCTACATTGAGTGTCTCGTAGGTGGCGTTGCATTTCAGGCAGTTTGCTTGATATAAGGCACGTCGCCGCCCGTTATTGCTCCAACCTACTTATTTATAATTGTCGTTCCATCCACCATCACAAGCTGACCTTCCTAGCCCCCTTCAGTTCTAACAGTGTCTACTTTGACCACGGGAGTTTCATGAGATATGGGGGGTCTGGATATGATGGTGGAGATATGGCCAAGGGTAAGCTTTCAAGAGTAGCCAGGGAGGTCGGTACGGGCTATTTAGTTCTCTTTCACAGTGACTATTAGTGCGACCTTTATTGCGTTAGCCTGGCAGATGACGCATCGTTATGATCTTATGCTTATTTATTGTTTCATGTTGTTTGTGTGGCTTGTCTCCATGCAGATTTAAGTGGCAAAGGAACACGTAGAGGACATTAGAACTATCTAATAAATTGCAAGGTAACTCAAACGAGTTTTAAGTCTTTTACTAGAAAATCACAATAAATTATTAATCGCATACCTAGATTAATTTCAATAATTGCCATATATTATACCTAAGGATCGATACCGTTTATACCTAATCTGACCATAATAGGTAAGAGCAAAAAGGACGAAACCTAATAAAAATTTGCTTTCTGCGATTATCATCTATTCCAAAACTATTAAATGTAACAAACCCAATGAGTAGAAGTTAGATTTTCAAAATAAATTATTTAGCAGGGAGGTTGGGGAAGCCAGCAAAAGTAATTAGGAATGAATTTTAAAACTTGATGGTCAAATTCTTGATCAGGACTTAAGGTCTCAAGACACCACGAGAACTTGGGCCATTTTTTTATTCGATTATAAAGCGTAAAGCGGTAGTTACACAACGGCAAGAGTTACGAGGTTCTATAAATCGCAGTGTCACAGCTCTGAGAATTAAGTGGCACAGCTAAGTAGGCTTGGCAGTGCTGCGGCGGCCGGCGGCGGCGTGGGCGACACTCGCGCCCTGTGACGACTCCCGCTGACAAATATTTAGAACTACACCATCTATAGAGTGTTTCCTTACCTTATGCTAAAAAGTGCAAACAACAAAATTGCTGTTTTTCATATACTGAAAAAAAATATTATGCCATATTTGTTAAAGGCATGGGCAATAATTAGAGTTTTGGTAATGGAAAGCTGTAATCTTGCCATATTGCAATCGAAACATATGAAATTTAAGAGAATAGCAAAATATTATGAAAGTATTCGGAAAAAAAGATCAGACTCGAATTTTTTCGTGAACATCTTTGCTAAAAACGTATTATTTACATCATACAAAATAGTAAAAATAAATATGAAACATGCTGTACGTACACGAGTACGAACACTTTTATAACCGGACTAAAAAATATATTGTTAGTAGTGTTGCAATATCTTGCATAACGGCATGCATACCGGAAGATGAAGACTCCTCAGCGGGTGACCAGGTCGTCAGTGACATTCAGTGCGGAGCTCTACATAAAATGGGCAGGAATTATATTTCGTCGCTATGATACCTAAAAATGTAATACGAGGGTATTTAATATACCGCATCTAACGGTTCACTTCATTCAAATCTAAGCAAGCGCCAGTTTTCTTACTCCAAACTAATAGCACTTGTAAAGTCTTAGGTAGCGTAATTGGTTTTCCGAATTCAAACTTTTTATTTACCCAATAAAATCCACAAAGCTTATGTACTAAAGCAAAATATTCATCGTTTCGTTGCCCGCTTTTGTTTCTTAGGGGGAACCGATTAATTTTATTGGCCCAGCTAATTCTATCAAAGACTCTGCGCCGGTTTAATAGCGCACAACAAAATAAGACCCTTAAAAACTAATGTTCAGCCTTAAGTCCGCCGCAAATACCTCTTTGTGGCTCCGAACGATACCCACGCTGCCGTCGCTCCGAGACCTGGCTACACGGAATTTTCTTCAAGATCCCAGTATCAACTGAATTCAAATCTTATTTTGAAAGCCACAAGGTTCAAATTGTTTATATAGCTCGTACTACTTAAGGCGAAGTAAGACGCAGGCAAGATTAAAAAGTTCGAGTCGGTCGCGCGATGTCATTGTAAGTGGAAAATGAGTTAAATAAGGCAATACATTTTAATTAGGAGGAAGGGATCCCTTTATTCCTTACGCGATAACTCGCCGCGTTCTCTATTAATTGAATTTCATGTTTAATTAAGTCGAAGGCGAGTCAGATAATCCGCGCACTGATCTTGCCGTTTGTTCGGAGACCTCATTTAACTTGGTTTTGGCGATCGCAAGTTTTTTGAGCGACCGATACTGAGACCGCGGCCTACTGCGGAGCGCTTTATTTAGTGTTATCTGCTCTCTTAGCGAATAGAAGGTAATGCTTCAAGATTGTTCTAAAGTATTGTTATGTTCAAGGAGAATTATATCGGTTAATAAAGATTTTGATCATTCAGTGTAAAGAAGAAAATCTTGAGTAAAATATATTTATCTTGCAGTCAGTACGAAAGGAATTTTCCCGAATGAAAATGCCCTAACAGAAACAGCAACAAATAACTCCTAACCGCAGCTTACCTCCGTCAAAAAAATCAATGTATAAAATAACGGTGTTCAGTTAAATGTAGTGAGATAATCCTCTCGTAAGTGGTTCGCGTCGGGTCGACTCTCTTGCTTAAAAGATTAAAAACTTGGGGAGTTCTGACGCCGGTTCCAGCGTGCTCGAGGGCGCTGCTTGATACACAAGATCTGCCTCTATTATACACTGTTTATTCTTTTATTTCAATTGAAGAATAAATTGAACTTTGTTTGGAGAACAACCACTCGGTTTTGAGATCGTCTTTGATTTTCAGCTTGAATGAGAAGTGAGTCTTTGAGATTTTAAGTGCATGAATTACTATCTAAGTCAAAATATACCAAGTTGCTTATTTTCTACAATATGAGTGAAAAATACATTCTCTTTTAAGATGTCTGACGCTTCAAGCAAGCCTCTCTTCGTCATAATGTGTGATCCGATTAGTTTCCATGTTCCGGACTATCAGTCACGGGCTAATTTCCTCAAATAGGTATAATGATAGGCCATATTCGTCCATTAAGGTTGGCTGTGTGTTATCAGCCAGTGCTCAAGGGGTCCCAGATCTTGGGGGTCTAATTGCCTGCCCTCAGAGCACCTCGTTAATATTAATTATGACGTGATTATATCTTAAGGTAAGTAATATGGAGCTGTTCGTGATCACAATATTGTTTTGGCTTTAAGTAATTTATTTATTAGGGTTGATTGAATTATAATGTCTGTTTTGTAAAGTTTAATGTCAGTAAAGATTTTTTTTAAAGATGTTCATTTTTTTAACTTTTGACAAACAAATTGGAACAAACGTTTTTGTTATTGAAGTCATTAAGTATACTTATCTGTGCAGTATTTAACATGAGGTCATTAAAATAATGATAACAGCCAGATTTTGTTGATAGAAAAAGTGCACGCATCAGTAAACGTCAGCCATTTTGTTTAAACAAGTTTACGATCGCATCGTATCGGCGCGGAAGCAATTAAGTCGACTGTAAAGTTTTAATACTTTGTGAGTGTAAATCATGAGTGTCCGTCACACGATCTTGAGTGATGGGAGACTAGTCGACAGAAACAATATTACAAGAAAATTATATTATTTTTAGGGTTAAGGTTCTGTATAAATAAAGTATTGTTTTGTAGTCTTAAAGATTATGATTAAAGAGCCTGATTTCCTCTCTTATTTAAATACCGTTGTTGATACGAGTACTTTTATTTAAAGAGCACATTTTATGAAAGAAATTAATGTATTGTGGTTAACTGACACTAATCACATTGGACATTCTTTAAAATATTATTGCTCTTACATAGTTGTGAGAATGCAAGCAGCAATTATTTCAGTCAAAGAAAAAATATGTTGTTTATGTTTGATCCTACGGTACCCCAAGTAAAAGTGCAGCCATAAAAGAGTCCTAAGCATTAAAACTTGAAAGTTTCCAATTTCGTGCGTTTGACCTGATTAACAACGACACAATCATTAGTTTACTTAGTACACAAAGGATGTAGACCCTCCATACATAAAAATAAACTGTAATAAGGAACCTGAAGGTGCATTTCACGTTGTCTCAAAGTTATGGCTATGAACGCACACCATAGTTTTATAGAGCAATTAATTTTAACAAGTCTATTAAGTATCGGACGAGTTGCAGGGCGGGTGTCGACAGAGGGCGCTGCGTGCGGTCAACTTACCTCGCCTTTATAACTCGGGGATTCAATTAAACTCTCTGTAAATTATACAGGGGATAATACTGGAACGATGCACAAGTAATTTTGATAAGGAATACGAAGAAAGTAGTCAGAGGAGTGTTAAATATTGTTGTACTTTTCGACTATTGGTTCTAAACAGTTTCATTCTGGTTCTGTGTTGAAAACAAAGATTGTCCAAAGCTCTCCATGTTCCTACTAAGTGTAGGTACGCTTTAGGCTAATTTCCAAAGAAAGGTCCCTTCGAAGTTACCCGTAGCCCGCGGGGTCTGGTCGCTGCGACCCGGTCCAACACTAGGTTTGATTCGATCGCTAAGATTTATATGTTATACTTACGGATAGCAATGCGATCCGGCGACGATACGGAATTGTGTTCTACATGTTTCTGTAATCAGCGCACAATGGAAGACTTCGAGATGCTGTGTGGATTTGAATATTTCAGGTTAAAGTGTTTCCAAATCCTCAAAACGACTGCTTTTTTTCTAGGTATTAAATGGTTTTTCATTGTATTAAAAGGTTGTCTAATTAATATGACGTATAAATATATGCCTAATTTACTATTGCATAAACAAGCAATATTGTTATATTGCTAGTGGTTATGCTTAGTTAATAACTGTTTAAAAATATTTTTCTTATCTTCACTAATTATAGTCCATAGACTTGTTGAAGATAGATTTAATTATGCTCAACTATGTTTGGTATTTAAATGGCAATACGAGAAGCACTAACTAAGGCATAATAAAGTGAAAGCATCGTCTCCATAGCTTTATTAGCGCGCATTGTCCAGCAAGAAAGTGTTCTCCGGGGAGCAATAGAGCGCCTCGGGCGAGGGTGACCACACTCCTTTATCAGTCATCCGATCCGATAGTGTGACCACCCGTCCCAAGTCTTGCCTCAAATTGTGTTATAAATCGTGCATCTATCGGACACTGTCTCTAATTAACCGTTAGCGGCTAAGTTTTATTGCCGGCCGGCAGTTTCGGGTTATCACGATTTAAGTTTAAATTGTCCGCCATATGTGTAGTTTGGTGTCGTAAGAATTATCGTTTTGGGATCTCTGCTTGTAATGGAGTGCCGTTTATAATGTCATACGTGTTTGTGATATATTGTTTGTAGGCTTCTAATGTTTGGCACATACGATCTTGTTATGTATACTCTCTTTGACAATAATATGCTATAATCAATTTTAGGCACCGCAGAAAAGATTATCTAAATACAATTGTAGATTCGTTATTATAAGCTAAACGAATTACACAAAACTTTAGCTAAACTAAAGCGATGTCGTTGTCCAGGCTTGTTATCTCCGCCATCACAAAACACTGAACATTATTCAAATATTTGTGAGCTCCATTGAAGCGGGACAAAGTAAATTCATGCAAATCGACGTATTTGCAAAATGAAGTCCTTTAACACCAACAAAAAAAGCTTTTAATAATAACAAAAAAGGAGAGTACGGGCGTATTTTCCTGTGAACGGTGAGGTATTTTCCCCTTAATTTAATCAAATCATGGACTGTAGTGTATTTTTCTGAGTCATTTATTTTTAATTTTGAGCGGCCATGTTGCTCGCGCCGTGCTGCTGGCGGCATCAGCTCCCCGTGCGAACTTCATTCATATTGTTTGTGTATATTTTGTGATTGTCGGAGACAGTTCAAGGCGTTGAACTGGCGCTTCTTGCACCGTGTGATTTTGAAAATTTAAACTTTTTGATATCTACTGCCAAATATTTTATTCACTTTTCATTACAGCTATGCATCAGTTTTCTATTTGAAGCAATAGTAATCTGTTATTGGTAGGTATTTAATTAAAACAAGCCGTAATTTAAAACAAATATTTAAAAAACGCGTATAAAATATTTTGTAGGTTTCTATCATTTCGAGACAAACAAGTATGGCTAAGCCGTATTAGTAACATATAAATGAGTCCCGGCGTCCCTTGCGGTTAATATGGTAATATATTGACGCATAAAGCATCATTAGGACGGCAGACATCGTGGTACGATTTAGCAGTAGAGGTGGAGGCGAGGTGCAAGATTCTTACCAAAGAGTTCAGAGTAGTTGTAGGGAAACGGTTTTTAATATAATGACAAAGTTCACACTGCAGTCCTACTGTTACTATTGAATGGATACTGATACTACTTATGAATGGAGACATTTCTCGGACTTGCAAGATTGAAATGGAATTAAGTTACGAGTTAATTAGATTTTGAAATCGGCTATCGTTACTTCAAAGTCATAACTTACTACAAAATAAACCTTTGACCTACATGTGATATTTGTAAGAGGATTATGCATTTACCATTTATCATTTAATTAACGTATTCATATCTACAGAGTAGCGTAATTATATTGTCTGTTTGTTTATGACATACTTATCAGTCGATAGAATAAATAAAAATAACTTACGCGAGTATTATCGTAGTTGTAATACTGCTTATAAACGTATTAAGATAACAAGTTGATCTACTTTAAGACCACTTTCACTGCCGGCCCCGTATCTTGAGCGCGTAATCATTGCATGTAGACGACTATTTTGAAAGCATATTAACGCGGTTTCCGTGGTGTAGCGGTTATCACATCTGCCTAACACGCAGAAGGCCCCCGGTTCGATCCCGGGCGGAAACATAGCTTTTGCAGGTACAGTATCTATTGTTATGTCATTTATAGACTAGATATTCTGTAGTGTTAGTATACTTGGATCTTTTAGCCATCAGTTTCCGTGGTGTAGCGGTTATCACATCTGCCTAACACGCAGAAGGCCCCCGGTTCGATCCCGGGCGGAAACATAGCTTTTGCTCAACATTATTTTAGTTAAAGTGTTTTCAAATCTTTTTACATCTAAGTTACAAATTCCATACATGTCTGAGGATAGCAAAAAGAGTGAAGGAGTTAGTATAGAAACATGGACAAATATTATTGGTAATAATTATAAAGAGTTTTTAGATTGATTTTAATTTGTTTGTCTTCCGCGGTCTACTTAGTACAAGGAATGGATGGACGAATACTAAGTATTGCACCAACACTAAGTATTTGGGAACAAGGCAAGGAGCAGAAGAGGATGCTTCGATATTATTGTTCAGCTTGTTCGATTTCTTTGGTGTAGATAAAACTTAATGAATAATACATATTTATCGCTGTGTAATACAATATGTAAATTAACTGTAGAGACAGGTGCCAACGACGTGATATAATTACTTTGCGAATCTACTGCGTAAGGTGAGCCATTCGGTCTGTCTGTTTTGTGCCGATATCATAAGTTTCCGTGGTGTAGCGGTTATCACATCTGCCTAACACGCAGAAGGCCCCCGGTTCGATCCCGGGCGGAAACATAGCTTTTGCATACTTTCCTTTTTTTTGTAATTTTTTTTTCCTGAATTTTTCAATAAAATTAGGATGTATGGGTATTAGAATTTAATCTAATCTAATGTTACTCTACATGTCTACATGCTTTGTGTATGGCATGCATTACCGTTAGCAGATTACTTTCTCTTTCTTATAAGTTTACTATGAGTTCGAAATATTACAATACAACTGGCAATTACTTAAACTAGAATGTATCCAAATGTCACCGATAACTGTCGTATAATAAAATGTAAGTGTTGTAGCTGTCGGGTCTCGGTGGCGGGCTGTGTTTCAGGTGGGGCCCGCGGTGATATATCAAAGTTTGCAAGTTAACGGAGTGCGAGGTGCGATCCTATGAGTTATGCCGACCGCACGCCCCGCGGACGGCGGCGGCGAGGCATGGGAGCTAGCGGTACTGTACAGCGTGGTGATCTTCACGGATCCTTTCTGTATGCCCAATTTATACAAAACTTGGAAATTATGGTATAGATCGTAGCGTCTCTCAAAATATTGTTTTCAGAATTCAATATTATCTTATCTTTTTAATTATATGTGTAGGATTTATACTTTTGACAGACATTATGTATTGGCAGATTTTTAGATTTTTAGAGTCTACAAAATTGTTCACTGTAAATTCGACTCGAGTCTTAAATTTATCCACAATTCGAGGTACACAATGTTAATATTCGCTACATCTTCTAACTTAAAGTGGCAGTAACCAAAACGCATATATATCGCGTCGACCTGTCCCGTATAATTGAGTTACCGCGCTAAGAAACTGAAACGGCTCGCGGGAGAATACCAGTTCAGATAACTAACACGTACCGCGCGCCCAACTACTGTATTGTCTTATTGAAATGTTGTAAATACAGATGCTTATGTTGGGTTAAAGTAATAAAATACGCGCATTTTGTCCCACTTCAGATTTGAAGTAAATAATTATTCAATTGCGTTGCGATTAAAAAACAACAAACTCGATAGTAGAATATTGGTTCAAAAAAATAAAACTGAGACGCAAATGTTGCTTTTTGACCACACAGCAGTAGCTTCAGACGGGAAATATTAAAAAATCAGCAAACTTTCATTCGATATGTTACTAAATTTCTTGTTTCTTCTTATTTATTTTGTTCTTTTCCTTATCTCATACATAGTATTTATCAATACACTTCCGCTAAACATTTCTTTGGAATATCTGTTGAGTATATTCCCCTAATCCCCCACCGTGCAACGGAACCTAGCACACAGACGGACAAACGACACGCGATAGTTATCAATACGGATTATCTGTGCACCCTGTGTATGTACCACACCTAGATTAGGGCTGCCATACTCAAATAAAGAACGCGAATACTTAACACACGTATATAAGCGAAAAAACCATTATTTGGAGAAAGAGTTTGCGAAAATAAAGCTACAAAAGTTATGATAAAATTTGGTTCATGCAACCCATTCTATTTATGATCATGATCTAACAACTGTCAACTTACGACAATGTAAAAAATTATAGGAATTTTAAAAGTGGTTCATATCATAAAGCGTGCTTTCTTCATCGGAGATAAAAACGCGAAGGATTAAAAAAAAAGCTTTTGTTAGTAAATCTGACCACCAGGTCCAGTTCACGTAGCAACCCTGGCCAAGCTACGGGGGGTAAAAAAAACACGTCGGAACGTGACGTGGCATATCGATGGCCGATGTTTTCCTGGACACAGTATGTAGGTGATAGCAATAGGGATCAAATAAAATTATATTTGTGAAACATTTACCAGGCTTAATCATGCAGGAAGGATAGAATCACTTACTCTATGTGTGTATTAATGAAAGCTTCTATTCTCCTACGCGTAGTTACTTTCCTTTATCGAGTCCAATGAAATTGGCACAGGAAGAAACTATTTGCTGATCAAATCAACATGTCTAGGCATGTCCCGACTGCAGTGACTTCTAAAAGAAATCTTAATTTTTTTTAGTCTCAGGTTCTACGAGAAATTGACGTTATTCCCGTAAATGTGATAGTTAAAGGTCATCAACACTCAAGGCCTACTAAGATATCACTAAAGTTTCGTGACGAGCGATTTCGATGGAACAAAAATACTAATATGAAAGTTTTGTCCGTTTACGGTCGTCAGAGTTAATCGTGCCGTTTACGAGGGCTCCCGAGTACCAGGGCGCAATGATAAGGTGGAGGTAACGGCTCCACACTGCTGATTGATTTGTTTTTATGGAGCCACGTTTATGGCAGTTCGCAAGTCTCCGGCGGGGCCAGAGGTGTGCTTATGACTGTTTTCTTGCTAAATGTCCCATTTACGTGTTCCGGTTATGGGTGATTGGATTGATCTGATAAGTAACGATAATGTTACACTTATCGTATTATTAATTGTTATATAGCACGAAATCTTCAAAGAAAATTACTTAGCTAGTAGTACGAGTACTTTGTTTAAGTTTCCATCTGGGAAATTCTCAGGGAATCCACAAACAAAACTCACAATTAATTTAATTTATCTTGGTTCCATGGAACAGCTCTCCTCCATATTCAGTATCGGCTTAAGCTATTTAAACCAAATTCTTCGTGACTGGCTATCGCAGTCGTCATCAGTACGGACCCCTAGCCACAGAACTATAAAATTGTCGAATGCAAACAGTCTTCTCGCACATGCCCTGGCCAAGTATCAATTTGTTGAAGTGAGCTATACCAATAAAGAACTTTTTATTCTCGCCATATTCCGCCCTCGCTCCCCCAATATGATTACGTTAATGATCGTTATTTTACGAACTAATTAATCATTTATCTCTCCGGGTGATGGCCCTGAGTATTGTAATAGGATTGCTCGGATATTGCCAATGTTAATGAGATAATTACAATTTTACTTAATTTTATGCTCGGTAATGAAATATTAAGGATTTTATTTCATTGCTTATTGTTGGAGTTGTATGAGTTGTGATACCTTTAAAGTGACTTTAATGTGGTTAGGTTTATGTGAGTCTTCATTATGTCTTTTGGTAAGCGCCAAATATATTTTTTCGATGAAAGTAGCTAGTTAAATGGTTGATTTTATTCATTTATATATCTATTATGATTAAAAGGTTTTGGTGATAAGTTTCTTTAATGCTATTTTTATGTATCGTACTGCTTCTCATAAACTGTCTTAGAAAATTTTGCTCTAAGGAGATAAAAAACTTCCCTTTGTTTTACTAGTGAACAAATGTGGTTTACTATCACTTCAGTGTCGTACTAGTCTTGTCCTGCAAGAACTATTCGAGTGGAGCAGCCCTAAGGCAGTTTCTCACGTCCGATCAATCGCGGCCTCTTCCTGCCCACTGCGCTGTCGCACTAATGACTAATTACGCTTGTACAATCCCTCCTTTACACTATACCACTTGTATTACCGGCCCAACTTTCTCAACAACCTATTCTCAACGTTATATCCGAAGCTCAAAGCTGAGATTACATTGCGGGCTTCTATATTAAGACGTTTCCTATTCACGGCGGCTGGTGTACGCTCATTAGGTACTTAGTGCTATTGTGGAATAGTTTTCGAAGAAACTTGGACTTTGTCTCGTAGTTTGAAGGTTGGCTTTTGTGTGCAGACGTCGTAAGAGTTAGGTCCTGAGTAAAGTCTAGGTGAAATGCTTCCTGAGGAAAGATATCGGCACGTAATGAGTTGAGTGGCATTCAAAACATCGTTATCTTTGTTCGCCGCAGGTCTTTGTGACTGCCGAATTACTTATGTTCTGTGCTCGCAGAATACTGAGTTGGGACGGGTTTAATTTTATAAAATTGTGATGTTGTAGCTGTGTTACGTAAAATGAGGGGGGTTTTGTTTTGTTATTGTTGGGTGTCGTATTTTACTTGGGCTTATTAACTTGTAATGCTGTGCTTTATGCAAATTCTGGTTTGAAGGACAAACGAGCATGTTTGGGTGAAGAGACTTGAAACTCGAAGCCGCTTTATGAGCATAACGTTTAGTATCAGTATCAGTCAGGTTCAATCGGTTGTCACCGGTGCACAGCGGTCGCCGGCGCGTGCTCTTGTGATCGCACATAACGCGCCATGGATTACACCATCATTACGCCGCGCGTATTAATTCATGCACATTAGTTCCTCGATTGAGGACAAGTGGATTACACAATGTACTGCTCACGTCTATTGAGATGTTTATGTAAGCTATTTAATAGAACTGTGATGAATGCCAAGTGTTTATAGGGATTCGTTTCAATAGATTAACGCACAATATTGATAATCCTATGATTTTGCCTAAGTACTACTGATGGCACGTGACGTGACCATGGCGTTTAAAAATTCTAGTTATATTTAACATCCAATAAGAATAGTTTGAGCGCTGTAACTTGTTCCGGACTGTTCATTTTGCAGTTGATTCCATGGATTGTTTTATATACCTCTATTTACATATCCAGTATGGTCTAAGAAGAATACAGAGAACCAAAATATAAACCATGCGCCATAAATGACATTATTTCGTAAATAATTATTCATGAATTAGTTTTCGAGACAGTGTTTTCGTCTTACGTTACGCTCTTTATTAATCTCTCTTAGGTACTCACCTATTTATAAACCGTCTTACAAGTAAATGATTACGGTTCTTCTTACACACCAAGAGATGACAACACAAACATTACCTTAAAGTTCCCACCCGTATCCATCCATCAATGCTAATTCGACCTCAAACTCGGTAACTCGATCACACCGGTGCCGAGTATTGTTTATCGATACAATATCGATAAGACGCCGCAGTCTTAGTCTAACGCTGTTAGCTGGCCCGAGCACAATCCACTTATCGTGTGTGATCCTTGTAAACAATTGAATTAAATGTCCTTGAGAGTTTGCCGTGTGCTCTCGCTTGTATGGAAATTATCTTATGATATTATCTTTTGTTTTATTATTATTATTCCTATCTAGTCACTGGTTCTTACATTTTCTTTAAATAATACGATTTTTTCTTAAGATTTTAGTCACCACTTCTGCTTCTAATGATATTTTTTTTAAACGAATTTAATCCTTCTATCGCGGGGGGTTTCACAGACATTTAATTTACATGCACAAACACACGCAGCCTCAGAACAAGCCTTTGTGGATCGCACAAATTCTTGTCCTACGCGAGGATCGAACTCGCGACATGTCGTGTACAGTGCTAATTTGTGGCTATCCGTGCAGTCAAATATTATCCTTCATTTGTTTTATTCACATCAGTACAGATTAAATTATCTGAGTAGGAACAGCAACTAGCGATGTATGTTCAGTCGTCTTAAATAATTTTATGTCCTTCAAATGTGTTCACGTGATTTCATCCATGACTGCAATTACAGTATACCTTGAATATACTCGGTATCTGTTTGCGGTAATAAATTAATTATTTATCTACTTAAGGATTGGTAAGGTAATTCTTATTGATCTCGGTGCAATAAAACTACTTTGATAACAGCAGTGTTTTCAATGGTATCTACTAAATTATTTATGACAACGATATGAACTACATTCGAAGTGAAATTTGAACGTCTCAAGACATGGTTTCCGTGGTGTAGCGGTTATCACATCTGCCTAACACGCAGAAGGCCCCCGGTTCGATCCCGGGCGGAAACAATTTTTTTGCAGGTACAATATCTGTTGGTATATTATCTACAGACTAGATATTCTGTAGTGTCAGTATACTTGGACCTTTTAGCTATCAGTTTCCGTGGTGTAGCGGTTATCACATCTGCCTAACACGCAGAAGGCCCCCGGTTCGATCCCGGGCGGAAACATAGCTTGTTTTTTGGAGTTGAAGTTATGCAGCAAGATCTGAAAACTAACAAACTTTCCATACTAATAATATTTAGTAGTCAAACACCTATTCAAATCCTGTTAGTCTTCGTGAACTGAAGCTAAACTCATAATAATCGCGGTATAAGTATATTTAATATTATTTAAGAATCGCTAAGTTAATTGAACTATTCATAATTTTTGGTCACTGGTCAAAAGTAATAAGGTTGCATAAAAAAAAACTTTTGTCTCCAAAACTTAACCAGTTGGTTTTCTCTTCAAATCAAGAACGCAACTCAATGCGCCTTACACAGTATCGCAGGTGACCTCAATAGCTATCATTCACTATACGTTCAACGCGTGTCATTACATAATTTCACAGCATTCTCCTTTCACTTCAAGAAAGTACACACAAATTAAAGGTAAGACAATCAAGTTTCCGTGGTGTAGCGGTTATCACATCTGCCTAACACGCAGAAGGCCCCCGGTTCGATCCCGGGCGGAAACATAGCTTTTTACGTGTCGTTTTAATTTTAAACGAAATAATCCTTAAAATTAGAAGGAAAATTTACGTAAGAAAACTGTCTTATTTTTTTTCTATAAAGATGTCAACAATTTGAGGATGTTAATGTATTGTTTATATTTAGATCTAAAAATAATTAGGATCCTACTCTAATCCGAAGTCCTGCCAAACCAATAAAGCCAGCTACACACAGCGCCACTGTAAAAACTTTACAGCCACCATAACTTGGTCCATTACGGTAACGAATTATGTGTAGCGTCGTTAATCCGGCAGATATCATCCTCATCTCCTTAGCAATTACAACTAATTGAATATTAAGACGAAGCGATTGCTTATAAAAGTCGAATTGCCGAGTGTAAAGGCCGCTTTATTGTTGGGTGACACCACCACGGAAACTGTATGCTGGTCAATGTACTAAAAAGATGCTTAATGACATTAATTACACTTAAAAAAGTAAAGCGTTTAATACGTTAAACAAAAGTTCAGCTTGTAAATATAGAACTCGTTTTCTAAGTAAGTTTGTACAGAGAAACTAGAACACCAGTGGGCACTGTGAGCTACTTGGTATAGGATTAATTGAATTCTGTTTATGTAAATGGTACGGTCAGTTAGATAAATCTATATTACACGTAGTATCTTAATCTGGCCGACAATGGCATAAACACGTTTGTTATCATAAGCCAGGCTATAAAGGAGATAAGAGCGGGCTAGCGGCACGAAAACACATAAAATTACATATTTCCGCGAATAACCACACCAACAAATAGGCTGAAGTCGTGACCTATAGGCGGTTTAGTTTTATACTGATCTACAGATAAATAATCCTGGCTATATTGTGGTACTTCCGATATTTTTCTTACAATAATGGTATTTGAAAAGGCCGTGTCAAATGGGTTGAAAGAGTTAAGGTAATTATAAAATAATAATTATAAACTAGCCTATATATGTTCCACTGTTGGGCACAGGCCTATTTCCATATAGGGAAGGTTTGAGCATTGATCACCACGCTAGCTCACTGCGGATTGGCGATTTCAGATTCCAATATTTAGAATCTAGGTTTCGTCACGGTGTTTTCCTTCACCGTTTGTCAGTAGTGTCTTAGAATAATTAAGAAAGTACATAATATTATAACTTTGAACAAATCACATTGGTACTTGCCTGTGCAGCTGGGGATCGAACTTGCACCTCGTGCATACAGATCCACACATAAAACCACAAGGCTACTACGAAATTGAGTTAAGGTATTTTTTGGAAAATATTTTAGTAGTTCATGAACAAGATTCGTTTCTATATAAATATATTTAAAAAAGCTAATAACCCCTTACGCGTCGTTGCGTTAAAGTGTTGTCGTAAATAACTTTCGGCGTCGCGTATCTCTCGCCTGTAATACATTCGCGTAGTGTGCGCTGCTCCTTAATAGCGCATTATCACGTCTATTAGCTATTCATGTTGTATTTACGATTGCTCTAAATGTTATATTTATTGCTAAAAATGTTATAATAATTTAAAATTTATTGCTTTGAATGTTACGGTGTCGAATGTGAAGTGACTTTATATGGCATAAAGTTTAGGTATGTCAATAGATAAACGTAATATTTACGTTCATTTTAGTGTCACGTATATTGTTAGAATTTATTTTAAATGTCTCATAAAATTAATTTATAAGGCTTTTCCGGTTCACAATAGGATAATTTGGGCTTGTCATAAGTAATTTCATTTTGGGTATTATGATCATTAGATAATTTATTTTCGAAAATGTGTCTACTAATCGTATTAAAAAAATATTTTAGTAAGTACCCTAAATACAACATCGACTTTTACTATCTAAATAAGAATTGTCATCAATAGCTATGTATGAATTTCAGAATTTGATTTCCATTCCAATCTCCCTAAAATCAACATTGAGAACCCCAAAACTAGTTTGAAGAAGCCATCGTCACGGCGCCTCCACCTCTAAGCCGACTGCGAATACTTTTAAATCACGTATCCGTTTATTTATTTACTCGCACGCGACAATTTACATATAAGAACCAATTCAATTCCGAGGCTCACGGCGTTCGCAAAGATTAAGGCTGTATATCCACCTCCCGAACGACCTACCCCCCCTCCCCCCTCCTGGGTAAGTAACTCGCGAAGACCATCCCCACATAATCCGTATAAATCCACTTTATATTCATCCACCTTAAAGGCCCCAATAAAAGTATCTTGTGTACTTTTTTCGTTGGAGTTAAGTGTGTTGACGATTCATTTGGGACTGTATTTCGGGATAGTACTCTAGGATGAGGACTGATGGTGTAGTCTACGGCAGACAATAACCCATAACTCATATAACGACAAGGTAAATAAAGTTCAGACGAAAATAGGAGAATCAACCATGGGGTAAATCCAAAGCTACGACAGATGAACTGACTCTACATAAGATTGACGAGACAATTTAAAACCTATTATTATTTAAGTAAAAGAAAACACAATTATATTTTATTAAGAAATACATCCAGCTATGCCAAGCTCAGATATTTTCTAATTACACAAAAATGTACCTGCATTAATATACGACGTTAAAAGCTTTGTATAGTAGTACAAACATCTTTAACCAAAGCAAGTAACGCTACCTATGTTTTGTGAACACCTCACAGTTACCATCTAATAATAATAATACACTGGTAGTTAAGTCAACACGGGAATGCTTACTGCAGTCCAAACTAAATGTATGGAGCCAATACAGTATATCACGGCTTATGACGTATTTGTTAAGTGGGAAGGCTCGAGGTGCATTTCACTTGGATGTGGTGCGAGATTGGCACTTAGGAGTTAAAAGAAAACGGTTCTTTTGTTAAAAAAAAAAATGATTTTTAATGGTAGGACTAGAGAAATTAATCCACCACAATAATATAAAACATAGTTTATAAAAATATTAGTTTTTAAATAGTGAATTCAGCATGTTATATGATTTTTAATTATGGGTATTAGAATTCTATAATTAACTTATAATGATCGGTTATTACATAGTTAATTGGTTCCAAAAGAAGAAAATATGAATTTCATATTGAAAGATTAACATCATGTTTTGTGACAACTTAAGTCACATTGCTTATAGCAAAAAATATTAGGTATAATAAAAAAAATCCTTTTAATTAACTAAAATATGAACCGCTCATCTGAATAAAACCATGTTTTCTGAGGACCTTATTACAGCAAAAAAATATTCCTTTCTTTTTCCTAATTCAATCATAGTAAAAGAAACCTATTTAATCAAAGTAAAAGAGGTTATTTGGGGTAAATACTAAGGCGGTCTAACCCTTAAATCTCTCCCTATGTGCATATACAGTGTTGCCATAAAGAAGGCACGCCGTCCGTCTGGCCGGTCGTGTTATCGCTGCCTCGCCTATTAACTTATGAAAATAAGCTACAATAACACTTTGTTTATTTTGCGTTATTCCATGCCAGGGAAATTTGTGATGGACCAAGACGCTGGGGTGCGGTTGTCAAATATTACATTCATTTTTTCATCTTTAACTAAATCGAGCGATTTTCTATTTAATTTTAATAGTGTTGCGATTTCAAGACAATTTATTTAGAAATTTCAGGACTACCAATATTATTTTATCCTGTATTAATTATTTGCATACTTTTAATTAAATTGTTCAGTCAGGTTATTTAAGTTATAGTTATA
Source organism: Chrysodeixis includens (assembly GCA_941860345.1). Taxonomy (NCBI): domain Eukaryota; kingdom Metazoa; phylum Arthropoda; class Insecta; order Lepidoptera; family Noctuidae; genus Chrysodeixis; species Chrysodeixis includens. The sequence continues at coordinate 620,691 of OW796094.1, forward strand.
GCAGCTGTACAATAGTTTATGCTAAATATCGAAAAAAACAAAAAATCTCAGTACCTTTCTCAACATAACTTTGAGCATCGCTTGTTAATAACATTTTGAAGAAATTGTTCGCTTTGTGTGTGCCCCGCGTTGGGCGGCAGTAGCCGGCCGGCCGGACACCACTCTAATGGATGTTGTCAGTGTAAACACAAGGGAAAAAACGACATACGAATGTGATTACATAAGGTTGTCATAACCGTTGTTCAGGTTCGTAGGTAAACACACAATATTATTGTCCTGGATTTATTCTGTTTTTATTTCAAAGTGTCTTTTGTACCCTTTCTCTCGGTAATGGTGGGTTATTTCATTTTATTTCGAATGATAACATTATCATTAAGTTGCTGTATAAACCTTTAGATATTTTTTATTTAGATGGTGGAAAAACAAAACATGTTTAAACGGCCCAATTTCTAACTTCTGTGCAGATATTTCTAATATAAAACCGTATACCAGAAAAACATAAATCATTTGTATACTAAATACAGTAGTCCCGAATTTTAGCTGTTTTGATTAAATAAACCATTACCCGAATACAAAAAAATCATAACATCACATTTCTATACATCAATACTCACAAAAAGAATCAAAGCCAACCTGCTTCATTGATGACTTAAGCACAAACTCAAGACATGAATCATACTCAATTGGAAACAACATCCCCTCACAAATAAACATCTACAATGCAAAGGGAACACTCAAAAATGCCCCTGACAAAAGCGCCGTGAAATCTTAGCCCACCTCATAAAACACGTGAAACAATATCTTCAACGCACCATACAATACACACACACGAAACATACACAAATACACCTAATTTGCATAGCCATAAAGTTCAAAGTTTCAAGAGTTACCAGCAAAGGTAAAGATGCAAAGATTCGGCTTTTCCTGGACCATAAAAGTATATTGTGCGTTTGTAAACGCTTGGCTGTTTGTCACCATTTGCATATAGATGTTTGCGCACGAATCTAAAAGGATTTGAATAATCATAGACTATCGTGAGGGGATCGGCAGGTGGATGTATTTGGAACCATTCCAAGAAAAGGAAATTAAAAGAGGGACACGGGACAACAGGTCTTGGTAACTCTTTGAATAAGTTTCTTAAAGTGGGGAAAGCGGTGACGAGTTCTTAGAAATAAATTGATTCAGTGTGGAAAAGACAAAAGAATTTCAAATATAGAAAATAAATAAACAAAATAGTTATGTTCTTTAGCAGCCAATACCTATAGGTCAATTAGAAGCTGAACTAATAAATCAATCTCAAATGAGGTTAAAGAAAGTATTGTGATATTGAATGCTACAATCGTATGGAAGTCTGTCTCCGGGGCTCCGGGGCTCCAGTGCGGCGCATCGTCGTCAGATCCGATGATATTCATTACGGTTTATCCGCCGGAATGAATAGAATGAAATGAAAGAGACGAGGTGCTGCCACCAGGGACGCACTTGGCATAGATTCCCCGTAGTACTGAAAACTGGGACAAAAGTGTATGTACTTTTGTATTATTTTAGAATTTTATCAAATTTATTTTAGTTTATGTAAATGTGAAGTGAGATTTTTCTTGTGCTTTATTTGCTGGGTGTTTTAGCGAGCTTTGTAATGTTCAAAATTATGTCTAGAAAAATAAAAAGTTATCTTCAAATTCGGTCCTCACCCTTCAGAACAATTTTAATCAGCCGATACTATCCATATGTCTGTCGTAGCAGATTACCATACCAACATAAACAGGCCAATAAATAAGCGACTTTTGTTATATTCACTCGTACAGTCCGTCCCGTAAGGCCTTGGCGGAGTAAAGAGGTCTGTAGTAGGCCGCGCACGTTCCTCCGCACTCCGCCGAAGCGCCGCCCTCCAAATTATATAAATACGCCATAAATACCCGACACCATAACTGTGCATGTGGTAATCACGACGAGTGTCACCATTACACTACTCCACTGCTATATACTATGAATACATAGCATACATTTGTGCTAAACTCTCGGATTAGTGTAGTCTAACCAGAAATGCTGATTGTGATTAATACGATTCTGAACGACTTTCATGAACACTGCTTCCTCTTTAAAAAACTTCTTTTGTCCATCTTAAGAAAATACCTAGTAGAAAAGTCATCACGCGCCCTACAAATAGAAAATGGTTAATATCTATTGAGCAATAGTGTTGTGCCCCGCAGTAGGATCTTATGTAGGCTGCACAAAAAAAAAATGTGTCGTCTTATTGGTGCAACGTTTACTTAAATAACTTACCTTAAATAAATATCAATCAAGTTAATAAGTACCTCAACTTGTTCAAAAACATACAACTTTTGGCTAACACCACATTCATCACAGTGACACAAATTCTAGAACATTAACTCGCTATCCAATCTCCTTAGAAACTCAAACCAAACGCAAATTCGAATTTAAATTTTCATTTCAATATTGTCGCCGTGTTAAATAAAATGATTGCGGGACTCTCGAGCATTATCTCAATGGCATGGGTACGGAGCCACCTCAGATGTGAGAGTCTCTCGGAATAAAGTGGCAAATTAAGTAATTGTATGCAAGTGTCCCGAAGGGGAGCCTGATTGGCCCAACAGATGCTTGCGACGCTCTTATGGAGTTACTCTCAGTGTTTTTTTAAGATTTTGTCTGAAGCTTTTTATACAAATGGAAGGTACTTACTGTTATGGTTTCTTTTTAGCAAACGTTTATTTGATGCGTAGAGAGGAGATCGTTTCTTGAGATTGGTTATTGTAAGTATGTCAAGTGTACCGAATAGCATAAAAAATTTAGACAATTCTATAACTAACATTTAAACAGATTTGACCAACCAGCGATGTGATTATTTGTTGTTACCAGAAGTTTCAGTTTTTTTTTTCAAATTTAGTAACATATTAAACTCGTGAACTCGTAATCTACTCTCAAACAAAAAAATAATATGAACTGCGTGAAGTATGACTATAGTGTTGTGTGTTTTTCCAATAAACAATACATCAAATAACGACTGCCTATGATTTGAATCTTAATCAAGTGTAGGAAGAATCATGTCTCGTTGGCTGAGCTTGTCGCGTCGCGTCGCTTGTCGCCGGCAGGTCCGACAGTTTCCAGTCGGAAAGTCGTGCGCTGCCGCTGACACGAGCCGTGTCCGGCCGCTGCTGGACAGCCTTACAATGTTTAGAATTGTCTAGATTATCTAATCTTTGTGTTCTAGTTCTACTACTGATGCTCGTTTTTAAAGAGTAGATATACTGAGTGTAATCTGTAACTGGTAATACCGCTTATTTAAAAAACTAATTATTTTTCCATTAAAAGCTTTCAAATTTTACTTTCCAACAAGCATAACTAAATCATTAAAACCAGAATTTGTTGAACACGATAGTTATTAAATCAGATTTTAATTTCACCGAGAATTAAGAAAACAGGTATTAAGTTTTAAAAGGCCAGGTCTATAAGCTTATCGGTCTGTACCAATGATTAGACATAGGTCGAGAGTCAGTGGTGTGTGAGTCAGATGCGCCTGTCACGCTCCGTTTTGCTGCACTCCACTTGTTTACTGACTCCGTTCCGAACTGTTCTTCCAAACATACTGAATGGAATCTGAACATTCGTATTGGTGAAAGCGACACTAACGTTTTTAATTTTCGTTTCAGAATGGGTTTGTTGTGTGCTCATGATTAAGATGCAGCTTTATGGAAATGCAGTATGTGAACATTTATTTGATTTATTGATGAACTTCGTTGCAATAAAATCAAAGGGTTTGATTTTATTTTGTACAAATTATTTGACATTATTGTCGGGATTAGGAAGCTTTCATATGCGCAAGATATGGTAAAAACCATATCAACAAAAATGGTTTTAATTAAGTTGACTGGTAATATTAGTTGGTTTATTTAAAGATCAATATTATTTTAATTGCAATAAATTTTTAAACAACTTGTATTCGGCATTGTTAGTTGTATAGCCACAGTATACTTAACAGTAGCCCAAAGAGCTTTCCAGTGATCTTTATTTAACCTTTATGGATGTATTGGAGCGAGCTGCGCTTGTCATGTCGGAGACTAGTCCCCTACATCGTTCTATCAATTAAACACGCCACTCAGTGAGTCGGAAACGACACGCGTCTAACGTCCGACGCACGCGACCGCTACCGGCCTTGATGACGTCGTATTACATATTTTGATGAAATCTGATTTCTTCAATATCTATCAAAATCAAAAGTTCTAATTTTGAGTAGGCCTTCTCAGGCACTTTTAAAACGTTACTGAGTCTAGTTGCGCGGTTACAAAATGTCATTCTTATGGATAAGAACCGGCAAGAAAATCCATTCCGTTTGTGAAATTAATGTTATCGGACTTCTTAATCGATAGGGATTTTGATAGAAGCAGTTGAGAACCTACATGTAGTAGACATGTTGGTTACATGTACTTAACTCCTTCGGTAATAAATAAATCTTAGATTCTATCTATTTCCATTTTCAAATTCTTCTTCTTTTTGTATGATTGATTGTACAACCTGGTCAGAGTTTAAGTTGCCTGTAGATCTCTGACATGGCTTTACATACCCTTGAAAAGTTCGGAAGTATGCTGGTTTTCTTTACCGCTTTAAGCAAGTGATCATTACTTTTGCATACGCACATAAATTTGATTAGTCATTGGTACATGGCGGGATTTGAACCTACAGCCTTTAACTTGGCAGTCCAACGGCCATACCACTTGGCTATCACTGTTAACAAATCCATTTCCATCGAATCCCTTCAACCATATCTAATACATCAAATCCTTCACTCATTTCGAATCAAAAAGCGCATACAGAACTATTCTTCTAAATTAACACAAGCAAATATCAACCTAATTCCTTTACACGTAAGAGTCAGTGATTCCTTTTCTAATATGCCATACATAATGCACCGTCATTGTCACATGAGGGATGAAATCAAACGTGACTGTGTCCCGTGGGGTGCAGATGTGTTTTTTACGCTCACTGGCCCGTTATTGTTGCTAACGTCATAATCGGACTAATCGATAGTGCTAAAGTCATGTGTGAACGCGTCAGGAATCATGTCTTGGAACTGAGTGGTGTCCGAGGCAGATGTAATTTAGGAGACGCTTAATGTTGCTGATTAATTTTTAATTTAGTTTTTGTGTTGTAGTTAAATTCTTATTAAGATTTAAGATTTATAAGACTTGAATACGTGTGCCAGTGAATATGTTTTTTTTTTTGTTGAACCTGACAACAAATAAATATCTCCCAAAATGTTTGGTACATATCTGAGGAGCCAATCTGTGTCATACTTCTTATAGACTGTCAACAGTGTCTACGTAGACCATACCTATATCCTTATATGTAGGTATATTCTTGAAAAGAAACAAAACACGCCGACACCTGCTGTGTTATCTAAAGCTTTCCCGTTTTTTCTAAGATAAGACATGTATGCGTAGTCCTAGCTCTTCAGCAAGGCGCGGGTCGTAGCGGGCCCAGCGGGTCCCCGGAAGGAAACTCGCATAAGTCACTGAGAGCGCGCGTCCGGAGCAAGACGAACGCCACGTGACCGAGGCAATTAGACTGCGTGAGGGATGAGGGCAGGCTGTACCGAGGTACCTAATTGGTATGCTCGTGTATAAGTATCTTTTATTTAGTAGGTTTTTAATATGTACCGCAATTTTTAAAACAATAAAATCAGCTTATATAACCTTCTAGATGCACACAGGCCTTTCCCAATCCGCCCATGTTCTAAAATACTCATCCTAAAATACTTTTTTTTTAATACAACAATTCGAAAACTCATAGCATCTATATCAATATCAATTTTGTGATAAGAGCTACAGGGAAACTAAATATTATTTGAATATTTCTGCTCGTTGTCCGATATTTCTTTGATGTAACAGTTAGTAACCGAATGCTATTGTAGTCCAAATGTCATTCAGTAGCTAGAAGCGCAGTTTCGAGGTATTCTCTTCTAAAAGCATAGTCTCGTAACCACGAAAACGTTTTAAGAGGCGGCGATAGATGTGGACATGATAATTCTCCGCCAATCAGTTTGATTGATTAATAACTGTTGTTGAAACGCGCGACAATGCGCGGTAATGCCGCCGATGACGGGTTCATGCGCCTTCTAATGTTCCATTACGTGGTTGTGTTGCTCCAGTTGTACGATATAGTAGGATTGTGAACAGACAGACTAGTGATGATGTAAATCGTATTTTGTGGATAATCGAGAATACCCAATTTTGTATACCCATAAAAATCGAGCACATTGTTTGATCCCACGACCACGGGAACTGTAGGAGAATCATAATTTCTCACGTGATGGAAATGAATGGTGTGTTGTTTTGCCTACTCTATTTTACAAACGAGAGCTAATAAATGTTAAGTTTAAATCATGTATAGGTATGTATGTATAGTACATTAGGATGAATACAAAATGTCCCTTTTGAAATTCCAATCACGTTGAGTCCAAAATAGATTGACATAGTGATAAATATCTATTTTATGACTGATGTACTATCTCGAATTAAAACTGCCATCTAATTGCCGCTTGATATTTGCGCATGCGCGGCGGCGCTCGCGGCCAGCCAGGAAGCGCCATGATTTATGCGCCTCTCACCTCGCTAGCCCGCTAAGTGACCGATTATTTGCACAATCTATTATCGTATATTATGCCGGTGACATGCTATTAATATTTCACCGGTCACCAAAGGTTCGCCGATCAGAATAACTTTGGTAATTAGTGTGTTTACACCTGTTTATGTATGTTTGTTACTGGTCAATGGTTTGACACAAGAGATTAATCTGAATGAAAGTACATATGTAAAAAATCATTTCGTAATTTTTTTAACTTTATTAGAAAATGTGTAGATGCTCATGCAAAAGGACTGATAGAGCGGCAAAGGAAACTAATATTAAAGCTACGCCTTCAGTACTACCTTTTACGTAGACGTACGTACGTTATTAGACACGCTTCTTTTAACTTGATTTAGTGAATGATCTAAAGTAAAAAGTTCACACACTTATTTGCCCTTTTTAGTCTGTTTGTCAATTTTAGGCTTGTACAATAACGTTAAATTAGCATAAAATTAGCCGTCTCATCGTAAAACATGCATTACCTCGGCTATACAGCGGTATGTGCGTAAGTGTTCATCGGAGCATGTCCGTGATTAGCGTCGGGTTTCCGTGAAGCTGCGCGTGCGCCGCTGTAAATCACGCGTGTCCTCTCCGCGAATAGACCGAGAGCTCACCTTCCTTTTTCAAACGATTAACTTCGTACTCGCGGGTTTGGCTGAGATATATCGGTTTGGGAACGAATAGCATTAAAAATAACAATAGCTGTTCAAGCACCAAAATTTTCCTTTGCGACTCTCCTGATATTCAATGTAAATCTTAAATTAAATGGAACTTCGAACTACTGTTATCTGTTGTATACTGTTGATCTCCTTAGTACTAAAGTCTCAAAAGTGAATGTGATAATTCTCTCTGACTATAATCATTACATTAGTACAGCAATTAGCAGAGCTCAGAAGCAAACAATAGTAGAGACAGGAACATACAAATGACTATCACCAAAGTGTATCTGGCGATATATCGGTGCGAGTCCTAGGCACCACGTACAGTCGGTAGTACAGCGGTATCAGTTAACTGGATCAATTCGTTGGCGGCGGGACAAATCATTTAATTGGCCGTCTTGTCGGATTAGCCGATGACGCGGACAATTGCGGGCCGTACGGGCTGCGGTACGTCTCACGAGTGTTTGTGTTGTGACGCCACTTCACTGTCTTAGGCCTCATTTACGGAGACGCGGCGCGTCGCGCGTCGCGATAGGCTGTGCGGTCCGCACTAAATTCAAATGTAGGGCGTTGGATGAGTGCGTTTACGGTGAAGCGATTTTACACGCGTTCGCTTGAAATGGAACGTGTTTTACGGCCGAGCCCGCGGATGGCATCGTCACGTCTCACGCGGCATTCATCGCGGCGGCGCACGCTGCGGCGATTCTCGATGAAGCGATGCCTGTGGCGGAACCTTCTGCCAGTCTCATTTGGTAATCGTACAACACAGACGTAGTTACCGTCGCAATGGAGTATGATATGATCGATTTTTTTTTAGAAGAAAAAAAAATCGATGATCACAGCGATGCCCGCCGCGTGCTTCGCTACACGCTTAAGAATACGACGCGGGCGCAGCGGCGGGCCGCGCCACTCTACCCGCCTCGCGTCTCTATAAACAACATCGTATATTGCTATAAGTTTGTGTTTACGCGTGCGATGATACGTGCCGCTTCACGCGCCGCCGCTACGTAAACAATAAAAACGTCCGACGCGCCGCGAGACGCCACGCCACACGCGACGCGCGACGCCCCGTGTCTCCGTAAATGAGGCCTTAGCCTCAATTGTTACTGCGTGCTTTGTCATCTTGGTTATACTCTAGGACTAATCAGAAGGTTAGTTACTAATATTTACGGAGAAAAAAATCAAGCTCAGTTGCAATCGGGTTTTAAAGTGGCAGCGTGATTGTGTAATACTGTCGTTGAAATTTTAAGTTCTTTCAAAAAAATATTAAACGAATTAAAATCTAAACGGATGGATTAAACGCACACCGTGAGGGCAGTTGAAAGCGGTGCTGGAAGAGGCCTATACCCAGCTGAAAAATACTACAGGCAAGGAAAAAAAAATGCCCAATAAGAAGTTTGATTTCAGATTACAGTTGACCTTAAATTTAAATTTGGCATTATATAAAAATGATCAATCTATCACGTCCCATATTACCTAAACCTAGTGTTATCCATTGTTCTAAAGTACCTATCAATTAAGTGTGTAGTTATCTACCCACGATTCACACCCCACCTCATAATCGCTGCGGAAACGGATGGACCACCATATTGTATGCGAAATCAGCCGTTTGTCGAGCCTTCCACACTGTTGCACCTGTCAGTGTCCATTTAACATTGTGCTGATACAAAATACCCCTTTTGTTCAGCTTGTCAGAGTACAATTTCATTTGAACGTAGGTATTAGCTTTCAATCACCACTTCACAGGCATACATCAGAGCAAAACCGAACATAAACATATCGAATTAAGCTTGTATTTCCAATGTACACCAGTCGCAGGTGACAAGAATTGGTATTCCATTTTCAAAACGGTTGAGAGATCATCCCGATGGCCAGTGATTGCAAAGCAAACTGATTTCAACCTTATCACAAAGTTATTAAGTTGTTTATTGTGCGCATTACTATAATGCGATCAACACGCTGTCCCACTGGGATTTCAGCTTTATTAATTTCCAGTTACAGTGGATTTTCGAGTGCTTAAGCGTCACGAGAGGTGTACATCCGCGTGTAAAATCCGCTGGTGAGACCGCGGACAGGTTTCCGCTGTCCGCATTGTTTTCGCGTCGGAATATGAATTAATGCGGATTTTCAGGTAAAGCGTCCGCCAGATTGTAGCCGCCACGGATGTGCGGATGCGGATATTCCGCCATTGTTGCGCGCGTTATTGTCCGCGCTGTAAATTGTTCAGTGGAACATCGATACATATATTTTGAGGTAATGTATTGTGCGCTGATATTGAGATTCCGCTGCCCATTTGTTTGAGCATATCATTAAATTTTGCATACACTTGTATTGATGCTAATGTTTGTTTAACATATGAAATAAAATGATTGGATGCGCATGACAGATATAACGGGAGACCTTGAGGTTAAGATGATGATGTACGGGAATTTTCAGATTGAGTTATGTGTTTTAGCACAATTAGTTTGAAAAAATAATATATTGTACACCATTGTAAACCTAAGATTTTATTGAAACAAAAAGTGAATCATAACACAATAGGCCTAGCAGGGCTCTGTGTGACGCCAACGTGACGTAGTCGTCTCCGCGTGACAATAAACACGTCGACGATATCGTTAATCAACGACACCAACTCACCTTACGAGGGGAGCAGCAGGACCCTGACTTACTCACCGGGGTGCACCGGTGTGATGGAGTCCTAAACCACAGTTAGAAGGTAAACTCAGTTACAATTACGCTTGATAAAGTGTCGTTACATAATAATTATGTTTAAAATTGTATGATATTGCTTGAATTTGGAAATGAGCTTACGCTTGTTACATGAATGTAGAGAGGAAATTAATGTTTTGGAATTTTATAACTAAATGCTGCCTCTTTTTGTGTTTTCTCTCTAAAAAGCAAATCTACTTACATTTGTGTCTTCATTTCATTTGCTTTAATTGAAAATAATGTTGCGATAACTACGCGTTTTTACTTACGAAAGTAAAATTACTGATCTCTCGTTACCAAGGTTCAATTAGTCCTTCAAAAACAATAGGATCACCTTGACACAACACGGCGACTTCAGACAACAGTTCTAGGGGGGCAAGGAGGCAAGTGGGCGGGGTGCGAGGGGGGATAATTAATGACGTCACACTGGCAGGTGCACAATGACTAACTGCCGCGAAGGTGACGAGGCAGGATTTTTTATCTGCGGTGACGTCACGCCCGCTGAAGTGAAAGTTTCTGGTGAGGCCTTTATTGCCAAAGTTAGGTGATATGTCCCCGTGGTGACGAGGTGTTTATAGCTCGTCAAATTCTTGTAACTGCCTTCTTCCCTACAATAACTGTAGTAAGTGAAACCAGCTATTTGTTGGTGACACATTCTAATCCATACTTGTGAGGGTTGAATTAGGGATGCTGTTATTAGTAACTGATAACTATTACCTACTATGACACAAAATACTCGCTGAAGACCACAAGTAATTTCAAACAAAAGTTAACGCATTTTCTACAATCCAGATTATCGAGTTTCTTGCTAGATAGCTTTTCATGCATTCTAGATTACACCCCACTGTCTCAGTACATCCAAATAACTCTTAACCAGCTAATACCAGTAAACTATACCTCCGACCTGTCCTCCGCGACTATCAATTCTGTTACCTCAAACGCGCGACCGCGACGAGCGGAGATTGGAAGCAAAGTTAGTTTAATGAGAGAGCTGCGGTGACGCGTGTCGGCGCCACCTCCGAGGTACGCACCCTGTAATTAATGAACCTAGCTCCTGCAGGGATCACCAACCTCACCAAGAATCCTTAACCCAGGATTGTAGCTATTGTAAAAGTGAGAACGGTGCCCTATCCTGCATAGCTGCGTCTTGCTCCCACTAACACGGTCCTGGTAAAAGAGTTTGTGGTAGAGGCTTTGGTTGTTGATAGTGGTACCGCTTTCTGAATACAGCTTAAGTCTGGTTTGGCAACTTGTTAGATAAATTCGTTGATTGGCGTTGCGTGTTCGTGTTGGCATCAAAAACAAAGCAGTTTTGTAAAACTTTTAAAAGTAGAGATTTATAAGTAAGTTAAAGGTAGAGAAAATACTCTGAAAAGCATTTTACATTTAACAGAGACTATAAAATATCTGAATTTTGTATTAAACACACGCTATCCTCCCCGAACGTTTCAAATAACTCGGACACACAAATTGTGCCGGACTCCTTAAGAAATAGGCCAAACGTAAGTTCTCTCGTAATGCCAGGAATGCGAGTCACTTTGCACCTAGAGGTCATAAATCGCTGAGCCGGACCTTGAGGCAACAATTAAACGTTTCTACAACTATGCAAAGAGGATTTTGAAAATGAGTGGCCATTGAATAAGCGGAGTCTAATCATACTCTAGTCGTCAAATTAACTGGTATAAACTTAGAAGAAATTTGTTAATATAAAATAATAACAATTTCATTTCAAATCAAATCAAATGTACTTTACTTGCAATTATTTAAATAAGGCAAGCAAAATATTTTTTTTTTTTTTTTGTCGCGTACACAAACCAATAAATTGATCCGTAGGAACGATGGTTTTCTACCACCATAAAATAATATATTTCACAATTGTATTCGGGATACAAGATGACGATCTTTCTTAAAGCTTACAAATTTAGATAAGTCAAATAAATTACACTTACATAATTATTCTCTTTTAATCCGCTGACTTGGTGGCTGCACGCTCGTGTGGGCCTCGGTCCGATATTAAGTTTCGTCAAGGTATTCGCAGTGCGCGGGCGGAGGGATCGACATAATGTAACAAATAAAGAGGCCTATCTTACTACCTCTCGCGTGCCTCACACATTCTCCCACATTGTCTTTCAGAATCTTGAGAATTTCCTCTAAATATTACACTATAGCTTTTTGGTGACGGTTTAAACTCATTATAAAAGAAAAATCCCTTTATTTCAAATTCAGCAGTAAAATTTACCAGTCGCAATTTTTACCATCAGATAGATAGATAGATAGAATATTCTTTATTGCACACCACATGAAAACAGATTAGACAAAGTACAAAAATAAGTTACAGGGTGCCACAATGGGCGGTCTTATCGCTAAAAGCGATAACTCAAAATACTTGCAAAAATAAACGTCACATCAAACCCTATCCCGCGCCCCCTTGCTAATAATTACATACATGAGCCATACATACAACAGGCCGCAATAATACGATATGACGCAGTTAATACAATTAGTCTGTCGGTGAGTCGCACCGTTGTTTTCTATTATGGTGTGATTTTTCCCATCAGTTGCTGCTTCGTGTCAGCTAATTGAATGCAGCAAAGGGTTGAGCCCTTGCAGGCCGCGGCTGTATTCTGAACCATATTTTTCTTCTTATGTAGAATTAATATTCTATAAAACGAGTTTTCTTAAAACCATAACGTTTTCTCCAAAAAAAAAAAATTAAGAATTATATTAATCATTTTATTATATTTATTTCATTCCTATGTCAAATAGACTCAAAAGCTTATTTAATTCAGAATTAGTGGCTCGTTCACACTTACGGAAAACGAAATGACATTCTCTGCCAAGAAGACTTTTTTGCTACGAAGTTTTGCGTAGACTACGATTTCACGTAGACAACATTTCACTGGTAGAAACGAAGAAAAGAAGTACAAAGAAAATCAAAATATTCTACATTAATTATTATTTAAAATAGCATAATAAAGCAGGCTACAGAATAGCGGCGCCACTTCGCCGGTGCCGCTCCCCGCGGGCCGGACCGGCCACCGCCGGATAAAATATGCCCCATAATTATATTGTCTACCTAATACACCTATGTATAGATAGTTCGCAGTTTTATTAGTGTGCTGCAGAATCAATGTAATACAATTATGTTCGCAACGCTACCAATCAACTTTGTTATTTTGGGTTTGAAACTAAAGTGATTTGCAAGCTTTAATACAAACAAACCCATATCTGAACTTTTATTTGTTGTTTTATTGATTATCATTCTATATGAAAGACTGGCCTAACCGTATGATATAAATCGGAACCATGTACCATACCTTCTATTTCGGTTTTATTGATTTTTTTTTCTTAACGTGTTCAATTTATCCATTCTAAATTATAACAACCGTTCGGCAGACAAGGTTTTAATTACACAAGCTGTACACAGATACGTCCGGAGGGTTCATACCAATCTCAATCCATTGTTTGACGCGCAAACAAACTGAATATCTTGCCCCTCAGGTGAAACTAATAACTTGTACCTTCCCCCACTGCCCCCCTCCTAGCTTTGCTCTCAGCAAACATGTTACATGATCATATTTTGTGTGTTCATAGAGGAGTGACTTTACTGCATCCATGATTAAGGATCGGCTTGGCTTTGTTTGGCTTTCGTACAAGCCGTTTGAGAGACGTGCAAACCAGGAACAGCGTGGATGGACAATATAAGAAGATTCAGGTAACTATTTAAAAAAGTGTTGCGAGAATCTACTAATAAACCCGCTATTTCAAATCATCTTAAAATAAAAATCACTTAAGATCGCACACATATTCCCAAATAAAGTCCAAAAACCTTATTTTGGTTTGCAATCGGCGAGAACAACCGCAAGATCAACACTGACGATATCACCTAACAATTATAATACTCTCTTAAAATATTCACCTAGTTAATAACAATAAAATGTAATAGGTTTACCGAGGCGGCTCCATGTGCTGCGGAATAAAAGATGTCGCGCCGTGAGGGAGACTAGCGCGAGCCGTTATTACGCGGGTAAGTAACGACACGTGTGCTCATGCCCTTATGAATTGTTTGGTTACACTGTTTACCCTACGACCTATATTTGTAAGGTGGAAGATAATCGTGATCTTTTCCTTGCATCGAAGTGTAAAAAAGTAAAATCTCAAACAGCTTTCCTTTGCGATTAGTTCAAGACTACGTAGATCTAAGTAATTTCATATTCGGTTCTTGAAATTTGTTTAAGGATTTGCAAATGTTCGGGATTTTTAAGATGACTTTGGACAACATTAACATATTCGATTCAGTGTGAATACATGAAAATACTTTCTTTTACACTAGCACTTTGTATGAATCAGATTGTTCCGATCCTTAATTTTGAATTACCTTTGACGCTATAATGTTCAGCTGAAGATACGTATTCCAAGTGTTATATACGTACTCCTTAGTTGGGTACAGCGCTGCAGTTTGAACCTGCATATCGTGAACAAGAGCACACAAGCTTATAGCTGCCGGCGCCAGCTGAGAATATTTGAGCGCGGTATTAATTTAGAGGCGAGGTATTGTCTGCGGCACAATGTTACCAGCCTCACTTTATTAATTTATTGAATCTCAATCTACGGGCTTTAGAAGCATCGATTTTCTATATAAACTGGAGGTGAGCTTCTCTTTGTTAACAAAAGATCACAGAGATTTAATTGGAATTAGCCATGCTTTGAGCTACGTAGGTATGTATACTTGTCTCTATAAAACCATTTTCTGTACGCAACTTTCTGTGAGCATGTTTCTTGCATTTTAGTTTTTAGGTACTGCAAATTTTTGTTTCCCGATTTCGTCCTAATAGATTTTTTGGCTTAGCTTGTGTATTTCGAATTTCAACATTATAAACTAATCTAAAGTTTATCATAGTGCATGAGATATAAATAAGAATGTCCGCCGTCCCATCAATATTACAAGAACGAAGGAATTTTCTAATAAGGTAGGTATGCACTTGAATGCTCTATAATAATATGAAAATTCTTGAACGTAACAAATATGTGCAGGGACAGGGTACATGCAGTATCGGCTATAGTTAAGTTTATTACAAAGTATTTTGAAACATGTAGTTTAGAACAAGAGTTTATGAATCTGGTTAAAGAGAATGTAGATCAGAGCATTGGAAAACACGATTATTTACGTCAGCTATCTCTGCTAATTTACATGAACTGTTAACATAACCTCGCCACCCTAAAATTAACGGAACGTATTACGCTGAAAACAATCGAGTGTCGATAGCAAGTTATGACAACAGACTCCACGTTAATTACTTAAGCGTAACCCTACAATGTTTGCACGGGGCCTGCCAGACCCGGCGATTAATAAATTTGAGTCTGTTTGACTTGTACAGGGTCAACGGATTATGTTTGTGGATTATGGTTTGTGAACGGTAATTAAAGGGTTTTAGACAGGGTATGTACCCTGAGGTAAGATTCCTAAGAATATAACGGAACCACTGGCTGAAATAACATACAAACTGCTCATCACATTGGTTACTAAACGATACAAGTGCTTCATGTAAAATCAATTGAGCAGGGGAGAACAGGGAACAGCTGATGTCTGTCTAAGGGGTAGACTGAAAATAAAACAGAAATTCGACTATTTTAATATTTTGAAAATTTATATAAAACAACCTTCGTATGTTAAACGCATAACTATTATTATTCTCCAGATCTAATTTTATGGCTCGAAGACCAAGCGAAGACGAATTTTACTAAATAACTTGTAGGTTGCAATTGGCAAAACAGTGTTCAAAACTCTTTTTAATTTAATGGGTTGATGTCAGATGTTAAAATGTTATTTTTCCAAATAAATTTATTTACAGAGTTATTTTGCGCCTGACTTTGATCGCAGTGACTGCTTCTAAATTATGATTGAGCTGACTAGACGGAGCAACGACATAGATCTTTACACTCTCTGTCTAAAAAATAACAGATACCAAATATAATACACCTCTTTTATAAACATTGCTTTAATAAAAAAAACGTGTTGTCAATTTAGATATGAACGGCTGTCAAAAACGCTGTCAAGTATAAATAAGATGAATATTTTAATAAATTACCCCATTTTAAATACCAGGTGAACACCAAGTTACCCCGTATCTACACTTACAAAAACAAGCAGAAAACCAGTACGCATTACAAAAAAAACATCTACTTTTCATTTTAGTCCTATACTAACATGGAATTTCATAAGTTAAATTTACCCCTG
Organism: Chrysodeixis includens; assembly: GCA_941860345.1. NCBI lineage: Eukaryota > Metazoa > Arthropoda > Insecta > Lepidoptera > Noctuidae > Chrysodeixis > Chrysodeixis includens. The sequence goes on from OW796094.1 coordinate 636,933, forward strand.
CGTTAATAAAGAGAGATTCGCTCATCGCGCACTGTAGGGTTGAACACCTGGCCGCGTATTGTTCGAACGCGAGTATTGAGTTACAGGGGATGGGATCAATACCCGCAGGACATTAATAACTTATTACGGCATTGTAAAGGTTAAATTAAACCTAGTGCAGGCTGGAGGTAATTGGAGCTACCTAACTAGTGTGGTCGTAATTTATTTTATAGAGTACCTAATGTGGAACGAAATTAGTCTTCTGTCTGCCTTTAAAACGACGGGACACTAAATAGGATGATTTTTCTAGTGTGCCGCTAGGTAGGAAAATAATTGCTGTCAGAATCTGAGACTGAAAAACAGGTATGTAGTAATCGTCATTTCTAATTATATTTCAATTAACATATTCAACGAATTCGAATGTTACGCGATATATTTTTGATGGTAATTATTGTAATGTTAACACAAAAAAATATTTTCAGTTAGCCTGCATACAAGTATAATGACTTGAACAGTATATTTTATCATACTTAGTACCGATTCGTGTGTGATTACCGTCTAGGACCCTCATTGGGCCCAATTGAGCGGCCGGGGCGATGCGGGCGCAGATCTCCCGATAACGACGAGAGCTTTTAATTGCTCCGCGAAATATTGGTCCATGTATATTGGTCGCGGTTTATGACTTTGACCATGGCTGGTGGTGACTGAGGGCATTGTTTGAGGGGATGTTTTTTAGCTGTAAGAAGTTTTGGTCGTTAAACGGTTTACAATACCTATTTAGTTTTTGAAACATATTTTTGTTTGGGGTGACTGTTAGATAAAATATTATTGCCTGTCTAGTTTTGTTTTGGGTAAAAGCTGAAATATCATTTAGATAAATGGTGAGTTTACCTATGACAATTTTTTGACGCTACATTAAGATAAATTGAAGTTATAAATACAGCTTTGCGGAACTTACACGCTGTTTATTAATTATTGTAATACTCGAGCACACAAAACTTGTTTTTATTAAATAGTTTTCAATAGAATACATTACACTTTTGTTTCTAACTGTCAAACATGAATAAGTAGCAACAATTGAGTCAATAGCTATAAATATAGCTGTTAGGTACACACAGACATGTGACAGTCAATTGGGCGACGTTTAAGGTGATCGCCCGCCAGGTGGCCGCTGACTCAACCAGCAATTTAGTTAATAGGATTCACGGGGAGCACACTGGATGTCATGGAGCTGACTCAGCAATTACTAAATATTATACCTAATACTTATATTATTATGCATTCTATTATATGAATAGCAGAATAAGATGCGAATTATGCTTAATTTATTAAGAAATGCCTAAGCTCTCTTTCTGATCTTTAAACAAAACCAGATATAAGTATTTATTTGTCGTTTATATTTGTTTGTTCTTTACTGATACAAAGTTGCATTATAATCAGGACTGTTTCTCTATTTTGTTGTCCAAAAAGGGATATAATTTAACGGCTGTAGTTTGACACATCACAGATCAAGACTTTTTTAGTTAGTGAGGATAGACTTTTTATTTCCATGGAAACTCGTCTTCTCCTTAGTTTTTCGTGTTCGATTGACCCACATGTAGACCAATTGAGAGAGTTTAGGTGCCGTCAGGTACGGGTGTAGGGTGCCATTGAACAAGAATACGCGGCATTTAGAGGTTATTGCTTTAAGTACTCTGAACAGTGACCACTCGTAACTCATTGTTTCTGGTTGTTGTGAGATGCTGTTACTAAAGTGTTATTATACTTCTGAATTCATATTAATATGGTATATTAATAGTTGGTATACCCAAAACAATCGAAGACGTAACAGCGCAGTTATATCTCAGTCAACACACAGAAGTCTTTAATCAATACTTACGTAATTTGCAGTTATAAATGTAAAAAAAATACTTTAGTTTGAAAATAATTCTGGTATAAGAAAAAAAATTAATCGTTGTCTTAAAAAAGGAATATTTCGTCTCTATCTCTCTACCTACCTTAATGACTTTAGATATGCTTTGATTTCACTGACCCAAATCTGATTCAATTCGAGTTTCCTGGTTGTGTCCAGAGCCAGGTAAGTAGTGGCTCCCACAGACTGATTGCAGCGAGCGACAGGACGCCGACCTCGGAGCATCGCACTTTGCTCGCCAGATTGGAAAATTGATTCTTTTAATGTACTGTAAGTGTTACACAACGGTTTATTGTTTGAAGAGGTTCACAGCGTAGTCGTCGTACGGTTCAATGTATTGTCTTACGAGATGATACAATAATTTAAATGTTTGTTAAAATGCGTAAAAAATGCGTAATTGGAAATACTGTTATCCAGTTTAATTCTGTATTAGTAAAATGGGTTTATGGTTGGCAGATCAACAGTCATAATGTATTCAGTATTTGTCTGGACTGAGCACCCTAACACACAGTGGGAAAAAAGCTTGGCAGAAGTAGTCTTCAAAACCAGCTAGTGCTAAAATTTCAAACAATCACATTTATCACTATTCAAATAAATGCCAATGTAAAACATTTAAGCATACACGTAACCTTTCTACCTCCTGCCATTAACACCAATTAGCAGAGCATCAAAATCCATTCTTCCACACGTTTTCCAAACGAGCAGCCGCAGCCGCAACCCAAACTAAACTAGTTATCCCGACATCCCTTTGTGACATAAAATGTAGTGAGAAATTAAATAAAGCCTTACTTTGCGAAGGTGTCGCCCGCAGGACGCAGCACGGTCCGTCTAATAGAGTGCCCGCATGCAGAACCCTCCGAGATAGTTTTAAGCGTTTTTAGTACACATCAAAAGGTAACAATTGAACCCTTATAGCGTGTAAGTCGAGGTGTTTTATTTTAGATAGACGGGTAGGGTTTCCTACGAGGTTATATGGAGCTTACGTTTCATATTGTTGGGAGAGTAAAGTCTTCGAAAATGTATTGTTACCTTAATTCAACGTTCTAGGCAATGAGGTAAATCTTATGTGTTGTATAGAGCTGCGACTGAGGTACTTAAACTTAGTTCCCTAACGAGAAACTGCATCCAGTTACTGTTTCTATCTAAAACCGTAAACTAAATCAAACAAAAAAACCCAAAATAACTACTTTTTTACGTTCATTCACATTAATATAATTTAGATATTGCGTCATTACATACATATTATAAATCCATAACATCCCGAACCCCACTCTTTACTTCCTTCAACAATATCCTCTCAAAGTTTACGATGGCCGACCTCCCGAAACTCATCATTCATTGTCAAAGACATAGGCCAAACCATATCCCTTTATTAAAAAGGTATTCGAAGGTACGAGGGGACCTTTTTGTTCTCAATTGGTGTAGGTAATGTTAATAGGTTCAAATTAATAATTTCCTTGCCCGCATGGCCGTGCGATTGTGGCCACGATACCCACCCTTTGTTTCCTAATTGAATGTTATTTCGGACTGCACGAATTCTTCGTTATTTTGTGAGCAGATTGTGTAGGCATTGTAGGCATTGAGGATATTGTTCTGAATAATGGTTTCAATAAAGCTTTTTGTACTAAACACAGTCAGAACTGTGTTACACGCTTTTGAAAGTAAACTGGCAAAAATACTTATTGTTAACATTTTCCTAACATTAGTTGATTGTCATACTGTTTATAACAGTCATACTTGTTACTTAATGAAGCCAAGGTTTATAACCAAAGATAAAATTGTAAATGGATCTTGAAATTCTTGTTGGATAATCCTTATCGTTCCAAATGACATTTAATTACTAATTAACTATTTTTTTTTAATTTTCTTTATCTGTTTCTAATTTACCGATTCTTACCTTAATAGGTAATTCAGGGTAATCTGTTCCTACAGATATTCCGCGTCATTTCTAAGTTGCCTTGGTTATTACGTCAGGTAGATGGTTGTCATCAATCTTGTTACCCTCCGGAGGCTGAGGTAACAGATGGCAGTTGTTCTGCTTGGACAAGTACCGCTGTACCTTGCTGAAGCATCCATTATTAGAAGAGAATTGTTGAGCTTTCGAGAGCCACTTTATTGGAGATGATTGTGGTCTGAGTGTAGAAGAAAGAAGTAATAATGGTGATGGCGTAGTAACAGCCAAATTTTAATTGATGCCTGTCTTATGATTTATTTTTGTTAACTTAAATGATTAAAAGACGTTATTTTAAATAAGTTACAGTCCTTTTTACTGGTATATAGTAATTAAAAGGAAATATAGCATCAAATTCAACTGCAACTATTCAAAACAAAAATTAACGAAAAAAAATCAGTGCCACTTACGGAGCAATTTCCATGGGATTAGCGAGTAGGGTGACCAGGCTGAGCGGTGCTGGGGTCCAGACAATAGACTCTCACGACAGGCGCGTGCCGTGCTGCGGGGAAGGGTGCGGGGAGCGGGGCGAGGGGCGCGGGGGGGCAGGGTAATGCAATATTTGTTCGGTGACACACGGGTGACACGCGCGCAATCCATTGTGCACCTATAGCCAGAGGTAACGCACCGATGTTCAATTTTTTTACAACCCCTGTTTGATGATTTTATTTTTTTAAAGCCGGTTATTGTTATTTAGATTTTTAATCAGTTAGTTGTCTATGGAGCTTTTTTGCTTGAATAAAAAGTTTGCCGATTATGAGTAAGTTATAGTGTGTCTATCAATAGTACCTAGGTAATTTTAATGTAAATTACTCATCTAACTGGATAAAAACATATTTTGATTCTAAATCATCTTTTTAATTAAGTATATTTCTAATTAGTATCTAGTATGTGTGAACGAAGTAATTTTATTTCAAATGTTCTAATAGCAACGTAGTGAAAGTTCTCAACCTCTGTCCCACACGTTAATCCGTGCACATGGGGTGCAACGATAAAAAGATAATGCGGGTCGAGTCGCGTGCGCATCAAAAAACTGGCTTTAATGACGCACCTATAGAGGCCGGCTTATCGCGCCTGCGCGCCGCACCGCGTCCACTGTATGGAGCAAAAATAACAAATGAGCTTAATTATAATACCTTGGCAAGGGGTGCGCCGCGACTAGGGAGCGGTGTGACAAAATAAACATGCTGGCAGGAGGTCTCGACGTGTTTTTATTGGCGATGCGTGCTGAGCAGTCAATGTCGCGAGAGTAATGATGGGAATGGATTTCGGAATCCCCTGCCATTTGACGGTAATGATGATTTCTTATCTGTTGAGGAAAAAAATGTTCTTGTTTTCAATCGCAAGTGTGCCTAAGCTATACATGTTTTTACCGTTTCGAATAACGATAGCGTGAATATCAATGTTTCTGTTTTCCAAGTTATGTTTGAGAATCGTATATCACAGCGTTTATGATTGAGAAAATGGGAATTACGGTTGTATTTGATTTATTTGTGTACAACAGCTTTACGAAGATTCTAGCTACTGAAGAACTTTTTGACTAAATATCTTATTTGAATTACGTATACCTACAACTGACGTGACGTAACAGTAACATAAGGTAATAACAAAAACGTTGCTGTCGTAAGCTGCGCTCAATGTCAACTGCAATGTGACATGGCACATGACGGTTATTTCAAAAAGTGTTCCGAACAATACTTTGTAATACAAAGTGCCCATATGTTTAAACAATAATTACTATTCGTACATTGGAAACAACAAGCTTTTCAGTAACACCCCCAATGCTCACGGATTTATACCGTAACCGGTTAGCATTGTTCGCGCGCGTTATAAATCATGTGAATGTGTCGCACGGACTAAAAATCATTGGGAGAGTAATTTATTGTAGGTGAGGGGAATTCGCGCGGGGGGAGCAAGGTGAGGGCAGCTTTTTGTGAACTATTGTGCGCCGGCCGGATTCCGGTTAAAATCGCTGGCTTTGTCACCCTACGCTATGCAGACGTCATCGCGCGTCACTCAATTGTTTCATCTGCGCGTGACGCGCCGGTGACGATAAAAAGATGCGGCTGAATGAGATTAGATGCTCAACTGTCGATTATTGGTTATCAAAATGGGAAATGTTTTGACGTGTTAGTACCATTTGTTGGAACTCATTCATTGTGTTTAATTGTAATAAAATAAAATTCTATATGCTTGCAGAAAATAGGTCATGACGACAAGAAATCAAGAAGATAAAAAATATTGTATTTACATTAAGTAAAATTAATTACTAGTATTTAAAAACGAATGGTTTCAATAATTGTATTTTTTAATCCTGCTTACATTCGCATCACCTAGCATTTGGCAACGCGCTCATGCTCTCGTTTTGTTTTTGTATCGTTTCTTCTCATGCTGGCAGGTTGGGGCGACAATCTAATAAAGTGTCCCGCGCCCCGCTGAGACCGTCCGATTACGTGCTCCAAATCTTGTTACCCTACACTGATTAATATTATGGCCGTACTCATGACACTTGACGCCCAGTTTTATAAAATTGAAAATGTAATCGAGTTACTCGGCGATATGTGTTTGTGTAGGTATTGGTCTTCTATGTATTGCACTGCTACGAGTACATACGTACAGCAAAGCAGGACCTATATCAAAACTCTTCATGATTTAATCGATATGCGATAGATGTTTCACAATATTATATTTGTCTTTAGGTACACAGCAGACTCCTTTCGAATAATTTTGTTATATTAGTCCAATGGTTCAAATAACATTAAGAGGTTAAAATTATTGTAGGTATTGCAGGTTGCTTTATCGCCATTAAGGTGTTACCAAAATAACTAAGAGGTAGTTATTTTGGTAACACCTTAATGGCGATAAAGCTATTGGTATTGACGAGGCACTGACGTTGTTGATTCCACGTGTAGTTTGTTTTTGTTTATAGTTGTAATTTCAGAAACCACCGATGAATCAACCTTTCATATTCAAGGTCCTCTTTGGTTAAGATGACCTTAATACAGGTTAAAGAAGTATTTTTACATAACATGTAAATAATATTGTTTTTCAGGAGTGATTCACATACTGGTTTGTTTTGCTCTGTGGTCACACGAATTATACGCAATCATATTTACCTACTTCGCCTAAACTACTCATTTGAATATTAACAGGGATGTGAAAATAATTAATTGTCGATATACACAAAATTATAATATGTTTTTGTAAAACAAGCATTTAAAATGATATTTTTGTCAATTACTGTTACCGTTTATTTCCTTAACCTAAAGTAGGCTAGAGTTTGTTTGTCTCAATTTCTAATTAATAGGCAATTCACATAGGCATAGTTGGTAACGATATAATATTTCCCTAAATCCTAAAATGGTAATAATTAAAAATAAGCCCAATATAGAGTAAATACAATACCAGTAAACAGGTAAATCTCTACCAATTTACTACCTAATCGGGAAATACAATGTAACACAATTAAATTATTCATATACTTTTAAAATTAAATAATACACTTACCTCTGCAAGCAGGCTTAAATAATGTATGACTCATATCTAATATAGATATTTGAATACACAACGATTGATTTAAACTTCATCTTAAATAGAGCAATAACCGTTGTCTCCACCCCTAGTTAGTAGGTACTAGGTATATAAACATTGCCAACACCACTGCGGCCCTCACCGGTGGTGGCGTGTGTCGGCGGCAGCAAGGAGTTTGCATAAAATCCTCGTTTGTCACGCACTAATGCGGCGCGTCCGGGCCAGGCCTGGCCTAGTCCCGTGACGAGCCCACTGTGGCCTAATGATGGGTGGCCTAGACGTAAGGCCTCTTCAATGGCTTTGTCTTTGATACGTTGTTGTTCGGGGCCCCTCTACTATTTGTCTGATGCAGGGCGTGCAGCTACTGATAACTATCAAATGTGTAAGTTGAAACCCAGAAACATAAACGATATTTTTTGATATTACGTACTAACATTAGTGCTTAGAGCGTAAATGCGGTGTAAAGTAGGTAATTCGAGGTCATTAAAGTTTATAGTATTAATGGAGTAACTTTAGAAGCTTAATATAAAACTCCATTATTAATAGAACTAAAGCACTTACAACTGAAACTAAATCAATTAATCCACCTACAAACATCAAAACTCACATCAAAGAGCCCGCGTAACGTGATCTAACAATAACTCTCGACGTTACACATTATCATATTAGAAAGTCACTCTCGTAGTGACTAAGTTTCGTTATAACGTGAGACGCAAATTCATCTCGCTCGTCCATTAAATAGAATCGAGCTGCGACTTTGAAGACCTCCACATAAACACTTCAATAAACGCACATTAAAAGATATGTCTCCAATTTAACTTGAATTTATGGTCACCGTAACTCCTTCACCATGCCTCGGTACAGCCCTATTGCGATCCAATTGAAAATAAAACATACATTGCGGGGATTGTTCGTAAAACTGTCGTTTAACAACCATCAGGATCGGTAACGGACAGTAAAGTGATGAAAATGTTGTCATAGTTTAGATAAGTTTCATGGTGCGTTGAGCTAGGTATAGGTACTTAGTCCCCCACGAGTGCTCGGCCCATAAACTTTTAGAAATGTCCCGTTTATACTTCATAAAATTTATAATGCACTTTTATTTCATCAATAAAGATCGATTTGACTATGTTGTTTGTTGCAGCGGAGGGTGGAAGGTGAGAAGGCGGCTGGTTGAAAGGCATACTAAAGTGAGTCACAGATTGATTTATACTTTACTATATTTAATTTAATTTAATTTGAGGCTGAACTCTGTAAAACCTTTTAGTATTGAGTATTTTCAAAACTACTGTGAAAAGCACTTTAGATAAAGAATTTATTTAAGGGCCCCTTATTCGAAATTTACGTTTCTAGATCGAGTTTTTTTCAGAGAAATCACCATATTTAAATTCTTAAAAAAATATATAGTACAGATACATGCTTTATCTAGTGACTTTTTTGGATAGAAACGAATTATTTAACATTTTGCTCGATAAAAAAAAATTCAGAAGTAAGGTCGATTTTAGAAGTATTTTTAGTTTTATAAGACTTGGACTGAACGTAATTTTATATAAATTTAACATTTCATTTACTAATCGGATTTGCCAGGGATATTATTGGATAGAATTTTAATATGGCGCTTATTTTTTTTTTAAATAAAATAAATACGTGAAAAGTGCTCGCGCGCACCGCGCGCTCCGTGCCAGTGTCCGGCCGGACGCCATCGAGGTAGGACCTATGCAACTTTTGCTCGCGACCACAAATTTACGTAAGTGATTGAAATGGTAAATAAAAAAAACAAAATTAAGAAAAGAAGGGTGTCTGAAGTGAAGATAATCCGAAAGTGTATTGCGTAAGTACTTATTCTATAAATACGTCACAATATGATTACTTCTATACACAGAGCAACGAGAAGTCAGTATGTCATAGAATTTAAAATCTATAATGGGAATATTCACCTTTATAAGGTGCAGATTTCCATCCTGGTCAAATTGAATGAACTTTCGCACAGAGTGATCACAATTTGAGATAGATGTTTATTATTTAGTTTGTTTGAAAAAAAAAGTCTTTCAGTTTACGTAATATCAAAACGTATCATGATTCAAATGATTCATGGTTACTAGTCCTAACCGTGTTAAATTAATGTCGGGGTGGTAGCGCCACGCTGTATAGTACTCACCAAATCTTCTACAACCATTCTTTAAATTCTATAGAATGATCATCGCTTTCCTTAGTCACACATTCATAACATATTAGTGTTGACAATCAATAGTTTAGTGGATAGCACATCAAGCTAAGTCTTGTATATTATTATGTTTTTGTTGCAAACTACTACTTATTACTAGCACAATATATATATGAACTACTGATTTATTTATTTATACTGTGGCGTGCCCGCCCGCCGCCATAGGTCACCGGAGTTCAAATCGCGACGGCTCCTGGGCAACGCGGGCGCAAGCCGTTTCGGTGCGTTAAATGCCTAAACTTTCGGAATAAGGGGCCCTTAATAACCGTCCATTCATACAGGAAGCGACACCCAATTGTCTATCTCAATTCAAGAAGGGCCCAACAGAGGTCAGGTGCGGCTTCAAGGTAACGACAATGACTTCAAATAAAAAAGGCCTTGAGGGCCTAATTCTAACCTTAAGTACTCAATAAATAGCAATCAAGAGTTACGGTCATGGGACCTATAAAGCACCTTGAAATCATTACCTTCCATAAAAGGGCGATACCAACTATTATGGTCAACAAACATTTAAATCAGTTTATGGCCATTCGTGTCGAGTGGTGATCCATATTAACTTTCATGGTTATATGATTTTTTATTAATGATAAAACGGGGAGAAGTCATTTGGGATTCACTTTTATGGATCGCATCATTGTTTATTCACTCTTAACCATAAGTACCTACCTCTATCTACAATTTTGGTATATCCCATAATCTCATCCATAGGTAAAACTGGCAAACTTTAAAAAAATAATGGTTATATGAAAACAAATACGTTCAATTTACGAAATTGTTTTATATTCAAATTTCAACCTTCACCTCATATCAACAAGCCTATTCGAACGACATACCTGTTTCAAAGCCATACAATTTATTTAGGTCTGTACAAGTACACATTTAAACATTATTAATCAAATCAAGTCTCCGAGATCCAAGGTGTCCGAGCACAAGTCAGCCGTGTCTTAAGAAACAAAAGCCAGTAACACACTTACCATTGAGGCAGTAACGTCATTACCTCTGAAAGGGCTAGCAGTCGCAAATTAACGATATCCATGATATTTCGCTGTCGTGCTCACGGCTTTATGTTAATTTAATATTTTAGGGTGCTCATAGGGTGCAAGTTAGTGATGGTGGATTTTATAGAAAGTGAAAACGACTTCACGTGCTGTTTGCTCGATGTATTGATGAATAATGCTCTTGTTATAACTTTATGGGTTTAGTTTTGATTTGACTGACTTTTAGCGTTACATTGACGCAATTGTTAATATTGTTCGTAGGGGAATCATTTATCTATAAGTTTCGATTTTGTTACAAACACATATAGATATGATAAGAGCCCTCAGTTTATCGTTGAAAATATCACTGTTAAAGAATAAATAATTCGGATGACAAATGGTAATGATGATAAATAAATTTCTTAATGAGTTGAGGATAACAAAATTTTGTCTGACTTTGTCTGTTGCGTTTATGAGATCATCTTGTAGTACAGGTATGAGAGAATTTATTGCATGACTGTATGTGAAATCGTCGTGGCAATATCACATAGATACACCTCTGGATAGGAACATATGTAAATTTTCACCTGAATAAATGAAATAAGTTCCATTATTTTCAAAATTGATCAACTATTCTTGTTAACTGCCTAGTTAACCGTACACAAGTTATAAAAATAATATTCCATGGATATTAACACAGGCGAATCAATCCGCTGATTCGGCATTCGCAATCAGTGCAGCGTGCACCCTTCTGTCGGCCCCTGTCCCCTGGCCGCGCAGGGGAAGGGTAAGCACTAGGCAGGGGCCCGCGGTGACCGACACTAATGCACTTTATTGATGAATATCATGCCGGTGGACCAAATGCTCTCTAGTTTTTAACAACGTAATTGAAATACATGGATTTTGTAATATGATCAAATCTTGCTTTGTTTGATGTTTAAGAAAACAAATTTAAAATAAAGTGTGTTTGCGATAGGTTATATTTAGGTTACAGCTTAGAAGTATCGTGGTGTAAAGTACCTAACATGGATTATTTACCTACGATTTCATTTCCATAATCTAAAATTGTGGCCCCCAGGATTTCCTGTGTCTATCACATATGTAATTATGGCAGTAGATAATAAGTATGACGATGTTTTGTTTATAGTAGACTGCACAAATAGTGGTATAAGGCCACCAGGACAATTACCACTGCGCACGAGATGTCGCGGTTTCGATTCCCGAGTAAGACAAGATTTTGTAAGTTCCACAAATGCTTGTTCTGAGTCTGGTCTCTGTGATGTGAATTGAATACTGTAAAACCCCCTGCGATACAATGATTCAATTCTTTAGTTTAGTTATTCAAAAATGAAATAAAAAAAAAACTTAATTCATATTTACATTACTACAATAAAATTGTATCGTCAATCAACTATGAGCGATTACAAAGTCAAGCCACTATCACAGCATCAGACACCTTTATGTAAAGCTAAGCCCACGCGTGCTGTGACCGTTACCGATCATTCGATTTACACAATCGCGTCCCACCTCGCCGCATCGCAGGGGAGAGGACAAAGGCAAGGTGCACACGCGCCGACCGTCCGCGTCAAATCTCCGACTATTGTGTCGCGCCGAGTCGCGTCGTGTCGCATTGTCATCAGTCGCCCTCGCGTGCTCACATTAAATATTATTATTATAAGATTTATCGCGCGGAAAATTATACTTATTGTTAGCAACGACTGCTATATTTCATGTGATTATGAATTTTATTTTTATGTTAATTACACGACGTACGTGTGGGAAGGTGGGGGGTTTATTGCTGTTACTATTATCTAAATGTAACGGTTTTCTTTTTGTCGTGTTTTTATGTGTTGCAAAAAAACATGTGTGCCAAAAAGGGCTACATAACAAAGCAAATAAAAAGAGCAAAAAAGTTAAGCCTCTAGTTTTTTATAATCGAAATCGAAAGATAACGTCATAATAAATAAATAACCATAGTTGTACGTACAGTTATCATCGATTCATACATACACCTTAAAAATTATTTCAATTCAAGCTTTCTACATACAATCCACATTAGTCACTATTTACAAAGTTAATTCGAAGTCAAATGCTCTAAATCTTATTTTTGTGCACTAAAGCAAGCGATTCAATTTAGTTGCTAATTACAATTTGTAATGATTGAAAATGTGATTATCAACTACCATACATTATGTATGGTAGTTGATAATCGCATGTTCATGTTTCATGTTTTTAAGGAATGCTCTTATGTATGATACATAAGAGCATTCCTTAAAAATATGAAAATCAAACTAGACTGATGTGTGGCTTGTGTTCAATTAGTTGCCAAACAACGTAACGATCACACACACTATTACTCTGTAAATACATAGCTACACCTACTAAACAACATCATTCCATCTAAATTAATATTTAAAAGAATCTGTAATAATGTTAAGGATTCTAATATAATTTAACAAAATAGAACAAGAATTTCTGATTTAATCTTTAACTTTGTTACCGGGCGGTATATTCACGTTGTTGTAAATAATTTCCTAAAAAAACTGAGGGACTTTACTTTTATAAACAAATTAACGAAATTCAAATCCATCCATCAGACAAAACAAGCGTTTTTTAATCTCCCGCACTGTGCGGCTTAGTTCCCGTGACGTCACCGCATTAGTAGTGGCACAATGGCGCGGGGGGAGTCGCACGCGCGATGGACGCGCGACCAGCGGCCCGCGCCCGCGCGTCCCCGCTGCCGCGCCATCGCGCATCGATCTGTACCGGACTCGGAATGCCCTATGCGACCAGGTGGACAAACTTTCAAGTTCTAAAGTTTTACTTAAGTTTAGTTTCACGTTTGGTTTAACTAAACTGTTAGTTTTGTCAACTACGTGTAGTTCCTTGACAGTTACGCGAAGTTCCCGTATTATTCTAACAAGTTTTGAGAATCGGGAATAAAATATTAGTCTCTCTTTAAGGATTTCGAAAGCTTTATAGGTATGCAATGTGTGTCAAAAACTCATTTGTTACTTGTGATGATAAATCTTAAAAAAATCTGACGTAACATAAACTTTTTTAGCAATAGGTATAACCAGCTATAATATGTTAGATTAACATAACACCGATTTAACACATGCACATACATACAATACTTACGACCTTTCCCAACTAAGCACTTCCCACCCACGGTATAGAGATTTAAATAAGTATAAATAGCGCGTAGGTAGCGTCCGTCAAACAATGCCGCGGCAAGGGGACGCGCCGCGACTAATCGCCTTTTCATCTGCGCACAATCGCAGAGCTGTGCACGGCTTTATATTAATGCGCTGTTGCTTTTTCACATGGCTGGCGATGCAAAGAGTCAGTAACTTTGGAATATGTTTTTGTTTTTAATCACAATATTAGGGACATGAAATTAATGGGCGAAACAATATTATTCAAAGCTGCATTATTAAAAATTGATTTTTAATATTTTTTTCTATAATTTACTTCCATAGTTTTTTTTTGTGTTAGAAATATGCAATGTTTATCATAATTTATTTACCTTGTTTTGTCACACAGATATTTCTCACATTTCTGGCATATAGAGTAAAGCACAATTTCTTTAATCTCGGAGGAAACAGAGGCTATCAATAAACATTACATCGCATTAAGATGTTATCTCGCAGTAATTTAGTTGCAGTTCAGTGCAATCCGCGCACATCTGTCTAACGCTCGCTATCGTGTGAGATCTGCTGACCCCTGGCTAAGCATGTGGGATCATAATAATGTTGTTCTACTATTATTTACGACGGAAATTTCTAAAAATTGTGAGCAGATTTTCTCAAAAAAATAACTTATAATAAGTCTTGTAATTAGTATTTCGATTTTCTCGCTTTATATTTACGATTTTACCAAAAGAAAACACACTTTCATTCACGAAAGAAATAATTAAAATTTTAAATATGGAAAAAAAATAATAGCTCTCAAATATTTTTAAAATAATCCCACTGTAAATATACAACAACCCATTGGCCACGTTACCCCGGCATCGGGTAGAGTCCGCCTCACCGCTGCTCTATCTCGACCCGGGATCTTTTCATTAAGGTTATCAGCAGCGATCACAAGTGGCACGTGGACTGCCTGCATGTTAGCTCAATGGACTTCAATAGGATTCCACTCAAGTATTTGCAAGCTCGTTACTCATATTTAGATGGGAACTGTGAGTATGAGTGCAGTAAATGTGTGCTATTGTGTTTTTGTCAATAGAGGAGAATTGTGGATTCGTAAGGTTTCCTTGATCATTTGTGCGTTGAACCCAAATTAATTAAGATAGATTGTTTAAGAATCACCATTTAAAAGACCAAGAAGGTTTCCAACAATGCACGTTAATTGTACTTCTCTCACGGGGTAGGGTGAGGGCACAACTTATCGGTAATTAATAATCGCACTCGCGGCGAAAACGTTTTTAATTTGCACTACACGTGCATGCCGAATGGCGGCGCGTGCGCTCTCGTGGAGGGATGCTGTGTGGGAAGTAAAATATGGTTTGTTTTGAGATACCTATGTAATGTGTGCAGCACAGGAAATTGTCATTGCTTTAGATTTTACATGCATATAATATGTGTTAGCGATTTTGTCGTCAAGACATTTAAATATTTTTAACAAATAAACGGGAATAGCCCAGGAAATAAAACAAGTTTTGCCAATCCGAAAAACGCTAGTAAATCCCTTCGTTTACACAAAAGTGGTACATTCAAACACCGACAGCACGACGAGTCGCCGAACACTTTTATCAATGTTCGCTTTTCAATAAACCTCTAACAAACTGGCCAGTTGACTCGCAGCTTTTTTACGCCAATAGAGTCGCTTCCGCCGCCGAACGGAAGTGGCCCGGTTCGGCGCGACCGACAACAGGAGCGCTTACCTTAGTTTTTTATTTGTGCCTTCCTGATTTATGGTTGTTCTGAATTTGTTTGGGCCACTGTGTCCGCGCCAAAATGCTTTCGACAGTTTCAGGAAATCTGTGCATGCCTTTTTTCGATACAACTCTGGTAAAGTTGATTCGCGAACTCGTGGGCAAAAATGTTTGCTCCGGCTTCCTAACAAAAATAGTTTGAGTTGACCATTAGTCCGAGAAACTTTTAAAACTTTGATCCGCAACCATTGAATGTTAATACTGCTTAAAAGTAACTGTCATCAAATGAACAATCCCTTTCGTCTCATTTTGTGCCATTCGCGAATTATTTAAAGTTGTTGATATAAAACAAAAAATAATTTTGTATATTGTCTCTGGTAATGTTTAACATGGCAACACCAAAATACTTTTAGTATAAAAGCCGTGAACGGTTATTATTTCGCCCCTTTTTTCTTTTCATCTGTGTTAGGAGGCAGACATTATACCTTCCTTGAAGAAATATTAATTACAGGTACGATTTCTGAAATTGTATTTTTCTTTGCGCCCATATCCTATTCCCAAGAGGTTATGGGCCCAGCCATACTGCTTGTTTGAAGTAGGTATTGTGCTGTTGTTCCAATATTTATCATGGACCACCTTAAAACGAAGAGAAACATCCAGCCATTCAACGGGGAAAAATACAGCGTGTGGAAGTTCCGAATTCGAGCGCTGCTAACCGAGTTAGACGTCATCAAGGTCGTCGATGAGGTACCTGTGATACGGCTCGAGGCTTGGGAGAAGCAAAACCGAACTGCGAAGAGTGTGATCGTCGAGTGGCAGACTCCTTTCTTAGTTTTGCTAAAGAAGAACTGACCGCCAGAGAAATCTTCCAGAACCTCGACGCTTTGTACGAGAGAAAAAGTTTAGCAACGCAGTTGGCGATACGAAAGAAGTTGCTGAGCTTGAAGCTGCAAGGTGACACTCCACTAGTCAAACACTTCACGGTTTTCGACGACTTCATGACGGAGTTATTGTCTGCTGGAGCGAAGCTCGAAGAAACTGACAAGGTTTCTCATTTACTTCTTTCCCTCCCAACTTCATACGATGGCGTCATCACGGCAATCGAAACATTATCAGAGGATAATTTAACGTTGGGTTTTGTGAAAACAAGATTGCTGGATCATGAAGTCAAAATTAAAAATGAGGGTAGTGACACTTCGTCAAAAGTACTTCACGCCCGCACCGAGTTCGGTGGAAGGCGATTCGATACGAGATCAAACCAGCAGAGTTTTAAGGATACGAAGAAGCTTTCCAAATGCCACCACTGTGGGCGAAAGGGCCACCTCAAGAGGTACTGTTTTTACTTCAAGCGCCGTAACTACCAACATAAATTTGACCGGACGAATCAACCTAACCTACAGCGAAAACCGGCGGACCGGCCCCGAACTATTCAAGCGGTAGAGCTGACTGAGGGGGCATCCAACTCAAGTGAAGCCACCGGTTTTGCATTCATGTCTGGTAATCATGAAACGAACAACGATGTGAGACAAATAACATTCCTATTCGATTCCGGAGCATCCGACCACATCGTTAACAGGGAAGATCTTTTCAGTAATTATACGACTTTACCCACACCGTTTAAGATTTCAATTGCTAAACACGGTGCATTTATTTCAGCCACCAAACGTGGAACACTGGAAGTGATGAGCGACACAGGCATCCAGGGCACTTTGGAGGACGTGTTGTTCTGTCCCGAGGCGCCACACAACCTGCTATCGGTGTCGAGGATGCAACGTGCTGGGCTGACCATCACCTTCGATCAGCGTGGAACGTATATCAGTAAGGACGATAAAATACTGATGCGAGGTAAGGCAATTAATAATTTAATATCGATAGATTTTAAAATTTGTGTCAATCGGTCTATTTCCCTGTTGTGTAATAGTGATAAAAATAATTACGACTTGTGGCATCAAAGATTAGGTCACATTAGTAAACAAAAGTTTTTAGAATTAAGAAATAATTGTATGACTGATGATGGTAACCTAATTGAATCTGTGACACCTGACGCAACACTATGCGAGTCATGCATAAATGGGAAACAAAGTCGGTTGCCATTTAACTCGTGCAAGGATAAAAGGCATATTAAACGACCCTTATTTATTGTGCATACTGATGTTTGTGGGCCAATCACTCCTTCTACAATTGATAATAAGAATTATTTTGTGTTATTTGTGGATCAATTTACTCACTACTGTGTTGTATACCCGATAGCCTATAAATCTGATGTGTTTTCTGCTTTTAAAGATTTTGTTGCAAAAAGTGAGGCAAAATTCAATTTGAAATTGGTTAACTTGTATTGTGATAATGGTCGGGAGTATTTGTCTAGTGAAATGAAAGAGTATTGTGCGTCTCGAGGAATTTCATACCACTTTACTGTGCCGAGAACTCCGCAACAAAATGGAGTTTCGGAACGCATGGTTCGAACAATAGTAGAAAAAGCCCGCGCAATGGTTAGTGGTGCAAAATTACCTAAATGTTTTTGGGGTGATGCGGTATTAACCGCTGTATATTTGATAAATATAACGCCTACCCGCGCATTGCAACAAAATAAAACTCCCTATGAAATGTGGCATGATAAAAGGCCTGCTATTAAACATTTAAAGGTTTTTGGTGCTACCGTCTATGTGCATAATAAAATCAGAAAAACTAAGTTTGATGAGAAATCATGGAAGGGTGTTCTTTTAGGATATGTGCCGAATGGCTATAGGGTATGGAACGCAGAACATGTAAAATATGAAATAGTGAGGGATGTTATAGTGGATGAAATTAATTTTCTGCAATCTAGGCCTCTGTTGAGACTCGAAGGGAATGAAGTGGAACATTTGCAAAATACTGAACTGACATCAAAGTCAAGGTCGATAACGCCTCAAGGTTGTGAGAGTTCGAAACCTGGTAGTGTAAAATCAGGTAGTTTAAAATCAGATACATTGAAATCTGATGAGTCTGTTCCCGGTTGGAAGAATCGTAAGTTAAACGATTCAAATGATATGGTTGAGGCAAATGTTGACAATCAAGCAAGTTCGACTAAAACTTGTAGTACTGAAGTAGATACCGAAAATTCTTGTAAATTGAGAAGGAGTGAGAGGCTAAAAGGTCGTATACCAGTATCTTATAAAGAAATTGACGAAGTTTTGTTGTGTGCACAGTCAGTCAGCTGCGAATTACCTACTTCATATAATGATATTAAAAATAGGCATGATAGGCTTCAATGGGAAGGTGCAATAAAAGATGAATTAGATTCACTATTTCATAATAATACTTGGACGTTAGTGCCTAAGCCTGATAATAAAAACATAGTTGACAGTAAATGGGTTTTTAATATTAAAAGAGATGAGTTTGGTAATCCATTAAAATATAAGGCACGTCTTGTTGCCAGGGGCTTTAGTCAGGAATACTTGAGTGATTACAATGAAACTTTTGCCCCAGTAGCTCGTATAGCCAGTTTTAGATTTATGATTAGTTTTGCAAATCAATTTAATTTATTAATACATCATATGGATGTCAAAACAGCATTTTTAAATGGAATTTTAAAGGAAGAAATTTATATGAAAGTACCAGATGGTATTGTTAGTAAAGAAGGTTATGTGTGTAAATTAAATAAAGCTTTATACGGGCTAAAACAGGCTGCCAGGTGTTGGTTTGAATTATTTGACCAATGTCTGAAAGAAAAAGGTTTCGTTAACTCATCGGTAGGTAGGTGTATTTATATTTTAAATAACGGTGATATTAATAGAAATATATATGTGCTTTTGTATGTCGACGATTTGGTCCTAGCTTGTGCAGATAGGTCACTACTAGACAGTTTTAAGAGTTATTTAAAGAGTAGATTTAAAATGGTTGACTTTAATGAGATTAAACTATTTCTTGGTATTAAAATAACTCGAAGTAATGACACTATAACTTTAGATCAGAGCTCATATATAAAAACCATTTTAGAGAAATTCGGCATGACTGACTGTAATGAAATCAGCACACCTATGGAGAATAAACCTAACTATGACGCTCTTAACATAGATAGTGAATATAATGCACCTTGCCGTAACCTGATTGGTTGTCTAATGTATGTTATAATGTTGTGTACACGCCCTGATTTGAGTGTTAGTGTTAATATATTGAGCAGATACACTAACAAAAATAATAAGGAGTTGTGGCAAAGTCTTAAAAGAGTGCTTAGGTATTTGAAAGGCACTTTAGAATTAAAACTAACGTATGTAAGATGTAATAATTTTAAACATGTTTTGTGTGGATATGTAGATTCAGACTGGGGTGGTAACGATGTTAATGATAGAAAGTACCTCAGGCTACTTATTTAAATTGTTTGAAAGCTGTACAGTAACCTGGAATACAAAAAGACAATTAACTGTGGCGGCTTCTTCAACTGAGGCCGAGTATATGGCATTGTTTGAAGCTGTAAAAGAGGCATTATGGTTGAAGTCTCTAATAATTAGTTTTAAAATTAATATTGTCAGTCCTATACCTATTTTTGAAGACAATAATGGTTGTATCAGTATAGCAAACAATCCCACAAGCCACAAGAGGTCTAAGCACATTGACATTAAGTACCATTTTTCTAGAGAACAAGTACAAAACAATGTTATTAAATTGTTGTATCTCTCCACAGGTGAACAGATAGCTGATGTATTACCCAAGCCGCTGCCTGCTGTTGTTTTTAGGCAGTTCAGAGATAAGATGGGTTTATGTTTATAATGTTTTTGAGTTATTGTTGTGTTGTATTTTATGTTGAATTTATGTTATTTTATTTTCATATTTATGATTGTTTATTTTATGGTCTGATTAGGTTTTACTGGGTTTTCCTAATCCTTGCAACGAATGTTGGACCATGATTTGATGTAATTTTTCCCAGACAATACTTGGAAGGTTTTAATGTTCTGGTTAGTCAGAAAACTATGATTGTAAATAGTTTATAAGTAATTAATTTTTGAGGGGGGGTGTTGGTATAAAACAAAAAATAATTTTGTATATTGTCTCTGGTAATGTTTAACATGGCAACACCAAAATACTTTTAGTATAAAAGCCGTGAACGGTTATTATTTCGCCCCTTTTTTCTTTTCATCTGTGTTAGGAGGCAGACATTATACCTTCCTTGAAGAAATATTAATTACAGGTACGATTTCTGAAATTGTATTTTTCTTTGCGCCCATATCCTATTCCCAAGAAAAGTTTTGTAATTAAAAAAGCCTCTATCTTTTACTGACAAATAATCTTAATTAAATTAGCTATCAAGTGAATAACATTTTTTTCCATTATATTAGTTTGTCTTTGGTATTTCCTCATAAAGGCTATAGAACTGATTGCTTTAAAACAAACACAAAAGCATTTGACAGAGATAACATTACTTTACTAAAGCACCTAACAGGCTAGCACTAGAATACCTCACAATGGTCTAAAGGAAGTTTCCACAACAAAAACCTTTCTCGCAAAGAATACACAGAAAGAGCACAAAACACTTAAAAAAAGTACAGCGAAATATTTTTCATTAGGGCCGAGGCAAACAATGACAATTGAATCTCGCACACTATACCTTCCGCGGATTACTGCGACTTATTGCGACTCGACAACCGTCCCGCGCTCAAAAGAATAATATGTCTTTATAACGGATCCCGTGGCTTTCCCTGCCTTACTTCTTTCACATTTTTCAGTGAAATGTGAGAGCTCCTTTAGTTTTTCCACCAGACTTCCATTCGAATTTCAACTTAAGTTCCGCAACGCCACGTTTTCTTGTTCCCTGCACTGTCGCCCCGTAGAATAGATTGCATTGTCTTGTGACGTAAATCATCCTGGAATAAGACGCGTCGAGATAACCAAACAATAACGTACTCTGGGAATGCGATGTAGAGTTTAATTTGGAATAGTTCTGTGTAGTATTTGCTACGTTTTTATGTGAAGTATGTAGTCTCACGTGGTAAAAGGTCACTCTTTCCGTGACGGACGAATTAAATTTATAAAATGAAAGAAAGCGCTATGAGTGGGATTATCTTGCTACATTTTATGACCAAATATACATACAAAACTGAATGTTATAGTTCAGTAAGCAAACAAGTACACACATACTCTAGTAAATTGTATTTATATTATTGTTTTGAGACAAATACAAGGAACGTCGGAGTGAGATCGAGGCAGGTCTAAATATCCCAGAATAAAAGTTATTTCAATTATCATTTACATTCAAGGAAATACACAAACATAAAAGAAAATAGCAAACCGGTGCCTACGAAAAAAGCATTTTCCGCACAAAATATATTCGAGATCGTAATGAAAACAGCAACAATATAAGAAAATCAGAACTTATCTCCAGGCCGGGGAATAAAGACGTAATTTTATTACACTGTACACCTTAACTCTATAAACATAATCTTTCATTTGCAGAATTGTTTACGATATCTGGCCCACTTATCGTTCCGAGCTTTTCTTTCGCGTAGCGTGAGTATACATCGGTCTCTTTCTAAATAAAGGTGCGTTTGGTGTTGTTTATTTTGATCGCGGTTGACCCTCTGGTAATGATGATTGGTTCGCGCCAGTAAATTGGAGGTGGCGTGGACACACGAATTCACTTAGTGGCGGTAGTGGCGATGTGACGCCCGCGGTAATGCTGCACATTAATAAGCGTCCCGTGCATGCGTGCATGTGCCTACTGATATTGGACTTTTTGCCGACGCTTAGTCAGTCCTTCAATTAGGAGTTGGTGATATCTTTATGTCCTCACATTTTTGAAAAAAGAAATACGTTTTTACGACGTCTTACTCTTGTGGTTTTTAAGTAGATAAGGATTCATCTTGCTACTCATTGATTTTAGGAATGTTAATGAGTATGACTGTTTGAGCAATAGTAAGGGGTTTTAAAGTATTAAAAAAGATGTGGTATTGAAGTGGCAAACGTATCCATGGGCGCTGTTAGCATATCATTTCGAATATTCCAGTCTTTATCATGTATTTCAGTTGTATATGTACACACCTCTACAACTATCAGCACCCTCCCCATATGTTTTGCGTATTTATGCCTATAAACACGAAACTTGATGAATATTTATTATAATGCCCATACACATTCCCTAATAGTCCGTGCACACATCCACTTGTTTACAATCATTATGTACATTCATACAGATTCATGGCGAACTCGCGTCATTACCTTCCCATAGATATGTGCTCGTGAAAGAATATTTTTACATCCAATTGCTTCAGGAGGCTTTGTATCAGGGTTTTTATGTTTTTGTTTATATTCCATTGCTCCTGTACGACTGATTGGACTAGTTTCTCTTTGGGATTTGTGTGGCCTAGCGTGAGAAACAAATACCCCTTTAGCTGTGTTGAACATTTTCCATAGCAAATAGGTCAAAAATAAAAGGCTATTTAACTTTAGGTAATTCCTTTTTTAAATTTGTTAAGTACTGAATTCATGTTTAGTATAAATTAAATTAACTTTCTTTTAATTTGTTAACACAAATTCATCACTATTGAATGTACATTGAACAAATGCTCCCGTGTAAAGCACTCTGTGAACGTCCGTCCAGCATTCTCTCACAATATTTAAACAATTAATTCTTCGATTCATTGTCAGTGGTGCGCTAGTGTTGCGAATGTGGTAGAGCTCGCACGTGGCCATCCCACTGCGCTTCCCTGACGTGACTGCGGATGAATGCCGTAGCTAATTGTGACTATCAAACGCCACGTGGCTTCAAGGGTCCAAAGTATTACCTAACGTTTTGTCAGTCAATTGTTTTGTTAGTGTAGGTATATTGAAAAATGGTAAAGCGTGACTCCGGCACTAAGGGTTTGCATGAAATTGCAGTTTGATCGCAGTTTTTTTGATAGAATGTTAAATTATACAAAATTACTGCTAGTAGACAGAATACTCTATTTCGCGTTCAAGGCTAATTTATTAACCCACTTAAAAATAAGCATTACTTGATAAAGAGTAAGTTTGTAAATCAAAAATGCAAAAAAATGCCGACTATGACACGCTTAGACAGGAATGAAATATACTTATCATAACCGTCGAATACCAGAAGTAACACTGGGAAAATCCGATTGGTTTGTCAGACGCTCACTGCAATATGAAATGATTTATCTATGTCTATACTAATACAAACAAACACGAGCTTTATGTTCGCTATCAAAATATTTACCTGTCCATAAATACGTCCGGACACGTCGATGCAATATCCACACATTAAAAAAATCCCCGCTGGTCACCTATTCAGGTTTGGGTATACCGATTTAACACCACAAACCATATTCATCCTTATTGCTGAAGGCACAAGTTTCATATTTAATTGAAAAATATTTCTACACGTTATGAATGCAAAATTATTGGAAAATGCACTCAATTTCATTATACGTACGGTAGAATATCGTGTAGAGAGAAATATGCGAACTAGAGTATGTCCAGCAAAATGAACTGCGGAAGATGTATGAGGCAGCGGATTAAAAATATTTGTACGCGCCATTATACATGGTGTAATGAAAACCCTAAACGTGCCTCTTTATTAAGTGCTAGCTTTTACCCGCGGATCCGTTCGTGTAGAATTTATTCATATTCTGTTAACATGGAAATTACGTTCTCCGTTTGCGGGACAAGCACTTTTGAGAAAATCTTTTGGACAGATTTTAGGATTCTGAGAATTACTTAAATTAGTCTACATAAGTATGAATTAGTTTACTAAAATGTGACATCTATGAAAACTATGTGCAAATAAGAAGTGCAATCCTAAGTCAACCTATTTATCACTTACAATCAAATTCTTAATTTGACTCATAACGTTAATTTAAACGACAATGAAAAAAAAGAATTTTTATCTTTTGTAGTATGTTTAACAAACACACAGTGCGCAGTACCCACATTATTATAAGCATACATACAGGGGGTGGTCAGTTAATTGAAGTCCGGGTGATTTCAATAAAGATCTTTTGCGGCCTGACGGAGGTCTGACGTCACGATCAAAAGATTTTAAATTTTGTAATTAGAACGTTGGTCGGTGCTGTGTATGGCCGTTATTAGTGACGTAATCCTCGATGATGTATGGGAGATATGCCTTCTTTGAAAGGGGTATGAGGTTTGACCCTATGCTTTGTGATGGTCGTTTTTTTACTGTTGATTTAGATATAGAAAAGATTTGCACGAAAGTTTTGAATCAATGATGATTGGCTCACTATTACTAGTTTGACAACAAAACATCAATAATTGTGTTACTGCACTTTTAATGAAACAGGATTCAAATCTCCGGAAAAACCAGCGATACCAAAAAAATCTCTTTACATTCTAATTCTTAATTATAAATCAGCACAAAAACATTACATTCAAGAACTTTCCTCTATAATAACCTCAGAGTTATTTTAATACATTCGCGACATGAGATGTACCTCATACAACATTAAGCAGTGTCTTTGCACACAGGTTGTCAGCACAAAGCTTCTGTGTCGTGCGCGAGCATTCATTAGCGCGGAGTAATGAGCCGCACTCTGCCACAGACCAGCGACCTCTTTGCCGCGTAGACTGGACACTGGATTCTTCTTCTTACTTTCCAATCAAGGTCGCGTCTATTTCTTGACATGCCTTGACATTTCTGTTAGGGTTTGGTTGGTTATAACCGGTATGGTATTAAATCAAGCAACAAGATTCAACAAATTTGTAATTTTTTCCTCCATTTATTTATATCAAATTCGATAGACACGTAACTAGCTTATCTTCACAAAAATACAATAGTGTACAAAATATCTACCGGAATTCCCAAAAACAAGAAAAGAGTTTATATTTAGTTAATTTCATTACTTTTCCTGTCTGCTCTTACCGGCTATTGACATAGAATGGGATTAGATATAGTAGCATAATTAATATTTTTAATAAGTTTTATGTTCTATCTGTATGTTTCTTGGTCTATGTCCAAGCCTACATCGGTACCTTTTAAGGCTTTTAAAACGCAGTGAGAGCTAATCATACGACCGCCGCGCTGCCTGATTATCTCACTTGGTATACACCGCACCTTTGTGGAATATTCTTCATAATGGACATAGTTTTGGGTAGTGTTATTACGTTGGTATAAAAGGCTTAGGAAACACACAATTATTTAACTTGGACGCTTGCTTAGATTTATAATATTGTTTTTAATTGCTGCAACATTTGCCATAACCTCTTCGTCATTATTGTCACACCAGTAATTCAAACATTGCCCATAAAATATAATTAAAAAACCGGCAACGTTTTTTTCTAGTCTATTTTTTATCTTAGATGCAGAGATTGATAAAACCACGAAACAAAAAGTTGTTCATCTCGGGTAAAATTAAACAAAAGAAGATTAATTTAATGTTTTTACTAAAGAAAAATAAATCCTTAAATCATCGCTTTGATCTTAATTTTAACGCCGATAAGAATTTTTTAACTAATACAACAAACGTTTAAAATTGATGACAATCATATTTAAAATAAAAATCGTAATGTTATATGATTGTGATTCAAATGCCTTGATTTCTTTTTAATATTCAAGTGTCAAATAGAAGAAACGCGTAATCAGTCACTACATACAAGCAATTTATAAAAGTCTACTGCCGGGATCGGATTACTTACGATAGGAAATATAAATTTATCACTATAGTTACACAAATTCTTGAATGTTTCAGAATGTTCTCGTATATTATGTTTCTATTTAAACATTATATATTAACCTATATGTGTTTTGATGAATTTTTACGGCCGTCCCAATAAAAAGCGTCCATGTATCACTGAGCGTCGTTTAATTTGACAAAAACTCTGGCAGTGTATGGGCGCGACATCCTGTAGTTTTATGTAGCAAATTAGTGATGATGGTCCGTAATAAATATTGTTAGGTGAGTTAGTGCTGGGACTCCGGCTGTTACCAAGGTAAGGTGGGTATTTTGAACTGTAGATGAGAATTATCTGGATGATGAATCAGATTCTGTACGCCGCGTTCAATTTACAGTACAAAGTGACTAACATGCTTCAGCCTTGGTGTTTGACGTTATAAATATTTCTTACCAGTTACGAATTCTAAGTTTGAATGTATTTCGTAACTCAATCAAGTTACTTACAACAGAGGCAGTTTATATCCTGAATTAGTTGGACCCTTGTATAAAGGGCTAAGTTTATACGGTATGCGAAAGTAAAACGTTACGCGACGACATTGGACCTTCGGACCAGTGAAACTCACAAATTCAGAACATTTACCAAACAAACAAATTAATTCCAGCCTCATTTCAACACGACCTACAATTTTGACGTGAGTTCTAAATTTCCAACAAACGTTGCGAAGTGGATAGCATTAGACAGTTCTGTAATACGCGAACTACTAAATAATTCTGTTCCACCTACATATCAAAATATTCACAATTAGCAGCTTCGGATCAAAGCGACGGATATGATATTTTACGTGTGTCGCGACAGACAGACCTGTCGTTATATACGTATAATTATTATATATACGGATTCAACGGAAACATGTTATGATTGAGAACAGATCTAACCTTGTGGGATGCTGTATTTTTATTTGGATTATTTGTGAGCTGTTAACCGCGTTATGATATGTTAATTTTATTACCTACCTTACCTTTATTATTTTTCCTTTATCAATTTAACATTAAAAGTTATGTCGTTAGCCATCAAACAAATGGTATTTCGTCTACGGTGTGGTTTCACCTCTACATCTCGGAACCCAATCAGTTTCCAAATAACACAGGGCAAGCTGTTAGCACGATCATGGGCCAGACAGTTACTCGCCCTAAAACGAGTTATTGCCCTGGACATTACGGGCTGGCAAAAACGGTCGGACATATTGAGAGCTCGGAATGTAATAAAGGGTGGGTAATGTCACCGGGGAGAGGGGCAACTTTTTTATAACCACCTTGGATATTAAGAGTGTTGAGGTTTCGCTTGCGGCCTGCTTGCTGCGGTCTAAAGTTTGATGAAATGAGACAAGATGGGAAACAATGCTTTGTGTATAACAATCACCTCATGTCTGGTCGTTTGATCTTTATAACAATAGATTTTAGAAAAATTTCAGGATTTCAGCATTTTTATCTGCATCAATGATCTAAAGGAAGAACTATTTATGTTATCCAGGTAGTATAACGAGCGCGACGTCACACTCTCTAAAAAGTCACCTCAAAACATAGAAGATGCCATCATATCTCAGCTCACCACCGCTCTCGGCTTGACACCCCGCCACCGATCTGTCTGTGTAGCGAACAGTAACGATTACACTAATTGTAGTGTATAATAAAGCTATAATCGCTGGATTTTTCCGAGCTGAGTGAGCGCTAATGTGGTCTGCATTAACATTTGCGTGGGGTTTGAGTGTTAGCGAGAGTGACGTGGAGACGTCTCAAATGATAAAGTAACATTTTGGAATTTATAATTCTACGTAATTTGTAGTCTTTTAAATTCCTTGCGGGTTTAATTTATTTTGAGTATATTTAATTACTTTAGAATTAAACTATTTTACGTACCTACTGTAAAAAATAAAAGTGTATAAAAGTAGACATAGTCAATAGTAAAAACTACCATTTAAAGATTGAATTAATGACAACTTCTAGCAATAAGTTAGAACTTTAAATAAATATTATTCAGTTATATTAATCGACAAAATTCTAAGTATTGAGTTATTCGCTAGGTATAACGACCAAAAATATTAGAACGTCAGAGCGTCCACGCTTAAAGTGGGTCCCCGCGTCTTGGTCAGTAGTATACTCATTAAGACAACAGTTTCCCTAAGTTTTTGTGGACATGTCATAACATACCGCTTAACTCACACGTTTCTGTGTCAGATAGTTATGGAAATCAAAGCAATTGGCCACCTAACTGCGATATTAAGGCAACTCTTCAATTCCACTCTTAGATTGTGCTAAATGTATAAAAAGCTATCAATGTACTTGTTGCTGAATCTCAAACCTGAAAACAGTATACAATCTATATATATAAAACTCTTCCGTTACTGACTGACTGACTGACTGACTGACTGACTGACAGACAACGCACAGCCGAAACTACTGGTCGTAGAAAGCTGAAATTTGGCATGTAGGTTCCTTGAGATATGTAGGGGTGCACTAAGAAAGGATTTTTGGAAATTCAACCCCTAAAGGGGTAAAGAGGGGTCATAACGTTTCTATGAAAAATCTTATTCCTTGGGTTTATAAACTTGAAACTTAGCACAAACACGTATATAGTTAAGTAAATAAGTTTGGCATTATATTTTTTTCCAAACTACCCTCCAATAGTGATTTAGAGGGTTGCGATTTGGTGACTGATTGATTAACGCACAGCCGAAACCTCTCGGTATAGAAGTCTGGTATTTTGAACAAGGCTTCCTTTAGTAACACAATTGACCTTTGGAGTAGCAAGCCCTTAGGTAGCGGGCGGGGGGGGGGGGGGGGAGGAGGAGATCAACTAATACTTTTAATTTTTCTAGATGATGTTTTTGTCTCGCTTTACTTTTTGGTACATAACGTAATCGACAAACTCCAAAACTACTTATCGTTTTCAAATATTCACCATTAGAAAGCTACATCATCCCTGAGTAACTTAAGCTGTATAATATAATTCAAATTGTAACAATTTTTTAGCCTATGAAAGAAAGTCCTGTCGAGATCATTAAAAAACGCCACAATTCCAAATTACATGTGGGCGAAGCCGCGAGCGGAAAGCTAGTTATTAATAAAGCCCTTAAAGAAAATATGACTTAAGAATTAAGGACCTAATACTAACCCTTGTGGTATACCGTTATTCAAATTAAACCAAAAGTATTTTTACAAATCTTTTATCATAAAAAATACCAACACTCGTGACAATTAATTATATTATCCTAATTTAAATCCTGAAACCAACCATTCAACCAACAATTTGCTATTTAAACAGTATATGTTAACTATATACAAACAGCAATCAAACCCTTGAGTAAAGTACAAAGGGCGCAAGTGAGAGAGACGAGCCCATTAATCTCAGGTACAATAGCAGCATATTTCTAGGTCATGGAGTGCACTCGCGCCGCCGGCAAACATTTTAGCTGAGCAAACAGGGGCGACCCGCAAACACCGGTAAACACGACGCCCTGGGTTTAAACTGGACGTAATTTTGTTAAAGTATTTGCTATAAGACGAGTTTTTGTTCCTGGTTCTACAGTTACTGTAGCTGGTATACACCTTACAATTTACTGCACTAATTACTTACTTACAAAAAAAAAGTTAAGGTAGATAGAGCATTAGACCCATTTTTTGGTACACTCGTTTGTCATTTTATAAAATTAACAGTTAAGAGATACATCTAGTTTTGGAAGTCCTTGTTTTTAGATCTATCATAAAATAATTGTGGAAAGGAATCAAGGAATTTGGTTATAACCACGTGAACTGAAAAAATGAGACATGGATGATACTGAGTTGTTTGTAATGCTACAGTAATATGCACTTAACTATCGTCACTCTGAGAGGTTCTGCTTGCACCCTTTTTTCTATTCGAGTATGCAGTTTGTTCAGTCCGCAACAGTTTCCCCTTTACAAAATGAGTACGATTCAAGCCGACCGTAGTTAACCCAGTTAGTTAACAGCCCGTACCAAAGTACGCAGTAATACAGATTTTGGATTTACTTTTTATGAAAGGACTATTTAAAACGGACTCATTGCTGTGTTCTGTGGCCGGAGTTGGCTAAATATTTGCAGATTGTTTTTTGTTAAACTCTTATAGGAATTTGGTGGCACTAGTAATACAGTGTTTAAATTGCATTGCAAATTTAATTTTTTTTGCGAGAAATTAAAATGTTACAATTTATTTCAATTTTATGAATCCACAAACCCACTGACAAGGTTACCAAAATTAGAGTTTATTTTAAATTAGGTTAGTAGTTCTTAATCTGAAATTTCCACACATTGGTAATGTATTTCACTGGCATTTATATTAGAAGGCTCAACATTTTGTTTGCGGAACGAGTCTCAGCATTTTCTGATTCACAAACAAATATTCAGTGTAACTTAGTTTAAATGCAAGCCGAGTTAAAAAATAGCTCGTATGTCGGCATTCCACATAAAATTAAAAAGGTTTACTCAGTACCTATGTAGGACAGCAATTCATTTTATTTTAGTTAGTTTGTCGTGAATGTAGTGCAGATAAAATCACATTATATTTTCCGTATGTGCGTGTTCCAAATTGGACAGTATTCAGTGTATAAAATGAGTTAGAGAGTTGGAGCCGCTGACGTGACTGAGCTGCGGGCACGTTGACAAGTGACAGCGGGGGGCGTGACGCCTACGACTGGGTGTGTCTATATTACGTGTCATGTTACTGCTCTTACCGTTCTAAGGGCGGCTAATCTTTATGCAGTCTATATCCTATCTATAGTTGGTGGCATTTACCTAAGTTTTCACGACCTAGAAATGTTTGGCAGGTTAATTTTAGTCTCGCCAACCTAGTCCGATGAAGCAATCAAAGCGTCCCTTACATGGACATGATCTTAAAATATTTTTGTATACATACAATCTCTTCTAGAAATACGTCTCGCTCTCGCTCCGCTCATCTCTAAGCTCGCACCGCTCGGCAGTTTCCCGCGCCGCTGGTGATACGGCGGACGATGCACATGAGTTATCGTTACTGCTTACGTGACTCCCTATGACCTCCGACATTAACGTTTCTTTTACTTAACCCTGAGCCAAATATCGTGTACTTTATTCTTTACTATCAAATAGTCATTGATCCATTATATCGTATGTAAAGTTTGTTCTTGTGTCAAGGTGAAAGAGAAGGAAAGAAATCTAGGGGTTAATTTTACGGTAGACGTTTTTGATCTTTCAGCGTGGTGTTTAAGTGTTCATTCATAGAGATACCGAAACCTGTAGATTCAAATTCAAAGGTTTATTTGCGTAAAAAATGGTATACAAAAAGTACACAGTTCAACATATTTTATCATTTTACTATGACATGCAAATATTTCCACCAGTCCTGGCTGAAACTGTACCGGTGCCGTGTATTGCCGTGTGTATTTAATTTATTGCACTAATTTTTTAAATATTCAATCAGTTACAGTTATTGACTAACATAATATTCCAAACACAATTAAGCTCTGGTTACTGGGCAACCATCTAAAGCAACTTACGTTTCGTGAGTAAAACGAGTCAAGTTACGAGTTAGGTGCCTCCGTTATTGAGTCGTCCGATAGTTAAGTTTATGGTCACTACAATGTTACTGTGGACTGCTGCTGAACACGGGTTTGACTCTAAGTGGATCAGCATGGGTAGCTTCTGATTTGTTTGTGACGCTTTCGTGATTCTTTATATTGTCTCTTTAGTTTCATTGCTGGTATGTATGCCTTGACTGAATTTTGAGGTTACAGTAAATGGAGCAAATTAAAAAAATATGAGTTTTGAAAAAATGGGTAAATATTTTCAAGAGTTAGGGTTTTGCAGTTGCACAAAGTTCTGATATGACTTCCACTAATTTTCTTATTTTCCCGTTGATGTTAACTACTTAACAATGTTACCCGTCAAAGCATTCTTTCGTAGAGTACCGTGCATTATTTAGCTCTATCGTCTATTCTAAACGGTCTTTGAAGCTTAATTAAAAAGAAACCAAAACAAACCGTTGGAATAAGCAACACTACTATTAAAACATGGCGCCCGGGTACCTAGGTCTTACCCCCCCCCCCCCTCCTGCCCCGCGCTCCTCTCCCGACATCATATTACCTACCGCTCAATCTTCTTTCATAATTAAAGTGGCTTTTACCTCAGCACCCCGCCTCACCCCCCACTGTTGTGCCCCCCATTAAAGTTACCACTAAATAATAGCAGCAGAAGGTTGAATTGGGTTTGAAGAAGGACTCGTTAAATGATGATTGTCATCATCACCATAATATTCATCATTGGATCGAGATTGCTTAACGTTATCCGACCACTCTTTGATATGCAACAGGGTTGGCCAGTTCTAAGATTAGTTAGGTACTTAATAGAATATGAGACAAAAACAGCTGGTAGAATAAATGAGAACTTATTAGACATTGTTAGTCCTACGTCAGTATTTCGATGACAGCAATCTACCTATAAATAATACAAGGTCTGTTCAAACCAATGGTCCTTCTATACACAACCTCGTTGTGTGATTATACCTAGGACCTGCGCGTAGCTTTACTAGAGCAGTTATGTACCCCACCTTGGGGAGGGGAGGGGGAGGTAGATAATTGGCCGCTTTTTGTTCGCTTCTCAAGAAACCTTACGTTTCTACGGTCTGCGTAAAGAAATGTTCTTATGAATTCAATATAAACTAGGTAGAAGATATTTTTAGTTTATCGTTCGACCATCATAAATTACAAGTATTGGGTTTTTACGCTTGAATAATGTGTTTTTATTACCATAAATCTCATTGTCTTTGAGAAACTGTTGCATGAAAATAAACTTAGAATACGCTTGCATAAGCATAAAATATATTTATCACCGACTGTAATGCATAATCCGCTCTATGTGAAAGGTTATGTGTTTTAAAATGGTGTATAAAAGTTGGCTTCATTACGTATTCATTTGCAACTATTCATTCAAACACTATCCATACTATAGGTATCACGTTTCAATTTCGCATTAAATTACATTAACGCTGTAACATTCTATAATTATCTCTCGTCAATAGTTAAAGCAAGCAAGGCTAAGCCGTAATCTCATTTATATCAGTAACTAAGTTCAACAAACTTAGAACAAACGTGTACAACATAACATGCTCTCGTAACGTAGCTACGTACCGACCGCAACCCCCGTGACCTTCTCCAAGGACGCGCCGCGCCCACCTAAGTACTAAATTTAGCACACCTCAAGGAAACATCAATCGCACCAACACATGCGCACAATTTTTCATTTTCCCACCACAACGGAAACGCACCAAAAACGTCACACCGCACTGGTAACTGCCGCGGAACTGGTCTGCGAAGTCGCATCACGAAATACACCTGTATTGACAGGTATACCTGGCCGCACCTTCGCTCCACCAATCAGCGCGCAGCTTACCTGCGCAGCTCGATAAAAAGGGGCGTGGTTTATGCAGAGGCGGTTGGAACTGTACCTGTGCGCACCTGCAGTGTTATGAAACAGGTGCGGGGGATTGCGGGTTGGTTACGAGCCTTCCAATGGGCGCGGGTGTCGGTCACCTGCGAGGTGCGCCGGAGGTAAGGCGGCAGGTATTGGTCGGCGCAAGTGGGTCGCGGATCTGGGTCACGCCGCGAGCCCGCTATGTGCGCGCTATGTACCGCACCGCACGCTTCGCAATACCGTTTTAAACTTAAATTATAGTCTTTGTTTGGCTTCCGTTTAACGAGATTTAGGGTTATTCTAGACACCTAAGCTTGCAGGCGGGTGTGGATGTGGTTTCTTGGTGACGATGCTTAAATGTGGGACTCTACTGAATATGTTAAAATAGTTAAACTGTATGTTTATTGCGTTTGAATTTAGAATTTAACATGCTCTACTTGGGATACGTTTTACATTCAGTTTTCTCTCTAGTAAAATACTGGACATATTTATTTTCTTTTATTCGTAGAACGGAGTTAATATTAGTTGTAGTGTCGATGTAGCTGTTCAAAGAGACAATAAATTACTAACAGAACTAGTTACTTATTGATAAATCAGAGATGTTACCGATATTATCATAACTACTATTGGTATATAATTCCGACACTGTTATTGGGTGACAAGACAAAGATTGCAAGAAATCTCGAGATCATTCTCTGCACTGTTCAAAATCACTTTTGTTTAGTTATAGTATTGGAAATTTCGATCTCTGGTCAAGTCAACGTACTTTAAAGCTGTACTGTCTTCAGTCTCACATCTGAAGCCGCAATAAATCTTAATAATACATAAACAGAATCCTAGGTAAACCTATATACACCGTCAACTCTACCTAAGGCGGCACGTGGGGAGTAGCGCGGGGGGGGTAGTGCGGGGGGAGAGGGGGGGGGGGGGGGCTGATTACACAGGGTGGTCTCTCCCAGGTCGAGCAAGTTTGAAGACAAATTGTGTGGAGGGGGGGAAAAATTGCACCCTGCCTCCCTAAGCAGCCTTTAAATATAAATAATGGAGATTTTTAAATAGAACTGCGACCTTTGTGCTGAGGCTTGTTCGAGAGCCTTGTGTGAGGCTGTGTGTAAAGGTTATGTCAACTGCGATCGAGAAACACCATTCTGTTTATAGAATATTATTTATTTTGTTCCATTTGATGCCTTCTGCTAGGCAGTCACTATAGTTAGAACAATACCATTCTATAATATCGTAGTGGTAGAGTTGATCAAATATACTATGTTTACTGCTCTAGATATATAATTCTTTTTCTTTTTCTGAAAACCGCCTATGCCAAGGTGCTTTTTGTGTTACTATTTGTGATTATATTTGGTTAAGGCAATTTGAATTCAAATCGAGATAGAATATCAAATCAGAACAATAACAGTTCAAACGTAATGGTCAGCTCTTTACTTTTTAAATCTGATTATACTCAGGTCCAAAGCGTATTGTTGGAGTAAAGTCCTTCGCGAGATATTTGCATAGCTCGGGGTGAATGAGCCCGATGCCTTCGCCCTCCTTTGTCTTGCTAACTAAATGTGTACTTAAATAGGTTTTAAAGAAACTATTTTTCTTTAATATTAATTGTGAATGAGGATTGTCTTGGGTTTGCTTATGTATTGCTTATATTTTTGAAGGACGAATTTGTTTGCTGGTTCTTACATTCAAATATTACATAACTAAGCAGCTTGTTAAACAAGTGTTTAAAAGAGAAAAAAGGACGTGCTAGTAGGTACCTAATTCACTTTTTGCTTAAAAATATTATTTAACAAATAAACAGCCACGACGTTTTAAATCTCATCAACATCAAACAGATGTGATAGATTGCTCTAAAGCGTAAACAAAACTAAAGATTTCCTTAAACATCCACAAAGTACACACACTAACCTCTATACATCACACGAACCCAGTTCCAATTACGCGGTGGCTAGCTTCCAGTCCACACAGATCCTCACATCAATATTTCCAAGTCCAAACTTTAAAATTCCCGGAGAGCATGTTTCAATCTTAGTTGCGCTGCACCTAGTGCGCCGGAATCACTGGCAGAGGTGAATTTACGAACTTTGCAGAAGTACCGCAACTCGCAGCCTGCACTCGTTATAAGTTCTTACTTCCGACTTCACGTTGCTCTGATTTGAATCCACCTTTATAAGTTTGTGCTAAGTTCTTATTAGATATGCTTGGGACTTCTTCTGTAACTAGTTTCAGATATGTACATTTTTTGTAGTTTCTTTTCAGAATATCTTTACACGTCTTTATATTTTCAGGTTATTTGGGAAAAGGTTTCAAAGTGATGAAAATGTTTAAAAATATTGAATTCCTTACTGACTTTTTCAAATGAACTATTTTCTTCATTTTATAAAGTCGATAAGTATTTTTCAAAGCCCTAAAAATTCTACTCAGATTGTACAAAACCTTAATCTACTTATGTCAAATCAAAATATTAACCAGATCTACAGCTATACATTTTTACGTAAAAGTGAGCGAACCTTGTATTTTTCCATAACTTTCTCGTGTTCGGATTTCATATTCAGTTGGGGATGCGAAAAAACGTCGGTGCTCGAGTTTTTAGAGCAAGTTGAAATGAATTCACGCACGCGGCGCTGCCAGGAAAAAGTGGAGCCGAGGTGACCGTGCTCACCGCAGATGCTTCACGTGGAGACAGATATCAACTGAATTTGTAACTTTGTCTTCATATATTCAACTGAGCTTTTTATTATGGATACCAAAAAATCTGGGGAGTCTAAGAGTCTAAAAAGGATTGGTAAAATTAAGTATGCCTTACATTTGTAAAATGTTGTCAATTATTAGTGATTTGATGGTGGAATATGGATATTTAATGCCTAAAAAGAGCTACCACCTTCTAACTTCTATTCCAAAGAAATGTCCACCAAATTGTAATTCCAAAGCAACATAATTCACCGAGTATTCTGCAGTTTGTATGTAGCCATACAAAAAGCGGCGCGATGCAGCGAGCTTATTAAAACATGTTGGTGATGCTATGTCTAATTTTCCGGTTTTGCCCGCGTAGATTGTTCGCCACCCACGGGACAAGCCGGCGTAGATACATACTTATTTATGTGGCTATGTTCACGATTTATGTGTAGGTTGAAATTGCAAACAGGACGTTGTGAGGTTTTCTCTTTTAGACGAATCTTATTTTTATTTACCTGTTTGTAGAGTTCTTGTGTTCTTTTACTACTTATTTAAAAAAAGAGCTTTTAGAGACTGTCAATGCGCCACATAACTATTAGGAATTTATAGAAAGTAAGCGGGATATTTTATAAGTTTTCTTTTGGTCTCGTTATAGATTCCACTAGCGACCTATACAGCAGCCTCTTAGCCAATTAGACTGCCCTAGTTTTTTAAGTTCTTCCATGGTAAAATTCGTCTGCTTTCATTTCGTTACTGTGATTAATTATGATTTTGCTTGCTATGTCATGCTATATAAGTACAATTATCGTAAAAATAGAACAGGACAAACTACTAGAAGGTATGGTTTTGGTTGTATTGAACTTATACATATTCAGAGGTAGAGGTTTTTAAATGGGCGGACCTTTTACCCACGCATTATATAAAACAACGTTGGCTCATAATTAAAGGCTTCATTATTCAACCTCATTACACACCCACGTATTTTCATATTCATAGTCCTATCCATCGTACAGTAGGTACATAGGCTAACTTGACCCACTTAAGCTCTTCTAAATAAACCTAAAGTGGAGCGTGCTTTATGCTGGGCTAACGCGGCGTGACGTCGTCAAAGCTGGGCTAATGACGTGTCCTGTGACGTAATAGGCCGTGACGTGTCTCGCCCGCCAGATGGCGCTGCATTATTTAGTGGTTTTGGACGGTAGGTACTAACGCAGCTTTGGGAGTTAGTTACATAGTGCCTGATTTAGGTGCGATAATTTTACACACACCCTTCTAGGGTAAGTACTGCTTTGATGTTCAGGGGCTTTGATCTAAGAATGTTTTGACTGCTTGGATTTGGTATTGTATCAAAATATTCTGTCGAAGTTGTGTTCTCACATAACCCTTCCTGACCTGTCGACACACTTTCACACGTCATCACTTAGCAAATTGTCTCATGCAAATGTTCTGCCCCCCCCTCACGTACCACATCCACTCACAAACAAACAACAATGGTAGCGCACACCGCTATAACTCGCGCGACGTCGACTAGGTAACAACATTTATATGCTAACACACTCGTAGCTCACACACTTAAGCAAATTAGAAGGATCACGGTTCCGCTCCTACCAGGCTTTATTTTAGACTCACAACATTTTTGTTTTTTTTTTTATTACAAAGCAGTATTACTGGTTGTGCTATACCCAAGAGAAACAAAAAGCCTCATGAAGTTGTCTTAAGGAGAAACAGTCAACTATCGAGGACTTTCAATATAGTGTAAAGTTTAACTCAATAACGTATATTGTCTGAGAAAAATAAGCAATATTTGATTTGACATTGCACAGGTGCACAAATAAACGAGGTGAGACCCCCTGTTGTCGTCCATCCGAAAAATATTGTCGAACACAAACCGCCAATTTCTGGCAGCGTAACAAAAGTTGTCGGCAACATTACGATCATTACCCGCCATCACGGGC
Source organism: Chrysodeixis includens (assembly GCA_941860345.1). Lineage (NCBI taxonomy): Eukaryota > Metazoa > Arthropoda > Insecta > Lepidoptera > Noctuidae > Chrysodeixis > Chrysodeixis includens. Next base: position 675,079 of record OW796094.1, read on the forward strand.
GAGGTAAGGCGACAAATCCTACGTCTACCAACAAACTTCTGAAGCCATAAACGGATAGTTGTTCCAAGTTTTCCAATCTCCCGCGGACGACTCCGTCATATTATTTTCTAAGTATTTTACTGCAGGCTGCAATCTTATACCGTAGAAAATAGAATAACTCAGTTTGACTATGTAGGAAAGAGTTTGTTAGTTTTCTAGTGTCGTAAACATTGTTGAAGGAATATTGAATAGCACTGGATGACTGTTTGGAAATGTTTTATGTTTAGGTGGGTCTGCTGAGTGACTGCGTACGTTGTAAACTTCCTTTTATTGTCTTTTGTTTTAAAATGCAATATCTATTAAAGCTCTGTTATTATAATGTTTGAACATTTGATAATAATCAAATCAAATAGTCAACTAAAATTTAAAATGATGACTGTTATCTTCAAAACTTTCTTTTAAAAAGTACATCATAAGACATGACAGTAAAACGAGTTTAAGTATGTGAATTTCATGTAAATACTACATAAGGTCATAATACAGTAAAACGAGCACAATACACTGACTTTCTTGTACCTATTTAGCAGCCTACGCTAAATGGAAGACATAGCAAAGTGCTATACAATAAGCAGTTTAGCACATAGGTACAATACACAATATCGTGTCGGACAAGACGGCCGAGGTATGGCGCGCACGTGTGGCCGCACAAAAAACGCGCCTTAATAAAACGACGTGCCGCGGGGGTCGACAATAGGGACGTGCACCTTACTCGATAGCATATAAAAAAACTATTCACCAAAACTGTTTAAACAAGTCAACGGTACATTTAAAATTTAAATAGTAACGTCTTCTTGAAGTTATAAACGTATTATATTATAATATCCTTGATTTTTCTGTAGGGTCTTTTCTTGTTCTTTTGTTTTTCCCACAATACATATAAAGAGAGAAAAATAAGCGAAACTAAGGAAGATTTAGAAAAATCAGGACAACTTTTTGTTTTGTCAACGTAATAATATATGAGGAAGTCTGAATTTACTTATTTGTTGCTGAGCAAGGCGATAGGACTTGGTTTAGCTGATAATCGAATATAGACGTAGCATTACGATAAATGTATTGTAATGAAACATCTATAATCTAGTCAGAATAATATCGTATTCGCGATTGACCAAAAATAACATATTTATGAGACCACCATTCCTGTTTTGTTCAGGGATCCGAAGACATTTTTGTCATATGATAAAGAATGATTTTTATGGTACCAGGAATTATTCATCTGTTTCCATCTGAACGGTCTCTCCTTTTTTATTATTATTTGAGTAAACGACCAATATAGCGGCGAAACTATTTAATTTTGCTTTAGACTTTTAAAAGGGAATATGAAAAGTAATTATGGTTCATCATTATCATTAACCGAGTATAAAACAATCGACAGTTGCCCATCCCTACCACCCTTGGACGGGTTTAATTACACGGCGCGGGCGACAGGTTGTCGGATGACGTCATCACGGCACTTGTGTGCGTACGAGCACGTGTGTGTGTAGGTGTAGGTGTTATTATTTCAACAAAGTTTGATGTGTGTGTACCTACATGCAATATAATGGCTTGTAGTAATGTTTCTGTGTGATACGCTTAGTACATATATTATACAGTAATGGCTCTTGTTATGTCAGTTTTTGTGTGAACATGTGTTAGGTTGAAACGGTCTAGGATTTAAAATATTATTGAGGAAATATGAAATATATTTTAGTATGAATATACATGCTAAGAGTGCGACACCTCATGTTTTATTGCTGTTATTATCTTGGTACCAGCAACATCATCGCCGAAAATACTTTATAGGAGTCCTAACTACCTTATTATCCTATTTTTATTGGAGACAGATTCGCTTTGATTAAAGTAAACTTTCTTCTTTAATTATCCTAGCAAATAACTGCGTAAACTCAATCACCATCTCCTAAAACCGTTACTTTTTTCAAATTCACTTCAATTTTACAGCCTTTTATAATTTATTTCGTCCGTCGTAAAACCTTTTAAAATCTGTATTGCCTTAGCAATTAACTGCAGTATTTGACAACAAAGTAACGTTGTGTTCTAGCGGTTAATACCTCGTTAAATTGGAATGAGTTAGATACGGCCTGATAACAGCTATGAATAAGAGGGGTTTACACTGTAAACGATTGCCTCTCAATATTTATTCTTGTGAGTTAAATGTAAACTTTGTAAACGTAGTTTGTAAAATTGTACAAGCCATCACATTGTTACCTTTATACAAACACATATGGCTTAAAGTACCTACGATAGAAATGTTGACTTTCTAAAAACTCACAAAAAAAACAACAAAACAAAAAGTCCGTTATTATTTTCTAAGGTCCTTTGTCTTTTGTTAAGGCACCTACCTCCTCGGATGAGGAAGTGAGTAGTGTCAGACTCTTACTGACTGAACCTGAACCGGGGCGTATCGTATGCCACATTTGGTCGGTGCATGGCAATGCATAGCAATTCATCACGCACAGACCACGTTGCTTCTATGCTCCTGCCTAAACTTCAAAGTAAATATTTTGAACATTTAACATTTTTTTAATTCAAAATATCTGAAATACCACATTCAATTTAATATCTTTACTCTTGTTGTTTTTGCCCATTCATCTCTAGCCCCCGTCATTCAATATTCACCACTTTAAATCTCATATCATCTTACTATTACTAGCGAAGTCAAATTAAACAGCTATTAATAGTATAATGAACCAATTTCGTAAGTCACAGGTTAAATATTTATCGCTATGTATTTTTTATTGCAACGATTTCTTACATTAATTTATCACTATGCACTGAGTTTGTTAAGCTATAGGTAGGTAAGTGTATACTTGATACTGGTATGACTTAATTGGTTTAAATATATGGCCACCAGTGAGAAACCTTACGTAGTATTCAATCAAAGGTATTTTCCCAGCCAATCAGCTGATTGCTTGAAACCTTATAATATTCACGTCACCGTATCGCAACCTCTAACGCTTTGTATTATACTTAATACAAGATAGGTACTGTTCGTGTGTTATGGAAAACTAGACTATCAAGACTAAAAATGAATCAAATTTTAACAAATTGACTGTTTCTATATATGAGATAGTACTTATTTATCGTGCTAAGTAGGGCGCAAAAATGTGAACTCTACATATTACCTCTACTGACTCTTAGCTCTACATTTATCAATACAATATTATTACAATAACCGTTACAGTTTAATGTAAAAGTAACCGAAGCCTCTAGTAATAGTATTTCGGTACGCAGCTAATCTGAAATGGGGTCAGTCACCACTTTTATCACTCGACTACCAAACAATTATGTACGTCACTGGGCTCTTTATCAATGCTACGGCGCGGTACAATTTTAGTTACGGCCTGACCCCAGATAGTACGGGGTGAGGACATGATAAAACACCTTTATTGTTTATATTTATTTTATAGGTACAGTTGATAGTAGTGTATTGAATGAGTATTGAGGAATTGGATTAAATAAAATTGATTCTACGTGGAAACTTGTTAAAAGCTTGGAGGTTAATTATTACTATTTCCAAAGGGTTTTGCTACATAATTCAATTTTCCTTTCTTCTTTCTTAGTAGCTATGAATCAGTAAATACGTAATTGTCAATTATTCTATAATTATAATCAATTTAGACTTTACTCGAAGCAACTTACGTCAACAATTAATTAACATAAAACGTGATCAATACAAACAGCATCAGATACCTACAGTCCTAACAGATAGGTATTTCGTTAGCAGATAACCTATATACTCGTCCTAGTTCACGGCGCGTTCTATTTCTCCTGCAAGTTAGAGTGAGCAGTGGCGCTGTGCTGTTTACTTACTGCCGAGTACCGAGTTGCCGAGTTTGCCTTAGCGAGCGATTAAAGGTTGCAGTTAGATGCTTGTACTCGTAAATGGGTTAACATAATTCTGATTATTGTATAATTATATGTTTTGGTAGCGACTAGTAAAATAAACGTATCGCTCTGTAAACATAAAATACCTAAATAAGTTTTGGAAACACCACATTCCGCGTCGATGGTAGTTAAATTCAGTTAGCTCTACTTTTTTATGTATTCTCTACATTTAAACATATATTTTTGCTACCTTATTAGCTACATTGGTGATGCTTATTAATATGCTTCAAAACTTTTAAAATGTCAGTTCCTTAAAATAATTATCGAAATCAATTGCATAAGAAATGATAGAGCAAGTCTATTCCAAGTCTAAACTCCATTTAACATCAACTACGTCTATTAAAGTGATGAATGTATAAATCAGTGCATTGATATCAGCGATGTACGCAATAACTGTATTTACGAGTACATACATGTCAACTATTCATCCAGGGCTCTGTTGAAATCTGACCTTGTGTAATTATGTCGTATCTAGTAATATCTAGTTCTATCATCTCACACACACAACCCATTTATAGTGTATCGCGGAACTGATTTCATGGAAAATGACCTACATCGTGCATAGGCATCTACAAATACCTAGCTGGCGTCGTACCTAGAACAAATGAATGTGTAATGCTATTGCAACATATTTAAGCTTTTTGCTTTGTATTATTATTGCGTAAATGTAAGTGGAGGTACTGGACGTGTAGGAATCACGAACACTTCGTTTTTTACTCAGAACTTTGATTGACCAGATTTGAAATTTGAGAACCTATCTACTATCATATGTGAGTTTGACATTTTGTTTATTAAGTTCAGCCAGTTTGAAAATAAACTTAACGATTTTGCACATCCTTCAAATTACCCTAGAGTTCTCTATACTCTTTAGCATAGAGGTCTAAATTCCTCTTAACTATAAAAGTAACAGGTTCTATCAAACTACCACCACCTTTGTTATTTTTAAACAATCTCAATATTTTTCAATCAGCAGTGAGCTAGCACGGTGATCACTGCTCAAACCTTTTCTAAGTAAATTTTATAGAATTGGTATTATTATTTAATTATTTGCAAATTTGCTTTAGTTTTTTTTTGCTTTATGTAGCATTTTTTAGAGGAGTAAGTACGTAGCCTACTATCAATGTTCTCCTATGTATACTTAACAAACAATTAACTCTAATGATGTTCACGTGTCAATGTTTTCCGGTACGCATTGTGTTGGTCTACCTACGTATTATCCACCAGCTGATAACGGTTCCAAGGAAGTGGGGTCACGGAGTCAGGTGTTATCAGCCGCTCATGTCATGACGCAACGCGACGCTGAATCAAGATGGGAGAAAAACAATGTCATCACAATTAGAAGGAGGTGACGTGGGTATTTTGTGTCAGAAGTAAATATTATTGTGCAAAAAATAATAATAATAATACCAGTATTAATCTACTTAAAAAATTGATCTGTACGTGTGAACTTCGTTTCAGCTAATTATTTTTTATATCAACAAAAACTTTCTACATTTTTTTACATGAGTTCCCAATATCCCTTATCTTACGATATAATATAGAGTGATATATTTAAATAATGATAGTTAATGTTCGTTATCTTTCAGCAGAAAATAAATCCCCAAACAGACTGATAAGTTTTTATTGTTTTATTTTTAACCATCCGTCGCATTGGTTAGTAAATCATAAAACTTTGATTATACTTTCTAATAACAAAGAAGCAGTAAATATTGTATTATTAACGAAAAAATATTTTAATTTAGTTTTTAATATAATCGCGATATCATTTTTCTATTGTTAAAAGAGTAACTTATAGAGTTTCTCGCCGGTTCTTATCCATAGAAATGACATTTTGAAAACGCGCAACTAGAGTGTGTGAGTGCCTGAGAATACCTACTTGAAATAAAAATCTTTTGGTTTTGTGCATCTCCGTGGCTATGCGTAATTCTAATCTTATACTCATAGATATAATTATTTAACATTTGTGTGTATAGTAATATTAAAACCAACTTATTTAAAATCCAAACAACTTTTTAACCTATTTCAAGATAAATAAAACCCACTAAATTTAAAACATGTCTGCCTTCCGACGGCTTCTAAGATCCCAAAATGTTATCAAATACGGCCATTTTTTTAAGAGTTTGGGTCAAAAGGCCCGCCGTTATTCGTCACAGACGCCCACATATGGCCCCACCTTGCTCAGGTAACAAGCCTTACCTTTTACCCACCTTCTTAACACTACGTAATAAGGTTCAAAGTCGCCTGGCTATTATAATAGGGTCTAAATGTAGAGTTACTGCAAAATGAAATTTATTACTAAAGAATAAGGTTGAAAGTTGATTATTTGTATAGATTAGGTGAACACAAAAAGCTTATAAAAAGCGACCTTTGTCCTGCAACATGTGCCGTTCTACGAAACAAATAATTAGCGATTGTGAGACAAGGTATGATGTGGGAGTTCCCAGAACCAGAGAACTAATGGTAATATCATCCAGACATTTACCTTGTGTCGAGGAAGCGGGTGCCACTATTCAAATACTCATAGGTATATAGATAACATTGAGCGCTATTCATGATAATAAATAGTATAATTAATACAGTAGTTATGAACAATGATGATAATTTTATTTTTATTCAATTACTAAGGTAACAAAAGAGTAAAGTTGATAATATTTTCCGGCACTATTTAGGATAAATAAATTCAAATTAATGGAATGGTCACCTATTCGTAGATTAATGTCGGGTGGCGTTACTTACTTTGGCGTTAACTAGTTGGCAATTTATATACCAAGGCAATAAATTGGCTTACCATTTTATATTTTATGTAAGTATATTCGTACGTACTACGTAGTAATCAATTATTATAGTCTTATCGCTTTCCAAGATAGACATATAGGTAATAAAATTAATTATGAGAAATAGACAATTTATTGATCTACCTCATAACAATATTTAAATGCGTTAGCTTTAATAACTGAAAGTGCCTTGTTTGTTATAAGGGCTTCACGTTTATTCCGACAAATTTAAATAAATGAACTCTACTTCCAAATGTTCAATGATCAAAATTTGTAAAAATTAGTTTCGCATAATATAGGTATTTACAATTAACGATTTCAATGATTTTATATTTTTTAAGTACATTTCAAAGTACATAAAACGTTTCGTCTTTTAAAAGCAGCTGTTGGTTTACTTGCTTCACAACGTAAAACCCACAACAATTACAGCACCACCCAAACTACTACTAACGCCATCTAGCGTCAAGTAGAACTACTAATTCTGATCCGCGCGCCAACAGACGAAACATTGTAATTTTATTTTGTTTGTGTTGTTATGAAGTGTTTTTTTTTTATAATTTGAAATAACTGTATTATTATTAAATTATGACTGATTAATATTACGGTGTTAGTTAGGTGCCAGTTACGTTATTTATTTATTCTCGTAACCTAACCTCGCCAAATGTTTCCATAGTTGTAAAAGTTTATTTAACTAACAGTCTATCTCAAAATCCATATTCAATTTGCAGTTCCAAAAAAAGTAACGTATTTAGTCATTTGTTAGAACATTTTTGAGTTGTCAACTTTTCTCAATTTTAGTTATAAAATACTTACTCAGTTTTTACCCAAAAGGACATCGATGATTCTAAATCAGGGTTCATCAAAGTTGGTGCAGATGTTAAACTGTGATAGCATTACAGACGACAGAATTACTTTCACAGGTATTACATAGGTATGATGTAAAATATTTTCATTGTAGTATATTCTTCGGTAGTAATTTTCACAACAATATGGTTCATTAGACTTTTAAACAAACCAGGTTATGAAGGTGAATATTAAAACGCAACTTAAATCTAAAACGGTTTCACGTCGTATCGGTTGCTACTTCGAGTAACAGTACGAGACTTATTTTATGGGCGATTTGAAACTGATTGACGTGTAAGACTGTCATTCGTGTACAGGAACGGAATAACTGAGAGTGTCAGCGATGCTACCTCTCCGACGTCGCCGTGCATAACGAGAGCGTGCCAAACAATCAGCAAGCGAGTGACACGGAGTGACGCCCCTCTCGCACGCACTATAATGAATATCATGTTAATATATCGAATCTATGCGCTATTGATTTTATCATGCCAATTTCTTTACCATTTTTGCTGTTGTATCGACAGCAAACAGCTTCATGGACGATAATTTGCTTTAGATTTTCGTGGATATGACAATTCGAATGACACAGAAGAATGTATTTTTTTTTGTTTTGTAAATCCACTTGTGTTATATATTTGGTGTGGATATCGTAGCTTTAAACTGAGTGGATGAGCTAGAGAAATCATTTTCTGACGAAATGATTATTAGTCCAGTCATTTGGTAGAAAATAAGGGGGTTACCTGGAAAGTTTTCCGGGAGTTTTGAAAATTGGGTATTTTATAGATTTGGATATGCTCTTTTCGAATTTTAACTTTGCCACCTCGTACGACCGCCGCTCGCGCCGCCATTTTGAAAAAATGGCGCCCAAAAATGTTTTTTTGGGAATATCTCCTTTCTGAGGCATTTTACGAAAAAAATAGTTTCTACAAAATTAAACTAGAAAAAATTTCCTACACTTTATGTCTTATTCACTTTTTCATAAAATCAATAGTTTTGGATATACGAGCACCGCAAAGTATTACTTATTCATCTGCACCACCACGTGTTTTTTGTATATTTTTCTAAAATGTTCCATTACTGCCGCCGGTTTTTAAGTGAATTGTCACAAATAAAACAGTTTTCCGTATAAGAAGCCATAGATCTACGAACATAATCAACACTGTACGTCAATAAACGTACATTGATGATTCAGTCTAAACTAAATATTTCTCTTAATTTAGCTTCTACCAACAAAGGTCATTGGGCACCAAAGTATGGAAACTATACCCACGGCCTACAGAAAAAAAAAGGTCGTATGTTTAGATAAACGTCTCTAGTTTACGAATATATATGTCGCATTAACGCAGACAATGGGAAAAATACAGAAACCTAAAAATTAAAAATACAATAATAAGGTTAATTATAACAAGGCTTAGTACATTTTTATTGGTTTCTTGATAGTAAACATGATTTTAAAAATAAAATAAGTAAAATAAAACAAGTATAGAAGAGTTTATAAGTTTTATTCGACATGATCAATGTCTATAGGAATAATTGTGTCGTCTAAAAACGCCGCAGGCGCATCAATTTGATTTTGATATCGGGCCCAAGACAAAAAATATACTATGCTGGCTATATGCGCACAGCATCCAATAGTGCGGCGACCGTGGCTACATGAAACACAACTATTTTGTCTTTCCATATTATCAACTAAAACCAGAATTCAAAATCCAAATGCAAACTAATAATCCAATAAACACGCCAAAGTAATCGATAAAAACAATAAAAGCCTAAGAAACACACAGATCGCAACGACAATAAATGACGAACGACTGCGACCTGGCCGGGTCGCGCGACGCGAGCGCATCGTCGACATCAGTTTTTTTATTTTAATGTTTAGTGCGAGTGAGACGACATAATAATATGCATGCCACTAATCGCGCACTCAACGTTTATTTTGTTTATTTATTTAACAGAATACTTCACTGGAATTGCTTTATAAATACATTTATTACCTATTTTTTATTTACTTATAACATTTTATTCCCATGGTTTAAAAAAAAAATAACTATATAAATTTTAATTTAGGTTAATACTTAATAATTTAAAACTAATTTGGTTTTTGTAGGAAAACTTTCGTTAACTGGGTCGGATTTCGCCCAATGACCTTTTTCGTTGAAGTTTCGTTCATAGGCGAGAGAAAGGGCCCGATTCAAAGTGACATATTACCCTGACACCTACTTCTTAAAAACCGGCGGCAGTAATAGAACAGTTAAGAAAAATATACGAAACACTCGTAGTGGTGCAAATGAACAATACTTTGCGGCGCTCGTACGTCCAAAACTATTGATTTTATGAAAAAGTGAATAAGACATAAAGTGTAGGAATTTTTTTCTAGTTTAATTTTGTAGAAAACATTTTTTTCGTAAAATGCGTCGGAAAGGAGATATTCCCAAAAAACCGTTTTTGGGCGCCATTTTTTCAAAATGGCGGCGCGAGCGGCGGTCGTCCGAGGTGGCAAAGTTAAAATTCGAAAAGAGCATATCGAAATCTATAAAATACCCTATTTTCAAAACTCCCGGAAAACTTTCCAGGTAAAACTACCAAATGACTGGACTATATCAGTAGCATTGAAAAGAGGTGACGAAAACACAATGTTCAGTTGACAGTCTTATTGAATTCTCATACAGTACTTTTGTTTTCTATTTTCATGAACTATCTAACTTCGTAGAACTAGAAACTTTTCATATCTGGCTGATGTAGGACAAACATTGGCGCCAGTAGTGCCCCCGAGTTTGACATAGCACACCTACCGATGGTCCGCGGTTACCTATCCGCGTTGCTTGCCAAATGATGCTCGCTGACTGACGGCGTGGCGCGCCTCTATTTATTCTGCCAAAGACCTGCGGCGCCAGCACCACACTACACCACACTACTTGGCCACACGTCTATATCCATTGCTCTATCTATATGAAACAACTCTATCACATCAGTAACTGATACTTCAATGGGTGTTGCAATATCACCAGCTTCAGGCTTTCTATTTCCAGCCAATGTTGGACGTTCTTAGATTGCTCTATGTTTTATGATTGTATGTTCGTTAACGTTTACATGTCGTTTGCGTCTAGTTTCTAGTTTCTATTTACCTCTTGTGTTGGCACTGATATTAAATTAGTTTACCTTGTGACGTTTAGGTCATTAGTGAAAATTGTGATGTCTAGACATATAACTCGTACTTACGCACTAAGTGGAACTAGGAACTGTGAAACACTAAAAATAAATCATCGCTCTTCTTAAATATTCGCACTAACAATTTAATTTTAACTATTGGTATATTATTGTGACATCGGAGACAAAGTTGAATTCAATACTGCAAAATTTAAGCCATTTAAGAATTTTGAACGAGAATCCACTAATATTTATTATATAATTTGAGTAACACTTGTGTGTTATGATACTCAAATTGAATGCCTCAAATAAAACGACACTTAAACAATAAAAAGCATACAACTGAAGCAGTTCTATGAACTGATATCAAATACCTTTACCTTGTCATTATTCATGGCTATTTTTAACTTTAATAAACCGCAGACCATAAAATAAGTACAAAGGCTGTTTGTTAAATCATATTAAATTAAATGCGAAATTTTAACCTGAACTGCCTAAAATATTGGTAATTCTGCGAAATATTTCGGTGCGTCAGTGAGACACACCGGCGAGGTGTCCGTTGTTAATATTAGCCGTGATCGGGTATTTGCCTCCATATTGGGATCGACATCCGTCTGACTCACATTCAAACGGCAATTGATTGAGGAAACTCATTTTCTAGGTTTTAGATTCGAATGTACTGAATGTGTTACCGTTTGTGTTTGAGTGTGATTTTTTTCTGCGATATAATTATGTCCGGACCAGGACAACGTTAAATAACACATGTACGAATTTTCATCGTATTATACAACGTTGATAAAAGCGAGAGGCATTAAATGAAACCACATATTCTGTATATCATTATAAGGCTACACAACAAAAATCAAATCAATGTAAGCAATAATTTAGTCACAGGATATTTTTTTAGTTTTTTTTTAGTTTGAACATGCTGTATCTTCCTGATTAGGTGACTAAGTTTTATAGGCATAGTTATCTAGTTGGCTCCGGTTGGGTCCGAAACTAGTCGGGCTATCCCGATAAATACGCGTGAGTAAACCGTTATAACGTTTTAAGTATGAATCATCCTCACGAAAGTTATTATAAAAATATTGCTTACATTGATTTGATTTTTGTTGTGTAGCCTTATAATGATATACAGAATATGTGGTTTCATTTAATGCCTCTCGCTTTTATCAACGTTGTATAGTAAAACCGTCACCGTTGTTTTCCGAAATTTGCAACATAACATTTCCGTAAGCATTTTCCTTATACCTTACAAATTCAGAAATGTTACTATTCTAAAAAGATTTATTCTCCAATCTGATTATTTTCTTACCAAAAACCCTATGACCTTATAACCATCCACAAATTGCATTACATATCCCATGAGATTACGGCGCGGGTAACATAACCCGCGGTGTCAGTGTCAGGATGCGCGCATCCGGCCGCCGGACGACCGGCATGAAAGGCCCTCTGTCCAACGTTCGATATTAATTCACTTTTTGAGGTGAGCGACGGGTTAACGCCTGCATCATGTGGCTTACCAAATTTAAAATTAGCTGCATTGATACTATCAACACACAACATTTGACCAGAGATAAAACGTTCGTTACAGATTGTCTGATGCCAGAATCTAGGCTATTCGTATGCCGAAGTCAACTTATGAGCCATTTTCTATAAACCTAACATATTAAGAACTATATATTATTTTAGTTGTTTTGATATATTAATATGAAAATATAAGAATAATTTTATGCAACGTTTCACATCCTTACACACTCGGGACGCTTTACTGTCCCTGTCGAAGATAACAACTTACTAGTGTCATAAAAAAATCCAAATTAATCAATAAAATTATTAATTAGACCCGTGATAATTAACCCAGACTCCAGGGTCACGTAAATCAGGTTAGCTGTAAGTGATCAGCTCCATCGAGTGTATTTTTAATGGCGTGAAGATGTCGGATGATGGAGTGGCTGCGTGTCACGTGACTAATGGCCTCGGACGCCACAACTAATGCCCCCACATTTATTTAGCAGCCAGATGAGTGTTCAAAGTGTAGATGGTTTAGGTTTAAATCATAAAAGCATAAGTGATGCGGTCGCTTGGAAATATGATTATGAGATGTAGGTAGCACCTGCGATGTGGATGCTCTAAATATAAATAGCTACTGAATGATGGTATGGACATCAAAATATGGAAATATCCAACTGACTGGTTCATTTTAATGCGGTCAATTTATTTTATTTCAAAAAGTCTTCTATCTTCTTTAGGCTTTTTAAATGTAAAAAACAGGATAATTGTTTTGTAACTATCACCTAATACATTGAAGTATCTCAGCATGCGAGCAATCTCACAAATACATTTAACCTAACCCAATAGGAATAGGAATAGAAATTTGGTATTGTAAGCTTTTATTTATAAAACTGTGGAACAAAGTATGCTGCGTGAAGGCACGCGACGTTCTCCAGAAATAGTGCGTCACCAAAGGTAAACAGTATCAGACGTATTTATTATACCTGTGCGCCGCGCATTTTATTTCTTCGCCTCACAATTTATATTCCAAAATGTGTTTTTAAATGTGAATGTTTGTCTCTTGGAGTAGAATGCTGTTTCAAGAATTTGTGATAGTAAATATGGTTTGAACAATTTCAAATTGGTATAATGGTAAATTGGCTTTGAATTTAGAACATTTGAAAATAATTTTAATGCCTTTAAGGGTGAGGCGAGAACCTGGATTCATTTTTTCAGAACTGATCACTCGAGGCTTTTGAGAAAGAAAAGTGGAAGAAGAGAAGGGAGGCCTTTGTCCAGCAGTGGGACATCTCAGGTTAATAAAGATAATTAAGGGTAGATAAACCATTGTTTCAACTTGAGATTGGTTAATTTTGAAATCCTGTAAAATGGCTCGGCAGAAGGAAAATTCCTTGTTAAGGAAAAGGCAGTGATCTTACTGGTGGAAAACCAGCATAATTAATGATGTATGAAAATGGTGACGTAACGATTTTTTTTTCAAAATTATAGGCCAAACTGGAAAAACTAGGTGATTAAATAAAATGTCCACTATTTCACTAAACTATATTGATTAAGATGTTCTTATTAATGTCTGCACATTACAAGTTGTAGGCAATTTAACGGTTGATTTGAAAAAATCTCCTTCTTCCACCATTAATCACATTGTGTAGTCAACATTATTTAACGCCGTCATAATTTTGGTGAGAATTGATCGGTCTGACGAGATCAAAAACGTATGACGTATTATGTCCTATTTGTAATGGTGTTGTCACAGGTATATTCGGCCAATTTGTGAAGCATGTTCGGGATTATAAATAGCAATAGATGGTGACATGACAGTGACGGTAGGTATTTAATAATTTTCCCAAAGCTCTAACCAATATTTATGGCTGACGGTTCGTTCTGTTGAAAAATATTGCAGTCTATTCGACTATGTGGAAGTTGAAAGTGATTTTACTAAAAAGTGGTTAGCCCTACTACTTTTTTACTAATTGAAAGAATGAATACTTTTTTTATGAGATTACACAGAAATTATGTATTATGGAATAATAATACATTCCTAAGCAGTTCATATTCTACCTCCCCGTAGCGTCCCGCCTTGAAGCGCCCGTGACACCGCGCGCCGACACAGCGCGCCTCCGTTTACGATGATCGTTTTATATGAAACATCTCGCGTTGTTTACTATTACGACATAACAGCTATTCTCATTACAATGACATTGCACTTGGCAGATACGACACATTTTTCCCCATAATTTATTACTTATCATGTAAATACGCAGTTTCTGTAAGTTTTCTTAATACTTCAACAATTTTACGTTTGTTTATTGAGTATTTTCATAATTTTTATGTGTATAACGGCGGGTGTCTGATATTGCTTCAGACGTTGAGGTACGTTTGATGTTTCTATTCAATTAGTGGAGGAATAAATTACAAATTATTTTATTTTAGTTGATTACGTCTGAGCTGCGGTGTGTGACACGTGGAAGTTGTAGGACGCGAATATGATGGGACCGTTTTGCGATAAATAATGACCGAACTGTGTTTGGGTGACACTAAAGAAGTTGTTTCATCAGATTTTTCATGATTACGTTAGCAACATATTTTATGAGTGTTACTTAATAAACGGTTAGATAAATACAATAAACTTCGCAGAGTTATTTCGTTCTGTCGATATAGTTTAATTTCTACTCAAACTGAATGTTTATAATCCTTGTAACTGGCGTCTATCTCCTACAAGCTGTATGATTAGGTCAGCCACGATTACCACAATTAGGTACTGCTCTGATATAAATATCGGAGATTACCAGAAAGCTGCTGAAGTGGTAATAAAGATACATTGTGTTGTATATTTTCTCAGCAACAATTTTTTCATCGGTCTATTAGCTAGATTGCGAACTAGACACCTAGCGTATGATTTACGATATTTAGACGATTTTTTCTGCACGAAATCAGAGAGGGTTAGCAGAGCAATATCTCTGAGTATTTGTGATAAATATATCAGCTAATAAACGCTAAGGAGTTATAAATCTTTTTAGCGCGCGCCGCGGTTTGTACAGTACGGAGGCGCAGTAGTTCAAGTTAGGACAACACTACATATTCCCTGCACCACTAATTATCCGTAAGTCAATTTAAAGATAGGTATGTGAGAAAGGAGAAAAACTATTTAATGAATATACAATTATGCCTTCGATAAAAGATAGTGCCATGGCAGATGTAGAACAGGTAAAGGCTTTATAATCTTGAAGGAAATTAGTAAACATTAGAAACTTACCATAACTCGGTACTGCTATTGTTCTACTGAGCAAGCCGCCACAATTATTGATATATTATTTTACACTGTGGCGTTTGCGAGAGGCGTGTAAAAATACATATATTGTGTGCCGCGGGCATACATTTATTATTGTAAAATATAGCGATGTTCAGTGGCGTTCGGTTAATTCACGAAACTCTTTGTATGGCGCGGATAGCATCGTATGTAATGTATTAGCGGATAACATATTCATGGCAATATGTTTTTATACGTGAAATGGATGTGGCCGGGTGTGGGGACCAGGGATTTAGGAAAGCCCTAGGGATACTAAATCTTTCGATTAGGTTAATTTGCTTTAGGCTAAAGACTATCTGTGTATCGTTTGCTGATCGGTACCCTCAACCCTTGAATATTTTACGAACTAACTAACCAATCACAGGAACATGTTCTTACATTTAGATTTTCAATTGTTTGGGTTATTGTTGTTTTAACGTTTTTATGTAGTATCTATGCTTGTCCACTTGTTAAGTAGGGAAATAATAAATATCAAATGAGAAACTTCAAAGTAACAATAAAAATTACGAGTAGTATACTTGTGATTTTTATTGCTACAATTATATTCGTAATTGACTACTAATAAAAAGTAAAGAAAAAATAATGTCGCTTGAACAACCGCTAGATATTTCCACTGTATATTTATACAAAAGCTTATAAAAAGCAAATATTTACACAATAAGTTAGCACGAGAGCCATAACTCACGGCTAGTACTGCTGCAGATAATTTGAATGTAAAAATGTTGGCGCCAGGAAATAAAGTGTAAAACAAATAAATTGTAATAACACGCGATTGATTCCATCACAAGAAACCGGGAAGTTTGGAAGAATTCAATGGTATTACTTCCAGCGGATTAATGAGGAAATGTAAATAAATATACATCGGGATGATGCGAAACTGGGAGCTTAAACTTAAGATTCTGTGTATAGACAAGTTTTTGGTCTATTATTAGAGAAAGCTAATAAACCCTTTTTTTGTTATTAAGTTGAATATATTTGAAAATGAAAATCGGTCATGGTGCAACAGAATAAGTAATAGAATATAGAAAAAAATGTTAAGAGATTTGATGCAGAAATTAGAATAGTTTTATTGAGAAGGCGTAATGATTTGAGGAAAAAGAAATGACATATTACGTAGGATTCAACATACGTGTTTCCTGAAATTATTTAAAGGTATGTGCAATAAAAGCCGGAATTTCCGGCTCAAAATGAAACTTAACTTTTTAGTTTCTTAATATTGTCGGTACCCAAATCTCGGTGTATTTATTTTTACGCCACAATGAGATCACACATCTATACTTCTGTTATGAGATCATAGACGAGCGGGTTTGCTGTTGATAAAGCCGGTTCACACGCGCGATGACGGCCTAATGCTTCCCGCTGACACGCAGTGTGAACGCACCCTGTTTACCTTGCTCACAGAGTAAGGTATGTTCAGATGCTTCTTATTGTGACTTACTAAATACGCTTAAATAGATCAATAAATCAATGCAAACGCTACATTTCTTGATACAAGTTATTGTAGATATTTCAATCTATTTTTGGGCTTAGGTCAGCTACGTAGAAATATTATCATAAATACATCAATATAATCTAGAATTAGGCGCGTATAACAACACAACAGTGGGTATTTCCCAAGCTGGCTAATACGCACGCATCTAGAATAATTACGCTACTATCTGGCTAGCAAAAACTTTCAGTAAGCAGCTAATCTCTCTGAACGATACACTAATCTACACCCACGTTGAAAAAAGCTAGTGTTTACAAGATCGTCAAACTTATCGATACGTCTGTCGGGCGCACGAAGCGATTTTTGAGTGATCCTCCACTCGTTTGATTAATGCCCGTAAGCCTTGGCTTCCCGCCAATACTCTGTTGCTTTGACCCATCCTACCCACTTTTAATAACTGACGTTACGAAAACAATCGAAAGTGAAATTATTTGATGTGTTTCTGGGACGCGGCATCGGGCAGTTTTATGACGGACTTTAGTAGAATGTTGCTCTTTAACAATGTTTTTGGTAATTATGAACTGAACTAGTTTCGTTTGATGGAAATTAAACGCTTAAAGAAGTTAAAAGTAGCGGACACGAGAAAGGCGGACCTTAAAGTCACTCAACATAAAATATTTATTATGAAGACTGGATAAACGTACACAAATTATAAATGTTTTTTTCTTAAAGCGCTCGTGAAACTATAAATTATGTATGTCAGAAGGTTAATGTCGCGAGATTTATGTATTCGCAGGTATTCGTCGCACGCCTACGTGCTTCCTACGAGTGGTATCGTTGGATTTGGTGGAAAAAGCCGCCACATTTCCAGTTTGGCGCGACAATGACGAATGTTGCGCTCGACCGCGACACGGCGCCTGCGCCTGTAACCAGGGTTGCCAGCTATTTGACAGACTGACATACTGAATAGTAATTTCAGGATTTACTTACGTTAGAGATAGAAAAAAAATGTTGTGTGGTATATGACAATGTAAGACAATAACTACAATATCGCCGGTTTTTTGCGTACATCCAAAAAATATAACAAATCAATTTTGAAAAACATTTTCTTTTTCCAGAACAGAGTTTATGAAAATTAGAAAACATATGAACAATAACACCAATTATTCAATAAAAAAAATCTGAACCATCTTCTTAATATTCAGAATTGGTAAATTTCCATTCGTTACCCTGGCAACCCTATAGCAGCGACACCTGTCGCGTCCGCCGTCGCAATAGTCGTGTTCTCCCAAAATAAAGGTTGAACGCATTTTTGTGGACAAACGTATTTGGATTAGCTCTGCACCGGAGAGGAATCTTTGTTCGTAAATATTTTACTAACACGGAATGTATGGGCTACGGAAATAAACGCTTATTGCCGATTAAGGTGGATACTTGTCTTTCGAGTAAGATTCTCTAATAACATACATGATTTTTTAAAATAAATACACCTACTATTTTCGCTCTTCGAACTGTCTTTAAATTTAGCCGCAAAAAGTTTTAAAATCACTACTGATCAACATTTTCCTCAAAAGAAAACTCTTTGAAGGTAAAATTTTTAGTAAATAACTGACTGAAATGATCAGCAAACATAATACACAAAACAGTTTTTCTTAAGTAAGTTTCGATTCTTCATAATTATCCTCATCATATTCCATCAAAATTCAATCAGTAACAAAACTGCTTCTAAAAACAAAAGAAAAACATCGAAATCAGTATCTAATACGCAATGAAACAGTCAGTGATTTTGTCTGTCAGTACATAGTTCGCGGGCAATTAATCAGGAGTGGTGTCGTGCGATGACAACTGGCTAATGACGCTAACAGGCGGAGCCGCCTGAGAAAACATAGCTAGACGGCTGTTCCACTGTTTGTACGTGAGTAATGTGGCCTGATGAGTTTGACAAGCGATCGACAGCGACTTGCCAAGGTCATGCATATGCGTTTAATACTAGCTTTTTATGAAGTCGTTGAGCTTGAATGTGACTTTTGGTTTTCAGTTTCAGTGGATACTTGATACTGTTTATGGATAAGCGTCTATCTGAAAAAGTCAGATTAATAAGCAAACTTGTCTGAAAATTTGATGGTTGATAGTTACAGTAAGCTTTAATAAAAAGCTCTCTTTTACTACAAAATTGTGGAGGGTCAATGTATCTGAGCCAAAACATTTTCATGTTTGGTTTCTTTACCGAAATGTCTCGCATCATACATCGGCCTAATTTACCACCCGTGATTTACAATGCCTACCTCGAACAGCCGAAATTTCGCTCGAAACATGTCATTTCACCACATTAATTATAAATTTAATAACAAAACACGATCTGAATGTGCCAAAACAAACGTTTGTTCTGAGAAATCGTATAAATATGTTACAAGAACCGCTCCAGGTGTTCCCAGCGTTTCTACCATAAACGTGTCCACGCTTTACTTGTGTTCATTTAACGCTTACTCACTCATAAATATACATATGTACGTGCCGCACCGAAAACCGAACTTTTTGATCATGCACATAAAGTTCAGAATACCTGTAAGAAAAAATGACGTGGGAAGGGTAAAGGCGCCACATGTGGACCGCCTGCAAAATTGAAATAAGAATATAATTAAAAAAAAACGCGATACCCGGCGGCGAGGTGAACGTACGTGCGATGATGTACGTGTGCTTGCCGATTGATACGACTTAATGTGCTGTAGTGCGGCGAACCTCACATGCGATACACACTGGCTGCACTTAAATTGTATATAAGAGAGTGAATAATGTTAATAAGAGCAGTTTTAGGTAGCTGTTGCGACGAAAAATCGAGTTAAGAATTAAAGCGGTCAGTTAAGAATTAGAAGTTTTAAACAATGTGCTTGTTGTAAAAAGTTGATGTCGATATATTAGATAAATACTAAGCCTTATAATCCAAAATCTTTTTCCAATAATTTAATCGACCACGTAGTTCAAAACTACTACCGCGCTACATTCTCATCGCGATACACTTCGTAACCAACACATACGTAAATAGATTCAACACCGTGGGAGACACATTACACGTTACACCGCCTTCCACCACACACCTTACTACAAACACCATAAGGTTCAAAATCGCACAGAATATTCAGTCATATGATTTCCCTATGTCGCATCGAGGTTTTGTTTTTAACGATACAGAGTGACTGACGTGAGAACTGTATGATGCCGCTTTCACAGGCCGGTGGAACTTTTAATTCGGTAATTAAATGGGGAGATCTGAAAATAAGTTGTTAAGTAGTTTTGAATGGCCTGTAATGGGAGGGTTCACGAGGAGACTACTTAGATGTGATACATTAACAGGAGCTCAGCTGGAACGACCCAGCTTATTACTTTGTTTCATTGAAGAAAAAAACAAACTAGAGTCGTTCTAATAATTTCAAGACTGAAAATTGAATTTAGATTACTGATTAGCCAAATGCAAAGCTGAACCTATCGCCTCTCGAACATAATTATGTCAAATTTAGGTAATATTAAAATTATTTTATTGCGTGGTCTATGTAATAAATTAACAACTTATTACAAACGAAGCCTTCTCGGGTGTCGGTAATAAATCGATGCCATTATTCTAAACATAGCTCCCGGTAACGATTACATTACGGCGGCTTAAATGTTGTCACCGCTGCAATAATTCATGTTTGAAGAGCTTGACATTAAGGACTCGTTTTGATGGAAATATAATGACTATAAAATAGCTGGTACATAAAGTTGAACGTATTATTGAACTATCTTTGTTAAGTACCGTCGCCATTAGCGTAACACTCTAGGGCTACAGTTATCCTATTTTCAATCTAATCAACGACAATCTTCAACTGCCAAAATATCTACGAGAAAGTTTTATCAAATTACTTTCAAGTTCCAACGCTGTATCGGCCCTCCTTTTTATATTTTAATCAAATACCTTTTAGGATTTTTTCTAACTCTATCCAAATTTGAATAACCAAAAAACGTTTTATCCAAAACAAAAATCCATTTCAATAAAACTTTACAGCGGAGCGTATAGCCAAAAACAATTTCATTAGACGATCCCCGAACTTACCGCAGTATAAACCGCTTCATAAACTCCTTAGCCTTCGCAATATTGTTTAAAAATGTCTCCGAGCCCGGTATGAAAATCGTGCGGGACCCTAAACGTATGCAAATTTTATTTTTAAAAAATGCAAGTGGCCGGCCACATGTCGCCCGGGCGGTCATCGCGACGTCCGTCTGCTTTTTATTACTTTTATTTTTGTTGTCCAAACTTACCCACCTTCCTCTCGTCTGATTTGATTGCGTATTTATTCCAAGCTGTGTTTTGCTACGTCGTGTTATAATAAAATTGGACATTTTTAGAATAACATACATGTATGGTAACACTATTTTCTCGACTCGAATGTTCAGAGCGCGCGTGTTTCGTTTGTTTCTTTTTAAATGGAGGATTACTCGTAATATGGTTTTAGATTTTACTGTGCGTAATACAAAGTTAGCAACGTAGAATGAGTATTCTGATAATAAACATTCATTATCTCCCCACAATTTTGACTGTAATGTAGTTCGATACTTTTCAAAGATGAAAATATCGTTAGTGCATAGTGAAGTAAATCAGTAATTTTTTTGTCATGTTTTAAACAAAGAAAGGGATAGATGGAAGGTGGTTTATCCATACATACATATTTCCATACACCTACTTGTGCGCACAAGTCTGTCCCTATCACCCTTCGTCCACCTTACACCGTCAAGATATCGCGTCAGATGACTTTTACGACCACTGTCCACGTGACGTCTTTATTAAGGCGATATCAAGGTGGGTTCCGTGAGATTAGGGGTCCCTCGTAAACGGACACCCGCTGTATTGGACGACTGTCGTTATTATAACTAGATAAGTCCAATATTGGAAACTGTAAGGAAATGTTATGTTTAGTTTGAAATTGAACGGTGCTGAACTGGTGGAAACCGGATCTCTATTAACCTGGGGTTCTCTGTATTCAAGCTTTAGATATTTTAGTGTCTGAATACATGATTTTGTGTTCGATTAAATCTGTGATTAGTGTCATAATGTGATGTTCTATGTAGGAAAAGTCCAGTCCAAAACGATATTACCAAAAGTCTTTCCACTTCATACCTACCTAAAACTCCTTAAAAGACTTAAAGCCAAGGTTATATTTTATAAAGCAATAGAAGGAGATATTGTGAAGCCCCGTCCAGTAACAAGTCTCGTAATAAATGCGGGCGGGGCGCGCGGTGTGCCCGAACATAAAATATATAAAGTTTGACCGCCGGCGGACAGTGACGCGACCACCTACGGCCCGTGAAAGGCTTACATGGGGATACAACAGATACTTTTGTAATAATTTTTATTATTCATAATTATCTTAGGCGTGTTTAGGAATTAACAAGACAATGTTGATGTAAAACTAGAATTTTTTGGCCACTTTTGTCCACATTGAGATCTGGAACAAAACTTGATTATCACTACGTATCTACAGTATTAATTTATCCACCATACTTATATAATATCTCTCCATCGTATTGTCATAATTGTCTTTTACGTCTGCTGTGGGATCATGATTTTCTTTTTGACTTAGTGGGTACTTCTCAGATTTCGTGCAAAATGGATGCAATTGTGAGAATATAAAAAATGTTTATTTTTCTGATGTCAACTCAAACCTATAATAAATTTATATTTACTGAGCGATTTATATGTCATTCCACACATAATTAATAAAGATATTGATAAAATAAATTTATGTTCGCTGAAGGTAATGAAATGAGTACATCTGGTAATGATACTTTTCAAGAAATTAATGAGTAAATATAGCTGGAAATCAATAAAAAAAAATAGAATGTCATCATAATGTATTTATTTAGTGATTTTAATTACTCGTCGATGCTGAAGAATTAACACCTCAGTAATTTTGTTGTTTTTCTTGTTGTTTTCTGAGCAATGTTTACTATTCACTTTCCACCGTTTTCGCTGTAGTCTTTGATTTCTAGGCGTCATATCTATAATGCACTTAATTTTCTTTTCTTCTTTCCTTCTTAAATATCTATATTTTAGAACCATTTACATAACTTTTACTTCACCATCATCATTAAAACTGAAGGTAATTGATGGTAATGTATTAGAGGGTAATGAGATTTAATAACTTTTTTGGATATTACGCATTTAATAATCACACCATTTCTATAATAGGAGTTTCTAGGTATTGAAATATATCAACAAGTCTATTAAATCTAATCCCAAAATAAAAAGATGAGAACTAACCGTTAAATTTAAATGAAGGTAATTAGACAATAAATTGTGGAAACCACTAATCACGACAATTACACAAGCATTACAGAAAATTGGGCAAATTTCATCCTCTTCACTGATTCTCGGGCGATTGGCGGCGTGTGCGCGAGACTGTTGCTATGGGAGCTGTACCCATAGCACTAAAATAAACTATAATATTTTGATAGTTTGTTTATGCTGAAGGTAATGCAACTTTTTTTTTTTGGGAAAATTGTTTTTATTTCGGAAACGTCAGGGACAGTACATATTTATGAAATAAATATCAAGTTTTATTCCTAATGAAGTACCTAAGGTTTGAAAAGTAACCACTTAGAATTAAAGCTTATAGATGAGGCTTGTTTTTGATGTGTTTGCTTAAAATTATAAAAAGGACACTGAAGGCAATGAAATTTTGACCAGTTTTTTATTTTTTTTTAATTGATTTAACCATAATCATACTATACTTATTGCAGCAAGTATACCTTATAGTTATAACTACAACATACAAAAATATTGGTTCGCATTACGTACTTGAAATCGTAAATAATTAACCGGACATGCGATTTGCACGAAATCTGAGAAGTACCCTAGTAGAGCTTTCTAAAGGTGACTGAATAAGAACCCATTCATAATCTAAATCATTAACCATTAGACCTAAATTATCGAATTAGATTAAATGAAGCATAAATAACATTTATTAGTGATGGCAATAGAACTTTGGCAATGCACCTGACTCAGGTGACGTGCGCCGTTAATTAGTATCAGGGCAGTTAGTGGTTGCATAAATTGTACAATTTCGTTCCAAAATATATCAGTTCAGCTGTAAAGATCATCGCTGGAGCTGTTTAATGCTTCAATATAATAGGTACATTAGTTCATAATCCCATCGTCATCACTGTCAAGAAATTGATCCACATCAATGGTCATGTTCACATTATATTGATATTGTAAACTGCCATTAATGGCTTTTTCTGGATGAAAGGGAAAAATATTTGAGAAAATTGCATCCATGTAAGCCAAGACTGTTGTTCAGCAATATTGTATCAAGTAGAAGTGTCCACGTAGAGACGTGTTTGTATGAAAAATATTCCAATATTCCCCCGTCCGGCGTCCGGCGGGTGATCGAGCCGAAATATAAGGTGATCGCGACAACATGCCCGCATTCGAAGGGCTTAAGGTCGGGCTTTTGTCAAATT
Organism: Chrysodeixis includens; assembly: GCA_941860345.1. Classification (NCBI taxonomy): domain Eukaryota; kingdom Metazoa; phylum Arthropoda; class Insecta; order Lepidoptera; family Noctuidae; genus Chrysodeixis; species Chrysodeixis includens. The sequence continues at coordinate 699,509 of OW796094.1, forward strand.
ATATGTGTTTTTCTTTAGCGATCTTCAGCCAGGGTTAGGATATCTTATTTTGTTTGAATCGTTTGCCGTTTTTGCTACAAATCGATACCTTTTTTTGGTAAATGGTATCTGTACCTAGTTATTATTGGAAACTTTTTGTTCGACTTCGTATCGCGTTTTGGTTGATTTGATAAATTACGAGTAGATGAGAGAATGAGTCACATTTTTCATGAGTGTAGCATTATTTATTTTATTTTCAACTTATCGATTTTTATAACTATAATATCACAATGTAGATTTATATTGACCTGACGGTACCTTTCCTCCATTTCCTCGAAGCATACGATTCGCTTCACAGGGATAAGAGTGAGCATAATCGTAAGGAGATCTGATGCGATGTGACCGGAAATTAAGACACGGGGGGGCCGCCCTTCGCCCTTCCGTTTCCGTTCGGACATCACCTTGTGCCGTGGGCGAAGGTTGCTCAGATGAATAATCATTATCATAAATCTTGTGATAAAGTCGTGACCAAGCGGGTTTGTTTGGGGATGCTGTATTTTTCGGTGAATTTTCTAGTTTCGGGAAAGTGTGTGATTTATGAAGGGCAGATCGAAAATAAATAGGGAGACAATTGATGTTAGAATAATATAGAACACTTTTACTTAAGTACAGAAGTGATAAAAGACTTTGTTAAAACCTTGTATAATATTTTGCATTCTTTTTAGAAACGGTTTCCAGAAGAGATTTCGTTGTTTTCCGCACACGTTACCATTACAATTAAAAATAATATAAAGGTTTTTAAAAATAAAAATAATTGCCTTTCTGAAAATCATTTGTAAATCCTAAGACAAGAACATAATCGTCGTTAAGCCTTGAGCAAGATATTCAAAAAGGGCACATTGATGACTAACAGTCCTTCATTTTACATATTTAAATGTTCGTTCACACGGAACCAGCAGCTGTCTCAATATAAAAAATAACAATATTCTACCTTTTTTAATGTCTCCAGTTTTGTTATAACTGTATCATTAACCATTAGTCTTTCGGCAGGAGTTCTTTTGATACTAATTGTAGCTAATATATCATTAGAAGAATGTCTCTTTAATCCTTATAATATATCACTGAAATTGCTCCATTATTAATACTGATGCGTTTTTAGATCGTTTTGTATAAAATTAAAATTGTTAAGAATTTGTATTGACCAATTTTTTTAGATTTTCTAAAAATGAACGAGGTCGATGGGTTTTCCCAGGTAGGTATTTGTTTATTATTATTCTTTTGTGTAGAAAAAGAAAGAAAACTGTTATTCAGTATGTATGCGTCACCTTTCGAGCTTTCTCCACACCTATTGTTTTCATATAAAGAAACTACAAAAAAAACTAAAATAATTGGTACTTTTCTCTTCGCTTACCTACTTTCGTTAACAAAACTTTGCTTCTAACTAGCCAACGGAAATTTCGTGGAAACTCCAACATACGTAAATTCTTTCATAACGGTAATATGGTCACTTGTGGTCGTATATCAAACGTGAACATTAGTGGGCCTATGAAAAACTAACTTTGACTATTACCAGACCACTAACCACTTACTATAACTGCTGAAAAACCTGATTTCCGTACATGTTTCTGTATATTGCCGCCAAAGAATCCAATAACATTGAAGACTTGGGTTAATAAGCAGCAATGTAAGATGAACAAAACAGTGTTTCCGATAGTTTAAGATCCCTTTTGGGTTGTTAGATAAAAGTTTGTATATTGCGTTAGAGTGGTCAAGTATTTGAGTTATTTCGCTGTTTGTAATGAAAATGACTTTATTTTTTGCAGTTATAATCATGTTTTTCATTCGAATTTTCCCCAAAATTGTTTGTTTTACTTTATTTTTGACTACATTGCTATTGGGTTATATGTATAAGTTATTTTTTTTCATATTTTTATGTTTGACATAAGCAGCGTATGACTGTTTCCTTTCATCAAGTTCATCACTACACTCCGACATAAAACAAAGGTACCTAATCGCACAATTTCTCTAGATTAGACGTTACAAGCACTAGTTATTCTAAAACCAATCGTAAAGCCGTGCAATAAAGTATTAAAACGCTTGATAAATGTATCGCCCTTCTGTCAACCAGTCCAATTGTCCCGGATGGCAACCGGACACCGCGGTATGAAAGCGACAATAAAAGGTGGTAGACTTGACTCATTGATCGGTACAGTCACACTCACAGTGCTTTCTATTAAATGCGTTTTTATTTCTTGTGCTAAAAAACAAACTAAGGCTAATATCAGATTTAAATTCGAATTCTGATCTTTAACTTCTTCTTGAACAATGAAGGAGTAACTGCTTGCGTAAATTCGGAGTGATTTTGGATTCTAAGCAAGAATTTATGATTCTTCACGAGGCATTGGCTGATTGTTTCAATGAATCAAATCAGCCTATAGCGGAAGTCTATTGGACATAGCTTTCGTTTAAGTTTCTCTGTTTTTCTTAGAAGATTTAAGCTTAGTTTTTCTACAAAACATGAGAAAATAATGAGGCATTATTGGTAGTACGCTCTAATGGAGTTGACTCCGTTTCTTAAGGACAAGTAAAAACCCATGCCCCAACTAACAAATTTATCACTGGCTAAAACTATGACAATAACAATAATTATTACGAATTTTGGTCTACATTTCCATTATGTTAAATTTCGTCTAAAAATATGCCCCGTCTAAATAAAGAATGCTCAAATTTCAATATTTACAACAGTAGCTCTATAAGTAGCAGTGTGAATGATTTGCAATTGTCACCAGCCTGGTCCATGACCCCTCCCTGCAGCGTGGAGGTACCGAAGTTCAAGGCGGGTCACGAGGCAAACGCACCTTTATTGAGCCGCAATTGGGCTTGTCCGGTGAGGTCGCCGACCCCTCGCTATGTAAAGGTGGCAGTCGGGGACGGCTTATGTAGTTGACTGCTGATTCTTATGTAAGTTTGTAAACATGATACTGGTATGTTTGAAAATAGAATGGATTATGAATTTTTATTTTTTCATTTTCTTGGTTTTGTTACTATTTGGTTCCATATGAGCTACAATTAAGAAAACAAATTAAGATAATTAATACCGTACCGTTGAAATTTTATTTTATAAAAAGTTAAAGGTAAGACGACAAACGGGACTTATTTGCGATATAATTCTCTAAAATAAGTTAAAGGTATTATGTTATTTACCAAGTAACACATTGTGTAATTCAGTCTTAGAATTTTGGCTATCTATTTAGACAAAGTAAAAATGTAAAGGTGAAAATAAAAATTGAAGTGGCAGTATGAGACTGAATGCTGGATTAAAAAAGTCACATAATTATATGTTTTAATGAGCTAGTTTGGCTTATAAGTTCAACAGCTGTAAAGAGATACGATCAGGGTTCAATGATAGTAAGATTTTTAACAGTAGGTACTTAAGATCCGTATCAATACAAACCTAAAGAAAGTTATATATTTATATACCGTAACTTCCTGTTTCTTGCTACTATTATTTTTTTCTGAACTAAGATACACTTGGCGCGATTTTGTGCAGTTACATACAATTAACTTGATTCTCTCAAAATGACGGAACATATAGAACTGACTAATGAGACACCTCCAACCTCACCAGATCAATTCAGTTCATTACCACAATTGCCACTTTTTTCTAAGAAAATAACAGGAAAATCTACCCCCTTAAATATTTGGAGACCCTACAATAAAAAATAGCCAAGAACAACAGATCAGGATCCCAAATCTGCGGCATGTAGAATTCTGATCGTAAACTGACATCCGATTTCCGAAATTTCGCAAAAGACCAATTTCCCCTCAAACTGTTGATTTACCAGCATCAGAGCTCTTCATACACATTCTAAAAGCTCCCAGTACTAGAATCAAAGCTTCTACTAGTACACAAGTAACAGTACAGTTATTTACATTCGATAAGGCAGGTCATGGTGAGACGTTACCTAGCGTGCGCCTGAGTTTATTGGTAGCAATTGAAGCAATCAGCGCAATTGGCGCGCTCCCCTCCCCCCGCGTCCGCCGCGCCCCGCTCTCGTCCTAATATACTTTCACTTCTCACCGGTACTGGTGAGTCGACAAGTGTTTTGTTTTTTAATACTTTTTGATGATTTATTTTTCCTTATTCAGTGTTTGATGGCCTAATACGATCAACAACCATGTATGTACACCAAATATTTTCCTGTTGACAGTTCAGTAAAAGAAAATAATATCAAATATGCCTTTCACTGTATTTGCGAATATTTTTATAATGATTTATTGTTAGTACTATTATATCTCATCTGTTTATTTTCTATAAGTCTAATAAAATTCGCAATACCCATTAAAGTTTATTAAAAACGAAAGTTCACCTTGATCCAAATACGACCTTACTTCTATAACTGTTTTTAGCTACAATTTATTAATATCCTTATAATCCTTATAAACGGGGTAAAATAAAGCTGCAATATTAGCGAATTGAAAGGCAAACAGAAACTGATTCAGTTTACTTACACACGTGTGCCGAATAAAAAATGTTAGAACAACAAACTCGGCGCCCGCGCAGCTCTGTTTGTTGATGTAGCGTCGAATTATGCGAGATATAATTATGGATGTTGGGTGAGTTTTTATGTGTTCCGTAAGTATTTTAGCAGACATATTACATACTAATTATCACATCGAATTATTCCCTTATAATATAATCCCAATAATTTATTTTCCAATAAAATTTTCTCGGATTCTGAAATGTTGTTAATTGTTTATTTTTTCATAATTTCTGTTACAGGAAAACACTATCAAATACAGCTCTAATATATTTATGTTTATCGTAAAAAACATTTACAAAACTTTTATCCGTACGTACCTCCTTGTAGCTATTTTTGCTTACTTCGAGTTTTTAATCCTGACCTGATTCCATACAGATCCCTAATATCAGCACCTTGTCAATAAATCATACAGAAGCAATAAAAATATTGATGTTAAAATATCATACATATCGTACCTTATATTTATTAGCAGTCGATATCCCATGCACCACACCTATCCAAACAGACGGTTCCCTAGTTTTATAGTACTGCTGTAAAATATCCAAATAAACAAAGGTGGAAAAGCAAATAATCAGCTTTTAGATCTATCGAAAATCATTTATGTATACCTACTTAGAATGGTAATAGTATGCCTATTGCGAACGATGATGAAACAATATACAATTATAATTAAAAAAGGAAATCCAACTGAAGATTCCTCCAAAGTTCCAAAAGAAAATAAAACATTTACTCCAATAACAATGAAAACTAACACCAAGTAATTTCAACCTACATATACAAAATTAGACCTTATTCCTGAGTATGAAAACTCGAAATAGTTTCGCCCGTTAATTTAAGAATAACATTTAGCACAACAATGGGACGGAGGGCCAAATCGCCGTACTAAACCATTCGCATTGTATCTGTGAAGGTATTCCACCACCTTTCAACCATGCTCCTCTAAGCATTGAGGATAAACGGCTTATTGTTAGTTTTGTTCAAAATTATTCTACCTATTTTCATAACTCCTCTCTGAAGCATCACTTCTGAAGGCTCCCATGTAATACATTTTCAAAGTGCTGATCTATTAGATACATGAACTGTGCTCATTTTTGTATATTGTTGTTTTTCCAAACTCTTCAGTGATTTTTGTGTAATTACGATAGATCTCTTTTGTTAAGTTTTATTTTGCACATTGAACAAGAAAAAACGGATGCGGAATCACCCAAAAGCTAATTGGAGTTAACCTAATTTAATTCATCAATAGGCCCTTAGTAAATAAATAAAAAGAAAAATAAGATTTATTGCAGAAACTTGTACAACTTTTACAGTTTATCTTACATAGATACCTCCTTTTAAGTAAAGGAAGCTTACTGTAAGCTATTAAGCTATGATTTTCTACTAGCAAAAAAAAAAGATTTTCCGCCACATCTCTTTATTAGTCTATGTGTAACTCGCCACAAAGAGTCCGGTTGTTTCGCCCACCGGCGCATTGTCCTCGGCTATTGTTATTCTGACAATCTGCGTCATACAGAGGCGAGGCTGGCGAGGGTAGCGCACACCCTGGCGCTGGCTGCTCCCGGCGCACGGGAGCGTGAATACCTTCCGAGGTGTCGGGACCTGAAGGCTGGAAATGTTTTGGGTTTTGATGTTTGTGAAACTTGTGAGGCTAATGTCAGACTTGAAGAAGGGTTTAGATTTTTTTGGTCGTTGTGTGAGTAATCACGTAAATAGTTGCGAGTAACCTGGTGGTCTCTGTGTCTTATAAAAACAAAAGGACTCAGTTTCTTGGACCACCGTGATTTATATAAGCTACTTTACAAAAAGTCTAACCACTGAACTTCAAAAGTCTCCATATGTAAGTTCCAGTAAACAGATTTGATCACCGTCTGAATCGGCCGTTGAACATATTATTCAGTCTTACATTTCGTATGCCTACCGCGGTCTCTCAAACACAAACACTCAACACTTCAAACATAATCCATTTACGAGCACTCAGAATCAACTAGATACAATTTATCCTCAAAAGATTTAGAAGCGGTAACATGGCGGCCAGGTGTGGGACATTCCTAGAAACTGTGCGACTGAGCAATCTGTCATCGCGGTAAGTCTTGTTTAAGACGGCAGGTGACTGAGATATTCACTGCATGAGGTTAACACGCACGTGGAGTAGGAAACGTGGATGTGTCCTTCTATGATAATTATTTAGTAGACAAAGCCATAATTTCATGATTTTCTTAACTACTTTAATATTAGAGTAACCAAACCAAGAACAAAGCGTTCGCTTATTTGAACTTCACAAGCTAGCATCGTGTATGTGTATCATTTCTTTTGCCATGTCAGCTACATTGTAGAACAAATGTTGATCTAAAAACATAATTTATTTTTCCAACACTTTTCAACAGAACCAAATAATATACAATTTTCAATCGCACCTCATTTCAACTCCATTGCTCCGTCAACGCTACAAAGTATACAAAATAAACAATCATACGAGCAATGAACACTCGTCCTTTGATGTTGTTCGCTGAATGATGGTCGCTGCAGCGCTTTTCTACGTCATAACTCCACTATTTCATATAGACTTAAAAGCGGACATCAGTTTACGAGCGCTGTAAATTATGAAGCGCTTAAAGCATTTAGCAGAAAAGTATTGTCGGTCAGCTGATGGTGAGGGAGTGGTTTATGAGATGTAACACACGACGTGAGCTTGAGTGACAGGGATAGAGAGGGACAGCGATACCTGTCCGTGCGTCATCGTGTAAGACGATGATCTGTGTTCAGCTAAAACAGTAAAAATGTCAAAAACTGACATAATAAACGCTCAGTGGGTATTGTATTGATTGAAGTCCATAGTTGAATAAAGGCAGTACAAGAAGGAGAAGTTGACTGATGATCATGCATCATTATTGAAGGCAGGAATTAGACACTAAGCTGTCGCCCTTTGGTAAATTTTATGTATGTATTCATTCTCTTAAATTAATCCTGTCGTGATGATCAATGGTGATCAGCGTTTGTTGACATTTTATATAATAAATGGATGTGAAGCAACTGCATCTAACCGTGTAAATATGAAGACATGACATACATGCAAACCTACCGGTGTCATAAATCAGTACCTCCACAAAATGTTAGGAACGGGATCGATGTAAATATAGCAGAGCTAATGTTTTTACTGTAGCACACGTAAATGAGTTGCTTTGTCGACGTGACGCGACGTGGAGACAATGTTGCGCCTGAGTACCTGCCACTGGAGCTGACTGAAACAGAAGTATCATGAAAATATTTCACAGTTAATTTAAATACAATAAGGTCCATTTGTGTAGACAAATAAAGCCTTGAAAATTTATTTTTGATTCTACAAAAGATTTTACATCTACTGAGGTCATGTCGGTTTATATTTTGTTATATCCAGAAAGACATCTTTAAAACGAAAAAAAATGCTTAAAGTCCAAACTTTGAAAGCGTAAAGAGGCAATTCAAAAGTGCAAAAAGTCCTTGTAGTAATTTGGCGAAACTAAACGAAACGAACTTGAAGTTAACCTTCTGTATCAACCCGTCATACTTCGTACGCCACAACCGAACGCGAATGATTTACACACCACGCGCAGGTTAATTGACGTGCCGTGAAATAAATTTAGTACAGCACACAGTGTATTTAGCCGTAACGTCAAACGGCGTTTAGAAAATAATTAGTCTTGCTTACGCACGCGGCGAGGTACAGGCTAATAGTGCAGGATTGAGTGATGATCGCGAATGCTATGGCTGTGACACCACACCTCCAATAACACGCGAGTAATATTGATAAATCTTGCTTCCTTTGAACAGTTTAGCGTGAAACTAAGTTGCAATAGAGCTTGAGTGAGTTTTGTTGCGTATTTTGTATTGCATTTAATTTGTAACATTATTATACATCGTCCCGCAAATTTTAGTCCGCTATGGCTGTCAATTTTGTCTGTCGTAAAAACTATTTCTTGGTTTTAGATAGTGATATCAAATGGTCCACAAAGAAAAAGAGGGAATAAAATCTGTAATATTTTTGCCATTAAACTTGCCTATCTTCATCCAACACCTTAAAGTTCCAGTGTCAACCTGAAGCTGTCTCAATTCTCTGAAACAAAACACGCGTTTAAATCTCAAAATCTTAAAAAAAACAACATTGGCATATAAAAGAAACAAATAGTTGCGACAAATGTTATTTCTGATGACAATCGTGTTCCCATCTCGCGTCAGTCCGCGCGGCCAATAGCAGTATTTGTATCGCACCATGATCGATGCCACTATTTATTACATCGCGCTTTTGTTTCGAAAAGAGAACACGACCTTCTTTTGTTGTGCAGTAATGGAAAGCAAACATATCGATAGCTACTCGATTGGAAAGTATTGGTTTGTTTCGCGTGGAAATGAAAAGTGTGGTGAGATCAGACACCTGTCAAAAGTAATAAATATGACGGCACTCATAATTTGTGTTTTAGGTAAACTTTCAGATCAGAAAATCTTTTCAGTTTAGTTCAGATGTTTTTCTGTGTAATTGAAAGAAAACTTAAAAAAGTTTGCCTGTGTGAAGATTTCTATTTTCTACCCTTCAACAAGTTAGTTCAATACTTTTCAGCTACAACAATATTTTTTTTCAGATTTTTCTTGTTTTTTTCTCTTTCTAAATTTTCATGTAAATCACATCGATACCAAATCAATACATCACGAGTGACCTACAACTCTCGTACAACGAACTCAACTCTCCTAAATCCAATCTAATAACTTTAATAATTTTCTTCTACCAAATCCCCAGTTTTAGTCCAAATTAATCTCGCCCACGTCACCTAGCGGACGTCAATCCAAAAATGACAAGTATGACCAATTTCCACGTACTTTATATATAGCGCGGCGTTTAATCAAGGTGTCCGAGGGGGGTGGGGGGCGGGGAGGCAGGGAGGAGGGGGAGGGGACTCGCCTGTAATTAAAGTACAGGTTGACAGATGACAAATTGTCTGTGGCCGCTGTTCCGGTAGATATTGTATTTTGATCTTGTAAGCCCAAGATTGCGGAGAACTGTTGCTGAGTTGGAACTTAGAACTGGCCTCGTTTTGACTTTGTTGCTGGTGCAGAAAATGTATGTTATATGTTGGTAACATAGAACAATGATTGACAGATACTTCAAAAGTTGTGGATGAGTTTGACATATTTTTAATTCCGTTCGTCAAACTCTGGATAGAGATAGTTGTTTTTAAGTAAAAGAATGGCGACTTCATGACTTTGGTGCTTTTTGAGTTAGATTTATTTTCTTTATTGTGTTACAGAGTTATGTTTAGACATGGAAACTGTTAAAATACTTAAAGGTACCTACCTAAATTATGACCGATAATATACTGTGACATAACGGAGACATGTCACCTCGTGAGTCGTGAAGCATTTCATCATCATCATCAACCGCCTATCGTAGTAGTCTAACGTAGTCCACTGCTAGACAAAGGCCTCTCTAGTTGTACGCCACTATGTTGTATTATCACGAAACAAAACACTTATTACATATTCAGTACTGGCACTTTCAGAACTTTTAGATTGTTCTGTGTTTAAGACTGTTTACCTACACTAAATAAAACAAAAATGAAAACGCTAAAAAATCATATCCAAACCACTATTTTCCGTCCTGATAAACCAGCAAAACGCTCCCATAAAATAACTTATCGGTAAACAAAAAAATTCAAAACGAATCACACAATGATTTAATAGCACTGTGCAGGCGTTAGTCAGTAAATCAACTGCCCCTGGTCACCGTATACGCTATGACATCTAGGAAGTAGTTTGTCAAAGTGACAAATAGGTTGACACGCACCACGTTTCGTGGCGCAGTATTTTTATAAACAAATGTTAAATCTACTATCAACAGAGCAAATAGTTTCGAGTGTTTTTAACGTTTTTTGTTGTAATATATGCTTATTACTGCAGTGATTAAGGGCCTATCCAAGCCGAAATGGACGTGATATAGTTGAGACTGATTGTGGTGCTGGATAAAGTATTTCATGGATCTGGAGAAAGGTGAATGTAGATGTTTTTTTTAACATAAATATGATTCAGAAAAAGTTTAGTATCATATTCCGTCCAGACATTGATTTTTGAAAATTTTGATTCGATTTGGCAATATGTGAAATATTTTTTTTTGTAGTACAAGTATTACTTATATTTAGACATCTCAACAGTATAATAAGTTTCGAAAAATTTAACTGAGTAAGACTGATATTAAAACTGATCAAGGCGTTGGCAACTTTTGAACACATCCACATTATTCCTACGAAACCGAAAAATACGATAATTAATTAATTCCGGCAATGAATGTACGTACTTGTTATCGCGTCCTTGGAAAACTACGTAGCCAGTAGATGGAGTCCGCAGACATGTAACATTGCCTTCACTATGCCGTTCCGTGGAATCCCAGGCATCTAAATGAATCCACACATTACACTTACTATAAAATATTTATAATGGGTCACCTTGTGAGAACAGACGGATACACTATAAAACAGATGTCATAATCGGCCCTTTGATGTCGCTAAGTATCCACAAACTACTACACCACACACACATCCCATAACCCCTACTCTACAAAAGCTAAGGTTCAATTTACCTTGGCTCAAGTGTAGAATTGTGTTGGTAATTGAGAAGCGCGGCATATGATTTACAATATGATAAACCTACTTGGCTGAGTGATAGATGTCTCTTTGAGTTATGGCAACCCTTTATGGAACAGGATTTAGGAAAAATAGGTTAAAATTATATCGTTTCTGGGTCATTAATGTATTTCATTCAACTGGAATCGCTATTAAAAGTTTTCGTAGTAACTGTGACTGTGATTGAGCAATTTTATTTTGTTATATTTATAATTAGAGAAATCTCTGCATCGAATGCAGATTCACTTGAAATCTTCTTGGAATGATAATACAGAGAATTAAGAATTACCCTTAAAATTGTAAGAGAATGTAATATTGTTATCCAAAGGAGAACAAATCGTTTGCTTATAATGTAACAACAAAGTCCAAATGATCGTTCTAAAAAAGCGTCGTAATCCAATACCCTTACTGACCCACTCCGGTAATCCAGGGCATAATTATCCGAAACCGATCTATTTCCACAGCTACTCGATTTAAAGTGCAATCAATTTTTATAGCTCCCGTATTTAAATATAATAAAGCAAAGGATTAGAAAGCGCTCTCGTCATCGCCATGTTTACAAAGAGAGCGTGCTCGATGGCCCAGGTTCGCTTCCCGGGTCGTAACTTTGAATTAAAGTGCCAGTCTGCTTGGATCTTATAACACACATTTTTACGGAACGTTAAAATATTATACGTTCATTTGGTTTCGTGTTTTATATTTTTAATTTTATGGATTTTAGGTATCGGTGTCTTAAAGCTTGTTTCATAGATGCATTTCTTGGGATAAGTATAAAACTGTTTCTGGTTTGGCTTGTTATATGTAGGGCGTTGACGTTGTGCAAGATAAAAAAAAAAAAAAAAAAAAAAAAAAAAAAAAAAAAAAAGTATGGCGGTTGTTACAAAATTTCTTTCCTAATTAATTTACTCTAAAATATAATTTGTGCTATTAATAAGTATTAAAAGTGTGTCCTAACAGTGTTTTAAGGAACAATACATAACTAGTAATGTTTGCAGCAGTGTAAAGTCAGTGTAACGCAAAATATAGTGTGTGATAAACATTCTTAACACAAGTAAAACTACTCAAAAATAATAATATTGACATTTTTTACGAAATATTGGACTATTAACACAGTGATACAATCATAAACATAACAATACAGCAATAATTGAACTGAAATTGATTCAAAACAATATATATGAAAAGACGCCACTATTTTCAAAAAATTCAAATTTGGGCGTCATTTAACAACAGAATTCAAAACAAATGCCATAGATAACGTAATGAAGAATTTACCACAGAATATATAAGTGAAGAACGAGTACACCAAAACAACGTACATTTGGGCACAGATTAAAAGAAGTGTCAGATAAACCACAAAAGATGTATGTTGCCAGCTACGAATAAACAAATATTTGGGAGAAAAAAAATAAGTTTGGATTTTCCTCCCCATTGTACCTAAATAACTGTTTTAAATGAAAATGGAGAACCACACTACAAAAAACATCGGAACGAAACGGACCTTTTCTAAGTCATTAGAGAAGATAAATGAGAGCGACTCATTGAATTCTCCTTTATCATGCGACTTGCTCAGAAAAAGTTTAGACTTGTCGACGAATACATTTCCACAATATATAGAGGAACTGAAATTGGAAATAAATTACCTTAAATCCCAGCTTCTGAGTACTCAAAATGAGATGGAGAATATGTCTCTAGAAAATACTGAATTTAAAAAACAAATTTCTCTACTAACACAGGAAATAACTGCCCTGAAACAAATATGTCGGAGCCCTACTTCAGCATTATGTAAGAATATCGCACCATCAAAGAAAACGAATGTCAAACGCAGACTATCAGATAAGTTTCAATTAAGTCCAATTTTACAAAACAAGACCAATAAAAACAAATTTTTTAAGTCTCAGCTCCAAGATAAGACAAAAATGAAAAATGCGTATCCTAACCCGAAGTCAGTTGTAATGAACGACACAATATCTAGTAATACCATAGCTTTGAATAATAATCAAGCTTTAAGTGAGAAAGATACCAGTAGCGAAGCAATTTTACAAAATACAGCTACTATTATTTCCTCAGCTAAAACTACAGTCAACTTAAATGGTAACAAAATTTACCTATTTGGAGGAAAACAATGTATTGGATTGTCAGATGCTCTCCTAAGATCTCGACTAAAATCTCGATACAGGCACTACCAAATCCGATCATTCATAAAGCCCTACGCGTCAACTGAAGAAATACTAAAGTCGGCCAAGATGTTTGATATCACCCCTGAAGACCGTGTAATTGTCTGCGTTGGTGAACATGATCAAAATCGTCTTAATGTCATGTCAGAACTATGTATTTTCTTAAAATCTACAGTGTGCCCAATTTTAGTTTTAAAAGTGTTTAAAAATATGCACCTACATGAATTTAAACTTAATGAAATGTTAGCTATGATAAGTGGTCAGTATAGTAATTGTACTTTTATTAATTTAGAGCATAACTGCCCAAAGTTTGTCTATGGCAAAAAAATTAATTATGTTTTAAATCAAATTGATTACAATATCGATTTTTTAAATTATAATTATAAACATGTCTCAGCACTATCTAATGTAAATGTTGCTGTTAAACAAAACTATGCACACTACTCTTCGAATAATAACACACAGACTGACGAAGTAAACGCAAAAATAAATGTTAAAATGGTAGATGCTGGTTCTCAAACAGAACTATTAAATAATTTTTTTCGTGACTAAGTATATAAGAATTTTACATCAAAACGTAGCCGGTATATGTAATAAACGTAGTCTTCTTGAAATACAATTAAGTGAAATGCATTTTATGAAATTAGAACCTGATGTAATATGCTTAACAGAAACTTTTATTGAATTAGGAAGTGAAAATCTAATTAAGCTAACTGGTTATGAATTAGCTGTATCTTACTGCAGAAAAAATAGACAAAAACGTGGGGGTGTAGCCATTTTAACTAAACCTAGCGTAGTTTTTAAACAAATAGAGTTTTTGAAAGAATATAGTATTGATAAACACTTTGAATGTTGTGGGATAAATCTGACTACACAAAACATTTTTATTATTGGTCTCTATAGAACACCTGATTCAAATTTTAAATTATTTATAAATAAGTTAACAGCCTTATTATATCATTTGAACGATAAATTCAAAAGGAAAAAAATCGTTATAGTCGGTGATTTAAATATTAATACTTTACAGTCCGATAAAAAAAGTAAAGAGTTAAACGATGTTATTTTGAACTTTAATCTAATATTTCACATAAAAGAACCAACACGCCAAAATACATGTATTGATCAGATTATAAGCAATATCAAATCAGCAAATGGTAAATTACTACATTGGGATATATCGGACCATAATACAGCTCAGATGTTAAATATTCCAGTTAAACATAAAGACACATTTAAAGAATACTTTATTAGCCGAAGAGACTATAGCATGGAAAATATTAAAAAATTTAAAGAATGTATGTCCAATCTCACTTTTTCAGAGGTTTATGCACATCCTAACATGGATCTGGCATTTGAATCTTTTCATGAATTATTAATTCTATTTTATAAATTATGTTTTCCTAAAGTTAAAATTAAAATCTCAAATAAATCTAAAAGAGCTAACTGGATAACTAAGGGCTTAAGAACTAGTTGTAAACAAAAACGATTTCTACGGTACTCATATTATAAAAATAGATCTGTAACTAATAAAAATAGATACAAAAAATATTCAAAGCTGCTAAAAAATTGTATTGAGTTTTCAATTAAAGAAACACACAAAAACGTAATAATGAATTCTAAAAATAAGTGCAAAGCTTCGTGGTCTTTAATAAAAAGTCAAACAGAGAATTTAAATAAATTACACAGTATAAATAATGTAAAAGTAGAAAATAATAATATAGATGATCCTAAAAAAATAGCAGAAGCCTTTAATAATTATTGGATTGATCTTACAAATAAAACAGATAACCAACAGATATGTACATATAAGGAAAATCTATGCAGTAGTTTATTTCTCAGGCCATTTGATTATGAAGAAGTCTCTAGACTAATTTCTTCATTAAATAATACTAAGGCCGTTGGTTACGATGAGATTATGACAAAAATTCTTAAAATATGTTCAATTGAACTAACTCCAGTTCTTACCCACTTAATAAACTTATCTTTTTCAGAAGGACATTTTCCTTCCCAACTTAAACTAATTATAGTTAAGCCGCTCCATAAAAAAGGAGATAGTTCTAAATTAGACAATTACAGACCAATAAGTCTTATACCAATAATCTCGAAAATATTTGAAAAGGCGATGCAAAATAGACTACTCACATTTATTGAAAAACATAACATCTTAAAAAAGGAACAATATGGTTTTCAAAAAAATAAATCAACAACTATGGCCTGCTTTAACCTCATGAAAAATATTATTGACGAAGTTGATTCAGGAAATAGAGTTTCGGTAATTTTCTTCGACATGTCAAAAGCATTTGATTTCGTCTCGCATAAACTTTTATTGCTTAAATTAGAAAAGTACGGGATTCGTGGCTTAGCTTTCAAATGGATAGAATCTTATTTATTAAATAGACAGCAAAGTGTTGTAATCTCACAAATTAACGAGCGTAATGAACTAACAAGTTTTAGTTCACAATTTAAAATAAATAATTCGGGAGTTCCTCAAGGTAGTGTTCTAGGGCCTCTCTTATTTCTACTTTACATTAATGACCTTCCGGAAATAACACAAAGTCCCTGTACACTTTTTGCTGATGATATTTCAATTATTGTAACATCACCAAAAAACTCTGACATTAATAATTATTTTAACGATATAAAATCAACAATTCAATCTACTGTACATTGGTTAAACCTCAATAATCTAAACGTTAACATTTCAAAAACGAAAATCATGCAGTTTATGACTTATGGAAGTAAGAAACTCAATTTAAATATTACTTATAATGGACAAGTTATATCTCAAGCAGAAGAAACAAAATTTTTGGGATTAATATTGGATAGGCATATGTCGTGGAAAGGACATATCGAAAACCTTTGCAATAAATTAAATAAATTTGTTTTCGTTTTATACACACTCCGAAAAACATCATCACAGAAAACAGTTCTATTAGCATACCACGGGTACATCACTTCAACCTTAATTTACGGTCTTATATTATGGGGCAATTCTACCAATTGGCATAGAGCTTTTCTTGTTCAAAAGAAATGCATCAGGGCAATTGGTGGCATTCCTCCATGGGAATCGTGTAAGCCTCTTTTTAAAAAATTTCAACTTCTAACATTGCCTAGTCTGTACATTATGGAGTGTGCAAAGTTTGTTAGACAAAATGAACATATATTCAAAAGGTCTTCTGATTTAATCTCCAGGAAAAGTAGAGACCCAGAACGACTAGTAGTTCCACGAATTCCTAGAACAGTATTATTTCAAAAAAATTGTTACTACATGTGTATAAAAATATATAATAAGTTACCAATAGCTATTAAGAATACCCCTAATAGATTATTTTATAAGCTTCTTAGAAATTGGCTACTGGATAAAGCTTTCTATTCAGTAGATGAATTAATTAAATATTCTAAAATAGATTATAAATAAGTAGAGCTTATATTGTATTAGTAGTTAAATAGTTAAGTCCTAAACATAAAAATAAATTTAATTAATATCTTGTACTTAAATAAATAATAAAGTTATGTAATAAGGTAATTAAGTTAGGGTATATATAGTTAGGTATTTGGCATAGATTTTATAAATGTAATTAATACCTATTATTGTATTTTTCATTACTAAGATTGTAATATGTCCACATGTAAAACATAAACAAAATATTTGCATGTTACATTCCTAACTAAGTGTTTTGAACTATATAAATATTTTAAGACCAACAATTTATTGTACTTACAACACTTAAGGCAAATAAATGATTTGATTTGATTTGATTTGATTTGATATTAGCGTTTAATAACCACAGTTATTAATCTTATTTCCGCTTTCTACCTATAAGGTAAAATAGTTTGCAAAGTATTCGACATTTTATCTAGTACACACCATCAAATACCTTTGTTAAGTTATTTGATACTACTTTAAATAAAACTCCATATCAGTGTTTGTCATCATGTGTTACTCTCTTTCGTGTCATTTCTTCGTTTTAACCTGCATAGCAACACCTCAAGAATCCACGGCACTAGTCAATAATGTTCTAAAATAAAACAAAAACAAAACATTTTTTCTCACACTCGGGTAGCTAGTATAAATCTAGTGTGAGATGTATTACGCGGTGCTAGATGCACGGGCTGTCAGATAGAGTCGTTTACACGCACATTATATTACGGCGGAGATTTACACGGAGACAGAGGATCGCGAACATTTTTCTAAGAGTTACTGATGTTTGTGCTCTCGGTGAGCGTCGACACCTGGTTTTCAAGCCAACGACGCAATTTACAGAGAAATTGCGTTCGTAAGTCAATGTCTTAGAATTTAGATAGTTGTCATTTAAATAAATTGTGTTAATGCAAAAATAATGTCGTTTGGCTATTAAACACTTGATATCCCAATTCACCAATGTGTCAACACAGCATATTGTAGATTTAAGACTAGACTTAAGCTTGTATATAATACCTACTTGACGTTGGTTAGGTTAAAGTATCTCATAAAAATATCCTACTTTTCATTTTATGAAAAGCTTCTTTAGATGTAGTAATGTACCAATTCTAATCTTTATGTATCTACCTAATGGATTTTAGAGCTTCAGATTTTTGAAAATAAGTTTTTGCAAACCAAACTTCTCGGTATCAATCACAATAGCTTTAAAAAAAGGAACAAAAATGTGGAAATGATCGCTAATGTTTGTTGAAATTTACCAGAATATTATCTTCCTGTACATTGCGGTGTTGACAAACGTGTAAGGCCGTGAGAAAATCTGTTACATGCGGTGTATAGTGAGCATAGCGCGTCAAACGTAGTACAGTCAACTTCAATCAAAATGCTCCCCGTGAGAGATTTTCAAAAGATATTCACGTCATAAAACAAAAAAAAATATTTAATAAATTAAAAAATAACAATATCCAACGAGTATTGGGTCCCACAGCTATATAAAGGTTTCTCGTTTTACTTTAGTTTTTTGTTGTTGTAAGTCTTCTCTATTGAATGCGACAGTTTGAATTAATTTATTCGAAACTTTATATAATTGACGTATTAATAAGAAACAGACATTAAGCTTCTCATCAATAACTATACTACATAAAAAAACACTACAATTTTAAATTATGAACGCAGCTGTCCAACGGAAACAGTATGGCGTCCAAATCACTACATGAAAAGAAATGCCCTATCGACAAAACAAATAGTAGTGTCGTGTAAAACTTTAAAAGCAATAATTCACGAGGCAACAATGTCAAATAGTTTGTAGGAAACTAAAAACATCACCTGCGCTAAATCAGAGCCAACAAGGACGGCAACACTGTAACTATTTCAAACCGCCATTTTAACTATTTAAAACGAACGTCAATCAAATTTTGAATTTAGAATGAAATTGGATACTCGGTTTTAGAATATTGTTTTTTTTTACTTATTTATCATTTTTATTAGGAACTGCGTACCTGCCAAAATTTTATGCGTCGTGAATATGTTAAACCTACATTTGTTATGATATTTTTTTCATGTATTTTTTTTGCTACATACCTTTTATTGATTTTCCTTATCAAATGCTATTTATAATACAACTAAATAAATAATAGTTCAAGACAAAATTTAAAAATAATCGTCGCACTTAAAAAACGCAAAGAATGCATCTGACACCTCTAAAACCACACTTCCTATAAAAGTCACGCCAGAAAACCACAGAAATAAAAAAGTATAAATCGTAAACGGTAATGTCTTGGCGGACGGCCTAACTGGGGTAATTATCCCACTGTTCTCACTAGCTCCCAGCGAATACCGCTAGTGTATTGAACACCTGAACATATTCTAAACTCTGCTTACCTACCTACCACAAGACTAGAAAACATCTGACGATCATATTGTGTGATTTTAATTAAAATGAGCGAAAGATGCTATAGGGAAAGACTAACTGATTAAAAGTCATGAGTTTCGGATAAATTATCAACTACCATAACCGAACAGGCATTTATATTTGGATAAATGCCTGTTCGGTTATATATTTTCATGTTATCTAATAATTCGATAGATACAGAGTTAGAAATCTCTAAAAGTTGACAAAGGACAAAACATAAAATAATAGTATTCAAGAAGGATGTTTTGGTACGTCATAATCGGTGAAAACTTATTAGTTAGTTATCATGTGTCATGTCCGAACGTACCTAATACCACGCTTTAAAATAAATCCTACTAATTTAAATTTTATCTAGATTAAATCCGATATTTCGGATACAGAACCGTGTAACAACGCTAATTAGACCTAGGTGTTGAGTCTAGTCTAGATGTCTGATAAAAAGCTTTTTATATTTGCGCTGTAACACGTCGACGCGGCTCTTCATGACAATTTATTTGGTATTTTTATGCAGTTTAAATAGTTTGATATTTGCGGCCGGGATCAACGGTTCGTTAATGATGTCGTAAGTATATCATCGCGACTTTATTTTTGTAGAGGTAAGCAGTGCAGTTTGTATTTTTCTTGCTAGTCAAGTATACAGGAACAACCTTGAAATTGTCTATTTCTAGATCATAGAGATATGATATATATAATAGGTAATTGGTCCCATAACACGATTAACACTCAAGACAGTAATAATTTAAGAAAATTGCCATTAAACAGACGTTTTCCTAGCATTTTATCACGTTAACGACATCATTACAATTCTATATTTTTGTTTAAATACCTTCCCTTGACAGATACAATGTAATAATTAACTTTATATTACGAGAATAATCCCTACCTGTCTTATAATAATGTTACAATTTATAATAGCAATAACTGTTGTGTTAACTTGCGCACGAGTTGCGCATGTCCTGAACGTAACTCAGACACGGCCAGTAGGCCAACGTCAAACAATAAAAGAAGACAAATCTCTGCCAAAAATTGAAAAGAACTCAACCGATCTCATAAATTTTGAAAAAAAAATCATAATAAAATTCCTCAAACATATAAAAGTGACCAGTGTAAGGCATGTGACTTATCAAAAATGAATGCCATTCAATACATTTCAACGGTTTTCTTCACCGGTAACAAATGTCTCTTGTATAAACAAGAATTGTGGGCTGCGAAATCTCACCAGCTTATAACTAAACCTTCTGCATTCGCCTACGACACAGTGACACTATGTAGGAGTAATCGGCGTCGTTCTAGCTGACAAAATAATCGTTAATAATAAATACAGAGCTGACATTATGCGGCTGAAAAATTTGTGCGCTTGCTTTGATCTACGACTGTACCCACACGTAATTTTTTATTGAATATGTTAGCGATATTACCGGTGAAGTTAAATGCAGTGGTACTGTCACCTGTCAAATGATATTTTAATGTTTTTATTAGAAGAGAGACATGAGTTGTTAATAAAAGTGCTTTGGAAGTTTGTGACATTGTATCAGCTTCTGAATTACGGATTGAATGAAAGTAAAGCGTTTGAGGTGCTCGATTAACCGACTACAATATTAGATGTTAACGCTTCTGAAATCAATATAATAAATGTTAAAATATTCGTGTTTATAAATGCATGTAGACAAATAGAGACTCAAAAACTTTCATTGATCTATTAACTATCAATGAAAGTTTCTGAGCCTAAACATGATGCTGTTGATAATGATATAATAATTATCGTGTGGGAACAAAGAGAATATATTCTATGTGATTGTTATGAAACCGGGAAATTCCTAATAGCTAACTCCACGCTAAATAGCCTACAAACAACGTATTAACGTTAAGGGCGTGACTATTTATATAATTTCGAGTTTATTACCATCATAAAAGTAATGTTTAATAATGGGAATAACATCTGTGTGTAAAAAAAGATAAACAATTAATTCGCGGCTGGAGTCGCTCGTTGAGTACAAGTGCCGGTATAAATCAACTCAGAAATAGATGCGGCGGCGCGCGCGCACACTAGGGCGTAATGCTAGCCCGGGCCCGCTGCTTTAGGCGTAACAAGACGTTCGTTAACTAATAGAGGAAATGTTACTTCGACGAATGAGAGGAATACACCTACGAAGTATGTCGTGCTCTTAAATACTCAACTATAGTTTACAAAGTATTTTATAGTATGACTTGGACTTGTCACCTAGTTATCAAACGGTAAATACTCGAGTTAAAACTGTTGGAAATTTTTCCGAAAATTTTAGCTTATCGAAAGTTAATAACATAAAATCGAAAATTAATATAAATAGGCCAATGCACCAACTAGAAAAACAAAGTAAGTCAAAATAAGATAAATAACGAGACTGTAAAACTATCGAGTCAGTTCTACGTTTATAATAATTCAAATTGATACAACTATTACTTACCAAATTGCTCGCAGCGCCGCGCAACTGACAAAGACAGTTACACCACAGTATCTCAGAACCTTTACGTTGACCGTCATAGACGAACATATGCGTCTCGTCTAAAAATACGCGGGACAATGGCATAAGGAAAAGCTAATTATAATTGATATCGCGGTAGGAAACAATTAGTAACGGCCGTCGGGCCACGTGAGGTGGGGCAGGTGAGCTTATTGTACCTACTTATATGGAGCTGATACGGCTGTTACCTTGTGGTATTATTCCATTCGTTTTACCTCTTGTGTAATGTAGCAATACCTTTGTTTTGTTCAAAATGTTCCAGAAAGAAAATATTTTTAGTTTTTTTTTCTTCGTGGAAAATCATCAAGTGATCCCGCCCGCTGTGTGTGCAGCGGAAGGGAGTGTCAGACTTTTACTGACAAAAACCCACTATGTTCCTCCTGGAGCCCTTTGAGTGCCAGAACTCTTACGAACTTCTCGCAGCCCCAGCAGTTTCAGAAAGAGAATCTTATTTTAAAATAGAGGTACAGTTTGTTGTAGCAATATATTGAGGGACGATATTGTTTTGTTTTTAGGTTTTTTCTGTATTATTAACGATACCACCTTTATAAATCGTGTTATGTCATAATAAAGTATTAAAAAACTTAAAGTATTAAAAAATAGTCTCTCCTTTGTTGTTTTAAGTTTAAAGGTAATATGAATAATATCGACAAAGTATTTGTATGTTAAACGGTTCAATTAGGATGACGTCAATTTAGAACAACATTCTCCGTACAAAGTCTTTGATGCAAACATGTAGTTTTTCAAGCGTTCGTGCTTGATGCTCTATTTTCTTTGAAATGGTACATGATAGACTGAATTACACGCAGACAACAAACAAGACATAGTCCACACAGTCTTATATGATCTAGTGTATTCATTTATATTTGTCAGCAACTAGCTTGTTTTGTCAACCAATTTCTTTCCAGTCTTTGATTAAACTCAGTTTCTGTAACCTTAGATCAACAACCCGTCTTTCTCAATTTCAAAGCCAATTATTTTCTAAGATCAGAGCAGACGTTTTGATTAGCCGTATCCAATCACGTATTAGGAGTATACATTTCTTAAAAATAATATCGACCTGTTTTCTTGAACAAAGAGTAAGCAGATTAATTATCTGTCGTCGCGTTCAGCAAAAAATAGTGTCTGGCCTGCTTCGTAAACCTAATGATGTTTTTTCAATGAAATTAGAACGATTTTGTTAATGTTTGTTTTGAATGTAACGTTATATTTTGTAAATTAGATAAAATGGAAATGTCAGATGGAATTATATAATTTATGTATGAACGTTTTTTTTGCTAAATATTTGACCTGATTAGCGGTGTGATTTAATTTTTGCATGACATAAATACTAGTATGAATAACTTCCAATCACTTCTGTTTATTTAAAAAGTTTACTACTAGCCGTAGCCCGTGACTTCGTTGGCGCAAATATCGGTAATAGCTACAAAAACGTTACCCCGCTCTGACGCAGTCGGTTATAAAGTAGCCTATATGTAAATCTAGGGGCTCAGCTATATTTGTAGGACGTTTAATTTTCTTAAATAGGTATGTTGTTCAATATTATTCACCCCAATTACTACCAACACAAAGGCAGGTAGAAAACAAACACTTGAGAACAAAACAAGTGATTTAAGAACTCGTCAAGGACCCTTCGTACACCTTGAGCAATTTCTTTATAAAACACACAGATCCCTTTCCCTGTCGCGATTACCATATAAATTCCCTGGAATTGTGAATAACAGCTCAATTGGTTGGCTGTTAAGTGAGCCCCCAGACGTTGCCCCCCACCCCCCGCTCCCCGCGACCCCCGGGGGTGATTGACACGTGTGCACCTTGTTGGGGTGTAATCAAATTCTACACGTTTTATAAGCAAATTAAATGCCCCTTTTTATTTTATGTTCTCGAATTCTAAAATGACGACTGTATATTGTAAATACAAGAGCATAAAAAGTTACAAGGAAATCTTATTTTTTATCGTTGTTCTTATAACTATTTTTATTTCTTGCTTTGTTGTAAGTTTAATTTATATTAATAATAAATATAATTATTATGTGACTATTAAACAAACTACACAATATTAAAACCAAAACTACTGCAATATTTTTTTTGTGATTTTTTTTAAGTTGTGAATTTGATTAATTTGTTATTGAACATGGTTGTTGCTCACTCTCAAATAAATAAAAGCATCAACAATACACCACGGAATGAAGTCGTTTATTTGAGCACTTTCTCCACAGCCCCTGTGGCCTAATGGATAAGGCATCGGCCTCCTAAGCCGGGGATTGTGGGTTCGAGTCCCACCAGGGGTAGATGATGGTATATTCTTTTTGTTTACTTAAAACTAGAATTAAAAATAAGTATATTATTTTATGTACTTAAATCTGAAAAGATATTTTATTTTGAAAAAAAATGGTAATTTTTAATTCAGGGATTATTTTTACCAAATGCATTTATTACACGAATATACAATACTATATTACTATTCATATTCTGATGCTTGTAAAAAATAATAAATATGAATTCACAGCTAATAATATAATTGATTAAAGACAACTGTAAGACACGGGGCTAATTCGTCACACTGTAAAATAATTAATATAAAAGTCAGTGCGTATTAACCTCTCAATGCTAACTACGAAACAATTAACGGAGCACGATCGCTATCAATAAACTATCACATCAAAGGCTCATACATCGTCCGCACGACGCACGCACGCACGCATGCATGCACCATGCGCCGCACCCCGCGCATCACGCACCGTGCTACATATGCCACGAAGCAGGTACAAGGTAATAATATAACCAACAACCAAAGTAGGTTAACACAACCAGATTTACAATAGGTATACCAGTATTTTCAGAGACACACAGGATTTTTTTTTATGTTCTCCAGCATTCCCACAAGGCTATCTAGTCTCAAATTAAGTATACGAGAGTAACTTGTATTATGAGTACTAGACAACTGATAAACATTCTTATATATTTCTAAATACATACATCATCATTTTTTCATCATTTCCCTGCCCTTATCCCAATTTTTACTTGGGGTCGGCGCAGCATGTCTTCTCCTTCAATACTCTCCATGCTGCTGAGGTTTTGGCTACATTTTTACAGCCGGCCGCCTGCCTGACGCCAACCCTCCTTGGGAATGCTGTTGCTGGTGGTTTACTTTCCACCAGGAGGTTGACCCGAGGTGCTAGATGGTATGCACCGGGTCGTAGTTTCCCTTAGTCGCCTCTTACGACGATATGGGATGACGATACGATTCGAGGATATGGGGCAGCCCTATTCGCACCGGGAACTGCACGGTTCTAAATACATACATAATATTATAGATAAATTACACCCAGACACACAACAAATGATCACACAAACATTTGTCCTTGGTGGGAATCGAACCCACGACCTCCGGTATAGCAGTCAGGGCCGCTAACCACTAGTCCAACAGGTCTATCAGGAATTGGCTGTTGTGTTACCTTTCAGCTTAACTAATTTGATTGTGTATCGTTCCGAAGTGTAACCGCATTTCTTTTTCTGTTCGTTCGTGGTGTACAGTTATACGTACCTATACTACATAATAATTGAAGCTGTGATAGCCTAGTGGGATGACCGTAGGACTGCAAAGTCAAAGGTCTCGAGTTCGAGCTCCACAGCGCGCACCGACTTTTTGAATGTTGTGTGCGTTTTAGACATAAATATCACAGCTTCTGTGTTTTGGAAGGCACGTAAAAATTTGGGCCCTGAGCCTGATTTCTCTCCGGTCGTGTCGGATTACCGTCCCATCCGGTTATAAGAGTAAAGGAATAGAGAGTGCACCTGTGTTTGCGCATACGCTTGTGCACTATAATATGTCCCGCGTAGCTGGCTGGTGTCATAGTGACACTAGTCGCCGTGGCCGAAATCGGTCCGGACATTATTATTTTAATATTGACTCGTAATATGCAATGGCGTACCTTTAAGTGATTTTTACAAACGAAGGAAGTTAATGTTCGTTGCCGAATGGCTTAAAGTAGTACAGAAGACTTCAGTTATGTTCGACGGTCTAATTACGATTATAGACTACTGAAACTCTAAATTTTAAACAATTATATAGTGCTACAAGGATCTTTTGACACGTGGCTGACATTATCATGCGGCTTTGGTGTGTATATTCGCAACAATGATCAACTCAACTGTCTGTCAAAAGTGATAGTTTTTCGTATGACAGCAATAGTTCCGATTTCGGCAACGTCCCAATAATCCTTGTAGCACTATATAATTGTTATAACATTTAGGATGCTTAGAAGACAAGTATAACAGCAGAAGCAAAGGTACCTGATGAACACAGGGACATCGTATTACCAATTTATCATATCTTAAGTTATTTCCTCTATTTTTAAGTAGGTAGTCATTTTAATTACTGCTCATCAAAAACCATATTATTCTGAATTCTTAAATCAGCAAAATACATGTATCTACATTCTTAAAATAAATAAATAGATTTATACCTTACCTACATGTAAATTCCAAATAAGTACCTACTATTAATTTAATCTATCATCAGAATTATTCAATTATTTCTTGTTGGACAAAGATCTGAAATTAAATTATATTCTTGTACGAATAACGCGTTGTAATACAAAAAAAAAATCCAATCTTATAAATTTCTTACTAGTTTGACCCAACCAATACACGTAATCTTAACTCTGTATATACGTAACCATAGCACAGGTAGCGCCTACAACGCTACCTGTCCAACCCTCGCCTGTGATTGGTGGATGTACTAGATACCTGTATACGTCGCCGGCTCGACCAATAACAGGCCTCGCACCTGTGCGATCGATGGTGAGGCGGAGCACACCTGGTGTAGGCGGCGATAACGCTGCGACACCTTTTGTTATTGTTACTCTCTATGGGAAATGGGTTAAAGATTCTATTGGATAGATTGTTTATAACTGGAAGTAAATGATTACTTAGATTGACGTCTGTATTCAATTGACGTTACTTAAAAAGTCGTAATAAAGGTCTTGTTGCTATATGAAAGAATGTTAGTTAGTAGCGTGCTTCTTGCATACGAGAGTAAAAAGTACTTTTATGCGTTTACCTACTTCCCAAAGTTATGCGCCTTGCCTTAAACAGGTACCCTATAAAAAGTCAGTACTTTGAATTAAAAATAAAACGGGCCTTATTAGACAACCTGTAGATTTTGATTCATTTACGGTCTAAAATTAGTTTTATGTTAGAAAAAAAATACGTAATACACCTTGTACGTAATATTACAAAAACAAATTACTCAATAAGTGGCAAGTGTTATGTTCTTATTGGCTTTTAAATACCGTCCCACGTTCGGTTCATACGCAGTAGGTACAGCGCCACAGGAAAACTCTGATTTCCCGAACAAAAACAGCTGACGTCCACGAAATATTTACGAATATTATTTTAATTATTATAACGAAAAGTTGGCAGTTGTCTCTTGTTTTTCATCATGTATCTGTGGGATATTACACGGGGCTGTAGAGATGTAGCGTGCCGGAAATCCGGTGTATAACGACGTGTAATGATGTGTGGACGTTTCACCTGGATGCGCCCTGCTCATTAGTAACTAGTGCAGGGATGTGTCGATGGTTTTGATGACGATAAAATTTGGATTGGTTTTTTTTTTTTTAAGATCACAGGCAATGTGTAGTGTACTGTTTAGTAAAGTGTATTATAATTATTGAAAAATATTAATGTAGGTTGTGTAAATATACGCAGGTAACTAAGTTAACTAGATAACATCGTAGTTATCATGTGAAAAAACGCACTAAGCCTAGCAAAGTAGTTGAATACCTAATCTGCGGATAAGTATTTTACATTTATTAATTTTCAATCAGTATTTATTTTCAGTAGTGTCATACGAAGAATACCTCATTATAATTATCAACACAAGCTACTTCCTGGCATGAAAATTATTAAAATAAATAATAGTTTACAAATAAATCGATAAAGCTGTCTCCTTCCTAGGCTGTTGGTAGGCGCCATTTGCCAAAACGACCAAACTAGAGACACGCTTATTGAAAGGTGTCTGTGACAGCCGTGAATACCTTGGCGTGGAGATAACGCGCATTTTTAGACTTGGCACCTTTTGGACACATTGTTAAACAAACATAAGAAACGCGGCAGCCGACGGGTTAAACTCATTAATTTTATCATAAATTTTTCGTGAATAGCTTATTTGAATAATTTTGAGAGATAACGGTCAATTATATCCCAGGTTCTCAGGTGTTATAGGGTTAAGACGTGTTTATTAGGACCGCGTCGTTGTCGGCCTATTATTTTATATTTTAGTGCGTGCCGAGGTTTTGAATTAGGATAATTTATTGTGGATAAAACATTTCTTTTACATTTTTGTTACATTGATGACCGGTGCGATTATTTTTATATTGTTTTTAAACAGTGTATTTTTTTGATCTTTGGTGAGTTGAATTGTCGAATATATTATCATAATTTTATCTGTATATTACAGTATTTACTGCCTAAAAAATAGGACACTGCTCTATCTACTTTGATCTGTACCTGTGTTTTGACTTTTTTGTTGTGAGATATAATTTTCGTACACATGCCAACTGTGTTTATAAATTAGATTGATAAATAATAACAGCATAAATGTGCCAATATTTTTGATTCAAACCAAATTCATTGGACTTACAGCACCACCTACGCTTACCACCTACAGGGGTGAGCTCTCATAACCATACATTTTGCATACGTAGAGATAAGGGCCGATATAAATAGTCGCAGATGTAAGGGAACCCTAATTGCAGCTCCCGCGGCCGACCTGCCTATCGGATTGCAATTTACCGGCAGAATTGGAGGCGCCGATAAAAAATATCGCGCTCCAGGGAGGGGTGCGGGCATACGGTAGACACGTAACCAGATAACATGGATGAACTTATTAAAAAGTAAGCTACCTTTGTTTTTAAATCATTAAGTTTAGGAATAGAATGTTTTTTGGAGTTGCCTATGCAGTTAACCTGAGCGCAAGCTTTCATTGACGAGAATCTATGTGGTTCCAATCTGAGAAAAGATGTAGAGAAAGATTTTTCTATCATTAAACTTGATATTTGCTTTAGTTGAAGCAATTAATTCCGAGAAATAATAAACTGAGGTCGAAATTGTAATTAAAGCTCTTTTAAAAGCACCTTGTTAAATCAATTGTAATATTTAACAACACCAGCGTGTAAATTTCCCGAGAGAATCAATTCCTTTCTGATTATTGTTATTTCATTTATAAGTTTTAGTAATTTGGATCCTTACATGCAGTATTAAATTACCCAAGTATAATATAGCTTGTATTAATGCTATCATTGGCGTATAATCAGAGCTAAATCCATTTATTAATTTATGACATCCACTAATTATTACTTAGTGCCACATTTGGCATTCCGCCCTGTGTGCTAATTATTAAAGACTTGGGTCTTTCAAAACTCGGGAAATGTTGTAATTAGAAGGAGGTAAACCGTATCTAATATAGTTAAATATTTCTTTAAATTTCATTTTGTGTATCCGTGCTGTCGTTAAATTGAAAAAAAGCAAGGCTGAAAATTTGTGAAAACGCAGGATCTATGTATGTTTGTTTATTAGACCGACTTTTTGTTTTGGAGGTACGAAATCCTAAACCAAAGTTGTTGTCCTAATAGAAAGTTGCATAGAATTCATGATACTCGCGTCTGGGTAGGCTAACTATCCACTCACTATTTTCTCGGATTAAAAACAAGACATTTAACAGTAATCAAGTATAAAGCTTTTAATGCCTTATATTTACCAACATAGCGATCCAGAAATAATGACAGCATTAACGGTAACATCCAATGACATCGAAGTCGTTCGGCTAATCCCGGCGGCAATAACTATAGGTCAGGCGGTAATCTTCGCATTCCTCGCGTACCGAGCATAACCATCGGCAATATCCAACGCAACAGATGCAAAAACCGCGAAGCTATCGTAAATAAACGCACTCGCAAAGCCCACCTCGTAAACAAACGCAATCACCGAAAAACAACAACTTTTTAATACCAATTAAGAGGAATTATTATAATCGCAAGCTTTTATTCGATAATTTAGCAGCCAGTACAAGTGGCGGTAAGTGTAATATATCACATGCACCGCACACTATTTCAGGGAATGTAGTATAAACACCTTTTGTCGGTAGTGCCAGAAATTTTCTGGCACACTGGCGATGTGGTTAGAATTTTTCGTCTTTTTTCTTGTCGACATAAGCAATATTTCTCAGGTAATCTGTCGCGGATACAACAGCTGTTCTATACTTTACTGTATTGATATTTATTTAGCGTTCGCTCTATGTCGCAATTATTCGCGGAATGCCATTATAGTTAGCACAATAAAATTAATGTATTATTTTTATTGCTGTAAATTGAGGTAATGGATTTATCTGTGACAC
Organism: Chrysodeixis includens; assembly: GCA_941860345.1. NCBI lineage: Eukaryota > Metazoa > Arthropoda > Insecta > Lepidoptera > Noctuidae > Chrysodeixis > Chrysodeixis includens. The sequence continues at coordinate 729,586 of OW796094.1, forward strand.
TCTCAAATAATGTGTAGAAAGTTTTTATATCTTTATTTAAAATAAAAAGCTCTTCGTATAAGTCTAATCAGGCGTATACAAAGGAGAGATTAATCAGCACTCCAACAAAGAACCACAATTTCAAAATTCAAACAAGCAAGCAGAAAAAGGTCACAAATCCCACCGTTACCGGAAAAGTGTGCAGTTAAAACAAAAGCGGAAGGTAACAATGGCGTCGCCTCAATCTGTCACCCGATGTCAGTCTGTGTCAGCCGTGCTGCAGCGAAATACAGAAGACCAATGCGGAAAATAGAAAGAAAAATAAAGTGATGTTATACAAACAGAGTGTAATAAACCTAATCCCGTTTTAAATATGCTTAATTTTTGATCATTTTGTTACTAAGCACAGCTTTTGTGATGATCAAATATTTAAAAACTACAAATACTTTTAAAGATAAAAGCGGTCTTTACCAAAGTATAGAAATGAACACATTCAATCCTTTTATGCTATCAATATAACAAATTTTACAACACCATCTATTTAAAACTGCGCCTAAAACAATAAACCTTCTGCATCTTCCTCCATCAGTGTAATCCAGTGTCAGTTGTCACGCTGTCGCGTGTCAGCCGCCGCGGCTGATTGCGGCGACACCTCGGACCGCCCGCGGACACACCTGGGCTTACAAATGACGCCGCACTGGAGGGTTGCCTTCCTACTCAAAGAATTTGTATCGCTGAATACTCTTCGCTCTTCTCGGTATTCAGAAATATACTAAGGGGTCGGTGTGATCTGTCAAGGGAATTTTTGATGACATGTTTTTGGATTTTAAGTGTGTGCGATATTTATTAAAAAAATCTTACCAATTCAAACAGAGAAGGTACCTATTTACATATTATAATATGTTTATTATCATCATCATCTTCCTACCCTTATCCCATTTTAAAAACATGTATAATATGTTATAGTGCAATATTTAAACAAATCCTTGACGTTAGTAGTTTTAAGTAGCATCATAAAACCTTACCGTTACATAAACCTCTTTCTCGCTTGTGTCACGCAAAAAGCTGTCCCAGCGAGATCTAAAGAATCTACCTTTTGACATCCACAAATTGGTTCAAAAGATTGATAATAATGGTTCTCCATAATTAGAGCATAGCTGTCACGTAGGATGGGGTCTATCATCACGCTGTAACGCTGACGGAGTGCGCAGGCTTAGCGGTGGCCACGCAATTAGTGCGGAGTTATTATAACAACCCCTTTTATTTGGGGAATGTTCAAATTGTGTACAGTAAAGAAATTGTAACCAAAAAGGTTACACTTTCTTTAGTGTTAGTGTTAGCAGATTTTTCGGGAGATAACAGTATTTGGCATTAATAACGCATAACGCATCGGGATTTGTATTTTAGTCGAAACCACGTTATAATTTTTCCTTTTTTTATAATCTAAATAAGATCCCACTGCTGGGCAAAGGCCTCCCCTTTCTCCTTCCAAACCTCCCTGTCTTTTACGTTATAAAATACTTAGTCATTATAAATACGTTGTAATAAGGCCTGTGAATATACGAGTACTACTGCTAAGTAAACAGCTTTACCATATACAAAAGTAATCAACACAACGGTTCCTAACAAAAGCAAACTAGCATTTTCGTTTGCATGAATAAAAGTAAATATACCGCATCCATTTTAATTTTAATTCATGTATCTTTATAATGAGTTTGACACTCGCCACTCCGTTTAATTATGATCGCGTTGAAGCACAAACAAATTAATAATATTGCGGGTACACCTATGGAAACCGATCCAATACTGTATACATATACATATTATAGTTAGGTAGCCCAGTGTTATAACTGATATGAGGATAAACTTATTTACAGATCGTTTTCCAATATATTTCTAAAGGTTCACTTTTTCCTCTTTAAGTAATACTATCGCAGTTGTTAAAAAGAGAGATGCCCATCTACGTCTTGTAGTGTTTTGTCACGCTTCCACCACTAAAGTAATATTACTTTATTTTGAAAAATAACTTTCCTTTAAAAGATCTACCTAAGTACCTACTAATATCTTTTAAAGTAATCAAATATAATATCTCTGGTATATCAAGTCTTTACTATGGCAAAGGTTACTCAGCGCGTGGAGTAATTTAGCTTTTACATAGCAAACGTGCAATTAATAAAAAAAACGCTTCTTTTCCACGTCTGTGAGTGCTAGCTACGTTACTCAATACCCACCTAAAGAAAGTTATATACGTTTCTATTGTGTCATACCGCAAAATCTCATTACGTACAATCAAATCACCCATTCGTTAAATCTTGTTCTTTCAATAAAATAAACTAAACCGAAACATTATGAGGAAAAAAGTTTTAATTATGAAACGAAAAATAAAAAAAAATATTTTGTTTTACATCTGCGGCCACGATAATGTACTAGAACAGTGATTCTCGCCCACGTCCACCAGACATAGTAGACTGGTACCTCTTGCAGACGACAAAAGGTACATTTCAATAGAGTTATTAAACAATATCAAACAAAACAATAAACTCGTAAGATAATTGGCACTCTGTGTTCAAGGTTGACAGCCACAACGTAGTCGTACGATGGCGGACATAGATTATGATGTAGATGTGACATTTAAAAGCAAACACTTCGCGTGCCGCCAAAATTAAATTACGGTTAATTTTTTAAAATCGATTTATGTAGCAGGACTCTCACGTAATAAATCTTATTGATTTAGTGCTTCAGTTTGATAAAAACAAATGAATGTTTCGTACAAAATTCTTTATGCTGTTACAACATACCCTATTAATGACACTCCAAGTACATCGAGAGAGCTTGAGTTTTTCTTAAGCTTTGATAAAAGAAGTTCACGAAATAGTTAAGCGTATAAACTCAAGTTTATTATTATTTTCTCAATTTCTGAAAAACGGCTTTGCTTTGTCTCAAATCTCAGTTAACAGATTGCATGATTGATTAGATGTAAGCTATTGATTAAATCAAGCATTTCAGAGAGATGACATTTAATAGCACATCTCCACATTTCTACTCTTTGCCTTTAGGCGTAAAAGATCAAAGCGGCTGTCGAGTAACGCGCGCGCGCATCGCGCATGCGTCCTTAATGTATCGTGTCATAGTTACCGCTAATATGCCGGGAGGGGCAAAGGGGGGAGCACTAAAACTGAATGACATAACGCTAAGTTATGTGCACCGGTCTACGAGAGCACTGAAACGGAATGAGGTGTAACTAGGAGACGGTATTTAGACAAGGAATGTGCAGTTTAAACTTTAAGTATTGTACTGAAAATACCGACCATCGTGAACAAGCGGTACATTTACAAGCGATAATGGCGATAGAAATTGCTCGAATGTATGGAAACGACATTTCCCTTCAATAAGGGCTGCGAATTGGGTCCATGTGGCACGTTTGAGCGGTTTTTTCTGCTTTAGCGTATGCAGAAACGTTATGTGACTAAGGGGGTCTCTAAGCGAATATGTTTAGGTGTCTAGCATTGAATCTGCACGACATTGCACCAGATCGATTAAACCAAAATTTAAGCGGAACACGTGTCTTTCGTCTTCGTTTAAAAGAGATAGTGGCATCTCCTAGTTCTGTAAATTGTTTCTGTAAGAAGTTGCGAAGGAAAAAGGTCCCGTTTTGCCTTCTTATCTTCGTACTGATACACATACGCATAATATGAAAAAAAAAATGGAATCTCGATCTCCCCATAACTAGAACTAAAGTCTAAAAGCCTCCCAAAACACGGTAATCAGTTTAGGGAGGTGTGTAGTCGTCAGGACCGGAAATACGTTGCCCCTGGGCGTCCACTTCCGGCGGATAAGTGGGCGGCTCTGACCCAATTTCCGGTTTTCACATCACATAGATGCCGCGTATGATAATTTTTGTATTACGGCTAAAAGAAAGTGCTGACATCCATGTGTGGAAATGTCTTAGACATGTGGATTTTTGAACCGTCTTTTAAATTGTATTGTGAAATCGAAGACTCGTATTATTTTGTCATCAAATAAGCTGACTGCTCTATCAAAATATTTGGCATGAGTTTAACTATGTTTGTTTAGCAAAAGTTAAGTATTCAAAGTCAAGTCTGTATTGTTACTTCAGTGTCGCTCATTAAAAAAGACAATAAGAATTTCCTTCAACCTGCCAAAAATTAAGGGCCAAAAATAATCTGTCCCACAATCCCCGTATTGATTTAAACGTACCTCATAAACGTTCCAAGGCTATCCAGAACAGACGTTTCTATCATAAACGTAATATCAAGATATACGAGGATCCCGCGAGAGACACGCACTCGCCTGAAACTCTCCGAAACGGTTTTATTGGTTGGCTCATGTCGCTGTCATTTGTGCCAATTATTTTGTTAGAAGCAGGTTTATTTAACGTAAGCTAAATGCCGGTGAGATTGAGAAATGTTAACATTGTATGTCGCTTATGGAGAGAATGGTGTATTCGTAAAAAGACAAGTTTATGCCTGCAGTTTGACAAGAGATCTGCATAATAAAAAAATGATAGTATTCTCAGTAATTTGATAAACCGAATTCTTGTTTTTTTTGTAGTATGACGTAAGGTTTCTCATTATCAGTTGATCGCTATGAAATCCTTTTCTTGTAAAGATGTGTTTTTGCGTTCAGTGTAACTCGAAAATAATACGACAAATATGCATCAAACTGCTACATGTTTTGAAAACTTTCTTCGATTGTTTCTTGTACATTGTTACCATGACAAAACGGTATCGTTCTGCCTTATTAGCTCCTCCTATTTTGATCGACTTAAGTGTCTAATAGCTCGCAGAGTAGAGCTAGTAAAACCTATTACTACAGGCCAATCTTCTTTGATACTACCAATAGACGCAGGGAATCATTTCTATCGGTTTATTATTATACCTACGAAAGATCAAAGAGTGCATGAGAGTACAAGATACGTAAATTAACGATTCTTTGATGTGACCGGATATTGTGACATCTTCTTAAGCATCGATCGTTAAATGCTAGCCATAGTTGGTGATGTTTGTTTAAAGTAAATTATTGTGTCTTTTATATCACGGTTATAACATCAACCTACAGCAGTTATGGGTCTTCATTACAAGAAAGGAAGAATATCATTCCTGACCGGTCAGTTTAGAATTGCAGTTAAACGTACAATGGACGGGATTTTTTTCTTGAGCAAGATCGCGAGTGAAGAGTTTGAAAAATAAAATAAAAAGGAACATTCCAACTTATGCATTATTTACATCCCTATTTCAATAAAGCAAACAATTTGGACAAGCACAAACATCACTTAACACCCACCACCAAGTACCTGATCTAAGTAGAGCATACATTTACAGCTCAATAACTGCAGCCAAACATTCTAATAAGGAATACCTTTACGGCTGCATACATAACACTTCGAGTCCATCAAAGCTGAGGTTATGATCAACAAAGCAGCTTTACAATCAGGTTAACTGGCGCTGCATAAATTCTGCGATATTGTGCGCCCTCTTCCGGGAGACGCCGCAATGTTTCACTTACTCGAGCACCGCCTGTAACTCTGCCCACCCAAGTGATGCGAAAACTTGAAGATGTATGGGCCTTTATGAGGTGGAGTGTGGAAAGAAAATAATTTGATTTTTTACTTGTTGCCGAATTTGTCAGAGCGGATGGAAAAATTGTTAGAATGCGTAATCGTGTTAGTTGATTATGCTTTAATCATAGCTGCAAAATCATTGGGCACCGTTGTTAAGTAGAAAAATATTCTCAATCTTTCTGTGTTCCTATTTATTTTGTTTTGACTGTTATTCACATTATTTTTAGCAACTGTTCTTGCGGTCAATATTACCATATCGATATTACCATTATTTCACTAATTTTCTTTTACAACGGCATTTTAAGCACCATAGCAGTATATACCTCAAATCTAACTCAATTAAAACGTACACCAAAACAAGAAGCTTCTCAAACGTTAACCACAACCTCACCGCAAGCAAATAAAAAGCTAATTTAAATGCCATTAAAAGTAGATGCGTCCCAAGATTTAAGAGCTGAGGAGCTCTCATTATGTCCCCTGCCACCAGAGGGAGCCCCGTAATGCGGGAATTTTAAGCAGCTCTGATTTATACATCTTGTTTGGTATTGACTTGTACACAAATGAGGATACTTGGAATAACGCGTGTGTAGTTACCGAAATGATCTTTTTCTTTCACGTGAAAAAAAAACTCGATTCTTCATGTAAATTCATGTAAGTAGAATGTTGAGGAGAACTTTAATAAATATACCTTCCTTTTTGTATTTTTCTTTTAAGCTTCTGCGCTCAAGGTTTGATCCAAAAATTCGATGAATATCATAGCAGTGATGCATATGAGTGATGATTATTGAATAAAGCAAAGGAAAACAGATTATAATGTAGTTTGCACGAAGAATTGTTGCTTTATTTTATTAATTTCGCTAGATTATAAGTTCTTGGCAAAAATACATCATTAATGACGCATTAACCAAATGAGTATTATCCAAAATTACAAATGATTTATATCGAACGCTAATAAAATTTTTACTGCCAATCATAAAGCTGGAATTTAAATCATCACTAATTTAATACTTTATGATTACACAGACTAATAAGTTACCTGTTTTATAATGTCTGTCGGGTCCTAAACGTCAAGGCGTGATGGTAAATGACAAGTGCGGTGAAGACCGGTGAAGATCTGTATCGGTGTAAAATGTATAAAATATTGACGTACGGTACAAGATCGCTATTTTTGGAGAGGCGGGCATAGATCAAGGAAGTGTAGATACGGTGAAAAATTTAGTTGTACGACTGTACTATATTCAATTAAAATTATTTCTGTGTTTTAGGTAGTAAATTTTGCCTCAACAGATTACACATAATTGTATTTTACTACTCTGCAAAGATTTTTCTTTAAATATACACCAAACTGTCACTTTCAATTCAAAAATATCTTATACACAGTAATATACACTTTTACAGTTTAGAACTCTTAACTAAGATTAAGTTTATATTTTGACATGTTAATTTTACCATCTCAGAATACAACGACACGTAGGCACGAAACAGACTTTTCTTACCACCCCCATCTTTGTGCCCGACACACGATGTTACGAGCGGAAGTGTTGCATTTCAAAGGGGCATTCTTGTTACCTGTGCACTAAAAATAATTCGTGTAACAGCCGGATAGAGCGGGAACGACCGGGATGTGATTAGGCACGCCCCGCCCGTCGCCTTTGATCTTGTTCTTACGCCAAATATTCTTTGTGCACGCAGGTTTCTACGGTCTGTTTGTTTAAACGTATTTATTGCTCGCTACAGGTTTATACTTACCTTACGTTTTGGTATGGATGAAGTCTATGTATGGGAATAAAATGATATGTTACTGATTTTATGTGGACTAATAATAAGGTGATTGCAGAAATGTCTTTTTTTATTTCTGGATGGGATTTTGAAACTGAATTACTGTTGCTTAAATTTAGTTTCATTGTTTGTCTACAGGTATTTAATTAAACCCATTTAAAGAGAACATAATTATATTTTGTTTTTGGCGATGCAAACTTAAGAAGTTGTCAAACATCGTTAAAAATCCCATTTAATTGGGTGTCCAGACATCAAGCGTCAGGTTGTCAGTCGCGGGAACATTATCATCAATAATCGTTCTTACTCCGCGGTTTTACGACTATCCCGAGAACATATCGAGACTCCAGCCATTTATTTTTGACAAAATGAATTACAATTAATTTTATGATATCGTTAACACATGTAATCTCGACTATAAAGTTATTATGAGTCGTAGACATGTGAGTTTATATCGATAAATATTGTTAATTAATAGTTCGGAGAACACAAGGGATTACGTCTGGGCTATTGACATGGTTTTTCGGTTTGTTGCGCCCATACATCACAAATCATAACATGAGCGATGTAGGTATAGTTTACGAATTTTAAACTACTATTTTTTTGATGTTGTTTAAGTTCTTTATCACAGACCGTCACTTTTTAGTTTGTTAGCCCTAACTATTAATAAAGGTGAATTATTTTACCGTATTTCGAAAATTTTACCTCTACATTTGTACGTCCGAGCATAAACGGGGATTTTAAAACATGAGATAGAATAAGTAGGTTAATGTACATAATAATCTCAAATCAAAACTGCAACATGAACTATTTTAGTAAGAGGAGCTAGTTAACCTATAAAATGGACTGTACACTGTAACCAAGGAGTCGCTGCAAACGAGTTCCGGAAAGACAATCGTCGTCCTGTCACGAGCGCTGACGGACAGACGTGCGAAAATTTGTACTAATGTTACGTCGACATCTCACCTTCGAAACTAAACTACAACATCACTTATTTAACATACATTGCTCGCTTTCAACCGACAGCTAATGTCCTAAAGAACAAATACGGTAATGTATTAGGAACGTTTGCAGCTATTTGACGCTTTAGTTTTACATTTCATGGTGAGAGGGAAGTGTGTCTGGCGCATGAACTGACAGGTGGACATCTTGCTATTAGAGCTAAATCATGTTTCTATAATAACATAGTGTGAGGAAAAAGTCTGTTGTCTTCAAGTGCCTGTTTTTTTGGCGGCAGAAGCCACCGTGGTGAAATGTAATTAATTTCATTTTTTATGTGTACGTGACTTTCTTTATAGTTTTTATACCTAATTTCAAGATACTGGGTAGTTTAATACTAGGAATGTAAAAACAGACAAATGTTTGTAAAATATGTAACCACTTCAATGAAAAATAAAGTACATTTACTTTGTTTACTTGTCTGAAGTTATATAAACAAACATTAGATTATGTTTATATCATTCCACTGCAATCTGCTGCAAACATAGTTTCTTCAAAGAACATGGAATGTAGGTTAAATAAATTAGGGGTGAGTTTCCGATTCAGAATTCCTATTACAAGTTGTAATTTACGAACTAAATCTTCCATCCAGACAGACAGATTAAAAAAACTGTAGCGTGGTCCAACATAATAATATTATCATGGAAAAGGAAAATAAGATAAAAAAAAAAACTGAGGACATAGTGAAATTACCAAAACAAGATGGACTTAATATATTTTCATATAGAAATATTTACTTCAAATCAATAATTAACTTCACAAAACACCAAACCAACAAAACTGTCCTTTAAAACTATAATTTAAATTCTAATCCCAAACAAAGAAACATGGCGATCTCACCTAAGTCGGTCTGAAAATACCCGATGAGTCAGTCGCGCTGTGACAGCGTACCTGATGCCGTGCTGCCATCAGAAATAATCACAAAGGAGAACAAAGAAATACTTCGGTATCAGCGTGAATCATTCAACGTGGGTTACAGCTAATGTAGTCGCTATAAATGGATAGAAATCTGTCTTTTAGAGCTTATTTTCTAGTAGGTGCCTTGTTAATTGAATATGCTCTTAGTAGTTTGTGAGAATTAATACCGAATTTGTAATACCATCTAAAGTACCTACACCGATACAGATGGTATATAGATTTACGCAATATTATAATATACAAAAATGTTAATGAATTTCACATTCTTTGTTGGGGATAAGCTTGCGATTGAGTTGTAGATTTTTTTGATAGAACTCTATTTAAAATGATTAATTTAAACGTATTCTAGATCTACTTAAAACAGATTTCAACTTAATAATGTTTAAATATATTAAGAGCTTCTTGCTTGGTAAGTTTCTGTCACGAACTAATCCAAAGTTAACAGATGAATTACAATACGTTGTAATTCATCTGTACCTAGAAAACCGGCCAAGGTCAACCAGATATCCGGATGGCGTTACTCAGCGGTTACAAGCATCCAGGAACCGAAGCGGATGGGCGTGCTCGGACAGTGCTGGGAGAGCGGGCCCATCCGCCGCCCCGAGGCACACCGCGGCTTTCAGATTCAAGTGGATGTTGTTATGTTAGCAGTATTTACAAATAAAAAAAAAGACTCGCAATTGTTTCCATCCATTTGATCGATTCCAAAGAATGGCTTTATTTCTTAAAAAAAAAGTCTCCCGCACTAAGGAATTGAATTGCTGTATCGGAGGGAGTTTTACAGACATTTAATGCACAGAAACACCCAATACCAAAATATAAATATAGAGCAAAGTATTAAGTAAATGTAGAGAATGGAGTTTGGCAGGACTTAAAAATATCTAAATGTAATTTTAATATGCGATATAAAAATCACATCAACTTTAAAATTAACTCAACTCTTTACCAATAAAATTACTTCCACCGTCTCTCATAACACGATCCAAGCACGTGAATTCGTCTTATAATCATGTTTAACAGTCTTCCGCAGCTGATCTAATGGTTCTATGAAATCCTTAAAGTTCCATCGCGGTAGTTATTAACACATAACATTGTAAACGTTGCGCAATGCGAGCAGTGAATGTCGACCCGTTTCCTCCTCTCGTATTTTCATAATGGCCCATATTTCTGGCTATATCATTATTAAGGATGGACACAGTTGACTAGCTTCCTTTGAGAGAACTTTGTGAAAACGACGAGTACCATTATTTCAAGTGTCTATAATTTGGTGAGAGGAATCAAAGGTTTCCTAACGACACAGGAACACTTTGGGCAACTTGTGATTAAGAAAACCAAATTAAAATTACAAGCCTTAGCAGAACAATTTCACCCATTGATGAATCGAAAAATAAATCGAAATCGGAATTAGATGAAAAATAAAACACTATCGATCGCACCACTCTAAACCAAGTGTAACAAAACACTACCGTCTTGTAGGTACTTACCCCACAGGCCAGTGAGATATAAAAGCCGACAGATGTCCACACAAAGAGTCTGTTTGTCTCGACCAGTAAACTGCATAGATCGTAACGTATCGAATCAAAGGCGCGTGCGCAACCGATCGCCGTCTCACGTCGTTAATGGCCTGTAAAGTTGGACCACCCGGGCTTCCACTGATATTGAATGCATTTGAATGAAAAATGCTGTTAAGTTTGAAACATTTCTATCAATTGTCTGACATTTGGGAAATTTTATTTGAAATTATTTTAGATATATCTGAATCTCAATCGCTTCTTGATATGATTGCAAATTGTGATTACATTCCAAAACTCTGTTTGTTTGTCAGTAAAATAAACCTTACAATTTATCCAGCTCTCTATTCTGCAAAAAAACTAATAAAGCATTTCGAGCGATGTAAAGAAACAATGCAACAAATCTCCACATTCACCCAATACGATACATTGCCAAATTATTTTCGCTGAAGTAATTTTCACGGAGTTGCATAAGCAACATTTTCTGGCGAAACTACATGGCGTTGGACGATTTTGTAAAGTAAACAACCGAATGAAATACTAAATTATTTACACATTAACACATAGATACTCAAATAGCCGCAAACATGTGTTCGTGAACATACACCGAATATTTGGGATTCTTATTTACATGCCAACTTGGAAATGGACCGAGCGTAGTATTAGTTTAATTAAGAAGGTGAAATTATAGATACCTCACATTATCAGAGTAGTCTTTGAAGGACCGGTAGCTGAAAAGCTTATCATAATTGAGGGTGAAAATCGCGTAATGCCAAGAAACAATAAGACCATCGTTCTCGAATAAGAGACTACGATTAATATAAAATGTATTATCAGTAAAGTTATTACTGCCTGCTTTTAAAGCCCAAGTCTTCGCAGTTGCCAGCACCACGCCTGCCCTTCAAACCTTTGCTTCATTGAACTGGAACTGCGGAAATCTGGAAGCGAGTAGGAAAAGCCCAGTGGACTGCTATCTGTGCCAAAACCGCTCAAATGCGCCCAACCCGTGTGTTTGTACCAGGCATCTCGTAAAATCGTATTGGGCTGTACTAGCAGTTACCTTGTTCTAAAGTTCTAAGTGTAAATATACGCAGATATTGCCGTAAATTCGGTTTATGGCGCATCGCCGTGATACTCCGAGTTATCAACGTCGGTTTGATGCTGATGTGGATGCGATACCGTTGTGCAATGTTTGAAATGCTGCGCAGTTAGCTTTGAGTACAAATACTATAGCTTTATTCGTTTTGATTAGAACACTTGTATTTGAATTATAGTGGATATTCATAAGTTCGTCAAGTAATTATTTTACCGAGATTGCAATAACGAAAAATAGGTACTTACTAATGTTGAAATAAAACTGTTTTTAAGGGCTTTAAAATTGTAGCTTTCTTCTTTTCGACGACCTTACTTTAATTGTAATACGTTGGATAATCCTTGTTTCTGTAAATAGATCCTCAACTAAATTGTACTAAATATTATTTTAATAACAAAACATTTATCTTCAATTATATTTGCGTCAGAAAAATGCAATACAAAGAAAAGTCTAAGCAAAATGAATTCTACTTGCAGTCTGTTTTTTTTCTTTCAATAAGCAAAGGAAACAGCAGTAGGAATATTTTCCAATAAGGCCCGTAAGCAAATGTTGCAGCTCAAGTGCGGCCATCAGGACTTTTCACAAGTTACCGTATCCTCTTGTCTTATTATGAAGATGAAAATACCGCTACATACTTAGCACATTTTACAAACAGTAGTAACTTTAAGAATATTGCTTTTTTTTACGACTCTATCAAATTACATTTTTTAAAGGCACCAAACGTAAGACACACCGATAATATTTAACATAACGCAATGAAAACTAAGGTAATTCATAACGTTAAAGAAACGAGACATCTGTGTCTAATATAAAATTTGGCAAGAGAAAATTAGGACTATAATATATTATTATATTAATGTAACCTATTTTCTCCAAGAAATAAATACATAAGGTAGTTAAAAAAATATAAAGCATCCCCAGTTTGCAGTTTCCCTGCGACGGATATGAGGACAGTCTGCTGTTTAGCATTATTAAAATATCTTCCACCGTGAAAATAGCACTTCCTTAGCTAACGTAGATTAATTTTCTTCTTGCTCTACAAATGCATAGTTGGATTGAATAGGTTTTTAATAAGGAAAGCTATTTCTATTGGTCAGAAATGTTTACTACTGAGAGATTTATTTATTTTAATTTTTTAATATAACACCCTTACACATATTTTTATTTCTCTACTAGCTGCTGCCCGCGACTTCGTCTGCGTGGTATTCAAGATGTGTAGTGCTGTACAAAAAGTAAAGCTAAATAATGTTTAATGCCAGCTCCCTAATCCTGTTCCGTTCCAAACTACCTAATTTCTTAACTTCCTAATCCAAACCTCTAGTCTTACAAACATATTTGACTGTTAGTTAACACTGCTAGTTTTTTGCTGTGGCCACTATCTTGCACTGATTTGACAATTTGGATTGAAGGACTTGAAAGTGTACTGGACTCTTACTGGCTAAACCGCCGGAGTGCTTCACTGTATCCTATTGTCGAGGGCCACGAAAACGCTTCCGCAATCTACCGCAAGCCCCGACAGGAGAGCTCTTTTTAACGGGAGCTTCTTCGTTAACGTGGAGCCAGCTTTTGCCAGTCCTTCTTAAGAGGCGCGCGGAAGCACCACGCATTTCGTCTTTGCTTTTATCCAGTACAGTAGACTGCCCTGAGTCTACTGGCGTAAGTTATTTATGGTGGTTGGAGGAGGGCAAATAAGGCCCTTCTTCTATCCCTTGCTCATCGAACATGGATAAGCCTGCCGTGCTCTTTCCACTTTTCCTTGAGCGTCATCACTTCGTCGCAGAACTTGGTGACGGCGCACTAACTAACCGCGGACACTTTGGCCACTCTAGGCGGTGTGACATAGTCGTTACGAAGATGTCGCATTCTCACTGGATGTGAGAGGGGTCTGTATACCCAAATTTGACAAATTTTGTTTACCTACCTATTTGGGTTCTGAGACGGTTGAATGCTTTCCAAACAGGCCACTGCAAGGTACCTCCGGGCGGCAGATGTTCCTGAGGTAGGACATAAGTAGTAAGTGGTAGTTGTCGATCTGCCCAGATCTTGCACCGAGCTCGAGTTAGAGTTGCAATAGTAGTCAGTGTATATCGGAAGAAGCTCTTTTAGCTCTTAAGTCTACCCGATTTAAGTCTCTTCTAACGTCAGGTAGAGCAATGCCAACCAGGAGGAGAACTTATTGAGCGGGGTTGGTCTTAAACAGCCAGATATTATTTGACACGTTTGCACTGTGCGCTGTGGTGCGGAGAACAGCAGGCGCTGCTCCCCATTCATCTTCTATTTCGTTTTCTTTCTACCCTTGACAAATGTTTTTTTTTTTTAAATCATGAAGTAGTGCTTACTTACATGGTTTTCAAAGTTCCAAGTTTCTAATTCTAGTAGTTTGAGCTGACCCAACTGAGCCTGAAGAAGGTTAATGTTACGCACACATACAAAACAATCGCGGGAGTACGCGTGCGGCGCATATTCGTACGCAATATTAAACAAATATTAATAATAACAGCCTATCTTTATAATACTTTACCTGTGCAACTACCCTATACCATCGCAATTGGTGCACAATTGTGGTAGTGTATAGGCACTATCAAATCTTTACAGCCACGCGTCACACACACAAAAATTGCAGTCAACAGCTAAGCAGTTATTTAAGTAGGTATAGTAAATCATTTACCGTCCACACTATTTTTTGTTCTAGTGTAGTTGGTTTTCCTTTACTTCATATCCACAGTTCCTCCTTAATTGGATAAGACTGTCCTAGCTTAAACAGTAAGTAGGTAGATACCATATAAAAGTGTTTTAAAGATCAATTTTAGGTATGGTAAAAAAATCCAAGCGCTTCTTACAATACTTTTGTACTACCAAAAACGATAGAAGAAAAAAATGTTATGCTTGACTGAGATTCGATTCGTACTAAAAATTATTAAAAAATAAATTTAAAAAATATGTGTCGAAATGAAATTTGAACTTAAAAAATGAGTAAAAAAATACGAAGCGCGTACTTTCCTGAGCCCGCTATTTTAATTTCTATACACCGTGACTTTTAGGTCGTTTTAAAAAAGCAGCCCAGTTCATGTATCCAATGACTAGTAAACGTTTATAATAAAAAAATATGTTTTTTTTAAGATTTGAATGAATAAAAATATTATTCATTATTATGACACAAGGCAGTTTTACGAACACTCTGTAGTGAGCGCGGTCCGAACCTTGTGCCAAAGTGGCCGCGCGGGCGGCGCGGTGGCGTCTTATCATAGGTCATTCACCTTAGCGTAAAACAGCTGTCTTACTATTGCAATCATAATGTTCGCAGTAAGTATGTAGCATGTATCTTCAACCGTTTGATACGTAAACATTTTTAACAGGATGTTTCATATTTCCAATGTATTATTTATTTTTTTCATGCATATTATTTTAATTAATGATAAAAAAATTATATTCGCGCCTAGAGGTATTTTATGACGGATACATTGTGTGGACGACTTTTTTAAAACGACCTAAAAATCACGGTGTATATATGTTAATATTAATGTCAAAACATAGAGGTTCCAGTGGAGCAGACGGAAATAAGAGACATATACCGACTGCAAGGTATGCATGGCCCATCTAAGCAGATTATTGTGGATCTCCATTCTGTTACTAAGAAAAACAACATTCTATCTGCTCTGCGGGAGTTCAATAAAGGGAAAGCCAATACTGAAAAATTGAATAGTGGACACATCGGACTTACGGGGGAGCGATTTCCTATCTATATCGCAGACCGGCCCCCAGCGAGTATTAGACAACTGTTTTACGAAACTCGTAAATTCTCCAAATCTCAAGGATATCAGTTTTGTTGGCTAGCAAATGACAAGATTTTTCTTCGGAAAAGGGAAGGTGAAAAGCCAGTGCGCATTGAATCGACACAATGTTTTAATAAACTACAGCATGTGGAAGAGTAAAAGTCCGGATCTAGTAATCTTTTCTTTGTATTACAATACCTTGTCTAGTTTTTATATTAATAGTTATAGTTATAATATGTTTTTATATTTTAATAGTGCTTGCAGTGCCTCATACACATATCAACAAACTCACACACAATTCATATCATTACTTCACAATTCTAACACGTATAATGTACAACACAGACACACACCCCACACTAAAGTAAATGCAATCATAAATGGAACTTATATCAATTATAATTATTGTACATGCCAAAATGGTTTCTTGTACAATTCTTACTTAATGATTCCTGCACTAAATGGTTATAATGACTATTCTTTTTACAATACAAAAGGTCATACTCGGCACCAAAAAATAATACAAAAATGACTAATATAAATGAAATTATTGATAATCTTGACAGGTACGGGTCGGTTGAGTGTTATAACTGTCTCCCTGAGAACTGTGCTCAGCTTTTAGGTAACGATAATAAAACACTTAATCTGCTACATCTGAACATCCGGAGCATTAATAAAAATTTCAACAACGCCATAGTATTGCTATCTTCGTTAAAGATAAAGTGTGATGTCATATTTTTTTCAGAATGCTGGCTAAGCAAAATATCAACCATCCCATCGATTCCGGGTTATTCAGCATACTCCTCAAAAAATAATTACAATCAGAACGATGGAGTAGCAATTTACATAAATTCAGATTTGCAACATAACGTTACAGAGATTCATCTCATCGATGCAAACTGTCTCATTTGTAAACTTAGTTTAGAAACAGTCATTGTAGCGGTGTACCGACCGCCATGCTTTCGTCGAATTGATAATTTCATTCATAGTCTAAATAATTTGTTAGAAACTTTCTCCACCTTTAAAAATATAATTCTTATGGGCGACATAAACATTAACATCAACCAAACAAATAATGATCCAAATGTCAATGAGTATATGAACTTAATAGCTTCACATGGGTTACTACCTGCCTACACCTCCCCTACTAGGGAACAAAGCTGTTTGGATCATACTATGATTAAAGTAATACATCAAGTCGTCTGTTTTATATTAGATACTTACATAACAGATCATGCCCCTGTCATAGTTTGTTTAAAATACCCACCAAAACTACTAAAAAAGTGTATCAAAACAGTTACAAAAATAAACTTGGACAAAGTTACTTCAGACATACTTAATACAGACTTTAGCTCAGTAACACTAACAGACGATCCCAACCAAGCTACGGATATACTTATAACTAAAATTACTTCGATCATCAAACAAAATACTAAAACCAATAATGTTCCCTCAAGATTACGAATTATTAAGCCCTGGATAACACCGGGGCTTGTTAGATGCATAAGAAACCGGGATAAGCTACATAGAAAACATAAAAAATCACCTAGTAATTATGTCTTAAAAATAACTTACTTGCGATATCGGAATTTTTGCAATAAGCTATTAAACCGCCTAAAAAGAAACTATGAAAAAACTGAATTGCTGAAATCTAAAAATAATTCAAAGCAGACATGGAAAGTTATTAACAATATTGTGAATAGACAAAGTTTCAAACCTCCTCCAACAGAACTACTTACATCATCTGGACCAGACTATAAACTATCAATAAATAACGTTAATCATTTCTTCGCCAACGTTGGCAATAACCTGGCAGCCAGACATAAAAGTAATATAGGAATTTGTTCCCCATATTTTCAGGATACCTATCAGTCAAACTCTTTTGTTCTTCTTGACACGGACCATGATGAAGTTGAAGGAGTTATCTTGAGTTTACGAACTGATTCTGCTGCGGGTTGGGATGGAATCACAACCAAGATAATTAAGTTGAGCAGAATAGTCTTGATTCCGCTCATAACATACATTTGCAACCTATGCTTTTGTAAGGGCATTTTTCCAAGAGCCTTAAAAAAGGCAATTGTGACACCGGTTTACAAGAGTGGCGACAGAGACAGTGTCAATAACTACAGACCTATATCGGTCCTACCAGCATTGTCAAAAATTTTAGAAAAATTAATTAATAACCGCCTCATGAACTTTTTGGAAACACAAAATATTCTATCAGAAAACCAATACGGCTTCCGTCGAAAAAAATCCTGTGAAGATGCAGTTGGTGCCTTTGTTGACAATGCTGTTAGGATGCTAGATGAAGGCTCAAAGGTTATTGGTATCTTCCTAGACCTGTCTAAGGCTTTTGACACTGTCTCTGTTCCCATCTTAATAGATAAGCTGGAGAGAATAGGAGTGAGAGGTCCTGCACTCGCGTTACTTACCAGTTACCTCTCAGAGCGAACCCAATGTACAAAGATTGGGTCTAACGTTAGTGATGAACATTCTCTGTCCATTGGTGTTCCCCAGGGGTCGATTTTGGGACCTACCCTATTCTTAATATACGTGAATAGCCTATGTGACCTATCCATACCGAATTGTACTATATATACCTACGCAGATGACACAGCTCTTCTGGTCCATGGTAAGGATTGGCTGCAGGCTCAGACTCGAGCTGAATCTTCACTACATATTGTAATGTCTTGGCTGTCTGCTAATATACTTACCCTAAATGTTGGGAAGTCAAACTATCTCACCTTCTCCATGAAATCGTCCACTCAACCAGATGACTTTTTTGTCGTTAGAGCTCATGTCTGCGATAGAAAACAGGAGCAATGTGACTGCCAACCATTGGTCAGAACTACCAATGTCAGATATCTTGGTATCATGATAGATAATCTCATGTCATGGAACACTCAGATCAAAACATTGACTGGTAGAGTGAGAAAGCTCATAGCAATCTTTAAACAACTGCGTTTTTGTGCTGACTTTGATACTATACGTATTGTCTACTACTCGCTATGCCAGTCAATACTAGCCTATGGTATTACTGTATGGGGCGGTGCTCCTAAAACTAACATTTTACAATTAGAAAGAGCGCAGAGAGCTGTGCTCAAGGTCATGACTATCAAACATTTTAGGTACAACACGACCCAACTTTACAAGGACTGCCAAGTCGTGACCGTGAGACAGCTCTATGTACTCACTACTGTACTGCGCAAACATACTACTCTAAAATATAACTCACACCAGTACCAGGAGAAGCGTAGGCGCTCTTTTATTGTCTGCCCAGTAGAAAGGCATAGAACCAAAATGGCTCAACGTCATTATCGAGTTTTTGGAAGTCGCATTTACAACAAAATAAATAAAGAATGTAACATATATAAATTAAATAAACATAATTGTAAACAAATAGTGAGTAAATGGATAATGACTCTCACATATGAGGAGTTAGAAAACTTTATTAAATAATAATATGCATTTGCTTTCATATTCACCTAACATACGCAACCACACACACACACACTCTCTCTCACACACACGCACACACCCCCTCTCATGCACACCCTTTTACACACACAAACACACCCCCTCACAACCATACCCCTATACTCCCTTATATTAAAAACGTGCGCGTGCGCGCGTATACACACATACTTGTTGAGGCAGTACATAATGGACTTACTGTTAGTTAATGTTTCTCTTTTTAATAAACCATTTTTCTTTTTCTTTTGATTGTAAACTTAACAATAAATTTATTATAAGCATAATACTATGTAACTCCATAAGTTAATATATATAGTGTTCATAATGAGAGAGACCTGGCACCCATAACACAAGTTTGATCTTAATTTGGGTGCCAGAGATCTATAATATCATGACTTACAATTTATAAGGCAAGTTGCCTCTGTCTACTACATGGTAACTCTAAATGTAAATTGTTATGTGAAAATAAATAAATTTATTATTATTATTATAAAACCATAGCAACAGTATTTTGGTCGCTATGGTGACATTGTCAGTTACACCAGTTACGTGTTCTTTAAAAATAAAGGTTTACTGCTAAGACCCCATGGTTAATAACCTGATAATAAATAACCTGTTTTTTTTGTCTAGACCTCTCCTTAACCTTCATGCAAAATTTGAACGCTATATATTAAGTAGTTTTTTCGATTAGCCGGTAATTGTCATAAAATTCGTGATTGCTCACCCTCCATATCAAATAGCGCAATAATATGTAGAATTTATGTTGTCACGACCTCTAGTCAATATATTCTGAAAATCTGAAATGAAATGAAAATGAAATCTGTACATTATTTTTTTGGGATTATCCCGGACATATGTTTACGGATAGTTTAACAATTTTATGACAATAGTTCTTTAAACAGGTAACCGTCACAAAACGATGGGCAGAAAAACTTAGTATTCACGTAAACAGCTTTAATTTTCATCGAGTTAGCTTCAAAACAGTCGGAGTTTCATAGAAACGTACCTCCCCCTTTTTTACCCCCGTTAAGGCAGAATTTTCAAAAATCCTTATTGCGTCATTCTTAACTTCTAACTAAATAGCCAAATATTAATTTTAATCGAATTAGCTTCAAAACTGACGGAGTTTCATACAATCTTACCCGCCCCTGTTTACCCCCTTTAAGAGCAAAATTCCCAAAAAAAGATAGCTTAAATGTTAGCGAGGACTAATAGCTACATAATAAAAAAAGTTTCATCATAATCCATCCAGTAGTTTTTGAGTGAAAAGCGGACAACAAACAGACAGACAGACAATTTTTTTTTTTTTTCATACTTTTGGCTTCTATTGGTTGTATGAAGATCCTCCATCTAAGTTTTTCTTTAATATCTTTAATGTACAGACATGAGCTTGTTACAATTTTATTATATGTATAGATAATCGAATTAGCTTCAAAACTGACGGAGTTTCATACAATCTTACCCGCCCCTGTTTACCCCCTTTAAGAGCAAAATTCCCAAAAAAAGATAGCTTAAATGTTAGCGAGGACTAATAGCTACATAATAAAAAAAGTTTCATCAAAATCCATCCAGTAGTTTTTGAGTGAAAAGCGGACAACAAACAGACAGACAGACAAAAATTTTTTTTTTCGTACTTTTGGCTTCTATTGGTTGTATGAAGATCCTCCATCTAAGTTTTTCTTTAATATCTTTAATGTACAGACATGAGCTTGTTACAATTTTATTATATGTATAGATAATCGAATTAGCTTCAAAACTGACGGAGTTTCATACAATCTTACCCGCCCCTGTTTACCCCCTTTAAGAGCAAAATTCCCAAAAAAAGATAGCTTAAATGTTAGCGAGGACTAATAGCAACATAATAAAAAAAGTTTCATCAAAATCCATCCAGTAGTTTTTGAGTGAAAAGCGGACAACAAACAGACAGACAGACAAAAATTTTTTTTTTCATACTTTTGGCTTCTATTGGTTGTATGAAGATCCTCCATCTAAGTTTTTCTTTAATATCTTTAATGTACAGACATGAGCTTGTTACAATTTTATTATATATATATATATGTATAGATAAGAAAAAAAAAGTATTTTTTGCTCTACACCGTGACTTTTAGGTCGTTTTAAAAAAGCAGCCCAGTTCATGTATCCAATGACTAGTAAACGTTTATAATAAAAAAATATGTTTTTTTTAAGATTTGAATGAATAAAAATATTATTCATTATTATGACACAAGGCAGTTTTACGAACACTCTGTAGTGAGCGCGGTCCGAACCTTGTGTCAAAGGGGCCGCGCGGGCGGCGCGGCGGCGTCTTATCACAGGTCATTCACCTTAGCGTAAAACAGCTGTCTTACTATTGCAATCATAATGTTCGCAGTAAGTATGTAGCATGTATCTTCAACAGTTTGATACGTAAACATTTTTAACAGGATGTTTCATATTTCCAATGTATTATTTATTTTTTTCATGCATATTATTTTAATTAATGATAAAAAAATTATATTCGCGCCTAGAGGTATTTTATGACGGATACATTGTGTGGACGACTTTTTTAAAACGACCTAAAAATCACGGTGTATATGAAAAAGGATTATCTTATTGGCTAGGTTTACCATAGGATAAACTTACTTTTCTTTAGTATTGTTTAACGGATATAAACATAGATATTACCAAAACAATTATCCAAAATCTGTTCCATTTAAATACTAAACTGACTTTACAAATACGTAAAAAAATGTAAACATTAACTAACCTAACTTCTAAAAGTCACTTTATCAACTCAATAAGAGTGGACGGCATTATTGCCAACAGGCGCAATATATCGGTAAGCTTCGTGGATGGTGTTATGCAACAATCACAACAGCATTACCTGTGAATTACAGCCTGCGGTCGCACTGCCGGCCTGCTGTGACCACGCTGTATGACTTAGTGGGACTGGGTAAGTGTTAACTGAT
This sequence comes from Chrysodeixis includens, assembly GCA_941860345.1. Classification (NCBI taxonomy): domain Eukaryota; kingdom Metazoa; phylum Arthropoda; class Insecta; order Lepidoptera; family Noctuidae; genus Chrysodeixis; species Chrysodeixis includens. Next base: position 751,638 of record OW796094.1, read on the forward strand.
GGCTTAATGACTGGTGGTTTTGTGTGGTTACTTGTTGTAATTTGATAAGGATTTTTGATACTAGGTAGTTAAAAGGAGAGTATGGTTGGGTAACGAGGATCACTTGTATCGTATTTGTTTTGTTTAGCAGTGAAATGCTAAAACGAAAATACAATTTCCAATAGATGAAAGTAATAGTAATGAAAATGATTTTCAGATATTGTTTGCCATTAAACTGAGATAGATGTGTCTTGGAGATTAAATAATCAGTTTGTAATACTTGTGGCATAGCAAAGTGTTAATACAAAATGAAAGCAGAATTACCTGCACTGAAATACAGCATTGTTTCATGTGCGGTGACAACACGTGACGGTTAATTAGGACACGAACAAGTGCGAGCCACACGTACCGCACTCTACATCTGTACGCATTTATTGTAACGTCATTTTAAATTAAGACAATTTAATGAAGATGACTTTAGAACATGAATTAAATATCAAAAGGCTCTTAGTTGAATACCCAGTAATGTACGCAATTGATCGATATTAAAGCATATGACACATTAAAGCGTGAATTATTCGCGCCACTATAATTGAGTTCATAAGTGTGAGCGACGTAGGGTTATTGCCAGCGGCACAAGCCAACCTGTTAATTGACTTTCCACCTAGCGCCGTGGTTACCGTACAGTTTGGCACGTCGACTGGCGCGCTGCCAAGTTCACTGGCTATTTGCTTATAATTCGGAATCAATATGCTAGCACACGTGTGCCAGATTATTTCACTCATAAACGTTGTAATAGTTGGTGTAATTCACGCGCAATTACCCCTATCCCGTGTCTAGACACGACATCGACGTAACGCACTTCGGCTCACTTCGGTGAAACGAACGTTTCCGAATGCCGTAAAAAGTGTTCGCTGGAAACTGCAAGCGTGTTAGCTAACTAGAACCAAACAGCCGAGCTCGCTAACCACGACCAAAAGTTGAGGCCAAACGACTGTTTTTTTATCTATTAGGTAATTTAATAGTTTTTAATAAACTATCATTCTTCGTTTGATAGTAATCCAAATAAAGAGAGACAACATAATGCAAGACTATTATTATTATTCCTTAATATTATATTAAAAAGAAACAATTCATCGGTTAATGAACGCCTGAAAACATCGTCATATTGTCAGCCCAAATTATACATAGGTATATATTATGTAACACGTATGTAAACAATGTTAACAATGTGAAAAGAAAGTTGAATTGTTTTATTGATACGGAAAAGTGCAGGTAACATAATATCCGCACATCTAAATCCGTCACGTAGGTTAGTGGGCATACACATAAAACAATAGCAAACAAATAAAAAGGGAGCATTTCTATTTTTTCTCTGTCGCAGTTAAAAAGCTTTGCGTCGAGATCGAAGTATCGTGTTTTTAACATCGCATTGTTAATCGTGTCGCGACAGGTGCCACGGTACCGTCCGGGAATAGATCCGTGCCCGCCTCACGTCGCTCTAGACTTAGGGCGGCCTTCCCGACTGTGGGTGAACGCGATCAAATCGTATTGATCTAGATTTTAAACGCAGTTTAGGCAAAAATCATGGTTTATTCCACATTTATAAAATGAAAAAAATAACATATACTCAGTGCTTTATTTCAATTTTTGTTTGTTCACTGTATAGCAGATGATGAACACTCAAATGGGTTACACAAATTTTAATGTTTATCCCACGTAGTAACAGAGCATGCATCACGACGTGCTCAGTGGTCTTTGGCGATGTAACTACAGCTTCTACCACATAGCTATCCAATAAAAAGACTATAAGACGCTGTTAATTAAATAATGCACTATACTCAAACTCAAATGTATGCCCTTTGTTGCCTTAATATTGACACACAAATACTTAAATACTTAAAAAAAAAACAAGTTCGCCAATTTTGTTCCAAAAAACGCGTTTACAAATATTTGTGAATTGCCCCTTACATTCAAAGATATTTATTCTCTTTAAACAAACGTGGAGGATTAGATAAAACAATGGCCTCTATTAATCTTACACAGTTCTTTTCTCTATCATAATCCGATGTTGTTTTGTTGACGTGTAAGTGTCTATTAATAATAAATTATTGGGTTTTGGACTTCAATTTCTCTTAATAGTTTCACTTCTCAACGATGCTTGAAAATGTGTGACGAACTATTTTGAAAGTTGAGTCGTTTCATTAAAATGTAGTTTTACTATAATTTATTGCAATACTTTTTATCCGTATTGTAAACTTCCATCCATTAGGATAAATCGGAAAATTGACTATTGGAAAGCAACACTTCAATCAATGAAAATACCTATTATCATATCATTCCCCTGCCCTTATCCCAATTATTATTATTTGGGGTCGGCGCAACACGTCTTCTAGACGTGTTGCTTAAAGTTTTGGCTATGGTTTTATAGTCGGCCGCCTGCCTGACACTAACCCTCTTTGGGAATGCGATTGTTAGTTGTTTACCCGCCACCATTCGGGTGACCTAAGGTGCTTGGTACAGTGCACTGGGTCTTAAGGTCCATTAGTCGCCTTTTACGACACCCAGTGGAGGATATGGGGTGGTGCTATTCTTTATATCCGGACACCACACGGAGTCAATGAAAATACCTATTATATTAATACCTAATAAAACATTAATAATTAGTCTTAGCTTCAATATCACTACATAGTATAGTGTGTATTTCTTGCTTTTCCAGTAAGATTCACCTACAATTTAAAAACATTGTTGACAATGTCGTTTCTTCTCGGAACCCACTCATACTCATATTAAATACCTTTTATTAGTCATTCCACCTCAGAATGAACTCTACAAGTAGTTTTTATAGTTTTGTTTTGTCGTTGACTTTCTCACAGTTTCCAGCGAATGGAAAAATTGGGCAAAACAAGTTTTTCTAGAAAAAAAAAATGTTTTACAAAATTATCAGAATTACTTCGTTTTTCTTATAATAATAGGAAAAATGAAGTCATCGTTTCAGTCTTAGTATCAATATTTTTGATCCTTGTTCCATGATTGTACTTATAAGAGCGCTTATTTTTCTTTTTGCTAAAAGCTTTTACATTTTAATACAATTAGTAAAGCCTTTTATGAAATGCAATAGCCACATATCTGACATCTGAATTATTTGAACCGTCAGCGCAATCAGCAACGATAAATTGATTCGATGAATTACAAGCATTACATCGTAAATCAGCTTGTCAATCTGATTATTTATAGCGCACAATACAGTCCTAAGTAAAATGCAATACGTCGGCACAACATCTATCTTCTAATTGACATGACGACCGTCGATTGCTAGACTTTTATATTGTCGAAGACAGATTGGTCTGTCATACCTGAGGGCCCAGCGATGGCACTTGAAGTTATTTTGCTGCAGTTGAGGAGGAAAGACGCTTTACACCGTGTAGTGAGCTGACATGCTCATACAATAGTGTTACTTTAAAAGTTTGTGGTAGACTCATTGGCCATAATTGTTGTAATTAATTTGCAATCAATACTGTTTGGCCTACAATTAATAGATAAATTTTACACTTCTCGAGCTGATTGTTGCTTAATTGTTAACCCTACGTCTATTTTGACTTGCCGGAAATTTAAGTTACTATAATTTATTTACTTTTTCGTAATACTTTTTCGCGTTTTCATTCATTTTAAATATCTAAAAGTATGTTGAATACTGTTTGTAAATATACAAATCAAGTCTTCCTAACAATCAACGAGTCGGCCACTGTGCCAACCGGACAATCTTAAATTCAGTTTAATCTAAATGTTATATTAAAGAAATCCAAACATAATAAATATTGTGTGAAAAACTACAAGAGAACTAATAGTTAACAGGGAACTTCGTTGTTCCCGCCATACATCACGGCTAATATGCCTCTGTCCCATACATTTAATCCACATACTAGATCAAGGTTCCACAAACAAATCAAATGTAACTAGGAAATGATTTAGATACGATTAACACAAAATATATGACTCACAAGCCATCACTCATAGCTATAGACTAAAGAACCGTTCAACTCACTATAAGTCCCTCGCCTAATAAACCATAGAGAATAGTTAATAATAAACAATAAGAAAACGTACAATAATCTATGGAAATTCTTTTTAACGGTAAATACATTTAGTAGTTCCGACGCGACGGCGATACGATTGGCTTTTGTTTCACTGAAAACGAAAATGTGTTTCGTTTTTATGAGTTTATATGTTGTTTACAGCATAGTTAAGATTACCATAGAATATTACCTATAACTTGATGTTCCCGAATCTGTTATGTACCTACTCTCAATAGACAAAACAGATCAATTGTTAACCAATGGAAAATCCTTTCTTATAATTATAAAAGAAATTATCTTAATTTTAAAAGCTAGCAGCGTAAATCGCTAAAAAAAACAATCTTAACACAAATTACTGAAGCCAATAAACCCGTCTCATTAATTCCAGGTGAAAGAACTGTTAATAAACTGCTTCGAGTATTTAATATCGAAAGAAAAGTCGCGCAGTGTAAATACGTAGGTGTGATACCGCTTGACGACTTGCCAAAAGATTAGGGAGCCGGTCGCGTGGGCGTCGCGCGTCGTGAATACCCGCTAACTCGCTTAGGGCTTAAATAAAAATCTCCACTGGAAATTACAAGTGTTGATGTTTTCAATACATTCTTCACGTTTCATCATATTTATATTGTTTTTAACCGACTGTGTAGATGTTGTAATGGGCTTTAAGTATTTTATCACCTGTCAGAAAGGTGATTTGTGATTGGTAGTGTTTTGACAGCGGGTTGTGAAGTAGGTGCGTGGCTTTTTCCTCAATGTTTCACACTAAAACTTGTTTGCGGATTATAAATTTTCTATCAAGCTTGTTTTTGCATAATGCATTGATTTCCTCAATCTGGAGCATTGAAATGTGACAAAAAATATGAAATTATTATTAAAAGAAAATATTTCAACAGTACAGTAGTTAGTACATCTTTCATCTATAAAATTGCATTCCTGTTACACTCATGAAGTTGTGTTAAAATAAAATCATTTGATAAACTGGGAAGGTTTTAAAGTTCGCAATATATCTGTGGCTTAGCTTGTTAAAGTGCAGTGAGATAAATTATTATCAGCTGGACAATGATATTGTGGAAATTTCACACAGTTTGGAACAAAAGCAATATTTCACAAACACGAGTACACCTCATAAAACGTCGAGAAACAATAACAATGTATTTAAATATCACGCATCACGTCCGCCGTCACTTTTAATTTAAAACACGTCCAAAATCATATTAATTGCTTTTCGAGCAATTTCGCGGACTGTCACACGAGGTAACACGTTATTATAGCCAGCGGGACGATACCTACGCTGAGACAACCCTATTTATAAATACGACCTCCATTGCGCGTTCTGTTTAGAGTATCTTATTTCCTCTTCTTTAGAAACAGTAATGTATTCTCAAGTTGTAAAAGTGTCAGGGTGATTTTATTTTTATAACCAGGTGTCGGTGATAGTTCTTCGTAATTTTGTATTAAAACATCTTGAACGTATGAACGGATCTATTTTAGTAGATGATCTTCCGAGTACCGGAAACGATCGGATAATGGAAATTTAGTTCAAAATAGTATTATGATGTTTAGCTATAAATATTATTTGTTTGGATGTCGGATTAAAAGAATAATATCGGTATAGTTTTTGTAGATGATGTAGTTTTGTAAGATTTCATTCATTTTATAGTTTTACAGATAATATAAACAAGTCTTCTATGAGTTAGCAATATTTTGTGCTCTATAGCAGTAATATTGCATTACAAAAATTTTAACTCAAATATTCGAAAATGTGCGATGGCTGCCCGAATTCTGAAACAATCAGGTAAATTGGAAAATTCTCAGTTTTTGTAACTTTCATCAACAACCCTTTCAATTACGGGTTGAGACCTACACTGAATTGCATGTAACGGCTTTTCTCTTACACAAAAGGAACAGTCCTACTTTAATAGCTTACAGGTGCTAAAATATTTAGCAACAATAAACCTGACAGGACCATAAACTTCTTTCTCTCTTTTTGACGCGTCTATTTATTCAAAAGCGCAATATTATCAATTTCACTCGAGCGATAAACATCGGGAAGCAGTGAAGCGGTCGTTACTTATTCTACGGTCATTCTAAATGTGATTTATCGTCAGTTAACGTGAAATATGGCGTGTTAAACAATATTACACCTTCGCAACACCTGGCCAGAGATATAAAAACGTAATGAATGCATGTCTTTGTGTGCTAAAAGTTTAATTGTGACTGTGTAAATAAACAAACTGTAATATTACGCTGGAAGACTCTCAAATGCAATGTATTTTTGTAGTGGAAATGATTTCTACGTAAGTGTAAATTAGAAATATTTTAAGTGGTATCTTACATCATTCCAGTTATCTAGCTGTTTGCGCTGCACATTATAATTATGTTTCAAGACTTTATGCCACTCGCGAAATACCTACTTAATTAAAAACATGAAGTAATTTATTTATAAAAACACTTAAGAAGATTTGATTTGTTAATTGCATATTATTTTGTTTTCATGTCTATAAAAGTCTGCATAAACTATTTTTTGAGGTGGTGCGTCTAGTCACGTCAGAGACCTATGGAGGATTAGGCTTTGACAACGTTGTAAATCGACCATACGTATACCTACATAATTTTCTACTTCGTATACCTATTTGATGATGATACCGTGTGGTGTCCGGATATAAAGAATAGCCCCACCCCATATCCTCCACTGGGTGTCGTAAAAGGCGACTAATGGACCTTAAGACCTAGTGCACAGTACCGAGCACCTTGGGTCACCCGAATGGTGGCGGGTAAACCACCAACAATCGCATTCCCAAAGAGGGTTAGTGTCAGGCAGGCGGCCGACTATAAAACCATAGCCAAATCCATTAGCAACATGTTTATAAAAAAAAAACATGTTGCGCCGACCCCAAGTAAAATGGGATAAGGGCAGGAAGATGATGTATACCTTTTTGACGTCAAAAAGAATCATAAAACTGCAACACAACAAATTAAAAACAAAAACCTATCTAGTTTCGTTCTTCCCCCCCCCCCCCCCGCCTGCGTACCCCCCAGCCCTCTACCTAAACTACCTCATTCACTCAGGTTGACAGACGGAGATCTCGTTTAGATGTCGCCATGGTTACGACAACCGCGGGATTGCCTCGCCCCGCTCCTATTACTTCGTAGATTGAGTTTGAGACATGACAAACCGATGAAACGAGGTTTTTTTTTTCGAAAATTGGTATTTTGTCACAGACTTCAAAGATTGGGCAATTATCAGATAAGACCGTTTGTGTTTTGTTTTCATTTTTATTTAGGAGTCCTACAGTTACTACTTTAGTCCACTTGTTAGCCATTGTGTATCATGCAAAACATTCAACAGAAGATTCTGAAAAGGTTATATTATTATTGTATTCTGTTAATTCCCTTTACTTAAAATGTAAAAAACAGAAAATAAGATGTATAAGTTTTTTTACAATCCGATAATAAATAAAAGCTTTGCAAAAAGCAACTTAAGTTGACTACAAGTGTTCATGTGACTCAGCAGTCAAACGGATTGCCTGCATTGGCAAATCAACTGCATTGCCATTAAGCCGCGGTGGGTGGAGCGATCGGTACCTATATCACGCCTCTTTTGGTGTTGTGAGCAATCCATCACCTACGCAAACAATTCCGTACTAGTTACCAACACGTGAGTGATTTACAACATCGCACGCGATGAAACATTTCAAACAAACATCTGAAGAACAGCTTTGCACATAATCACCAATCTTTCAAAGCCAAACAAATATTGAGTTAAAACCTTTTACCTTTCAACTAAATAAAACACTAAATCAGCGATTAATATACATTGCTGGTTTTATAAACAAATAGCTAGATGTATTGCGTTGTGGAACATCAAAGGGTCGCGAAATGTGCTCAGTCGTCGCCCGGTGATCGGCAAAGGGGCACAAGTGAGATTTCCGCACCTTCGCGGCGGCGGCGCCACGCCTACGTGCAGACATAACAATATCGTCAACGCTTAAAATAAAGCACTTAGAACGCGGTCTATCAAGACGATTTTCTTTGTACAGTTTTTTTGGGTACCGTTTCATTAGATACAAAATAAATATTTTGATATTAGTTTAGTAACGGTTTCAAAGCGCAACTTTTATAGGCTAAGAAAACTACGATTAATTTAGAACACTGCAACCGATGATTTTGAATTAAAAAAGATGATAGTTCAAGTGTTAAATGTTGCTTCTGCAGGTCACTGCTTTTCCGTAGCACATCAGTTCCGCAGGCACCCACTTTGTCTAGTTTGGTGACAATTGGCTCTCCTCGAGGCGACTGACACAGCTGACTGTTAAATAAAAGAATAACGATATTGTTTCGATATTGGATAGACATAAAGAGAAATAGAACTTAGCGTTATCTTACCTATCTCTACCTTTCTTAAATAATTTTGTTCTGTAATTTGGCATACAGAACCCGCAACAATGACAGCGTACTTACACGAACCGTGCGAACATTAGGTATATCCGACAATGCTCGTCCAAAACTAACAAGATCATGAAAAATAAGAAAACAAACGGCCGGTGCGCGAAGTGCGGGAGATTAGATTGGGTCACAGCTACAAATAGAGAGCGTTTAGCCGGAACACACTCACATTTCCACATTCTTGTACTTTCACCTAGGTAATGTTTTGTTTTAATTAACAAACTTTTTAATAAATTCGAATTTAGTTGTTTTTCATGCTCTTCTGAAGGTTGTGTACCTAGTTCCTTTAGACTAATAACGTGAGATTTTCAATATTTGGAATTTGCGTACATATGTATATGGCGCAATACATTTTTAGATCCCATTTAAACACTTTAAAAAAAGTTAACAAGAATTAGATATTATTTCATTATTATATTCATACCAACGTAAAAGTAATACCAACAGACAATACAATAACCAAATATGTGCCAATGTGATACTTATTAGAAGTCTATTTTTCTACAAGAAAGGTCACTAAGCCTGATTTAAACATGATACAGCATGCTTAAAGTTAAAATGGCCAATTTACGCTTAATCAATGGGCGTTTTCCAAATGATCAATCGACATACAAAAGGCCATGAAACTCCATCAATTCCCAATCCCAATCTTCCAGCCACGTAATTCCGAAATCACTTGTACTGTTATACTGTTATTACTCATGACCTATTCACGGTGAAGATTACGACACTCTGATAGTACGTCAGTCAATGCTTCTAGCGCTAGTTAGCATACCGGTAGCGGCGAGGTAAACAGCGCCCGTCAATCATGTGTCCGAGTTTTTATAGGCAACGGATGTTCGGGAACGAGGGGCTGCTAGAATGGATGCAGATAGTTTATACTTATAATTAATTTAGTTTAATTTTCCGGTTTTTTTTTGTCTGACCTTCCTTATACCTTATATCTACCACTGTACAAGCTGACTAGGATGTGCGGTTAGAGTTTGTAAGTACTGATGGTTATTCATGTTTTTTGAGGACACTACAATATCACTACTTATTCAAACTTATTATAACTACTTATTCCAAAAAAAAAATCTCTTTTAGGGCGTAGGAGGTATTTACGACAGGAAAACCTGAAAATATTCACTTTATAGAAATGATAAAGTTTTGGATTGTGCATTAGGTATACAGTCGTACATATTTAAACAAAAACGTGCGTTGTCTTTCGAAAAATAATTCGAGACAATCTCACATTTCACACCTCTAATCCCACAAAACATAACATTTCACGAAAGCGTTCCACTAGCATCAGAGCATCAAAGTCCAAATGATACGCAAACTAAATTTTTATGAATGCATTCGGATATTACTAACAAGAGCTCTCTAATAAACCAGAACATGTTATTCATATTTTATGGATGTTCGTCATACATTGAGCGTCGGGTAATGACGAAGACGATAAATATCCTCCAAAACGGTAATGGATTCGGTGAAATGTAAAATGTAATGAAAATGACAATTATATGTCAGAGATATGACGGTTATGACGTGGTTTGTTAGGTTCCGTGCCAATTGACATTACTTTTGAATTGTGCAATAATCTAAAACAACCGGACGTACATTTGAAAATATTTTTTTGCATCTGAATTCATTATTACATGGGAAGATAAAAGTTCAATGACTTGACTTTATTCAAGGTTTTTATTATCTTCCGAGTCTTATGAAAGCTCAATCAACATTTCCGATAGCAGCTTCCAAAATTCCTCGTTTTACTTTCGACCATTATGGACGGCCCACGCGCGTAATAGCACGTTAATATTTACTCAAAGATGATTCGCGGGTTTTAATTTACCTTACCAAATGCACCTTTCATATACTTGTTTACGGACGCCCACGCAGCCGTCTTCGTGAAACGTTTCCGGTGGCGTGAAATAAATTTTGATACTTGTTATGATTGCGGGAAGAAATTTGATTTTTTTCTTCACATTTTTATTATTTCATTACCGTTGTATGCGGTTTAGTTTTTAGTTTTGATGGCTGGAGTGTTTTATGTTCTTCCTTTGATTGTGGATGTCCGTTTCTATTAAAATCTATTTTGTTAAGAATGTTTGGCTGCGATTATTATTTATTTGCTATCGCGGTGTAAGGATGGATACTTCGAGCAAGAGGTATAAAAATGGCACAATCAAAGTAAGACTTACTGTGATTGTAATCAATAGTCAGTTATACAAGAAAAAAGGTAATATTAACCAGTAATTAGTATTTTATCTTGCTGTAAAGTTACATTGAATGGATGTTAAAGTTGTTTATGATTACCTGAATTCATAATATTTGTTTCAGCTCCAGTAATTCAACACAGTCATGTAGTTCAGGGGCATTTCTTTCAAGTTTTTACAGCAGTCTCCGCAAAGCTCATAACACTGTTAAACAATATTATAACTGCAATGTGTTCATTTGTTTTATTAACCCCATTAACCTAATTATGTTTGAGCAACGAGGTTACTATCCCATTGTTTGAACTTTTATCACACCTGATTTTACCTTCGTTTTTATTTTCATAACAGATTCATTTAAAACTAGGTTTACAACAATAATTATACTAGGTGGGACTGAAGCTAAATTTACTCCAGTATAGTAGTTTACAAACCTATTTAAATATAACCTTCCAGTTGCTAATATTTCAATATAAAACTACATTTATGACAATGTTTACGGGTAAAGTAATTTATAATCGCTTGATACTCATCAATTATATTGCGACAAACATAACCAGCAAAAGATTATTAAAAATAAATCTATTTTTAAGAATCGAAATATTATTTGTTCGAAATACAGGACAGCTTTGGCCTTAATAATTCCTATATTCCACAATTCCGTGTGGTGTCCGGATATAAAGAATAGCACCACCCCATATCCTCCACTGGGTGTCGTAAAAGGCGACTAATGGACCTTAAGACCCAGTGCACTGTACCAAGCACCTTGGGTCACCCGAATGGTGGCGGGTAAACAACCAACAATCGCATTCCCAAAGAGGGTTAGTGTCAGGCAGGCGGCCGACTATAAAACCATAGCCAAAACTTTAAGCAACACGTCTAGAGGACGTGTTGCGCCGACCCCAAATAAATAATTGGGATAAGGGCAGGGGTATGATGATGATTCCACAATACAAATTAAAACAAAAACCACTGTCGCACAAAAAGAAAAATAGTCTGTTAGTTATAATGAAAATCATTGTATTCTGTTTCCCATTTATTTTATACATTGCGTATCACAATATGTGGTGAAACTTAAATACCTAAATTGTAAAATAACTTACTTTCTATAATAAACGGTAAGAAATATAGAATTCGATGGTTTCAAACAGTCTGTGATTAATTCCACAATACGCCATTCTGGCGTTACGGGCCACAAACCCGCGCAGGAATATTTCCTACGGCCAATATAAAAATGTACGGGGTTTTACGACTTAGGTGAAATAGTGCCAGAGACGTAATAAGTAGATTAGTATGTTTTAATTTTATTACTTAATATTCAACGCGGCAATTTATAGCGTAGTGTTAAGCCGGATCAAGATGCGGCCGCGAGATTGTCGCGTGTTTACCATCAAACATAAATAATAATGTTATCATAAAACATTTACATAACATAACATCGTATTTAAAACTTTGGCCTCCGTGTTTCATGTTAGTACTTCTCTTTCAGTGTTTAATTAATTTATAGATGCATTAAAGTCACTCAATACACGTAGTTTCTGCCGTTCGGCAGTAAAGAGTCTTTATCTAGTAGGCTATACGTACCTACTCGTATGATATATTTTTGAAATATCCTTATTACATCGTATCAACTTTAACCATGCCACACATAGGTATACTCACTGTAAGATCTAAAATACTTATTAAAAACTCGTGCCCTTTGACCCTTTAATACACCCAAAAAGCGAACAACAATAGCAAGTAAAAGTAAACAAAAACCAATACAAAAACAGTCGCAGATGTACCAAAACTTGAAACGAAAGATCGGTCAAACTTTTGGCTGTGTTACCGAATTTTTTTATTAAACCCAACCTCAACACACTATACCTTAGTGTTTGCCGTTAATAAAATACCGAGGGAGGGCAGAAAGCCAAACCGTTCGCGTTTTACGAGCCGCGCCCCCTGCGGTCAGATATATGAAACCTATCAAAATAGAAAATACACAGATGTTTTATGAAATGACCGAACGTGTTTATGTACCGGCGGACATACGTTGCGATTCTTGTGGTTTACATGCTCATAGGTAACTTACTTTTAGCATACCTAATGTATTTTGCCATCAGACTCTCCTGCCATATTTCGTAAAATTTCGGTAGCAATCAAAGTTTTTTGCTTTGGGAACATTTTTATGAATCGTAAAGGGTTTGGATATTATTGCTATTTTTGGATAAAATATAAGAGAACTATGCTTAATTTTAATAACTATTATGAATATATTAAAAATTGTCTTTAGGATTATACAATCCACATGAAGTGACATATAATTGTATAAAAGCGCGGATAAAGACAAAATTTTGCATACCTATAGGCCTAAGGGCTCTTTCAATTTAGACGTTTCGTGTCGTACGGCTGCCGCACGGTAACCGTGCCGCTGGTTATAGCCCGCTGCCGTACCGCTGCGGTACGTTAGCCGTCCGACACCAAACGCCTAAATTGAAAGCGTATCTGACTGCCGTGCGTTTGTATGTTAGTGTTGTTTTAAATTCATGTGACAGCAGTGTAGCCATGGACTCTGACGAAGAAACATTACTGTTAACATTTATTAACAAATTTTATTAACATTACTGTTAATAAAATTTGATTGAAATAAATAGTTACCTGCTGCGTTTTTTTCACCAGTATTTTTATTTTTAAAATCCTTTATAAATTTTTCACATATACCTTCCCAAGCATTTTTTGTTTCCGTGCGATTACTGTGTTTGTCGCTTTTGGAGTTCCATATAGCAGGACGTAATTCAATTTCATTTATAAATTCTTCCACGTCTATATTATCCATTTTAAGCAAATAATAAACATGAAAATTCAATGAAATTAGCTGTCACGTTTAGTCACCGCACTATTCAACAGCGAAATGAACACGTGGAGCTTGCGACGTTGCCGTCCTGTCGTCGTGCGTTCTCGGTACCGACACCGCACTGTTGCCGCACCGTGCCATTTGTATGAAAACAAATGACCGTCCGTGCACCGTACGACAAACGCACCGTTTCGGCACTGCTGCGGTCCGACACGATACGGCTAAATTGAAAGAGCCCTAAAACTACCCCTGCACCAATCAACAAACTGCATAAACAAAACAACGAAATCATTATCAAAACATACCTAGAACAAAGCAGATCAATTTAAAGCACTTAAACGGAGAGCATTAGCGCATTGTACCGGCGGAGACTCGAACCCTGGCCCCCGCGGAGCCGGACCCCCGCGGTGGGCTCCCGCGGCACTAATGACCGCACCTACCGAACCTATTGTTCTCACTGGACTCTAGGTATCCTGATCACTCTAATGGGTAATTACTTTTTAATTGTCCACCCATTCAACCTTTTTGGACGTTCGTTCAAAAGATTTTTGGGGTGCGAGCCAAGTTTGAAGAATGGATATGGAATTCTTTTATTGATTTGGTATAATTCCTGTTTATTTTGCTAATACGATCCGGTTGTTAAGAGTTAAATTAGCTTGCATTCAAAGAGTATTGACAAGTGATATTGGTACAGTCAGCATCAGAAGTCGGTATACACAACCCGATTTAGAAAATGTAATTATTTTTCTATGACATCGGAATTGGTGATTAGTATGTTTTAACTATACCAGGTGTCAAGCCTATTTTGTGACCTAATAGCACAACAGTAATTCATTGAACTCGATTGGGTACAGGTCGTTTGAAAATCTTAATGTGTAATCGACTTTTGATACAGACCGTACTAGTGAAGCTCACTTTCATCAGCATCAGCATTTCTGGTTTCCTGAAACTCATCGGAATATAGGTATCTTTTCTGGCAATGAACGTCATAAAAAATCCGGCTACCAAATGCCAAATTCTTGTCAAATCAATCCATTATGTAGGTTTTTATTTTTGTTTTATCTTCTGAAGATGTCTTTTCAGTTTCCCTTGACCAAGGTTCCTGAACAAATGCGCCAAAACTTAAAATATGGTAATTTGTATAAATCACATAATTTCCATATATTGCTGTAATATTAGAGTAATATCCTCAGGCAGATGCATAATTGTTGACGCGGCAACGGGGCCAGTTATAGTCGCGATCCCAGCTGCCGCGTCAGCTCACGATTAAGTACTTCGGTTGAGTCCAAGACTAGTCGGAGATTCCCGAAAAGTGTGCGTGAGTAAACCGTATAATTTACCAACCATGCATTGCTTATTTACAGTTCTAGTCTTCCAAAATAATCACAACAAAATCAACAATCAAAAGTCTGCCTTAACGGTACAGATCGCCGCGATTAGCTCTAAAGCACATAATTTAAGAAACGAGGTCGCCTCTCCAACTCCCAGCTAAGGCAAGAATTAAACTCGGCTTAAAGTGAGTTATTGGACACGGCGACCGCGAGATCCCACAGCCAGCTCTTATCTTGTTCTTTTTACTTATTTAATAGACCCATTTAACCGTCGTTAATAAACGGTGCATCTTCGAAATGGAAAATCTTTGATGGACCCGATCTGGCATTTCCTACGTATCCAGTTTCCTCAATGGTGTTCTACCCCCGGTGGATTTAATGTGTCGCAATAATCCCGATCAAAGAAAATTATATTTGCACGTTATAAGCTAATTGATCCATAACTTATCTGGAGTAATGGAAAAGTTTTTAGATACAGAAGCTTCCAAAATCCACCAATATATTTAGATAGCAATCTTAAATTACACTAAAAGCACCTGTTCCCGAAGTATTAGATACAAAACTCACTGCATTAACCCACTGGAACATTAATATCTCGGTCGATTCATATATTCTAGTCATTTGGTAAATAACATAATGCCCCTCGTATAGTAACACTTTGATGTGAGCCACCTTTATATTGCACCATTAGTACCAACACATAGATCAAACAGCAGAGACGTCGCTACTTACAATAATCATTTCCACGCAAAATTATATTATGGTGTTTCAAAAAAACCTTTTAAACGGCGACATCAAGCTTCCCTACCTACGGCATATTTTACAGCGTTGTCAAACTAAACATGTTTCGCATTTTTAAAAAGAGAATCGTAAAATATAAAAACACTCAGGTGACTTCGTTCTGACAAAATAATTTATTACTTCTGGCTGTCTCAATGATAACAAACTTAATTCAGCCGCCTATAAAATGTATCATATGTTTTATGGTGATAATAATAAGATTGAGTTTACCTTAAATTTTTGTTTCGTAGTAGCAAATATTTAGGTTGTTATTAATTCTAAACAGTCGCGATCTAGAAATGAGAGAAGTAATCTTTGAAATTTAGTTAATGATCAATTTTAGAGTGAGCTCCCGAAGGTGGCGTCAGAGGAATCACGTAGGAAATACTAAATAAACGTAACGACGTTGATTTATAAGTGATTTTAGTTTGTTTGTAAAGAACATACTACCAAACAGTCTGGGAAAGCATTTCTCTCGGCTGTTGCAAAATATATGAACACCGGATTTATGTTGCTTGTTAGAAATTCTTTTTCACTAATGTCGGGATATTTCATGTATTTTTTAAGTCTGGGAATATAAATAATAATATAGAATTGGCTGGGTGTCATTGGCCGTTTATAAAATCACCTGAGAAAAACGGGTTATTGGTGTGATGAAAGCTACGCGTTGGTATTTTTGTTGACTATCCATTTTCTTTTTGGGGTGTTTTTTTATCCAGTTACTCTTAATTTTTTGTTGCTAATAATTTTGGATTTTTTACAATTACTGTGCGCAATTACTGTGTCAAATTTTATTCTTGCTGTAATTTATATTATTCTTTATAGACACCTAAGCAATGTAAAACACACCAATGTGATAACAACATCCATTAACGGTAGCGTTTATTCACCCCCCTCCACCACCACTACTCTCAACAAATGTATATAAAACAAAACATAAACAAACAAAATCGAATTCATAATTAAATCAAGTTTAAATCAATCACTTCAGCGGACTGAGTATAATAAATCAAGAGGCCGGAATCCCGCGCGATCCCCAAAAATCCGGGACACGGAACGTTGATTAAGATCCCGGAGAAGTAAAATATTCATTAATTGATTCCGCGCCCCTCAGAAGATACCCCTCATTACTTGAGGGTTGATTAAGCGAAGCAACCTGGATGTACGTGGGAGAATGTCTTCTGAAGCTTTTAGGAGGCACGATACGATGTCGTAGCCGAATCGTAAATCAGTTAAGGAATTGTCACATAAAACATTTTTCGTGTGAAAGGGCAAATAAATATTGTAGCTTATGATGAGCATTTATGGATAAAAAAAAAAAACAAAAAAATGTGTCACCTCCAAAAATAAAAGTTTTAGTAAAGTCAAGTCGATTAAAAACAAGATATTTCTATGTAGTTAAATGGCAAAATACCGTCTCCAGTTCTACCTTATACTCCTCCTTTCTAAATAACATCTGCTTCAAGTTTTTTTATTTATTATCTTATGTCGTATTCATTAAATTTGTAATCGCCAATCCGCAGTGAGCCTGCGTGGTGGTCAATGCTCAAACCTTCCCTATATGGGAAGAAACCTGTGCCTAGAAGTGAGACGTATAAAGGCTGGTTATTTTTTTATTATTTTTTCTTATGTCGTAGGTTGTAAAGCGCGATGGGCTAGACAAACGCGGTGTACACGGTAGGGCGGCGCTGACTGCGCGCACCGCTAATGGCTTGATGTCATTCTCCACGTTTTGATGCACACTGAAGCTGCGGAGTCGCTCTCATCCAATTATACTGTTACTGTCGAGTTTTCGTATTTCAATTGTAAGTTATAGGTTTAAATTGTGCCGATTTGGTTTCTTGACTGAACAGCGTTTTTTTATGACTTATTACACTGTTGTTTTTTTAACCAGAATATTTTTTACCAGCTCTATCTCTATTCAGAGTTTATGTATTTATTGTTATAGGTTGGTTTAAATAATTCAAAAAAAAACAAGTTTTGCTGTGCATTTTGTTGACAAAACTAAATGTGTTACAAAAAAGCGACAATCGTAAAAAAAAACTTTGAACTTTAAATTGCTTTTAGGTACAATGGGCGGATATTCAATTCTTCGAACTCTACCTACATGTACTTACCAAGAGGATGTTCTTAGCAGCTCGCTCCGCCTCTCTCCCCACACTCATAATAAAACTGCCATGAATCACCGCATACCGAATAATATGAGAACAATAAAACATATTCGTGAGGAATGCTAAAAATGCGAAGCTAAGCCCACGTGAACACACCTGTCATAATATGTACAGTTTGTCATATAATGGAAACTGACAGTTTTATTGTGAACGAGGACAGTTTTCCAACTCCCTTTAGACTATATCTCTGTGTAAAATGTGTTGTCACAGTATTCACGGTCAAATAGTTATGTTATGTCAAAATGTTATCAATTTCTAAAAGAGCAAAATCATTGTTTGTCATATCATGAAATGTATAGAAATTATCATTATTACGATTCAGACGCTTAAATTAATTCTTAGGTTAAAATAAAAGAACGTACTTATTACTTCTCTTATTTCTTTAATACATAATCGTGTCACAAAAGAAACAGTTAAGCTAACATAAAAAAGAAACCGAAAAACAAAAACCCTTAAGAAGATTTTCGTTAGAAGCGGCTCATAACTCCTCCTCCTTACCTAAGGCATATTAATTAGAGGTAAACAAGTTCCTTTGTGAGATTTTCACTTCGTTTGACGACGACGACGTTATTCCAGAGATAATAACATCCTAATACACGCACTCTTGTTAATGTATACAGTTAACTTATACACACATACCTACCTATGTTCATAGGTATGCATTGTTTAAGAAAAACATTCATTTGTTTTCGTTGCTCACTAGAACTGAAAGTGAACTGAAAGGGTGCCCATTGTAGCAGCTAAAAGGTTGAATTGAAATCGTTAGTAAATTTGTATGAATGGTTTATTCATTTTCATGTTTTTATTCTAAATGAAAAATACATTATTACATTAGTTACTTACATATTACCTTTTATCAGTAAAGTGATAGCAACGGTTTAATATTATACCTATACAATTGATCTTTTTGATATGTGTCAATCTGGTGACTCGCTGTTTTTAAAGAGATAAGTGAAAAGATGGGGAGGTCAGGGCTAAAATTATGAAATGATTATGAAGTTCAGACTATTTCCGTTATTTATAAATGGTTTTTATTCAGTGTTTGTTAAATTACAAACAGTTATCACTTAATTGGATTCCATCAAGAAACCTTATTAAAACAAGTAACTAAGTCAGTACAGCATAAACCGATCCTAAATATTAATCATAATCATAAGAGCGAGGTGCGACTTGCGACTAATTGCCGCGACCGGCGGGATTAATTGATTATCTGTGTCGCGTCGCACCGTCGAGTCGCGTCGCAACAGCTAAAGCTACTTATTCTCTTGTAAAACGCAAAGCGATGCATTATTTTGACATCTGTCAGGTAGAAGTATGTAAAGTAAGGAAGAATTAATGAGAGAATAGATGATAGGGCCCAGTTTTGTCGTTAAGATAAAGGGTTACCTGCCTTAGTTCGATTCGCAAGTTTCGCTATCATTAAATTTACTTTTTAGACATTTTTTACCTATGTAAATACAAACCTATTCAAATAACTAAATCAACTAACTGAAACCACTAAATAATTTCACTGAAAACCTCCGCTACGAGGAAAACCAATTTAATTTGACAAATAATTTCAAAAAAGCTATCATCATTAACCAGCGGCAAATAGTACCTATAACTCATAAACACGATTACGGAAATAGAGCTAACAGAATCACAAACACCCACAAGGTTTATCCCAAAATCCCAAACAAATTACGCCCAAAAGAGGACGCTCCAAAAATACATTTCCATTGACAAGATTTAGTAAAAATACTCTGACATACAGACATCAAAACAGATTTAAATATACTTTACAAGACGCTCGCTATAAACCGTCTATAAACGTTCTTCTAGGAATCGAGATGAGTGTTATATGTACCTTTGGCGAAATGGGCAAAGAACGTTCATTCATTGAACGGGCGCGTGGGCGGCGACGGCGGCGCCTCTAGCGGGGAGTAGCTGCAACTGAATGGTTCGTTTCGAAGTAGAGTTTGTGCATGAAGTATAAATTGCTGTTTCCTTTTCGTGTTTTTTTTTTTGTGGTATCTTAATTTTTAAAAGCAGTATAATTTATTGAGTATTTACCAATTCCTAAATAAAAAGTAATTTTGGTTCGATTTGGCAATACTTGGATGAAATACATATTTGTGGATATACAGAACATTTTTGAATGACCCTGTAGAGCCGCCGGCAATGATTAGTAATTTTAATAAAAATACTAAAGTAAACACGACAAAATCAGTACGCACTGACATAAATCCGACTATTCAATTAATCCAACGTCCAGACAACATTTGCATTAACCCTAAAAATCCACTCGAAATCATAATAATACTCACCTTACAATGAACCGTAAACCCCACGATATTATAAAACACAATCAGAATTTTTATTACTGGCACACGTCCGAAATTTATTAACCCATCCCTACCTTTATTGCCAGTAAGCCCCACAGCAAATAAAATAATATCAAAAGAGAAAAAAGAAATGACCGTTACGCCGCGGGCGAGTTCTTAATTCAAAAAACATTTAAAATGGCCGCTTAAGTTGCATACGAATGCGTTCTATTGTGGGACAGGGTATTTTGTTTTATATCAAAGGGTTCAATACTGTACTTACTAATACTTTTTTTTGCAGTAGGTAAATATTATATTTGCAGCTCTTCTTATAGGATTAAGTTTTTTTGGACTTTCCTCCTTAGCTGTTTTGTGCATATAGGTAGTTACTTTTGTAAATCAAGATATTTTTTTTTATAAAATCTGCCTTTACTACATACAGGACTTGAAGTGATCTGGACCCTAACGTTAAGAGTTATACGTATTAGAAGTATCATAATGCTGGTCTCATTTTGCACTAACGTTTACCTCTTTGCCTTTCGCAAAAACATTGATAACGAGCATCATAAGAGCAAGTCACAATCGACAAGCAATTAACAAAACGTTCCCATACGACCTCATCCCGTTGGCATCACGTCCCCACACCCAAATACATTTTAAAGGTGAAGCATTTAATGAAAAGATCGAACAATAGTGCTGCCCCACTAGCCGCGGGGCGTAATAAGTGAGCGAATGGGGGCGATCTCAAGTGGGAGCGATTCCTGAGGTGAGATCGATTGTGGATTGCAATTTGAGAGCCATCGTTTTGGCCAGATGTGTAGTTTTGTTGAGTGGTAATTGGATGTGTGCGCGCTTCAAATGTTTTATCGACCGGTGAAATTATATACGTATTACCAGTGCAGTTCTGTAGTAGATTGCTGCTGCCCTTCTATGCCAAATAATGAATATTGCAGATGAGGTTTAGACTAGATAAAAAGAGGAATTTACTTATGAATATAAATTATACGACCAGTTTTTTGGCTACCGGTGTCTTGCAAATTAACGAAAACTTTTCATAAGAAATCTATCCTTCGATTTTCATTTTTTTATAATTTAGAAACTTAGACCACGTAAAAAAGTTCCTACGTATTAAGTTTTGAATTTGCATGGATTTGAAACCAAAGTCCTACCAATTGCATCGCTCCGCCGGCTAAAAGCAGGCATCGATATCCCGCTGCCGTAATCTCCGTTATTGCTGCGACCAGCTCCCCCGCGGCATAACTGTACACCATAATCCCTACCTGGACTCCACTAAAGGGATTTGAGTGCACGCGTATTTGATTCCCATCTGCACCCGATATCGGTCCAAGGATTTAGATGTGTTTTTGTAAAACTCATTTTAACCCTCTGAATTTTTATTCTATCTATGCTCCGTTTTATTAAATGTATGGTTTAAAATTCTGTAATTTAATTGAATTTTGAGTGTTTAATGACGCTTTGAGTAGATTTGCGAAACTGAAAACAAGATCACAATTACTTTTTATAATTATTTTGTTTTTAGGGAACCGGCTCTAATTGTCCAAATTACACGGATATTTCTACATCAAAGTACAGTCAATTATCTGCTAGAACACAGTTCAGTTCTTACGCCACATAACAGTGAAGTTGAAATCTCTAATTGACTGGCCATACATTACTCAGGTGATTCGTCACACTCAATAGCTTACAGAGTCAATAAAACTATGACAATGAGTCCTATTGATTGTATAGCAGCTAGTGATGTCACGCCGTGTCGGCCGGTCTCAAAGTGACGCGATGACATTCGTCACCGGTGACGCGCGGCGACGCGTGACTCTCAGCCTCATAATAATTAATTATCTCTACAATGTTGCAGGTGGAAAAGAGCCTAATTAACTGTAAGTCCATCTCTAGATGTGACAGACTGCGCTACTGTGAAGGTTGCCTTTATTTGGAAGCTCCAGATAAAATGTTAGAACCAATTAGAAATTCTAATCTTATACTCTGGTCTGTTTACTGACATGGTGTTTAGTTTGTCTGCTACCTGGATATAATAAAGTAAAAGTTGGTGCCATCTACTGTAAATAATTTCTAGCTAAAATAATCCTGTAAATTAGGAAACTATACAGTTCTTAGACCAATGGCAGTGACTAAAAAATAGTCAAAATTCCAATTTCCTCTAACATCGTTTGAGTTTTACAAGTCTGTAAACAAAACAGTAAACATAACCTTAATCCGAAGAAAAATGAAGTGCACACAAACATGTTTAAGGTACGTCCACTATCCCTTGATCCGGTCCATAATAAACTGTCGGGCATTTGTCAGCGATACCTTAGGCCTGACTTCTGAAAAACAAAATTTTACGCAACACATATCATAGCGGACTGGGGTGCGGTGGGTGCACGCACTAGGTGCTTTAAACGCTGAGGCTGACAGTTAAAAGTAACGTAGCTGAGACTTGCTGTGTTTAAGTTTAGGTATAGTTTTGACCATATCCTGAAGATAGCATAGGGACAAAATTTTGCATTCTTAAAATTATAGCGTATACTCTCTTTTTGTATGGCAAAAATTAGGTGTAAAAGACAAATAGAACTTCAAAATAGGTCACACGATTTAAAAAAAAAGACGATGATTCTCAATTTTCAAATAATAATATAAGACAATTTTTCGGTTTCAACATCAAACTGCAAGAATCATATCGGATTCTGTTTCTTCTGCTTTCATCTCGCCATACGTCTTTCCCGCGCAGTGCGTATACAAAGTAGGGCGCACACACATGGGGGCGCTCCGTGGACACGGTCAGTGCGCGCGCTCTAAAGAAGTGAATAAATCTGCCGGACGAACGACAAGGTGAATATAAATATAAAGAATCCGCGGACAAACTTCCGGACACACTAGGGCTGCTGCCTCACACACTTTACAAAACATGTTTGTATTAAGTTAAACTGAAAATTTGTTGTTATTTTACATTACTTTTTGAGGTTTTACCTTAGCACAATGTTAACGAGTGTTGCTCCTGCGAGTGTTATCAGAAGCCTTGGCAGCTACAGGAGTTATAAAAAACTCATGATTTTTTCGAGTCGGAACATTCTATCAAATTACATTGACCTTTAGGAAACACTACGTTGAAAATTAAATGTCTGTCATTCAAAACACAGCAAAACTTATACCAACAGGTATATTTGGAATTTTGTAAAATGTGGGAACATAAATACGTATATTTGTTTGGCAGCCCTGTTGTTTGCGACGCGGCAGAGCGGTCACCGTGAAAGGCTAGGTGATCATAAAGTCCCGCGCATGTTCTTACATAATAATATTCTTGAAATATTCCCTCGGGGGCGGAACTACCTAGCCGCGACATCGAACGCCAAGGAGACATTTCTACAAAATATTTTTGGGAATGTAGATTTTTTAAGGTGTTTTATATGGTTTGGTGTATAGTTTGGTGTTGGAACTTTTCGAGGAAAAGTTTTAATTAACATTTTATAAAAAATTGAGACTTGTAATTTTTTTTACAGATAGATACAATACACTGTTACCCATACAAAACAAAGCAATTTATTAGTTAAACGATATCTTGCTTTAGATTTGAATTCTTTTAGATATAGAAGGTGATAGTTTAATTAAAAAATAATGTAATTAAACATTCTGAAACTTTGTTAACTTTTACAAAGAGCTTTAAAACTTAGAGTAAGTGGTTTTGAACACGGTTGCGAATTATTTAAAAAATACAATCATGAAATAATGTTTTATTTTCATAACAATGTTATCACAGGCTCCTCCACAGCATTTCCATGTAACACAGGAGGGATGTGCAGGAAATGGTCAGCGGAGACAAACTACTCGGGCCGCGGCCGCGACACGCGTCATAACGCGCGACATAACGCGGCATAACGCGGCATAGCGCGGCCTGTCGCAAGCCCATCTCGTGAGCGCCGACGCTTATACACAAAATATTGCTAACATTCACTATATGGTAATATCAGAGACGCTATACAATATTATTTTAGGTGTTGTCTGAAAATTGTATGAGCCTTATGTAGTCAATGAACATTTGTTGCCAGCATTGGATTGATAATTGTAATTCTGTCGAAGATATTACAGGCGATATAGTTTTCTTTCACTAGCAAGGAGTTTAGCAACATTAGTCAATGTAGCTAAACTGTTTAGCAACATTAGCGCGAAGTGTCGCGTACGAATGTTATTCCAACCTGTGTCTTAGAGAAAACTTTTTATTCATATTATAATCTCCTTTTGAAACGGTCAGTCGCAATTGAACCCGGACTACACATTAACTTCCCAAGGTAACCCATTTTTGAGTGATTCATACCACTCAGGCTCTAAGTGTATAATTAGATAAAGATAAAATAGATGTTTTCATGCTACACATTTGCTGTAAGGTGAATATACGAAAACATACAACTGATTATAATGACCCTTTTATCTTCGCTCGATTTGTTTGTTACTGTACAAAAGTACCACTAAATCTTTTTAATAGCCTTTAAAAATTCAGACATTTTGTGTGTATAAACATTGGTGGTTAGAGGATAAAAGCCGCCCCACACAGCGGGGTGACACGGTGTCGCGGTGCCGCGTCATTGACGGCGCGTCTTGCCAATCGCGCGTTGTATTCCACATTCAAATTACGCGAGCCGCTGACAACCGCCGCCGGACCGTTAAATGCTTTGATTGGACACATTTTATCGCGCGAAGACGACCACACATGCGATGTTTGGATTCAGATATAAAACACCGATGACTGGGTACAGAATAACGTATTCTGAATTGTGTTTTTTTCGTTTGTGTTTGTTTGAAAGCAATTTTGGACGTCAATTTTACATTGTAGAAATGTGTCAATCATTATGAAACTGGTTGTTACAATATAATCATTCAGGTCTAGACAATCAATCAAAATAACAGTAGGTAGTATAGTAATTGTATGTGTAATACTAACTTTGCAATAAGTAAAAGCTTTTTCAGTGATTTTTAGTATAAATGTAGGTACCTATATTAAAAATCCCCAACCAAATCCGCATTCGAAAACGCAATTTCCACCTTAATATCCGTCTAGCCATCAGGTATCGCACAAAAAGGCACAAACATTCACAAAATGAACATTCCCTACCTACTAATGAAACGTACGTTTTTCTCGCGTTGCTCCACGAGCCGCAATCACACACTTATTCAAACATTTCTGTGTTTTAATACGTTTTTTATAAGCAAGGGTGCACGGCGCATAATAACGTGGTCAAAGGATTGTGTGTGTAAGGGTGTTACACGCCGGCTAATGAAAAACCACTAGCTTGTGTTTATCAGTACCTAGTGGATGCGGCCGTGAGCCTGTGTGACTTGTCATTATGTACTATTTGCGAACGGTGTTGAATGAGACTTTTACTTGCGATTCATAATAATTGGGGTGTAGTAGACTGCCTGCGTTGTACTTTGTCAGCCGCCTTATGAAGGTGACAAAGAACAGATAATCCGTCGGCAGCCTACAACTCTTCTCTAGTGGCTCCTAGAAGCTGTTCGCAGCGGCCACACCCCGGTAACCACGTCGGCTCGTGGGCTAAACCTAGAGAAGGGGGCTTGGCAACAACATCGCCCAGGTCTATCGGATATCCCCCGAAACTGTGTCTTGGCTGAATAGCAGACCACTTCCGGTGGCAAGACACTGAGGCAACGGCAGGAAAGCCTTAAGGCAGCGATAGGGATCATGTTATCGTATGTCTCACTGCTGCATCTGGCATCTCTCTGATCGTAACGGTCCTCCGTTCCATCAGACAAAGAGATATCAGACGAGAGAGTGCTCTTGCGTTTGCGCGTACGTCTGAGCACTATAATATATCCTGCGCATCTGACTGCTTCCGTACGATGGACTCCGATTCGGCGAAGCCTAGTGGCGATGGGTTGAGGTAGAGAGGCTCGGGCTGATGCAACCCGAGTTTTGTCTGAGGCCTGCACACTAGCGGCTTTGGGGGTGTGAGTACACGCCGTGGTCGTTTTCTCTTTGAACTGGGGTGACAGAGAGAATCCGGCAGCACCCAAAGTGACAAAGCAGCCCTTTTTAGGGGAGCACTGCTTTCCCTGCTCAGCCTGGGAGGGGGCTAGAAAAGGTGCCCTAAAAAAATGCTTGCCCCAACAAACTCTTCGGATAGTAGTAACCACGGCTGCTTCCGCATCTGTTAACTCGTGGTCGCCGATACAATAGATATAAATTGAAAACACCTATATTGACTTTTGGTGCATGGAATGTACGTACCCTTCTTGACCGCGACACAAACGTCTGCCCTGAACGAAAGACCGCCATAGTTGCTAGAGAACTCCGCCGGTACAATATAGATGTGGCTGCTATAAGCGAAACC
Organism: Chrysodeixis includens; assembly: GCA_941860345.1. NCBI lineage: Eukaryota > Metazoa > Arthropoda > Insecta > Lepidoptera > Noctuidae > Chrysodeixis > Chrysodeixis includens. The sequence goes on from OW796094.1 coordinate 778,111, forward strand.
CACCTTGCCGAAGAGGGCGAGCTAGTCGAGCATGGCGGTGGTTATACATTCTTTTGGAAGGGCACGGCTGCAACAGAACCAAGAAGGTCGGGAGTTGGTTTTGCGATCAAGAATAACCTAGTGAAGACTCTACAAGAATGTCCCATCCACATCTCGGACCGTATTACCACATTACGTCTTCACTTAGACGATGACAATTTTCTTAATGTCATAAGTATTTATGCGCCAACGCTGGATAGTTCTGATGACATTAAGGATAAATTTTATGAAGAACTTACGCAATTTCTTCATAAAATACCAAACAGGGAAAAAATCCTCATACTGGGGGACTTCAATGCCAGAGTAGGTCAAGACTATGAAGCCTGGCCTAAAGTTTTGGGTAGACACGGAGTAGGCAACATCAACTCCAACGGCCAATTGCTGCTTAGTTTATGTGCTCAGTTCCAACTTGCAGTCACAAACACTATGTTCCGTCTTGCTGCCAAGCACAAAACTACGTGGATGCATCCCAGATCTAAACACTGGCACCTCATTGATTATGCCATCACAAGACAGAGAGACATCTCTCAGGTCCTAGTCACTCGTGTTATGCGCGGTGCACATTGCTGGACGGACCATAGACTTATTGTCACAAAAATGCGTCTTTGTCTTCGACGACCATTTAGAGCCAACAGGAATAAGCCTCAGAATATAAACGTGGAGAAATTGAAACATCCGGAGGTCAGGAGCAATTACGTTGAAACGCTAGCATGTGATGTACTCTCTAGTAAAAATACTGGTGATATTGATGTTGACTGGAAAACATTGTCGTCGTCCATTCTAGATGTGGCTACTAACACAGTAGGCCTAAAAATAAGAACAAACCAAGACTGGTTTGATGACAACGACAAAGTTCTTACCGAAGCCATTGCCAAACACCGAGATCTTTTGAAACGCAACGACAACAGCGCGAGAATAAGAGAGAGTGGCCGTGAGCTGCGTAAGCTCACGAGACACACCAAAGATAAATGGTGGAATGAAAAGGCTCAATACATCCAGTGGCTTGCTGATAGTAATCAACTCGGTGAATTTTACAGTGAAATTCGCAAACTCACTGGTACTACCAATTTCACAAAGGTACCGCTAAAGTCATTGGATGGTAATAGGCTACTTAAGAGCAAAGAGGAAGTACTGAGATGTTGGGCAGAATATTTTAATAACCTGCTTAATGTAGATCGATCAGCTGATTTACGATACATTGACGGTCTTCCTCAACTTCAAGTAGCAGAGGAATTAGATGATGCCTTATCTAAAGGAGAAGTGTTCTGTGCCATCAAACAGCAGCAAAACCAGCGTGCGGTTGGCGTAGACTTTATACCGGGTGAACTTCTGAAATACGGCGGCGAGGAATTGCATTCGCGTATCTGGGAAATGTTTGTGCTTATGTGGGAGAAAGAGCAGATTCCCGAAACTTTTAAGTTATCTCGCATTAGGGCTCTCTATAAGAACAAAGGCGACCGGTCGGAATGTGGTTCTTACCGCGGCATATCACTTCTCTCTGTCCCTGGGAAAGTATTCGCTAGAGTACTGTTAAACCGTCTCAGGAAACTCTCCGAAAAAATTCTGCCAGAAACCCAATTTGGTTTCAGACCAGACAGAGGTACTTGTGAGGCAATATTTACAGTCCGTCAACTGCAGGAGAAAAGTAGAGAGCAGGGCCAGCACCTGTACTTCTGCTTTGTTGATCTAGAAAAGGCATTTGACTGCGTTCCTCGCGAGGCCCTCTGGAAGGTACTGTCAAAGTTGGGGTGTACGGACAAGTTTACGAGGCTGCTGCGGCTCTTGCACGACGACATGCAATGTTGTGTAGCTGTCGATGGTGACCAATCAAGCTTCTTTTCCGTCACTTGTGGAGTGAAGCAAGGTTGTGTCTTAGCTCCGACATTGTTTGCCTTATATTTCGCCGTTGTAGTCCGAGAGGTACTGATTTCTTCTCCTGACGGAATTCGTATTCGCTATCGGACTGACGGCAAACTTTTTAATTTGGCCAGACTTAGGGCAACAACAAAAGTGTCTTATGCACACATACAGGACATTATGTACGCAGACGATCTGTGTCTCGTAGCTGAATCCCCAAGAGGCCTGCAACAGCTAGTTACTAACCTTCACGAACAGTGTTCTAGATTTGGCCTAAAGATTAGTGTCAAAAAGACTGAAGTGATGTCACTTGACAGTCATGGTCATGAAAACCTGACCATCACGCTTGGTGAAGATGTACTGAAGCAGGTCGACAAGTTTCGGTATTTGGGGAGCCTGATAACATCAAAGTGTGACCTTGATGCCGAAATCAATGGCAGGATAGGAGCCGCAGCTTCTGCTTTTGGTAAACTTGACAAAAAGGTCTTCAGCTCACACAACTTAAAGGTATCCACAAAGGTTTCTGTGTATATGGCAGTCGTGTTGCCCTGCATATTGTACTCTGCCGAAACATGGACACCGTACCAGCGCCACATCAGACAGTTAGACCGGTTCCACCTTAAATGCCTGCGCAAAATTCTTAACATCCATTGGTCTGATCGTGTGCGAAACACAGAAGTGTTGAGAAGATCCAATGTAGGTGGCATTGAAGCATACCTCATGAGGAGACAGCTTCGTTGGTGCGGACATGTATCGCGCATGTCAGACGACAGAGTGGCCAAGCGCATCCTTTACTCCGAGTTACAGGAGGGCAAGCGAAAACGTGGCGGACAGCTGCTACGATATAAGGATGTGCTGAAGCGCCAAATGAAGAAATGCCACATGGGTCCGTGTGAATGGGAGGATCTGGCATCCAACCGCGGGGACTGGAGAAACCGCGTAAGAGAAAAAGTCTCCGACTTTGAAAAGCGCCGGCTTTCTGAGTTGGATGCCAAACGTGACGAATTGATAGCTCGACCACCTGTAGCTATCAACTACAATTTTGTGGCTGGTACCCTGACATGTCCGCAGTGTGCGCGGACTTTTACGCACAAAATAGGGTATATTAGTCATGTACGGGCACATGCACGCCAATAGAGAGTCGAAGCGGTCGCCTTTACCGAAATCGGTGTGGAGGATTACTTACTTACTTACTTTACTCATAATAATAAATGCGATGTTGTGACGTTTTGATGTTTGCCAGTTATTTCTACGATCGTTACACGGCAATAGCCGTGAATAAAATTTATAAAGATATACTTTATCACTGACATAATATAGAACCATTAATTTTAACAGTTTTAAAGTGAAAATAACAGCTTGATTTTTGTGTGAAAGTTTTATTGAAGATTTTAGTTTTATAGCCCTCTCTAATTGATACTAGAAGTAAATAACTAGATCTTTTTTATAGACCATTCGAAACGATATCCGTTCGTGTGATTTTATTATACTTATGTACCTACCTAATGTTCTCCACACTAATGTAAATTCTGAAGCTCCGGCGTACATTCACGAAGCTCGTCCTGTCTATTCTTCAACAATTTTTCTGGATAATTAACTTCGTACCATTTTCATTCATTTAAACTTCTTAATTACCTGTCTTATAATTATTTATCAAACACAACTTTAGGAAAACTCATTAGTACAAGCGACAATCTTCATTATTTACCTTGAGTTCTAATTAATTCCTTGTCATGGTTTTTGCTTCAGCTTTTGAGTTATATGTTTAGGACAGGTGAGAGGGATGGAATGTCAATTTGTCTCCACGATTGAGGGAGACGGGTATATGTCTCCAGCACCTGATTAACATCTTTTGGCAATTAGTAAAACACACAAAACTCCACCCCTGGCGTGTTCTGATCCCCTGGTAGGTGATGCTTAAATATTCACTCGTAAATTACTTGAAAACTTACCGCGAAGGTGCTGCTCAGACCGAATTTAAATAAATGCATTTGGTCGTCGTTGAGATAAGAACTTCCAATGTTGTGGGTAATTAAACTGCTGATGAATGATTTGATTATAGACAGCCTTACGAGCGTTTACTAAATATGTTAAAAGTTTTGCGTTTTATTGCTTGTGTCTTGAGGTGACTGCATCTCTGGTAAATGAAAGGACTAACTTTGATTGTAAGTACCTATATTAAAATTAAGTTTTAGTTATGACTTGTTGAAGTTCTTATCTTTATCCAATTGTAACGCTCTAAACAAATAAATAAAACACTGGGCAACATGACCGACTCCTACATCCTCAGGAGCACACAAACTCCAATAAAATAATAAAAAAAAAACCTATTGAAAATCGCCCTGAAATCGGTCAAACAAAAACCCGCACCCTGACATGTTGTACTCGTATTTAATTACATAAATTTTAAGCAATGACCTCTCTCCGCCGACATATCGTCCGATCGCGCGGAAAATCAATTGATTATAAAAAGGTTTTTTCATGTAAAACATTTCACGATGGCCGGTATTATAAACGGCTGCGGTTTGTGTGATCACGGTTGGTTTAATTGAACATTTTTGGTCTAATTCAAATTTTATGGAATATATTTAATTGTATGAGAATTTTATTGTGTGTGGCCGGATGAGCTGAGGAGTAATAATAAAATATACGCATGTGTTTTAAATGCAATATGTGACCAAAATATAGTGAACACACGATTTCATGAAAAAATGCCTATTTGAAACCCGTAAAATAATTCGCAAAAATGGTCTGCTACGGACATCTTCGTCCTTAGTTAAGATAAGGAGTAAAATATATTAATGCCTGTATAGTTTCATTCCTGATGCTTCCTATTTTCCTTTCGTCAATCTCACTTTTATAACTCAACATCAACAACATCTACATGAGACATAACAGTATTTAAAAGTACCAACATGTTTTCAAAGTTAACATCACAGATGTTACCATACAAGTATCTGAACGATGAATACTCAACTAACAGTACAATACACGCTTCGCAAACAGATCGAGTGTCCAAAAAACAAGGAGTTGATAATAAAAACTTGTATGAAGCTATTACAATAAACGGTATCGATCGCGCGTGAGTGGTGCACCTCTACTTGAAGCCCCCGTGCTAAACTAGGGGAAGTGCAGCGAATATGAGATCGGCGGGATGATGAAGGATTGGATGCGGTATTTTGTTTAAAAAGTTTTTATTACTCGTGTATGCTTGTATAGAAGAAGAGGCTGTCTGGCTGGCTGATTAAATTTGAAAGAGAGAGATTCAGAAACGTATTGTGTTGTGCCGATCCCAAGTAAAATCGGATAAGGGCAGGAAGAAGATGATAATGAAGATTCAGAAATGATTGTGTAGTTAATTCAGAAAGCAATGTTAACCAAAACACTTGAAGCAGCAAAGGTTATGGATCAATAAATCGAAGATCATGTTGGAGGTTTTTGTCTAATTATTCGTAAAAGCCAAGATTTCAAGAGATAAAACCCTTGCCACACGCACATTTCGAGACATAAACACGCCATAGCATATCAATTGGCCGTAAGTTTTCATTAGTAGGTAACATTATGCCGCATCAAATCAATATCACAATATAATATATTCCATGTAGGATCAGGGCAGCTCTCAGCGGTGCCGCGGGCGCAGCTCGGCGCCCGACAGATGCGCGTCCGTACCGCGCTGTATTTGTACACCTCTTATTTGTATAGTGAAATTAAAAATTGAGTACAATATGTTCCCCTGTAGGTATAGCTTATGTAGATGGGTTACTGGCCTAGTAACATGAGATATATTTTTCGTTATTTTTTGATACATCATGTAGAACATTAGGACAGATTTCACTGTTGTCTCAGTTTATATGAGGTTTAAAATTGGCAAATATAGTCCTGTAATAATTCCACACTATTTTTCAGCATAGGTAGAGCATAATCGATTAAGTAGAACCTACGGGCAGACTTTACATAATTCCATCCGCAAATTAGGTACCAGCTAACAAAATATGCGCACCTGATCCCTCAATGATTAGATGTTTAGGAGGTACAATATAGACAGACAGGACAAACCTGATTACACCACCTCCATCAAAGTCCAGCTTGATTGATGAGCTTTCTGACCAAATGAGACACCACACACACCTCCAACAAATGAATATCAGCCTTATTTTGATTGTGGTAAGAGCGAACACAACAGCATATCATAACCTTGTTATAGATTCTTACTTTCTACTAATCCGTCAATTCAGCAGAATATTTTTGATCATTAAATAAGGCATATTGAATTCTACCCCGTTGTTATAAGTGTGGTGTGCACTGTATAAATAAATTGGTGCAGGTTTGTACCTATGGGTAATCTGTCTTTGTAACTTTACTTTTTTGACTCAATATCCCGTGTAATAGATACGTTAATTTTCTTTATGTAAGCGTGTAATTACTCACTTGTTATAGCCATTCCATCCTATTTATCACTTTAATGTAGATTGTTTGTCAAATTAATTTAACCATTTGTTTATTGAGTTACTTGGAAACATTAAGAAGAGTTTTGTTGCAATTTAAAACGGTATTGATGGCCCTAAAAATCAACTGTGACAGCTTCCATTTTCTCTTTTAAGAGATTACTGCCATGTTGTCGATAGGATTGGGAATATAAGGCCTAGGGGCACAATACTACTCAATATCCCAGGAACGACTCCACCAGGCTCGTGAGAAATCAAACAGCTGGAAGAAATAGGTTCGAGCTTAAAGAACATTCCATCTAAAAACCAAATAGCAACTAAACAGTGTAATTCTTACTTCGATTAAGTTCACCTCAGACCTATTTCGCTGCCGTGTCGTCTAGACGCATATAAATTAGGTTTTTATGGTCTGATTACACCTATAAGCATTAAAATGTTAATAGAACGGCCACGCACCGTCTCTAGGGGTATTAGACAATTACAAAAGGATACAAACTTATTTATACTGCACCGAAACTTCATTTGATGTAATTGACAAAGGAAATTCCCCTTTATCGCGTGATAATAAAGTGGTTCGAATATTTTCGGGGATGGCAAATGTAATGTTGTCGGCATGTCGTTGTAAAAACGATGCGTTTGGCGAAAACAGTTATTGCTGTCGATAAAATCTCGATATACATACAGTATTGGGAATGATTTATAATATCTGTTGTGAAGGGGAGATGTTTTTATCGATACTAAAGTATCAAATATTGTTAAGAGAAAAGTTTTATGGAGTGGACCGCTATTGAGCTCTATATTTTTTACCATATTGGTTCCCATCGAAAATGGCAATAATAATGAATTGTTATTGTTTTCAGGTATGTGTCCGATCGGAGCAGCGGGAGAGTTGTTTTCATACATACTGACATACATTCTAATTCCGTTTGTATAATACTTGTGTAGTTGTAGCACAATCCAGTAGATAGTGAAGTAAATCATGGCCCAATAATACAAATCACGGTGTGTCCACATCAGCGGCAGACAACGCCTGTCCCCGTAATTAGTTCGCGCATTAATCAAGACACAAGTGCAACGTTAATTAGCCCTTCGTGGAACAGAGTAGCGGATGCGGCCAATGTGCTCGTCCTATATCTGCTGGGTGTTTTAAGTGACGTAGCCGCGGACGCTGGAGTCGCCGAGTGTATATGTAATAATACGTTACGTAATAATACGTTAATTTGCTGCAGTTTTTATGTAATACCCCGTTTGAGCTTAAAGTGAAAAATAACTTTCTAAAAGTAACTAAAAGTTGATACCAAATTACAAACCAAGTTTACACCATTGCAAATTTTCAAATTATGCTAACCCATCTACTTTCCGAAATATGCATAATGATCATTTTCCAAAAAGTCACCACCAAAAGCTCTAAAATGGTCACAATCTATCTCCAAAGCAGATGTAACCGATGCATCAAGAGATTGGCTTCGACAAATCGCGCGGTCGTCCGCGACACGTCCAAAAAGACGCTTCGGGGAATGTCGTCGAGACTAATAGTCGCACGCGTATGAATTCCTAATGCTAATTGGAGTGACAAATTGTTCATCGCCTCCAGAAGGTACGCGCTCGAACAATGCTGAGGAACGTCTTCCGAGAACCGAGATGAGGACTGGTTTCCTTACTCGATTTCTTCCTCTTTGTTAAGTGCAGATAATACGGCACATTTTATGAGACGTTCTCGTTTGATGTTGAGACTTAAACTGTTCCTTTTCTCGTTCTATGGAAGTGTGAAATAAGACTAAGTGGTGCTGCTTATAGAATCGTGTTATTAGTAGGTATTTGTTGTGCAAGTCTGAATTGTTTGTTAATTACTCTTGGAATCAGAATTTTTCGATTGGCCATAAAAAAAATATTCAGCTTAGGTACTGTTTTCCGCAAAATCTAAATATTTTTTTTTATGTAATTACTTATCTAAAATAAATTTATTTTTACGTTTTTTTTTTTAAATTTTATCACACTCAATAACATCGAAACACTAATTAATAACCCATATCATCGAAATGCTGGAACCCAGGAAATAGATTTCTGGAATTCAAATCATCTGAGTACCCTCGTTGAATGCATTTAAAGCTTCCAATTGTTCTAGATTCCCTCCGGTAGATAATTTCCCAATGTATTATTTCAACATCAAAAAGACTTGGCTAACACAAGAGCTTCAATTTAAATGCAATTACGAATCCGTTAATCTGGCTGAAATGAATCGACGTCACATTTTCACGGTCACGGCGGCGGCCACATCAAAGAGTTTCTGTACAGGGGATGAAAACTCCCCTGTGCAATGCCACCCTCGAGTATGTGATGTATATTCGACTGATTGTGGTGCGTTGAAAAAAATTCTAGTTAAATCAAAATTAATATTTCAGTTATTACTAGTAAGTAAATAAAAGAACGAATTACATTTTCTTTAAAATATTTATATCAAAACAGAAAAATGCAATCTTTCATATCATGTCGTAAATGAATGAAGTTGTAAAGTTGTACCTAGTTTCATGCTTCGCATAGAGGCAGTTATTTTGACTTAAACAAACTTTATGAAATATGTAGGTATTAAATTTAGATGTCATCACGATTTTCAGGTTTTTCTTAGGAAGCTTTTGCCGCGAAAATTTTTACCATACAATTGAAGAAATATTCACAACCTATAATTATGAAAACTAAATCCCTAATCAAACTCAGAAAGGCACACATAATTCAATCTTTTCATTTCCTGCACATAAATTTAGATATGCAACAAAACAGCAAACAATAAAAAGGTTGCTTTCTTAAAATTTCAATAAAGAAAATCATTTAACAAGAATACAACCTACATTCACAAAGGGTTGTCAATGTCATCGTATCGCCTGTACTTCGCGGTCAAACATAACTTTCAGCCTTAGCATATCTTACCAAAACGCGTCACATTTATTCGTCGTACGTATAACATAAGGGCCAGTGCGCACGTCGGTCTGGCACAGTCGCGATTCGACACCTGAGTACACTGCACTCCTGCGTTTGTTGTGGGGGACGACGGTGCAATAGTATGGAAACGGAATCATTGTTACCTACTGGAAGAATACCTCTTAGTATTAAAATAACAAGGTAAAATAGTAATTAAAAAATACATTTGAAATTAGATGAGTAAAATAATTAAAGTAGGCTATATAATATACAAACCCACCTATGTTTTACCTTTGTCAATTTATCGAATTACACGAGTTATCTAAACGAACAAACGGAAAATTTACAGACATAAGTTGGCATGATTTTCAATTCAGTCTATCTGCAATGTTTTTTTTGGCATTACAATGCAATTATATTATTTGGATACATCATTAATGTGCATTAAATCTTTCATCAATACACAGTAGTCTGTACGTATTTTCAGTTTACTTTCCCTGTCGTTTCCAAAACAGTCTTTGGTAGGTATCTCGTTTTCTTTAGCATATTTTTGCCTACTGTAGCTCACAAGCGTCACCAATTATTTGTACAGGTAATGAGCCTAGTGTTTTAAACATACAAGTAATATAAACACTAAAGCACATAATAATCCCAAGTCATACCAAAGTCGGTCTCCACACTCCAGCTCACCGTTTTAAACAGATTCGATCACACATTAGAGGGGTGGACTAAAAAAATTGTCACAGGAACAATTACGCGGCATCTGTCGCTGGCTGCCGTCCTCGTCCGAATTTATGCTGATTGCATTACTCTCCACCGGGGGAATAAATTAAACATGTAGGGAATGACTCATATCTACACTACCTTCCATTACTAGAGACGGTATGTAGTTATTGATTTTAGGTTATAATTTTCATTTGGCTTTTGTTTATTGATTTTTTGGAGATGGTATTTGTGGATACCTCGTACAAGTAACATTGTTTCTTCTAGTATTGATTTCTTTTATTATATAAAGTTTTTAACACCAACGGTTAATATAGCTAAGATTTGGATACCAAACTTTTACAGGAAAAGTGATGAATCTTATGAATCTATCTTTCAGTTTCGTAGTACAGTTCCTTCTGAGTACTCTACATGTTGATCCTGACGACTTCTCAAGATCATTATTACATATATTAGTAGTGGAAATACCAACGTACAAAACGAAAGGATATTCATCCTCCATAGATAAAACTTTAACAAAAAATTGTTACTGTAAGAAGCAAAGAAAAAATTGTGTCACTTCATCCGTTTTCAATATAGTTTTCGGAAGCTGGTTACAAATTTACTTTAACGGAACTCTAGAAATTAATATATGTATATTGACAATAACACAACAATCCATAACGACGTTAGTTAGATTTATATATCCGGGTATCACGCTTGTCAAGCCTTAGCTATAAAGTTTTCAGGGCATACTGTAGTACGTGCGTACACAATTATCACGTAAACAACACGGGGTAAGCAGAATAGCAGATCGATATTGAAACAATAGGCCGCACGCCGACCGTAAATACCTGCGTTTTATCGCACCGATGTAGATCTGGCGCGTTTACATTTCGTGCGTTAGGCAAGCCAGCTAGGGCTGTAAAAACTGCGAGAAGTTAATTAAACTTCCGAACAAAAATACGAATTGCAAACCAAAACTTTGTCATATGACTCTACTCTCTCTTTCTATTTATCCGGATCTACTTAAAACGTCTTTCTGGCATTTAAAATTACTTTGCACCCAAACAACAGCAGAACATACGACACTATTTAATAGAAAATTTCTTCAAACATGAGATAAATGTTCAAAAGTGAATTTGATTTCGGCCAAAAGTGAATCGAACAACAGTAACTAGCAAAACCTATAAAAATATTGCTATAATATTTTCGCAAATACTTTTTAACTCAAACTAAATTCAAAACAATCACTAAAGTTATCTCGCTACTTCTTCCTCTTCTAACATTCGATTTTCCTGCCAATCTGAACGCAGCACGGTCCACGCCAGTTACCTGCCGTCCAGCGCGCCGTGGTCTTGGCAGCGCGCCAGGCCACGATAGCGTGATAGCGTGCAATGGGCCGCGGATATTTAGCATTATGGGTGATGACTATCTGCCTTAGATATGCACCAGCGCCTACATACGTGTTAATTGATTGCATATTTTTTTTGTGACGTCAACTGAATTTGATGGGTGCGCAGAATTTTTGTTCGTGACGCCAGTGACATGACGAGGACGTTGAATTTTAAGTTTTTGTGAGTCTTGTGCATTGGATTTACGTGTTTATGTTATGATATTCTACCGTCTTCACGCATTTCAGTAAGGAGTTTCCTACTTCTTTTCAATCCTTTGAGGCTTACTGATAGGAAAATTAAGATGAATTAAATATAGCAATATAAATCGCAAGTAAATGTCGCTCAATTGCAAATCGTTCATCCTTCATCGACCATCATTATGGATGTATTCCATAATGATGGTCGATGGTAGTCATTAAATAATTCCAATTAAAATGTTGCACTACTACAAAATTATCCTCTTTAACAAAAATACTACTACTTAGCATGGACTCAGTCTAGCCTCCAAAATATGGTAAACAATTGACCTTTAAAATTATATCAGATTTCGTTAATTTCTTGACTGCAACGTTTAATGAGACCATAAAGTCAATAAGGTATACTTTATAGAGAGAAGCTCATTGAGGCGATCTCAGGACATTCATTAGCCATTAAACATGTTAATATCAATGTCACAGCTGTTGGTGCCAGATGTCACATAACTCGCCGGAAACCAGGGCAAGAGGATTTGCAACTGAGCTTGTGTGGCTGGTAGTTTGTACCTAGTAGTCCTTGCTAGTCAAAAATTGAATTGGTTGACTGGCTGGACAACTAGAATGGTACAAATAACCTTAAAGGTGCATCCTTAGTTAGTAATATCCTAGTAGATTTTGAAGAGGCCTTTGCCCAGCAGATGACTGCGGTAGGCTGATGATGATGATGAGTCCCACCCACCCACCCAGCACCCACTACTATCAATACTTAGGCATTGATAGGAGTGGGTGCTGTAAATGTATTTTGGACATTCAAGGAGCAATATAAAATATATTTTGTTCTTATTTAAATAAAAGATTAAAATAATTTATCTGAATCTGTAACACTTGAACGATGCGTTAAAGGTCCCGTGACATAAAATGCATACCTATTAATACTGCGAAAAACGATTTTACGTTAGTTTTCACGTTAGCATTCAGTGAGACTGCTATCTTCGCTTAAATTTCTCAATAAACAACTAAATATAGGTACTTACTACACTTTATCATGTAATACAAGACAATCAATCATAAATCACATAACGTTAACATCATTTCTCAGATCAGCAATAAAACAGTGAAGTCGTAACATACAATATATAATGTTCCGAACTATTCGAAAGTACACTTTATTGGAGTTAGAAAGAAAATGCTCTAGTATATAAATGTCGGGGATAATTGATACTCCGCTCATAAAACGAATTCCTGCATTTCGGAAAATCGCGACGTTCTGCAGTCTATTGGCCGGAACGGTTTATATAGCCTGTAAAGCTAGGCAGAGACACAGCCCATAAAACTTAATTGATTTACTTGCATAATTTATTTACAGTGATTAATAACCCGGTTGTTACTGTCCGTAGGTATTTGAAGATGTTTCGAGAAAAGTGATATGCGATTTATGATTCGAAACCTATTTCACAGGTAACCTTTTCGCGTTTGTGCTCTATTACACATTGCATGTACAAATTACCATCCATAATGTTTTACATCATGTGTTACGAGAGAATATTCTATTTGTCACACCAAACTACTCTCTGTTTCGAGTGAGGTGATTGTCAATGGTCCTTGCTAGTGCTAAATACGCTTAGACCATTGAGAAATGTTCTTAGTCTAGCTTTCATAAACTATTATTGGGTCCACTTTAAGTCTTTCCAGACTTGAATTTCCCATTGCAATCGAGCAACGATTAAAAAATAAAACGCGTTTGTTTTTTTTTATTACGGGAAAACCGTTAAGAATTTATTCATTTAAGCCTAGATATTCTTAACCAAGACACTTAAAAAAAGAAAACCTAAATAAGTACGGTACGACACAGAAACCATAATAAAATTAAAATTAAATCATCAACAAATGGATTCGAAACTCAAATTGAATTCGAAATAAAAATAAAAGAGCAGTAAAAATAAAAGCGATAGCCAATTGGTCGTGCAAATAATAACATCTGTATATTCGGAGTTTGAAAGAAGTTCGCCGGCGACCAGGTTCCACGTAAAACTACCGGAATAAATACACTGAAGGTATTTAGGATTGTCGATAGATACCACCAGAGTTGCTGATACCGTATATTCAATTTCAAGTTTAGCAGTAGGTGACTGCTAAACTACTGCTAAACTTGAAATGTAATAGTGATAATAGAGTTTTTTTTTAATTATACTATTTTATCGGACTAATAACGTAAATATGAGAAAACAGGCAGACCTAAGATGTTAATTTACTACAATCTATAATAAAGTTTAATTTTTTGTAATGCGATTTAAAGTTACGAATGTATAATCACAATAAAATTAGTAGTTAAAAGTGTTAAACGTGTTTTTTTTTTTAAGATTAACCAAAATATTGAATTTCTCAATGAAAACATAAGTGCAGTATTCATTCAATCTTTGTTCTCTCTCTTTTTGTTCTAATTCTCTCATCTTTTTTTCTGTAGATATGTGCAGCTCTAGAGCAATCTCTGAAGTACAGTCAAGCCCGAAAGTGGCACGTGCCGTCGGCGCCAGGTGCGCGAACCGCACGCCTCTAAATTTAACGTCTTTATTTGTGTTTGTGACTGTACACCCGATGTTTTTACGCGCTTTACGAACCCACCCTAATTGGAAGGTATGATTTTAAAATAACGGAAAATATTTACAGAAAAGTTATGATTTTCGTTTTGGTTTTATTTACTAGAACACTTCTGTCATTTTGCCTTATCCGTTATTGAGCTATGTAACGTCGAAATCCATGCAGTCTTGCAGATCTACTCAGATTGACTATCGTGTTTTACATGGAGCCACATACATAATAGTTAGGTACTTCAGAAAGAAAGAACGAGCACTAATCGCCACACTTCCTCGGTTGCGATTTTAAAATGTCACTTTTTTAGATCTATTTATGTTTCCTTTAACCGATTGTCTGTCTATGATCCATGGTAACTTTTGAAAAAGATCAACATGTTTTTTGGAATATTTTTAAATTTACAGGATGTTGCATTTTTCTCGTTGGAAAAGCAAGGACCACTGTTTTCATACAACACTTTAACACAATTCGTTAAGAGTGTATACCTTACGGTAGTGATTACGATAGTCGATTTTATTTAAATAATTCAAGTCTGATTGCGGTCCAAAATAGGCGTGTATAGGCGTTTGCTCTTAACATTGTTGGAATAGCCGGCAGCTGAAGGTGGCGATGTAAAAATAGCCACATTTTTGTTCAGCGTCGTGTTCTCAGTACTTTATTTCGGTCATGCACCTGGGTGCACTTAAAATGCCTTTGGCTTTACCTTTGGAACTACAAAAATAAGCTCCATTCCCTTTGTCCGTGCCTTAGTCGGCGTTTGTTTAGTCGAACTGTGAAGACTGGCCGGAAGTTTTTTTGGTCTCTCAACTGCGTGAAATTACGGCCATAATATTATATTTTAAGAACCCATTAACAGCTGTAGGATTACTTTCGACATATTCACGCATGTTATAAACGTACTTATTACCTATCCCGTAAACTTATACCTAAAACTTAACTCTTTCATTATAGAAATTGCATTCTATAAAAAAGCTATTCCCTTTTTAGGGTTCCGTAGCCAAATGGCAAAAAAAGCAACCCTTATAGATTCGTCATGTCTGTCTGTCTGTCCGTCCATATTTCACAACCACCTTATTTGTAATTTCTCGTAACTTGCTCACAGTATTTCGGAGAAATAAAAAACAAAACAAACAGTCACTTGAATGTTTGTTACATGCAGTAATCAAACCAGCAACACTTACATCCACTAGCCTCAACCAGTACATCACTACAGCATACTCTACAAAAAATCTCTACCATTCCACCCCGTTCTCACCGGCAAAATATCTTCCCTCTAAGTCCAGATCAACAGATACCGCTAATTCCCAGTAAGTAAATTACAAATGTTACGATATAACCCCCCCCCTCCCCCTCCCCCTCCAGTAATTACACGGACCGCTGGCGTCTTATCGCAGAAATACTTTTCCTTTTAACGCACCTAAGTTCACGTTTATCAGGTAAAAGTTTAGCGGGCAAATTGAAAATTTTATGAGTTTTAAGATGCGGTCGGAGAACTAGCGATTTGCGGGTAAACGGGGATGATGGCATGGAATAGAAGAATGCTGATGAATAGAATCATCGATGATAGTGTTTTAGGCAATGTTTTGTTTTTAATATTTTGTTTTTGAGAATGATAAAATATCGACTTGTTGCACCGATTTATTTTCAGATTCCTGCTATGTAACAAATTTGTCAATACCTGATATTTTTTACAAGTCTACTAGCTTTTCAGATATCATTAGTACCATAGATATCTAAGTAAAAGCAAAATTATTATTATTAAAACAGCTTTTCCTAACCAAATAGTCACAAAAAGTCGCTAATCGCTCTCAGTAGGACCGCTTCCGTTCTGAACGTTGAATTAATTGTGTTATCAAGTATTAATGTTCTCGGTCGAGTTTAATCACTGAGCAAGGAAACTTCTGTACGTTTTATAGGTACGAGTGGTGTATCTATATTCTTGTTTTAATTTATTTGAAATATTCAAACGCTATTTTAAATATATAATCTAGAAGATTCTATTACAATTATAATACTCTACAGTGAACTACTAAGACAAGCATTTTTACAATACAAATTAAAGATATTTTAGGATAAATAGAGAAAAGTGGAGTTCCACCTTTCTCTTTGTAGTAAACTGTACGCATACAATGAATAGAAACAGATAGTCGCTATGCTACAACGCTACTATGCTAGAGTGAGTTTATAGTTCACACGATTAAAAATACAACTTTCATGTATTTTTTCAGATATATCTCATTTATTATTTTTGTTCAACGATCATGTCTGGACCAATTTCGGCAACGGCTGCTAGTGTTACTATGACACCAGCCAGCTACGCAGGACATATTATAGTGCACAAGCGTGTGGGCAAACACAGGTGCACTCTCTGTTCATTTTCTCTCATAGCCAATGGAATAGCAATCCGACACAGTTACGTGCCTTCAGAAACACGAGAGCTGTGATATTTATTTCTAAAACGGACACATCATTCGAAAAGTCGGTGTGCGCCTTTTCGCATAATAGTATTTAGCTTATACGATACTAAATGCTTGATGATCTTGGGCCTACAGCATTATACCCACAATGTTCAAGTTCAAATATCAACTCTATTTGAGTTACGAAATTTCTTTTCCGATTCTTTGGCAACAATTCCAATCACTGCTAATAGTTGCCCTGGCTCCAAATACTACAGATAGATACGTAAATATGGAACTGTCTCACTGTCAAATACAAATTTATTTACTTACGCACATAACACAAATGTTTATTACAATACAACTATTAATTAAATCCGATATATTTACGTTGCAAGCACAAGTAAATGTATTCAAAACACGCTCGGCTAATATAAACGGGAGCCGCAAACGTGAGGAACGCCGAACTCTAAGTAAACAATATTATTTTAAAATAATGTCCCGCAGCTGTGCGAATTATAACGCGGATTTGTATACTAAGGTGCGAACTGCGAAGCAACATATTATTGACGGTAGCTGGGTGTTGTTCAACGATACGTTTATTGTGTGTACGTTTCGAAGTGTATGTCAAAACACACTTTTTGTTTGACTTTCGAAGGTTGAAGAACTCTGTATGTTTACGCTATCATCAATACTTTTATCTATCTATTGTTTGATGAATCTCTGTGTTTAATTCTGGATATCGAATCACTTGAAGATCAAAAAATAAGATTCGTCAAATCAAATATTCCAAATCAAGACTTGCTTCTGCAGCCACTTCTCAGCATGATTATTGTCAGGATTAAGAGCGCAAGTAAACACACAGTTACTTTACGTGCATGTATTCAAAGTAAACCAAATCAATTAAACATTCCATGTACAGTAACCACAACATGTACGGATGACCTAAATTGTGTACAAATTAGCTCAATCACCAATATAAACAAGATCGGACACCCATCATTCACACCTCCAGCGAGGTATGGGCGGTACGCGGCGCGCCGGCGACGTGCCGCGGCGGCAGCGGGCGGCCGGCGCGCTGCGGGCACGCGGCGGGCACGCGGCGGGCACGCGGCGGGCACGCAGCGGGCACGCCGCGGGAACGCGACGACCGCGCGCCGCACACGCGACGACAGCGCGAGGTGCTAACGATTTATCGCTGCTGAATTGTTTTGAAAAGGTGAACACTAAATTAACAATAGGTACGTGGATCTGGATCAAGTTGAAATACGATTGTTTCTATTATTGTAGTAATTTAGCATCGGATTGCGTTAAGTGGTACCTAGTCTGATAGCTATTCATTGTAGCTCAGTTAGAACCGCAACGTTAAAAGTATAATTGAGGTTATGAATACACCTCAACTTAAATTCGATTTTTTGTTGTAAATGACACGGATCTTGGATCCTTTAAACTATAATCCAATCGTTGTAGGAGTGATGGACTATGAACTGAACAACCCAGATAAATGCTATACCTAGAGCTAACCAACTAGCGAATTTAATTAAACGATTTTATTTTAGGCTTCGACGTTTCAGTCACAACATTTTAGTTTTAAACGACTGGCATTACTGAGAAACCGTTTAAAAATCAGGAAACGTAAAAATCTAAATAAATCACGGATTCAGCAAAAAAAACAAATCGATTTCACATGTTAATCCTAAAAATCACGCCCACGTTTTAACAGGTGGCGAACTTCGCCATTAAAAATCGGATGGTAGTAATAATAAAATCTAATCATCGTTAGGCGAGGAACGAAATAAATAGTATGAACAAAAATAAACATATAACGGTATCGGCGCGCGCAGCTGTAAATTACCTGTTGGTTCCACTGAAATGTTTGATGCGTTTGCGCTTGATCGACATGTAGAGCCACACTCTACAGTCTTGATACTTTCAGCGAATATAATATTGTTTTACTCTTACTATTACTTAATATGAACTTGTTACGACATGCTGTTGACACATCCTTAGAGAATAGTAGGTATTTGGTACAAACAGAATACCATAATTTATAATCACTAAGGACTAGGGTTTAAGACAACCTAACAGCGTTGTATTCTTCCAACATTTTTTTCGGTATCAAAGCCAGATACTGGAACATGATAAAGCACCTACACTTATTAGGATTGTAACCAGTTCTTCACATAAAAATCAAATTTCAGAACAACTTGCAGTGCCACTGTGCCAGTTGTCAACAATGAATCGTTTTAAAAGGCTTACTGCCTTTTTTAAGCACTTTTGAAAGGCAATAATGTTCCAAGTATCAAGACGCCCTGACCGCCGTAGTCCGTGTAACCGCTCGGGCCATGTGTTTCACGTCGGGTGCGCGCGCGCCGCAATTCCCTTGCAATCACCATTACCTGCGCGCACGTGTATTTTTATACCCGCGCTATTTTAGCTAAACCCACTGTTTAGTGTTCGATGGATAAAGTTTTATTACATATTTTATATAGCCCGATAATATACAGGTTTATTTTTATAATGTTTTCGGAATCCAGTTTGTTATGATTAGATATGAGTTTTGATATTTTTGGGTTGGGGTTTAGAGGAAAAGTTAGTGTTTAGTTAAACTTTCTAGTTTATTTGCTCGCCCCGATACCCTAAGTACCTCAGCTCGAAAGAGGTTTGTCAATAAGGAAAATTGAAAATAGTAAGAACGACCTCAATGCATCGGTTTCACTCTTACTTTGTACGCTGCGTTTTGTTAGGATTTTCCTATCCACATCATTTCCACAGAGTTTACAACCAATCGATAGCAATTTAGAGTTATACAACTTTTTCAGCTGCTTTACTGATGACAACTGCCTTTACAATACATACTAAATTCCATCCCATAAATATAACAATAAACATAATATTAATACCTCCTTTACTCCTGTCACAATGTAATCTTATAAACAAAGTAAGTCACTGAGCAAGCTTATCATCGCAGTAACTTTACCTGTATCTCAAACGTAGGGGAAAACTCCGTTCAAATGTGAACCACTTAAAATTCGCAGTTAAACCCTTTATTATTAACCGTTGATGAGTATGGAGTAGTGTTGTGACAATTCATGAGGATTTATCGATATTGTTTATTTTATCGTTTCGTTGTAACAAATCATTAGATTTGTTTTACTTTTTTGGTGTCGTAATTGTTATACAAAACAAAAAAATGTTGGTGACAAACTAAGGTAATGGTCGTATTAGAAAGCGATAAAACTATTATGCAATATACAGAAAAACATTAAGAGTAATGGATTATGAAAGAATTTACATTTTTTACAGTACCTTTGCATCAATTTCACCTATGATAAACATTTTGTAAACATAATTCAAACTTACGAAACGCGCGCTCTTAAAAAATAAATTAAAACAAATCATTACGGCCACTAATGAATGATCCAGAAATAAACGTTGTAATGTTGATGTATTTTATTTTCGTTATGGTATTCAGAACAACTGTCTGATTTTAATTTAATAGCTTTCAAAGTACTATAGTACGTTCATATGCTTAGCCATAGTTTAAACTGCTGGCGCCAATTTGCGAACGCAAAATCATCGTAATATATCATCGACTTCACTACATCACTAGGCACATTAGGGATGTCGCAGAAATGAAATTATACAAAGATTCACCTACACTTGCAATAACACACTGATTATTTTCTGCAAATTCTTCATGCCAGTCTCTCGCGCAATATTCACCCTTAATTTGAAGGTTATAGAGTTCTCATGCTTTGCAGGATGTATGTTCGTATTTGCAAAGTTAAGACAACCTGTTTCACAAGTGCGCTAATCCCTTTTATCTTGAGGTGACATGCCGCGGTTTATTATTTCGCTTCAGATATTTCGTTAATACTCATACACGTTGTATGAATAAGTTTCGGATGTGCGGCTTCTTGTGGCTTTGTTGAGTTAACACAATATCCTTTATGAGTTCGTTTTGGCCGATTGAAATGTGGCACCGAGTGTGTTTATCTTAGACGTTAATGTTTGTAAAGTCTCATTTCTAACGATTGGGACACTAAATGATTTCTAATTTATTGAAGGAATTAATTTCTTAAGTAGATTTCATGAGAAGTTTGAAAATTTGTGATGTGCACATGAATTTAATGTATTGAATTTAGGTAATAGTAAAATGTGATTCGTTGGTTTACAAATTTTCCAGCAAATTAGCGTCAAAATCACTGCTTGTTTTGTCTTCACCGAAGAGACAGATGCAGCCTCAATAATTAAATTATAGCAGATTTATGTCTCCTATAATGTCTGTATCCACCTACTTCTGAAATGAAGTTATTTCCCTCAATTTCAGCATCGTCAGAAGAAACTAGTTCACGCGTAATGTCCGTATATCTTAGCGATGCAACACCATTAAACGTTATTACCTCGGCGCACATTACTCACAATGCTAATATTTCAAGCTATTAAAGATGATAATTAATATCCCTGCGACTACAATGTATCACTGGGCATACGCGCAGCCCGCGCGGGCCGTACGTCGACGTCGGCGTCGTGTCGGCACAACACCAGGACAAAATGTCAGGTACCGAACATATATCACGATCAATTCTTAGCATTTAAATGTACGAGAAATGTAATAAAAATATTAAGTGCGCTCGCTTTAGTATTTGATGTACTGGGCGGTTGATTCGATCATTAAATACAGTTTTATTATATCGGCGGCGAGAGGCAACTTAGTTACAATATTGTGAGAGGATTTTGTGTTAAATTCGCTCACGGTTCATTTAGATTAGTTATTTTGTAGTTGTGATGTGAAAATCAATGGAAAGATTTTATCAGGCTGACAATAACGTATAGAATACGTTATCTTAAGATTTCTGAAAAAATACGTTTACATAACAACGAATTATTTTTGTCTATATTAAGAATACACGAAACTAACAAAACTTTTCATATACGTATGCAGAAAAGAAAATAATTGAACAACAGGGGCTATCTTTAATTCATTGATACTATTCAGCAAAGCAATTACCTACAGCTAAACGTAGCCTTGTCAACCCGGAATCCGAACAAAACAGATCACCGATATCAAGGTACAAAACAAATTTAAATCCTTACAAGTACATCCACTAATCCTTGCTGAGTTGCTAACCTGTTGCTTTAATTGTCGATTAGTCTTCATTACCGCGGCTCAAACCGGCTCAGCCCTAATAGTTACTAATAGTATGTCCCAGCACTACACGCGGCGGCTTAGGGCTGTCGCGCATTTGTTATCGCTCACCAATACACGGCAGGTGCTTATAGGATATTTAGGACGTATTGTATTGTGGCTCTGTACGCTATTTGTTGGTTCCTTCTTAACTAATGGACTGTCCATTGATTTAGTTTCAATTGTTTTGTTTGTCGTCTTAATTATCTTTGGTCTGCTAGTCATTAGTGGTACGGGAAATCTCAGAGCGAAGGTTTAATTAATTTTGTTTCTACTCACACATACATTATTGTGTGAGACTAAGAGTTACAACTATCTAAAGTTTTGTAGATATATTTATTTAATCACCCGTTGGACGCCATAACGTTAGTCTCGGCTTTCGCTGAAAATCAGCGCAGGGACTTTGTCTCGCACGGAGTCGCAGCATCATGCTGAGCGTGAGCCGTATTGCGTGGTTGTGACGCATACTACC
Organism: Chrysodeixis includens; assembly: GCA_941860345.1. Lineage (NCBI taxonomy): Eukaryota > Metazoa > Arthropoda > Insecta > Lepidoptera > Noctuidae > Chrysodeixis > Chrysodeixis includens. The sequence goes on from OW796094.1 coordinate 800,312, forward strand.
CCTCATGTATGATTGTTTTATTCTAGCTCCTTTTTTGTTTAATGTAATATTCACTCAAGATGATGTAACGCATCTATGCGTTATAAATTACGTAATTAAATGTATTTTCTTTCTTTCTTTTTATTCAAGCTTGAATAATGAGAAGAATCAACTAAAAGCCTCTTTACTAAATCTTATTAACAATCAAAAGACGTACCACCACATGAAGATCAGGTACTGTTTGCCTATGTAGAAGAGCGGCGTTCCTCTAGGAAGTGTAGTTCGTTTTCTCGTTTCCACGTCAGCACGAATATTGCATTAAGAGATAATGGTAGGCCCCCAGTAAAGTCTTGTAGTTTTATACTTCGTTAGTCTGGAGCAAGAAACTGATATAAATGATAGTTTAACAAGCTTTACGCATTCTTCCGAAGCTTATTTCTTTACGTTAGAATATTGCTGCGGGGGTATTGACCGCTCTAAGATTAGGCTTAGCTATACTGCGATCGGTATTCCATCAAACTCATAACCAGGTTTACGACTTGTAAGGTACAGAGTATAGATTTGTTCGTGTAGCAAAATGCGAAAACGAGGCGTAGGTGTGTGCTTGCTGAACTAGTGACTTTGAACAACCAAACTCCTTCTACTTTTCTCGACCTTTATGAAGAGTGCTCAGTTGAAAGAGTTTGCAATTTACAAGCGTGAGCTTTAATCGAATCATTTAAATATTAATAAACTGTCTGAGGTACGATTTTTTTTTATTTTATTATTTATATTTTAATTAAATGTAATAACCGATCGGATTTTGTGTATTAAAAACATTTAAGATTTAATTGAATTGCTCATAAAAAGTACGGGAAAGATTTTTTTTACTTTTACAATCTAGGTACTCATTTCAGAGATTATTAGGTTAGCGTTTGCACAATTCTAGACGGGCTGAAATAGAACATTTCATTTCATTAACAGGTTTTAATCACTAATATTACAAAGCATAGCAACAATTAACATTTTTGTCCCACGAAATAAAATTGAACTTAATTCTAAGCCATTTAAAACAGCAAATTGTAATTACCTGTTTGTAGCACCTGTAGTAATCGTTAAAGTAATCAGCTAACAACGGTAATGTTTACAGACAGGCGGTAACTACGTCAGCGAGTGTCCCATTAAACAGTCGGGAGTGTAATGGTTATTGTATGAAAATGGTTGAACGAAGGTGGGCTGCTTTGAGAGAAGTTTCTTGGAATCTAGAAGTAAGTTTCTACTCAAGCAAGCTGAGATAAGGTAAATGAGTGTTAAAGGACCTGGTCAAGTAATTACGGAGCTAAAAAACATTTGTTGTAATTGTTGCATTTATGGTATTCTTTCTACAGCTAAAGTAACACGTGCATATACACTTAAAATTTATTGATCCTGATCTAAAAACATGAACGTCAACCGAAAAAATATTTATATCAAAATTTCTAAATGTTTATGTAAAACCGTGCTCTACATTCGAAAATGTTAATACTAATTCTAACCTTAATGTTTTGAATACTATTTAATATGTTAAAAGTATTAGAACGTACGCTCGTACAACCAACAACGACCTAATTGTATCCAAAATTACCAAAATCAATAAAGATTAATTCCCAGTAATTCCGATACAAGCCAGCGATATAGGAGGTTGTATACCATCAGGTGTGTGAAACATTCAGATGCTGCAGACAGACACAATATCCGCACGTTTAATGTCAGCGCGGCCACATTACCGGCAACTGTTCGTAATAGCGCGGCTATTTATGATGTGAAGGTGTGCTGCGTTTGCACCTAATGATAGACTGGGTGAGTGAGTTAGGAGAGTTACTGGAATTGAAATGTTGTTGATTGTTTTGGGGTTTCTTGTCACTTACTTCAATAGTAAAATATTATTAGACATATTTTATGAATTAGGTAAATGATTAAACATAAATCGGCATAACAATATAACGTTGTTATAAGTACTGAATGGTATGTAGCACATTTAAGGTAGCTTTGTTAAAGTGATTTGAACGATCGTCACAATGTCTACTTGCAAGAGACTTTTTCGTTAAACAATAAGAAAACTGAAATCTATAAGCTAGATGAAGTATTTTATTTTCTTTTCGAGACTACCAATCCGAAGAAATTTATCCAGTCATAATGCTTTTCTACTCGGGTAATTTTCTCTATCAGTTTCTATCAACATCTTACCACTACACTCGCCAGTGTAAAGGCAGCACCAATAAACGGCAGGTATTTACGACATTGCCCGCGTATGCCGCCATCATTGTTTTGTATTGCATTCAACTGTTTAACCTACAAATACAAATATTAGTTGAAGCATTATTGCGTGTAATTCGATTTGTGTTATGCTGATATCGGAATGTGAATTTAACCTATTCATTGTATGAGATGGTTGGTTTACTTAAGTTGCCCTAGTTTACACCGTGAAATATACGTACGTGGGAATAGCTACCGTGTTGTACACTTTAGGGTTATTCTATCTGAGGAATATGAAAGTAAAAAGATTGTTTTACCAAAACGCTCTAAACTTAAAACCTGGTTTTGTTATCTAAGCCAAAAACTGTCAAAGTATATTTTAAAGGGACCTTTTATTACCTGCCTCAAAATTTAGCAACCTAAAGCTGCGTAATACCGAGTTTACAATCTTGAACATTAATAATGAATTACAAAACAAATGAATCCAGTTACATCAATGAAACTGTACACCCGCGAACACAAGTCGCGCCGCATGTGCGTGCATTTGCGAGGCGCGCAGTGACAGCGCGCGGCGCAATGTACACAATGTACACAATGCTACTTCCCTGTTGCTATTGGCGTGTGGAACGCAATCTGACTCCCGCGATGCGCTGCCTGAATGTCGCAATCATAGTGTGGAGGAGGATTTCCTTTTGATTTAGTTGATCTCTATTGATAATACCTCAACTAGAATCAGTAACGTTTTGAAAGTGCCTGGAAAGTCTTACTCGAAATAAAAACCTTTTGATTTTGATTTTGACCGGAGCAGGTATACTAATCTTTGTGCATGAAGTATTGCTATGCGCTACCATGCACCGACACTAAAACACGTATAACGTAGCACAGCGGTTTAGGTTTAGTCAGTAAGAGTCTGATATTATCCGCGGCTTCCCCCGGTATCGCAGATGTACTTCCCCGTTTTCCAAAAAAAGGCGGATTACTAATCTGAACCCACTTTAACTATACTTTACATTCTGTATTAAATACAGAAACACGACTTAATCACTTATGGTTTTTTTTATATCCATAAAGATCTAATACAAACACTTTATTTACGTTGCCAACTGTGCTAAAAAAGACTCTCTTAAATACTTTCGTGCCTTCAAGACACAGCACAATTTCAAAAGAAGATTTTTACCATTACAAATTATTTGCCACGTCTTATCTCATTTTTAATCAAAAGTTTTTATTTCGAATAGGCCAGTTCAGGCACTTTCAAAACTACCGACCCTAGTTGCGCTCAATTTAATCAAAATGTAATAAACTAAAGTCCTTGCCACACTATCTGCCTCCGAACACACTCGCTCGCGACAACGAAAACCGATTATATTTAGCTCTCAACACCTAGGAAGTTCATTAAGAAGACGCTATGTTGGTAATGCGGCCCGACTCTAATTGAGCAGTTTGTCGCACTCGAATCGCTAGCGTTCAGTCGGTAGTGTGCTCGTGGCTTTACGATTATGTGATCATTCAGTACTTTGTTATGCTGGAGATGAATGTGAATTAACGGTCGTGAAGTTAGGCCAGGATTTAGGTAAATATAAGGAGATAGATGCTTTAAGAGGAACTTCAAATGGTGCTATTTTTATTGATATTTCATCCACATTGTGTATTGCTTAAATAAAATAGATATTTGAAGGTGATGATAGATAAAAAACGATATCTATCTATCTTATTAATATACTAATGATCTGGTATTTTTTTGATTGGTTACGATACATAAAAACTCAATCAATGTGTATTTTTTCTTTATTCTTTATTGCACACTTGGTTACAAACAAAATATGCATAGGTGAGCTTATCTCTTTAATAGTTTTCTGTTGAATAAGACACAAACCGATTTGCCCCTAGCTTCTTTCAACATTAAATTGTCTTTCTCATCTACCATCAATAACTTATCTCGCACGCCTCGCACTAAAACAAAGGAAGTTCTTACAATGAAAATGACCGCGAACCGCCATATTTCTCTTAAAATTCAGCAGCACACACGAATCCAAAGAGGTGTACGGAACTACATAAATTACGCTAGCAAATGACGCCGGCTCGCCCTGCGCCTATACATCACGCCGTAAGGACTGCACCACACACATACATGTTTTATATGTAATATATAATTTATATGCATGTTTTATGACCCTAAGATTTACGGCCCATGCCGAAGATTGTAGAGTAAGGTTTAATATCAGCTATTTGTGTAGTGCACTCGGTTGTTCTCTTTTTAGTAATATTTGTGCGCTTACAAAAAGTAAATCGACGTAGGTTAACGATGTAGGTTGGTCCTAATAAATTGTTAATGTACTGGCTACTCTACCTGATCACAAAAATATTTTCTTTTAAAATAGAGGCAGTCGAGTAGAGTTTATGTCAAAATTTATTGGAGTGGTAAAACCGATTTTAAAATAGGGAAGTACCAACGAAATATTACTACGTATCAATCTAAAGAAAGTTAGACACAAATAACACATCGAAATAACTGCTTCACAACTGAAATAATTCAACAATAATACTTAAATAAAGTATTAAAAGAAACTAGTACAATGAGTAAACAATATCATAATATGAACTATAAAACCTGCGAACGAACTACAATATCATAAAGAATTAATATATCCATTGTGAGAGGGAAAAGACACTATGTTTAATATAGAGCCCTCTCGTTTTCACAGTGACCACAGTTTTACTTTAATCTCTCGTTGTACAGGTGCTGTTCGTCCCACATAGCAAGAGTTTGAAGATAACTTACGTGTACGATTTTTCACGGTAATTATACGTTTATGTGAGCTTTCATCTCGACGGTAAAGTAATTGGGGTAAGCAGGCCAGAGAGCGCACCATTTACTTAGTGACAAATATGTATTTACGAAGCGATGAAAAGTCGTGGAAAACTTTTATGAACAAATTGAAAAATTAATACGGTTTTTTTTTAATCAACCTTATGTTCTTTGGCACTAGTATTTAGGAACTGGAAAGTAATAAGGTAATTAAAAAGAATACTTTTCTTATTTGTAGGTTAACCTTTCTAATATTAAACTCGTTTTCAGGCAGATGTGTATAATAAATAAATACATACCTAGTTATCCGTAGATTTTTAATTGATATATCAATGCTCTTTGAAACTTGCTATCTAAAAACTCAACAAAAATTAAAAACTATAACAGCATCTATAAAACCACTTAACCATCTGTCTCAATCTAATTAGCAAATGCGGGAAACACCAAATGTTTTACAGCTTCCTGCAAATGTATTGAAAACATTTTTATGATGACTCTCGCGCCAAACACTCGGAATTTAATTTTTATTACGGCTACTCTTTTTTATAAGTTCCTTATGTATCTAAATACCTAGTAATATAAAGAATATAAAATTGTTTTATAGATGCGTATAAAATAATGGAAGTAAGCTTTGTGCTAATATTGTTTATAATAATTATATTGTGGGTTGTGGTGCAGAAGTGAATGACGATCTAATTCACGTTTCGTGGTTTTATAATTTGACAATTAAAACATCTAGTTTTAGAGCATTTTTTTTTTCTAATTATTTTAATAATAAAATCTATATTATACAACCATACAGATACTATTTAAATAAAGGTCTCTTAGAGAATTGTGAATATAAAGCATTTGTCTTAGTTAACCAAATTATACTTTTCAATAAAATATCCGTAACCAAGTACTTAGGTATTGAAAGTTGTTCTCCAAACGAATCAGTTTGAACATAATAAAATTAACAGGGCGTGTTAAGCTTCGTGAAAATCCTCTTATGAGAGAGCAATACAATGTGCACTTTACGTAGAAGTTAGTAAAAAACTAAAAGTAGGGGTTAGCGGGCGGCTCCCCGCGCGCTTAAGGTGCGACTACACGTGAAACCACTCAGATCGCCATTAGCCGCCCGCCGCGCGTGTGTACCGCCCTTAACGTTTGATTGTACGGCTTAGTACCCATGTTTAGCTGTTTAATCATATTTTAAATGGGCTGGAGATCGCTTTGTTAGAAATGACCTTTAACTAGAGTTATTACCAGATAGGAACGTCGTTTAGACAGAATATTGTAATAGATGTAGATCTCCATAATAACTAATTAAAACGTAGTTAATATTGGGCTAAATATTAGATTTAAGACTGTAAATAAATAAACAAAAAAAAACATTTAAATAAGAACAAACCATTAATAAAACAATAAAAAAATATTTCAAAGATACGTCGCCAATAAACATGTCGGGCCACAACGTGAGCGACAAACAACTTGAAGGAGGATACGTAATGATGCCAATTACGGCGCGGCATCAACTGAGAGCCGTTTGTTTTGACAAAACGGTGACAATTCAATGTTAAGATGCGTGTATGCTTGTATGTTTGCAGCTATTAAATTGTTTCATATGAAAGTTCGGTACTTTACATAATTATGTAGGTCACCTTGGGTTATTTACAAAAAATGGCTTCTGTTTTCATCATCATCTTCCTGCCCTTATCCTATTTTACTTGGGGTCAGTGCGACACGTTTTTTTCCATTCTCCCTTTATGAAACGTCACAGTATCATTTACTCTTTTTTCATTCATATCATTCCTTATACAATCCATCCATCTTTTCTTTGGCCTTCCCCTTCCTCTCCATTCATGAACATTCATACTCATCACTCTCTTAGTCACATGAGTCTCATCCCTCCTCATCACAAGTCCATACCAAAACAAACAATTAAATGACTTCTGTTTTTATGAATGAAAAATATGACTTTTTATTAAAATCGGTAATTAATAGGTTTGCAAATAGTAAAGTATTTGCTAGAACTAAAATATTTTCAATCTACGTGTAGATAAGTATCTTAAAACGCAAGTTTTCATCAGGATATTTATTCTTACAAAGTTTTCAGTTCATTGTAAAGGCATCCTTTAAACTGTTTTCCTGCGTAACGTCAGGTACGTAAATAAACAGTAAGGAGGCGACGCGTGAGCGACACACATAACTCGCGGTTTTTATGGCCCCACCTACGCAACGGCATAAACAATTACTCGTGTTACTCTTTACGAGTTCGTCAACGCACACACGTTTTAAGGTAATAGTATGGTATGTTGAAACGAGATGGCGCACTACACATGGTAGAGCGGCATCTCTTTTCCACGCCTGCAATAACGTAACTTTAAGACTTGGTGGAAGGCCTTCCGTTAACGGTAATGGAGAGACATTTAGCTCCAACATGTTCGAAATTCCGTGAGATTTTTGTTTTGAAGTATTTTAACCTTACCTTGATAATTTAATGTCCAGCCATAATGTTTGGTTCGTTATGTGAGTGGTGACGAAATATTTTAAGGATATCTTCGTTATGGTACTAATTGATGAGTCAGTACAAAGTGTGTTAAAGTTATAGGGGTGATTCATTTCAATCAGGTCTGAATGTAGTACGGATTTAAAGTTTAACTGTAGTTAAATTATCGTTGAAAACTATAAAATAGGTTTTTATTGAAAATTATTACTGGGGACAAAAACCCATTTTTATTTAAATTTCTCTATATTAGATACTTCCCCATTAAAAAAAAGTTTTTGGTTCTTTAGCATCGGTTACTCTTACAATAGGTGATAAAAGCTAAACATGATGTGTATTTGTTTTTAGAAAATAATACCAATTTAATGTAAAATCAATCTCACGCAGATTAACCCTACACCTATGTAAAGCTAGCACAAATTACGCGGCCAAATAACATTTTTGATTGGCAATCAACGTTGCACTAAACAGAAAGTGTTAACACTATTGTCGCGCATTATGAAGTGGCTCAATATCACAGCATCAGCCTGATTGGACACCAATCCCTGGTTAATTCCAACCCACCGTCAATATCGATACGAATTTACGAATTTTGATACGAATATACGAATTTCAGAATACGAATATCCGAATTATGCGGCCGTTGGCATTTGAGGGTTAATTTTGAGGATGTTTTTGTGTTACTGTTAGTATTAATTGGAGATTAAAGTTTGATTTTGATTAGGGGTTGTTACAAGATCAATGAGTCTATGAACTATGATTATTGGCGTTGTCGTTGATTTTGGGAGAATAATGCTGTAAATTAATAGGATACGTGTGAGTAAAATTTAAATTTATTAATTATTTAAACTAACTGGTTATCACAATAATTTATTTAAAATATGTTAATAAGTCGATACCATTGAATAAATAAAATAAATTTGACCTAATCTAAAAACGAATTTGCCCCAAAACATTGTAGCAACCGATTAACTGAAAAGCAATTAATTCTAGCGATACAAAGCCGACACGCTGTCGACACACATAATTATAGAAAATCCAAAACAAGCTAATGCGAGCAAACATGTCACCAAATTAACAGGACACTACAAATTAGTGCAACACACCAATGTACACAAGCGCGCTATTTAAATTCTGAATGCACACCGCAAATATCCGCGTATCCGCGGGAATATCCGCGATATCCGCCACGGCCGAGTGCCCCCGTACAAATAAACGGTTGATTTGATCAGCCGCTTTGCCAGAACGATATACGTTGTGAAGGACTATCGAAAAAAGGCGAATGAATCCGATGGATTGCGGATTAAACTGTAAAGGTTAATGAAATGTGTGCACACTTGTTTGTTGGGCAAACTGTCGTTTATATCAATCTGTGGCACATAAAGGGATTACGAAACCTTTGCCGAACAAAATCGATGCTAAGACTAAAACAAATAATTAGTATACCCTTCTTTGATTTTGACCTTAGTTTAATTATAAGTTTATTTACATTTTGAGTGCTAGTTGTTGAACAAAATAATATTGGTCACACATTAGATTAACATACGTCCTAACCATGTTTAATGTAGTTCAGATAATAGGCATTCCGTTCCGCATCACACTCAATCAGCAGGCGCAAATTATGAACACTTCGGTATTGTCATATATAAGGAGCTGCGAGTGTTATACAGCTATTATATCCGTTAACAACATGAAGCTGGCTGTTCTGCTGGTGGTGGCGACGCTGATGGCGGCCGCTGCGGCCGAGATAAACTGGGTGCTGCGCAACGCTCAAGCCCGGGCGCTCGCTTTGAACAGCCGCTTTGGTGAGGAGATATCCAACTCACATTTAAATATTCTTGGAATTATGTTTAAAAACGTAGCTCATACAAAGTATCTAAAATCACATTTTTACCATCATCATCATTCCCCTGCCCTTATTTATCCCAATCATTATTTGGGGTCGGCGCAGCATGTCTTCTTATTCATATTTTTACCAGTGATAAAACAATGGTTATCGATCTTTTTCTGGGCATTTGAACAATTTAATTTAATTTTCCTTATTTTTTTAGGGCTGCAATACTACTAATTACTTGATACCAAGATTGCATCTATTTTAGATTTACCTAGTGTCTTCTTTGCTTAACAGGTATTGGTTTTCGAAACCTTGTAGCAGCTTTAAAAATATAAACTATTCCGATGATAGTATTGGTGAAAGTACAAATACGATGTGAATGATATTGATTTTTTTTATCTTTTACCCCATTTTCCAAGCATACAGGATGTTCTCTGACGACGTGACCTATTTTATTGTAAAATTAATTATTTAACTTCTTTTTTTTTCAGGTAACACCAATTCTACTGGGTGCTTTAGGGATTCGTATTGTGACGGGGAGTGCTCCAAAACGTGCTTGAAGACGAAAGGACTGTGCTTTCAAAGCGTATGCTACTGCAAAGCAAATTAGTGAAATGCACCTTTAAATGACTTTCATAGAACAAGTTGATGTTTACATAAAGTTCCTGTTGTTTTTTATTTCCATACAAGTGGAAAGATCTTTTTTTGTATTATAAATGACAGTGATGTTTTGAATTGTGTTTTTTTTTTCAAATTTGAAACTATTTCTGCGTGTTCTACTAATATCTTAAAAAAAGAGGTTTGTATTGTGGTAATTTAATAGGCAAAGAGGTTCTAATATTTTAATTTTATTCGAAAAAGAGAAAAATGTCATTTTTCGGTATGATAACGTCGCCATCATTGCTGGCTGGGCCCGAAAGGCTCCACGACAAACAGTATTCACCGCCGCTGTTAACTATTCCTCCAAAGTGACAATTATGCGAAGAACAACAAGCAGCGCCAAGGTGAAGAGCAGCAGCAAGGTGGAAAGTAGTGTCGTCGAACAAGGTGCCTATATATTTTGACGTTTTCGCTTTGAATAAAAATATTGTTTTCATTGATTTACTCTTTTTTTTACATCCCATTATGATTGTTTAATTCTTGTATAGAAAATATTACAGTTATTCTATACTAAAAACATAGAATTTGTATAAAAAATATGTCTGCTCCGTATTCCAGGAATAGGGGTATCAAGTTGCATATGGCATCAGGACAGAATACTGTTCATTATGAGTATTACCAAATATTAATGGGCATTTTTATTATTGTGAAAACTGTAATGTTATCAGACGTGTCAGGTTTTATCGCTGAGGTCGCATTGATACTACGCCGTAGCTGGCTACGAGCTACGGGTGCGTAGCACAAAAGACTCTTATTAGATTGGAAGACAGGAATTATAATCAGTGTCTAAACTATAAAGTATATAAACTGAATTGTCGCCATTGTGATGCTTTTATAATGGCAAAAGTAAGGTAGTTTTGAAAGACAGTTTAATCCTAAATTTTATGGTAAGGCTAAATACTTATAATAAGATTAACTTTTGAAAAGAGCCCTTTGTACTTAAGTCGACAATTTAGTTTACAAAGACAGTTACAGCGTTGGCGATCGTTTAGGGACTAAAGAATGATATATTGCTAAATTATGTTAAAAAAAGTATTTTTGTCTCTATATTTCTCCCATTTCATTGTTCCAAACCTGCTTACTACTGACTTAAACCCAGTTATTATTTATGTAATAAGAAATATAGAACACACACACTTCGGAAAAATATATTATTACTAGTTTTTTCTTGCAGCTTTGTCCGCATCGAGGTCGGTTATAGCTGCAAAGCACTAGCCTCTTTTTGACTTCTTACCCGACCGCGACGTAAGAAGTCGCCTATAATCCAGCGTCTCAGCTTTCCGTATTAAATTTTATCAACATCAGTCTTATCATTTTAGCGTAAAGAGGTAACAAACCTACACGTTATATATTTTCGTTTTTATAATAGTAATATTAGTGAGATATTTTTTATGCAAAGCCAATTATTAACCTCAATAGATTTTATATCACAGTTTACGTCTTTAATACCTACTGCTTGTTATTTGTAAGACGCCGACCCTAATTGACCATATAATTATTAGTTTACGAGCGCATAATTTAGCATTACATTAAATCAGATTAGCGCACTCTAATTAGTTAATATAGGATGCATAATGATTGCCTGTAATGGGTGTGAAGTGTGTTATTATTGAGGCTGTATGTCATCGGTTTATGTAAAGTTATGATCGAATTGGAGATAGGGTTTCTTAGATTCTACTTGTGTATTTATTTAGTCGATAGCAATGAAGTTCTTACTCTCTGTTTGGTAGGCTCCATGCAAGCTGCGATAGCATCGGTACTAAAAACTGAACTATGATTGGTGTGGAGTGCTGGCCTCATCCCATTTCGATTAACGGAAAATTTGGCTAAATAAATATTTATTAAAATTTTATTGTTTTACAATAACAATTTAATCTCCTGTGGTATTGTTTATTTGATTACTAGCAACCTGCCCCAGCCTAGCAAAGGTGCAATGCTGATACTAAATATACTATAGAAAAACTGTGAATGTTGTATATTACGCTACGTCTCGCAATTTTAGACCTGTAATATCTTCGAAAATATTCGTGTAAATCATATGCTGTACTGGGCCATATAAATCTACATTAATTCAACAATGTATTTAATTGGATGAGAATTATTGCTGTATTGGTTAAAAGTTGAGCAAATAGTTGCATTTGGCATACCTGTATGAAATTTAATTTGGGCAATAGATAAATCACTTCAAAAGAAAAAGTGACAGTGAAATCGGAATGACAATATTTCAGTAATTTTGTTTTCACCTACAATACAAAAATTCTACCTCACTTTCAGTTTCCATACCTACGTAATTACGTTTAAAACAACTAACGCAAATCAACCGTAACATGTTTTGCTAAAACGTTTTTATCAGGCGTAACCTTATTTTAAAAACTGTTCAGAAAAAAATATTTTACCTAATATTCATTTTATTCAAATTTTCACCTATACAATGGTTCAAATTTAATAAAAAATAAATTAAAATTACATGTATCAGTTTTAATACACAAAAGCTAATTAGTATAAGTTCGAATACTTCAGAGTTTAGCACAATGGTGCTCAAAGTTGTACCAACATTCTATACTTAGTAACTGTTCGGCTATCTTTCGACTCATTACAGCGTACCTATTGTGATTTGATGCAGTGGATGTGAGCGCTCGTTAAAAAGTTAGGCGGCAGAGCGCCCGTCACCGGCTACCGCAAGCGGGAGGTAAGAGCCACCTTACTGTGTACAGGGTGGAGAAAAAGATCGTGTTGTTATATTTGTTATTGTAATTGTTGTCGGATGATTTTTGAACCAAAAATGTAGTTGATGGTTAGATGATAACGCTTAATTTAGATTTCGTTTTGGATAAGCCTGAAGGTACAAACCCTTAATCCTGTAAAAATATATATCTTTCAATGTTTAGAACTAAGCACAGAAGATGAAAACATAAATATAGTGATTTTGTTACTCGTTTTTCGTTTGCCTCTTTATTGTCAACTAATTACTGCTAAAGCTAACCAATAGGTACTATTAAAATCTTTTCTAATATAAAAATCTAATAAACAATTAACGAAAACTTACACATCCTTTACATAACTAGGTAAGATCGCAAATAAGCATGTTTTGTCTCTTAGTTAAATCTTTGTCCTCGTGATCTCAAGCCCCCCCCCTGCCCCCCTGTCGGCTGCCGAGTGACATCAAACGCGGCGTCAGGAAGTGGAGACATTGTTCACTGCTCAGGATTGCGGGGATCGGTGATTCTCACTTAACTTGCGGCTTTGTTTATTAAGATGTTAGGTTGTGTGGCGAGGTTGCTATTAATTTACAGTAATATTCAATGGTTGTTTAGCGATTTTTTAAAGAGATAGAGAGAGTTACGTTTATTTTTCTGCAAGTTTTGATAGTAATTGATAGGTGTAGAGAATGAAATAATGAAAAAAGCTTAGCTGTCCTACTAATACATTTCCCAATTTTAGTGTCCTAAAAACGCTTCGGAAAGGTCCGGGCTACACCTATGATAAAGTGATCGTAAAATAAAAGCCCTTGTAATAAATCTAACGGCAACACATAAAATATCTCGCACCTACCTCATTCGTCATCTCTTTATCAGCAAAAAAGGCAATATCCACCTTAGGAAAAATGAGAGCAGCCCGCCCTACCGGCCCTCAAGACAACTATTTATCGGAAAAAATCCCATAAATCAGGGAGCATTTTTTTATCTGGCAATCTTAAAGGTGGGGTAAATAAACGATTGGTCATGGGTTTGATTTGATGGCAACACACTCACGCTATGACATGGTTACAATGTATTACATTTTGATAAAATTTATGAGCGTTCCGTGATTCGTTTTATTACATTGTAAAGTAACCTTGACTTGTATAATAACCAGCCCACTATAAAAGATAAAGTCATTCAGTATGAATGGATGGATGTTTGTTTGTCACTCTTTCATGCTTAAATGGCTAAAAATGGATGTTTCGTATGGAATTAGCTGACACCCTGGATTAATACATAGGTTACTTTTAACTCGACTCCGTAAATGGTGGTTATTGTTTTTCGGCTATAACCGGAATCCACGGCGAAGCCGCGGGAAAACTAGTTAGTTTTAATTTAAAAGATCACTGTTTGCATGATTTCATCTTTTGGTGTCTACTAAAAGATGTTTTTGTAAGAGATTCTGACTAACGATATATGCAATTTAAGGAAAAAATATTTGAAAATATATATTTTTTTACTTTTATTGTACAAGCAGTAATAGTTAAGAGATTTCAGAATCGCACTGCATACACTGTATCGATTTTCTTTGATATTGATATGACATGACCTTCAAAATCCCAATTATTGTAGCTCCCCCTAATGGTTCACTTCCTATCACATAACTACTAGTTTTATCAAACTATCGGTCACGTGCTTCGATGTTATTAAACGTTTTATGACTCTTTTGAAGGGTGGCAAATGGTAAAAAGTCTTTTGTATTGCGTGAGGGAGAAATATTGATTAGTGATATGGCTTCAAGTATTTTGGAATATAAATCATGATATCATAAGTTGAATGCAAAGTTTGTTATTACTTTATAGAAATTCTTAAAATAAAAAAGAGATATCCTACTGAAAATGGTAATATTATTTTTCTTCACCTCTGTCCTTTGCTTAAATTCCTTACCACTTTCTAAAACACCGTTCTCAGTCAGCATAGGGTTAACACTCTTTCTGTAACCTTTTAGCAATCACAGTCACATTTGCATGTACGCACTGTTTATAAAAAAAAACCTTAGTATCAAACCTAACCTAGATAATTTACATGAAGTCCTATTACCTATATTTTAGAAAACAAACAGGTTTTATTCGATATTTCTTTTTCCCGACGTTTCGGTAGAGTTGCACCAATCGTGATCACAAGTCGACTTAGTCCAAATTACATCGTGAATAAGACCCGTTTGCTACCTAAAATATATGAACAAGTCGCAAAAGTTTAAAAACATTAAGTCCTATTACCTTCAAACGGTTGCGACTAACCCACAATCGGTACAGTTACTTCAATTACCTATCAAACTGGTATCACCTCTCGCAAGGGGTCTGAACCTCCTCGTATAAGTAACAGCATGTCAAACATAATTGATACGCAATACCTCGCAGCCTCGAGAGCTCTGCCCCCTGCCTCCCCATCCCGTTCATAAACAAAAGCCACTTGATGGTCGCAATTAAAATTTTAACATGTAGTATTAATAAACACTTGTTTAGTGATGGGGGATGTTTTGTCGATGAAAATGGTTTTTCAAATAGGTACTCATTTTCGTTGTAATAGGTACTATACTAGCTGGCTGTAGTTTTATATATTTTTTTGTAAAAATGTTGTTTCATTTCAATTCATCTATAAGACTGAGGCGTTTGAAGATCAATAAACGCTTTTATTTATTTTGTGATATAAATTTGAGTTCTTCCATCTTTCATAATTTCTAAGGATTCTAACAACACATAAGTAGAAGTTATTTTTTTGAAAGCATACTCATAAAATATAATATCGACATACAAATTTTCACTTTCACATATCGACATCGGTCCCACCACATACAACAAACACAAAGGTAGAACGTCTTAAAATTAAATTACCTCAAGTCAGCCCGCTAACTGTGAACAATAATCTTAAACATTACCCCGCAGCCCCCCCCCCCCCCCCGCCGGCCTCACTTACCCCGGATCCCCTCCAGCTAAGCCTTTTATGACGATGTGTCGCGTCTTGGCCGCGATAGATAACTCAAATGAGTTTTATCGACATACCGAGGGATGCACTATTCTGGTTTGTTGATCTTCAGGTGTTTTGTAGCTAGTCGTATTTTTAGGTAAAGGATATTATTAATTGTACATTAATGATCATGAATCAAAACTGTATCTTAGAGCCACACTAATCAGTCCTGGAGTTAGAAATGTTTGTTTAAATGTTATATTAAGTTACTCCAAATTAATATTTTGTTGTGAAGATGGTGTGCAAAATTAAACTCTAATCTGTCACTTGTCAGAACCGAAAAAAGCCGAAAAGTAAATTTATTTCTTGAAAATACGATACTCATCAAGTTACCCTTTCTTACAAACACATACCAATATTTTAATAGAATCCCAAATGACCTGGAATTATGACATAACACTTATCTTGTTAATTTAACCCTTATAAAATGTCAGTAAATAAAGGTGACCCGATATGTGCCTAACCCGTCCACAACAGTAGGTGTTATTGTTAAATTGGCCAAACAATCCCAAGGGTCTCAAAGACCGATCTTAATTATTAGCAAGGTGTTTAAGGGTTGAATTTACGATGTGTTAATACGACCCGATGTGCGTCGTCTGCAATTACGTTTAACCCTAAATTAAATTTACCTGGGGTCTTTCTGACCCCGAGGAAGTACTTTGTATCAAATTGCTTTAGTTTTGGGTGTATTACGCATTGTTGATAGTTACATCACAATATTAATGGTTATTATAATTATGTCAAAATACGTATTAAATTAATTCTGTATAATATATTTTCAATTCAGGTCTCAAACTACATAATCATATAATCATATAAACATCACAGTCATGTAAAATAGCTTTTAAATAAACTAAGCGTATCACCAAAAGTGAAAATCGTAAAATCTGTTCTCTGAAAATGAAAATGAATAATTGATAATATTGTTATCTTTATTCTCATAAAGCATTTGACTAGAACATTAAATAAAGGCCTGACTGTTACAGCAAGCAACGTGCAAACAAAAACACAAGAACTGGCTACATGATTTTAACTTGCCAATACTTAAGCATTTTCTTTATAAGCTAACAATGGCAATAGATAATCATTTAGAAGTATAAGCATAGCAGAAAAGGCGCAGAGTAATGAAGTATACGATTTCCATAAAGCTGAGGACGCTACAGCCGAGGAACAGGCCAGCCATGCCGCCGACAGCCACTGAGAAAAAAGGTTGATAATATTAGACTGCAATACAACCATAAAACCACTTATAGTTTGAATAGCATACTCGTCAAGAAACTTTAACGAAAAATGACAGGAAGACGGCTATGAATGATAATTTATAATTAGACAACTAATTTAATTTATTTAAATAAGAGTCAGTGGTTGAAACTGAGCCCCTTCCGTGTGGTGTCCGGATATAAAGAATAGCACCACCCCATATCCTCCATTGGGTGTCGTAAAAGGCGACTAATGGACCTTAAGACCCAATGCACTGTACCAAGCACCTTGGGTCACCCGAATGGTGGCGGGTAAACAACCAACAATCGCATTCCCAAAGAGGGTTAGTGTCAGGCAGGCGGCCGACTATAAAACCATAGCCAAAACTTTAAGCAACATGTCTAGAAGACGTGTTGCGCCGACCCCAAGTAAAAATTGGGATAAGGGCAGGGGCATGATGGTTGAAACTGAGCCCCTTTCACTACGTACTGCTTTGATACAGAATTAGCAAAAAATATATACTTAGTTGCAAGTTTGCATTAAGTACAATCTTATATGTAAAAATGTCTCTTACCCAAGACATCAGTAAAACCAAAAATGATGTCACGCCTGTATCGCATACGGGGGTAAGTCACCATACCCCACTGGAGGTTCGTGCCAAGGAACCATTCTTGTAAAGCCTGAAAACACACAGACAAGTACACAAAGAAATTAAGTATCATAGAGTCAAATACAACCGCCATTATTTCATTGTTCAGGAGATCTACCACCACGTTTTGAAGTAATATTACTGCAGTTGTGGAAGTGAGCCAGCGCATTACATGGCGTAGAGCAACGTCTCTTTCATAACTGCGATAATATTAGTTAAAGCAGTATTAGTAGACTCTCAGGTTGAAATTAGTCTAGATACTGTTAGTGTCAAAATTGGTACACTGTTGGGTGTTAGGTGTAGTTCAGTGACGTACGTTCGATTGTAAGACGTAGTTGACGTCATCACACAGTGGATAACAGCCGCAGTTAATTCTCTTCCCATCTTTGTCCTTAAGCTTGAACAATACCTCTGAAAAGCAATCGTTTTTAAACAAATACATGTCATTTTCCATATATTTGTTGTTCAACTGGAATGTCATTAATCTTGTCCAATTTAGTTTAAAAATAGTGATGTTATTTACCTTTATGTTTCGCCAAACAATGCAAACCTTTGATGTCACATATTTTTTCATCACCTGTGAAAAAAACAATTTTCGCTAAGAATGTTGTAATCATTACATAATTACAATTATTATAATTTTGATAAGTCTCTAAACGTAAGTGTAACCGATAGTAAGTGTATATAACACGCATTAACCTATAACATTTTATATTCACTCCTTGAAAGACTAAGGCTAAAGAAAAGTAAGGAGAATAATCTTTTAAACATTCGAAAGGTCTTCACGTAAACAATCATTTCCATAACGCTATATTAGACAAATTATTTGTATAGTTATATATCAATAATTATGTTATTCTTACCAATGCTCCTGTAGAAGTGCGGCACACAGTGGCAGAACTTCAAGCAGAGCCGTATCCTGCACTCCATGCGACACATCGTGTACGTGTATATCGAGTTGTGCTTCAAATTGTTCTCGTGGGGGAAGCGACAGCCACGCTGGTTTATGCTCAACCTAAGAATAAAACCAGAACGTAATAAACTTAGATTTCAAGGCCAAGTAGAACACAATATGACGGGGATCACTTTTTCTTATCGGATCTTTTTACTACTCTATTTCTCTTTTCTGCACCTACTTTTATATGTCTCTGCACCGGGCACCCTCCTATGGTTGATTGGTAGATAATGCCTGAGGCATTAAATCCGTCATTGTACATTATTTGTATAAGAAGCGTAAATAAATAAAGTACTTAAAGTAATATACATATGTGACTTACCGAGCAGCATCAGCCGAAGTGTATACAGTGACAGCTGTGACGTACAGTTTCATATAGTAACTGACATTCGAGTATTGCATCTTGGTTGATATGTCCGGAACCTCTTGAGGGCTATGAATGTACACCTGAAATATCGGACAGTGGAATTGTTTTTTTTTTGATAGGGATACGAAAAATGTGTAAAGTTAGAAATAAGTAGTAGTTACATTATACGCGGTGGATATGTTCATAACTTGAGCGAAAACTTCTCCATCTAGAGGATGAATAAACAATGACTTCTTCTCATTCTTCAATATGTCCCATCTGTTGGCTTCCCTGTACCTGCAGCAACAGATAAACTCAATTCAGTTATAATTTTTGAGCTACTCATTGTCAACCATTTATCGAAGGTCGTGTTCCAAAAAAACTTAAAGGGTAACGCTATTTCAGCAGGCTCAATTCAGATCAGCCAGGTTCACGCAGAGCATACGCAAGCGATCCTGTAACGCTGGCTTGGGTAGTAGAAGGGGCCCGGGGTGTTTTTAGTCGGTAGAAGCCCGACACATCCCCACGCCATGCCCTCGGTGTGGGTTGAAGTCATTAGCGTTTCACCACGGAAAAAAAAGCTCAATTCATATTCTTCGGTTTTGACACTTACTCAGGAGAATTATATTCAGCGGTGATGGAGTTGATGGCGTAACACAAGCCTATCTCGGTGATGGTTGGTATGATGGTGAGGGCCACGTTCGGCACGCCGATGGTCAGAGTCGGCTTGAAAGGCGCCGACAGGTTCAGCAGCAGCTGCACGTACTTCTCCGGAGGAATCTCAGGGTAGTCCGGCAGGTCTTCAAAGTTATTGTAATTTGTAGTCGATAGCTGAGTGATGAAATTCTCTAGTCTTGTTTTGTTTGGTTCGTTAGAATTGCTGTAATTAAAAATACGTAATTTATTAGTTTGTTTAGATTACCTTGATACCGATGAAATATTTTGATAATTTAATTCACTCAATTAAAACATTTTAATGTACTGGTATTGACTATACTTATTTTTAGCATTTAGCTCAGAAATCTTAAATCGGTTAATATGATTTAAAAAATCGAACAAAAATGTATTTACCAACCTCAAGTATGTATCAAGTTTCTTTCTATCAAGAATATCAGTAGGACAGACGGTGACGCACGGGAAGGTGGTGTTCCATGCAAACATGTCGCGGTCCATCGACACGACAGTGGGGGAAGACTGGTAGCGAGTCCACGTTATCTGCGAGAGGTAGAACGATCCAAATACTGATAGACCAATGATGATGAGCCAGATGATACTGTAACAAATTACGGAAGAGAATTTAAGTTAGCGTTATTTCTATATAACTACTAGCTGTTGTTCGCGAAAAAATAGGGATGAAAAATAGATGTTGGCCGAATTTCAGACCTACTGAAAGCATATTCAAAATTTCAAGAGAATCGTTCCATCTTTTTCGAAGGAGTACGAACACTAACATTGTGACACAGAAATTTTATAATTATAATAAGATAGTAAAAGACACGGCCATCTAATAAAACAGAAAATCCTGAAGGGTTGTATGTGAGAATCAAAACTGATCTCAATAAAGACCAAGATAGAGTAACACAACTTACACCTCAAGAAAGTGCCTCTTTGAAGATATCAAATGGTTCAATCCATGTATGGACGAGGTCTCCAGAAACAGTACCAGGTATCGTTTCCCTTTATCAGCAAGAACCTGGTAGGGTTTTTTCGGTTTGGGAGGCCTTGAGAAATGAACCATTGGCGTTCGTTGCAAATCCTCTTGGATTAGTTGAGCTTGAAATGACCGCTCTGAGAACATTTTGATCACATCGATTTCGGAGAAGCTGAAAAGAAAAAAAAGAAAGAAGGATTTTAGGAATCCATCTTGGGAAGCAATTAAAGCACTATACGATATCTAAACGCATAAAAACTATATTTTTCAAAGTGATAATAATATATCTAGTCTTCGAAAGTCCATCAATCAACGTCATCAGTCTTACACTATGAATCAAAGCCTAACACCTATACTGGACATTACAAGTGTACTATTAAATCATGACAAAGTTTTAATGATACTCGTGACATGGCTCCATTACACCGTAACATTATAATCGCATCTGATAACAAATCTGTTCGTGCGTTTAATATGTCAACAGACCACAGGTGTAGGGAAGAGAGTAATACAACTGCGATTGCTGGAATTACAGTAATAGGCAATTGATTTATGAAAATAATTTATTTTCATTTGGAGACACATAGACCTTTCGAAACTCGATTAGGAGACTGATAAGTAAACTATATAGGTCATATTATGGAAAAGTACCTTTATTCGTGATTTTGACCTGATATGTGTTTTGCCTGACTGACAATTGAGATTTTTTTCCTGGGTAAATAACCATACTATGTAATCTGATGTGACAAATCAACGAAATTTAAAGTTGGAAACAAACACTAGTAACTAAATACATTTTTTTCTGTAATACACTATTTTTTTAATTAAAAACAAATTTAATTAGAAATGCTCATTCGCCATCTGATAATAAAGCGTTAACCTTTTGCATTGTCTGTAGTATAACAATAATCGTGAATATTAACGGTTTTCCACTTGGCGGGCTTCTGATCACAATCGCCGTTGATTTTATTAGAGCACTTTATTCTAATTGCCGTTTCCACAGCTTGTATTTTTGGCAGGTAACATTATGATACTACGATAGCATATAATATTGTTACGATTCATTGTTTTATCTCAATTATTTTATAATTAGTTTTAATTTTCAGTCTTCCTATCTTTTGTAATGTCTTTTTACCATTTTTGTTTTGTACTATGAGTATTTGCGTGATTAATTGGTATTCCTTTGTAGCAATTATTGTTCTATTTTTATTTAAATTTGGATATTTTCCTCATAATAGGTACTTATACACGTGACGATATAAAACAGTTATTGCAAAGGATTACCTACGACTAAATTCGGCATTCAAACTTATTTTGTTCTAGCCAGCTAATATTATTAATAGCGTTATGACAGGTTCCATCAATTTCACTTTCAACACATCAAAGCTACCAATTTGAGACAAGCAGACATACAAGAATAACGTGCAAGGCAAATTGAATTTTAACCACCTTGAGGCAAGGTTGATTTTAGATTGAAGACAAAACTGAAAAAGTAAAGGTTAGAAAAATTGTCTCCTGTCATATAGGTGACGGTAGAACAACAATAGTCTAAGATAAATCATGTTGCTGATGGCGTTGAGACAATACTCGAAGATAGATGAATGTTTACCTAAGCCGTACCGTTAATGATGGAATTTTAAAGCGAAATATTGTAGACTTGTCTCATATAGAATTGTGAAGATTATAGTAAAACTAGTTGTAGTAGTATTTAATGATGATATTCCGAGTATTTTAAATATTCTATAAGGCTGTATTTATGCGGAGGAATGAAAATATAAATTATAAAAGGGAATGAAGAAAAAATCTCATCATACAAAATATTTAATTTCATGCCAAAACATTTTGAAAGCAATCAACGCTTTAACAAATAAAAATACACAAAGTCTCAGCACGTCACGAGGTAAACAAGTTGAAACCTTACCTACGGAGGAAAGCCCTCCTAAAGTCTAATAATTTCCGAAGTGTCATGTCGCCCAGAAATAAATGAAGTGAAGAAAATAAATTTCATTTAAAAATCACGGCACACCATTATTTTCCCGAGCTTCCCCTAATTAATTTCTTGTCACCGTCTGGATCGGCCGTTGTGGCTGTGACAGGAGCTTAGAGCGGGATGGAAGTATACAAGTGTAGCGAGCGCGAGTAGGACAGGTACAGAAAGGTGAGTGCGCTTCATTACCATCTTTTAGTAGTTAGCGGAAGCAGATACGAAGTTTGCTCCGGTCGAGTTCTGCCCGCCTAGTACTTCTTATTAATGACCGTGAATAATAAGTTGAGGAAAGTCGCTGTTTTGCTTATCGAAAAATATTTTTAATGGTAGCAGGAATGGTTAATTAATCTTTACTTTATTTTTTGTGAAATCTTCATTAATAATTTACCGATTAATATCTTTGTCATGGTTACACAATAATAATAAGTTGAGCGAAGTATGTCGTTTAGGTACTACGGTAAAAGACAATTTTGCAATAGTCTTCTTACCCTGCTTATACCTAATGACAATACACTAATAACTGTATCATCATCATCAGCCCTAAATAACCCACTGCTGGACATAGGCCTCCCTTTGTTTATGCCATTCTCCTCTGTCTCTTGCCCTTTGCATCCATCTTATTCCTGCAATCATTTTTAGGTGTGCCCATCACACCCTCGGTCTGCCGGAATTCGGGTTCCAAGTATTGACCGCCATTCAGACTGTATAGTAATTATGAATTGCACAACATCAAGTTGAAAACCTTTTTTTACTTAAACAAAAAGATATCAATTTGCCATACGATTTATGTAGTAATTCTCATTAAAAATTATTTCTCCTTCATTGCATCCTCAATAAGGAAAGATTTAATTTAAGATGTATCGTCTACCTATACGTATACCTACTAAGGGAGTACAAAAGTTAGATAATTAAACAAGCTTAATTTTCTTGTACGAGTTATATTCGCAATGTTCCGAGCTCTGTTTACAGAAAGTAACGGGTAAATATTGCCAACGGGAACGCTGAGGTGGAAATCTTATGGGGTAGCCAAGTAAGGAGAAGGGTTTTATCATAAGTTATTTAATATTGAATATTTACACACGCCTTCTTATCTCAAATTATGTAATCTTCCAATATATCTGACTTCATCCTCAAGATTTTTATGTTGTCGGTTTCTAGTTTTTCCAGATTTAATACTTACTGTCGTATCTCAAGCAATAAATAGTGATATTTCATTGTATACTATTTTTTTTTAGTTTAGTATATACTCTTTGCAGCCATATCATCTTTTACACAATCCATCCATCGTTTCTTTGAATAGCATCAACTGATATTATCATGTGTCAAACAACGTCCTAAAAAGTAACGTCTCAATGAACTGAGAACATAGTACATATTATTATTTTTTATGAGAATATTTAATAATTTATTGTTATTTTTACTTACAGCCTTCTCCCCAATATAATACCATCGACACCGCTTAATTTGAATATCCAGCAGCGGAGTGTTTAATAAAACATCGAGTTTGATTTACATTCTAACAAATCCGTACCTTTTGCGCCGCTTGGTGTAAACACGGCCTTACCGTGCCGTGTACACACGCCTTTACAATTACATTTCCTACTACGTCATTTAAATTTTCAGTTTAATTTGTTGGCTCATTTCGCTTCTGATGTACGTCGCGGTTTGTTCCTTTTGGTTTAAGCATTATTATTGAAGAAAGTATTTCTGTGGTCTTTAAATATAGTTAGAAGGCGTAAGTGATTTGTCGTAAACATACATTGACACTCAACAAGTATTTTTGAAATCAATATGATTAGCAAAAAGAGAAAATTATTTTTTATTTCATTTGGTTTCTTCCTATAATCTAACAGGTATCCATTAGGTATCATCATCTCCATCAACAGGTATCAAACGCCGCTAATATGTCAAAACGACAATAATAACACATGTTTGATAATACAAACAAAGCGTAAAACAAAAACAAAATGAAAGCACCTTCTAAAACAATAAACGGTACACAAATAAACGGTAACAACGAGATGAATCGACGTGTCGACGGGATCAAACCGTTACGTACGAGCGATCCGCACGAGTCGGACGATTGGACGAGCCGGACCAATAAAGGTGGCCAAATGAGTGAGATGCAAAAACAAAACGGAACGCCAGACAGATCGCACGAAAATATATGGGTTTCAACGTGTGCGGGTAGAGAGGTGCTTGCTATCAGTATTATTTTTGTCGATATTTTACACCTGTAGGTGCCAGAAAAATTTCGATAGGAAAGTTTTATTACTCGTTTTATGACTGATTGATTGATTTGTTTATTGTTTATTGACTTTAAACTCTGCACAACTAGTTAGAAGTAATTTAAACTTACAAATCGCTTTGGAATACACGTTGTACCTTATATTGATTAATAAAATATAAACCCTCTTTGGAAATCAACATGTTTATAGTCCAACAAATCTAAGAAGTACCGTTTGACGTTTCATCATTTTCAAACCGAAACAACTTTGTTCATGCGTACAATACTCAGTTTCGATAACCTTTGTCATAAAACCATGAATTTAGAAAGATTTTATTATTGTATCTAAAAATTTACAATTTTTAATATCCTAATTAAATTGAAAACTTGCAAACAAAGCAAAATAACACATATTTACATAGTAAATAATTTCTAATAGTTCTATTTTTGACCTCATTGCAAAGTCACGTAGTTAGGTCACTGCTTGTAGTGTTGTGACTCTTCAGATACACTTGTATGCAAAAAAATCGATTACATATATGAAAAATCGAATGTATTACTTTCAAATTATCAATTGACGACACGTTACTGCGCGACCGCATTATGCACTTAATACATAGGTACCCTAAAATAAATTACGACTTCGACAGAGACGTACACTTTGATAATTTCATAGATAATCAACTAGTCATTAATTTAAATGACGATGACGATGACGATTCTAGTACTAGTAGTGTATAAATAAAATATCCTAAACATAACTTTTATTTCATTATGACAATTGATCTCTTAAAATTTGGATATTATAATAATCGATCTCATAAAAATCGGATATTATAGTAATCGATTTTTTTACTCCCAACCCTATTATCCTATTTGTCATAACTGTCAAACGGTACTTCTTAGATTTGTTGGACTATACGTAACTATAACTGTTCTTTAAATAGTGCCATAGAAGTTTATCGATATCTCAGCGTCCCAGCTCTAAAATCACAAGGTGATGGTGAGCTTATATAAATTCGTTGGTGCTCGGTCCATTGGCGCAGCAGCGTGATGTACGGCGTCATGTCACGAGTCATTGCGGCTCGCTCCACACACATACCTACACTTCCTGACTTCTATTCAATATTAATTAAGGAGATCAAACAGTTCGGATTAATGCTTTGTACAGTTCGTTTAAACATAAGTATTGTATCTCGATATGTCACGTATTGTTTATAAAGGTAAGGAAACTAATTTTAGCCACAATATTTTTACCTGTGTTGTCTACAATTTAAAAGACCACGTCTTAGTCATTTTGTAGAGAGGATGAATCTAAATTATCATGCTTCTACTTTATAGCAAACAATCTAATTAAACCTGTCATGAGGCAAGACCCATATAATAATCTCTATTTTGATATACAAGAACCAAAACCTGAAATAGATTTCAGAACAGAAATTGCTACTCGAGCAAGTTAAGACTCACAGATTGTTGTATCGCGTCTACAGCGACGTGATGAACGACGCTATCCTCAAATAAGGAGGTCGTATGTCACGGGACGAGGGAATCTCCATATAAACAAAATTAAAAGTGCGCAATAAGGCTGGCCGGTAAGCGATGCTACAATAAAACTGGTCCCCTCGGGAGGTAGGCTCCTAATAAAAATTCCAGCAAATCAATAGGTTCACGTTTAACGCTTTTTGTATTGTATTTTATTTTGTTATACGCCTCCGTTTCGTGTTAAAGGGACAATACTGGAATATAGTGGATTTGTAGTTCGCTCGCGTGGTGTTGATACTTGCCACCCCTTTGAGAGAATCGGTTTTGAAAAGGGTAACACCCAAAATGATTAAGTTGGTTAAAAATAAGATTATTGGTCATTACCATTAATTAAATCGCAAGAAAATTGTACACGACAAAGAATTAATAAAGCCCATGTCTTCTTGGTCATTTAAAGACAAGGCTACTGAATAACATACGTATACTTACATAAACACTATACCAAAGTATTAGAAAACAATTATATACACACACCGCTTAAACATTAAATTATAAAAGTATCAAGAATATTCACACTGCAATAAAAAGCAACAGTAAATAGAATACACGTTGGATTCCCTGTTCCATCTTCGCGATTTGCATGTTCCGCACATGTGTGTGCCCGTGTGTGTACATTTGCATGCTTATGTGTGTGTGCCGATTGACATAAAGAAGCTAAATGCCGTGGGGTGTGAACAGTTACAAGCGTTTAACGTATGTATTGGCACGTAGAGCTATTGGCAAAAATTCCAATAAAAGTCCCCGGTCGCTAGTAGGAATTCCGTTGAAGAATAATGTTTAATTTGCACGAGAAAACCAAGTGATTTATGTAAGTAGCTTTTGTTTGGAAGACGACTTAACGTGTTTTATGTATATTGGATGGAAGTTCCGTTAAATTATGTTTTTTTTTCAAGTACCGCTTGCACAATGATTAGCCTGATTGATTATTCTCCCAATTATTTTAATATGTGTTCAACTTTAACGTATCGTATAGAAAAAATGCTTTAAAGTTGCGTAAAAATTAAAAAAAATAGAATCTAAACAGGTTAGATAGGTAATTAGGTATTTGACTAAAAAAATGTAATTAGTCCATCAGATAGATTTCTATAAAGTATTGGATACGTACTTTTTTCGTTTATCACGTGAACAACAAAATAAGGTGATACGGTAAGTTGAAATCTCGTGTGACGATGGTAGCCCCCACTTCCATACGTTTCATCCTCAGTTTCACCACCTTTGTTGCGTTTTAACGTTGTATTATTTATTGATTTAATAAAATATTTTTTTTAATCTACCTGACAGATTCATTAGATTTTTTCAGTCAAATAGTCTATTAAGATCTTAAGATATTTCGACTTGGCTGAGTTGCTAGGTGCATAAATCCATCAAATAATTTTTTAGTTACTGCTGTAACAACCTTTTTTCTCTCAATCCTGTCAAAACGTAAATAGCACTTGATTAGATGTTACCATGACAATACGTTGGCAGGTGCTATTTTATGTCTTTCATTTGGAAAAGTATAGAGAGATTGTTCTTACAATTTAAGTAATATCTTCTTGACTGCATCTGATAAACACAGTCCAACTTCCATTGTGTTCTGAACATCATGTTCGGATGATCGTCAGTTTGACTCCGTTGTAGCTGAAAATAACAAGTGAAATATGAAGGCATTACTTGTGTTCTTGCTGGTGGCTGCCTGTGAGGGTATGAGGTTGGAGACGAGGACTGCACAGCTGGCAGCTCCCTGCGGTGTCAAAGTGGCCGTGATGGAGGGCCCGGCCTTCGAGGTATCCTGGGATAAGGTGGAAGAAGTAGATAAGAAAGATCCTATACTTGGTTATAAAGTAAGTACATGTAATCTACAAATTGATTACAAATTATTCAATCGACTTTTAGCAGTGAACAGTACCTATAATTTTTAGGGTTCCGTAAACAAAGGGTAAAAGGGAACACTATTACTAAGTCTCCGCTGTCAGTCTGTCTCCAGGCTGTATCTCATAAACCGTGATAGCTAGAAAGCTGTTTTTTTTACAAATGATGTATTTTCGTTACCGCTATAACAACAAATACTAAAAATAAAAAATAAAATATTGAAGGGGTCCAACAAAGTGAATTTTTAAGCAAAGTTTACTCGATCTTAATAACAGATAGATTAACAGACAAAAAAATAGTATACCTACAACTAACGTGATTTTCTATTATAGATGATAGTACGGAACCCTTTGTGCGTGAGTCTGACTCGCACTTGGCCTGTTTTTCTGGTCTCTGCTAGCATTTTAAATGTTATCAACGTACAAATTGTTAATTTAATTCCTAACTTTAGACATTGGATATGAAAGCAATCGATTTTGAATCAAAATAGTTTTTTACAGTTTTTGTACACAAATACAGTTTCGGTATAAGTCTCATGTGCCAGGTTAATAAACGGTTTAATCATATTTTAGCTCAAAATCTGGGAAGTGAAAAGCGCAAAGGTAACAAAATATGTTATTATGAATGGAGAAGTTAAACCAATGGAGGAAGACTTGGTACATACAATTTAAGTTTCTATACTAATACACTATCAGAGCATTCCCTGCATTATTATGTTGTTCTGTCACTACACAAGTAGATTCTGAAGTCGTAGTTAGATCTCTTTTATCGCCACATAGGTATAATATCAATGTTTTAGTTATCACTTTTACTTTTTATTTTACTTAGAACCACCATCAACTGTATGTCGTAAGTCTAAAATAGATAATTTGTATTCTATTTCCCATCTTTGGAATACCTTGTACACCAATAGTTACCAAAAGCATAATGTTTCGCAGATGAAATTATCTACTTATATCTAAACACCCAAAAAAACATCGTAAAGTATCGAATGATTAGCAGTATAATCAGCGTTCACTGTAAAAACATTTTCATATCTCAAGTCGTTTGAAGTATTGTTGGTTAACAGTCTTGCACCTTAAGGCAAGTACCCTATTGGTAAAATTGGCAACGTTACACTTTATACCAACAACATTTTATACATACAGACTGAGGCACCTCAGGTTCTACGATCCTATCCGATATAGTCTTATTCTTCTATTGATAAAGACTGTACCATTGAAATAAGTTTCATTTGAGTTAACCAAAGATACCAAAAAAGTCATAATCATGGGTAAACGATTAAAAATAATCATAATTAACAGTATTTTCATTAATTTTAGCCGATGGAACTGATCGCCGAGCCTACGACTAAGCCGGAGGAGGTGACAGTGGGGCCGGCGGAGACCAAGGCCACCTTCAAGAAAGTGGCGCTGGACGTGACGTACGAGATCCGAGTCGCGGCCTACACGAAGGCCAAGGAGGGCCCGCTGTCCTCTGCGATAAGGATCAAACTGTGCAAGAAGAAAACCTAACTCTGTGCTTTACGAAGATAGGCTTTTTAATGAGTTTCGCACTCGTTGACGCTGTGTGTGTATTCGTGTATCAAAGTAAATTATCTGAATTAAGAATTCCTGTATTCGGTTCTGTTGCTCCATATAATTTTGGTCTTATTGTAATTTCAGTGATTTTTAGGATCAATGGAGTCGAATATTTCTTAAATTTCGGAATTGCGATGTAAATTTTTTAATTTATTTATTTGGTAAAATTGCTCAAACCTTCCCTATATGGGAAGAGGCCTGTGCCCAGCAATGGGACGTATATAGGCTGGTTTATTATTATTATTTAGTTTTTTAATTGTTTAATTTGTTTGTATGAGCTATGTTAGCGATTGATTTACCTGCATTAGATTACTTTAATTTTATGATTTTTTTAGTTTTGTAATTCTATCGTATGTTTCAGTGTTAGTGGATACGTTGTTTGTCGTATTAAATTAGTTCAATTTATTTATTAGTCTTTTTTATTGTGCTTACTAATATTTTGGTGAATCAAATTCACGAACAATTATTCCCTTACTTTTTACTAATGTAATATATGAAATTACATTAGGTAATATAATAATAATTGTGTGCCCAACACACACTTACTTTGTACACAAAGGTACTATAATAAGGAAAAATAACATGAACAAGTATAACAAGTTATCTAATATACCTATTTGTAAATAAATCATTGGAGAGACGCTGTCATTAAAATCATTTTAGCTTGCCGTGACCCGTACACATTGTTTATGTTACCGAGGCGTTAAATATACGCTCTATTCATTTTTGCTCTCATTTAAATCACGGATATTGAGCCAGCAACAGCTTCAACATACATTATAAGGGCACCAAAATATGTTTAAACTTGCATTCGATTAAATTCTTCAATAACAATAAATAAACACTAGAAGAAATAATCATTAATTACAAAAGAATTAAAACGTAATTTAGTGCCAAAATGGAACTTATATATTTGTCAATGTGCCTCTGTGTATTGGTGTCGATGTGTGAAAGTTTAGCTATTGAAAAACCTAAAGGGAATTTGCCGGCTCCAAACCTATGGAAGTTTGAAAGTATAGACGATCCGGTGGATAACACCACATCGCAGCGGCTAACCTGGACTGGAGTGGACAGCGGTGATGCACAGGATCCTGTGGTTGGCTACAAGGTTAGTGCCAGTTGTGTGTTGTATCTTTGATATCAGAGTAAAGACATTTGGCGACCAGTGGCTTTTTAAAGAGTCATTTCTAAAGAATCATACAAAAAACACGTTGCGCACTTGAACTGTAGTGTAATTGTTACAACAATTCACACTTTAAAATAAATGTACCTGGTACTAAACGCTTGTTTCTACTGAGCCATATTACTATTCTACTAAACCATAATTTATTTTTTCTCAAACTGAGGAAGAACTCTTGGTTCACCAACACCTAGCAAGCTGTTTTGATAAGGTCTGTTGTACTAAATTTTTAACAAGATTTGGAAATGAAAAGTAGAAAAACAACTTCGTCTGTTGGGTATTTCTCGTAGTGCAACCGGTACAACGTTCTTTTTAAGTATACTGGTTCCTTTAGTATTGATTTGACTTTTTATTAAAGAAAATCTTATTAAATTGCTTTTTTGTTTTTCAGGTAAAAGTTTGGGTGACCCAGAAAATAAAGAAGATCGTTTACAAAAATGAAGGAGGAAAACTTGTTGCTACTGAAAAAGAAGAGTACCCGGTGAGGAATCACAACATGTGTTATATTCGAAGTAAATGTATTCCATTGCTACACTTAGCGAAACCTTCCCTGCAGTTATATTATACGTTTCCCTTAAAATTGTTTCCTTTGAAACCAAATTCCGAAATCGAAAATAAAATTGTCTGTATTATTTGTGTATTTGAAGTATGTTTATAAATGTCTAGTACTCGTAATACAAGCTCTGCTTAGTTTGAGACTAGATGGCGTTGTGTGAAAGTCGTGGAATATAATTATATTATTGCACTATTATTCCTTACTTATATAGTCACCTTCCAGTTAATCTTTATCATACGAGTAATCATTTGAAAATTACCAACCTATCACAAGTTTCTAATTATTTTTTTAACATTTTTCCAGAGAATATCAAGCAACGTGTTACCAGAAAGCACGCCGACGGTACTTATAGTACCGGGTAACAAAACAACAGTGGTGTTCGGCCCTGTGACGGTCGGTGTGAAGTATCAGTTCGCTGTACTGGCGTTCACGAAGACCAGGGAAGGTCCGCTGTCGTCTCCGACAAGTATCAGGCTGCTTCCCACTGAAGAAGAGCAGAAGTCAGGGTCTGTTTGAGACTGCGCTTATGTGACGGGTTTATCTAAATCCTTACCATTACACTCAATGTTATCTACTTTAAGAGGTAGGTTAGGTCTATTGATCGATAAATAATTGTGCTAAGCCTTATTACAGTAAATAGTTTAAGAAGTATGTATATTTCTCATTAGCTTGGGTATCAAACAAAAAATATTAAAGGAATTTAAATAACTGGTAATGCAAATGATAGTAGATACATTTTTTGTGTTACAACAACAGTAACAAAAACTTGATACCATCTGTACGACTTGTATAAAAATGATAAAGGATAAATCTTAGACATTTTAAAATGTTTTTCCTTAACTTGACTGTTCCGACATCAGTGCCAGTCGTTTATAATAACATGCGTGTACTTCATAAGAATGTAATAAAAAATCGTGCTTAGGTCATCATAAAAGCAGGATCTAGTACAAAATTTAATGAGGGTTACCAGAATACAATATCACCTTAATTATAACTTCACCTTTTTGTTATACCTAAGTATATCTAGGCATTGAGACATCCCTAGATGTCCACAACATCCATTTGACAAAACTATTTCATTGTAACGAACAGAGGTTAAACAAAAACTACATCGCTACGGTATGTCCGGCCGTCCGGCTCGGATCCGGGGGATTAGCCGGCGGTGTGCCGGACACATGTCAACTAGTATTATCCGAACTAGTGTTATGAGAGCATTGATAAAGGTCTGATGGCCAGATAAACTGCTTTTGATGGAGGTATGTCCAACCGCCTTTTTCTTACGATCCTGTGTGGCCATGTAGTAAATATTCCACATTTACTTATCTACTTTGCTGGCAACACTTTAATCTTCAATGACGTGAATATACGGCGGCGCGTAATAGTAGTCTCTGCAAAATTATGCATATTTGTAATCACTTTAACACTTAAACACTGAATCATTCAAAACCTAACTTCTTTATATTTTTTTTGCTGCAACACAGAGCTTTTTGCACAACAAAACCAATCTTTACACGACATATTAATATCTTACATTTTTAGCAAAAAATAAGGTTCGATACCAACAGAAAAACTTTAAACAGAGGTTTGGTAGAGAAGAGACTTTGGGAACGAGACACGTCATCTGATTATCCTCCGGTGGATGTAAAAAGTACGCGCTCACAGTCCTCACCGCGCGCCGCTCACCTCAGCGAAATGCGATTACATGCGTCTCCGGAGACGGAGCGCTGACCTATTCAGATGTCACTGGTATGTATTGGAAGTATGCAGCATACTTGTAAGAAAAAAATTGTAAAGTGTTATAAAAGACATTTTCCGTTTAATACTCAACAAGGCGTTTTATAATATGCTGTTTTGCCTACGATAAACCACTAGTTGTCAGAGCAACATAATCTGATCAAGCATTTTTGGTACAGGTAGCACATTTTCTAGCAATGAGTCAGGACCACCACGTCAAGTTTTGAAATATGCCATTTAGGGTCTAGCTGATGGCCACATTCTGAAACTTCTTCATTGATTGCGCCTTAAATAAAGTCTGATTTTCTTTTTTTTTTGGCATCTTGGCTTACTTTTTTGCCTCAATAAATAGTAACTTCTTAGTAATCAAATCTTATATATAAAAATCAATTGCTGTTCGTGTTAGTCTCGCTAAAACTCGAGAACGGCTGAACGGATTTATCTCATCTTGGTCTTGAATTGTTCGTGGAGGCCTAGGGAAGGTTTAAAAGGTGCGACTTTTTTTTTATTTATCGTTGGGGCAGTACGAAGTCTGCCGAGTCAGCTAGTATACAATATAATCTTCAATTACGACATCTTACATGCCCCTACAAAACAAGTCTGTCAGAATAGTCCTCCCCACGGCTCGCGGCTCATTTACATATAAATTGCAGCTAACTCACGTGCCATCTCTTACTTTTAAATGTTCTGTACCCCTGCTCTCGAAACGACCGCTGTTACATCCAATATACAAATACTTGTACAAATTATAAGTGTATTGTTTAACCGTTTTATTTCGAGGACATTTTATCAAGCAAACTTGAAATGGAAAGACGACTGTAATGCTCTTTAAGGCGTAAATTCTAAACTTGAACAACCTAATCACCTTTTTTGGTGAAATTATTTTTCTGTTCATAGTAAGTCAACTATGATTTTTAATAACTTGTAAAACAACCAACATACAAAACATCAACACTATAGACTCACGAACCTGCACACCAAGAAAAACAAGTTTAACACTCCAGAAATGATCCTGTCTTGAAAGCCACCGTCCCATATAATATCATACAAGTAAAAGACTTGGCCGATGAAATACATCCCACGGTGCGTGGACACAGTAATTCAATTTGGTAAATTAGATTTTCCATCGAGTTACCTGCGTCTTCGCCCTTCCCACCGTTCGCAGTTGCGACACAAAAGTATTTTGGACACCCAACGTTTGAACCAATGTTGGTCTTGGATAAAGATCGTGTGATATGTCGTGTTGATAAAGCCCATGAAAAAGTTTCAGAAAAATGTAATAAGATAGGATATAAAAGTCTGTTGACGTCCAGAAATGACTAGTTATTACGAATATTTTTCAAAGTATTATTTAACATCCGTCCTTTTTTAACGATGAAAAATAAATTTAATATTACTATTTTTCACTTACCTAATATTCTGGTAAAGATATTTTTTAACTATATGAAAAAAAATTGTTAGCAAATGTTCATAACTATTATTTACACAATATAATCAAAGAACAACACATGCCACAAAACACTTGGTGCTTAAACCCAAACATTGGGCCAACATTCTTTAAGAGGGACAAAATTAGATTGGTACAAGTGGGGTCAAGCGAAACGGCGGACAATGACGGAGAAATATTATATGAAATGATATCTGCGAAATATCAAATAATATAAAGGAAAATATAGGTACACGTGAGATGCTCTTAGCAAAATTATTTCTTACCGAGCTCTTCTTGTAGGGAGCAACAATGGAAAGACATCACCCACTCATCGTATTTTTGTTTTATAGAGGTGCAGGTTAAAGAACCTTTGAAAACTGATAAGATGATCTCTTTAAGGCAGTATACTTATATGAGTACAATTCATAGAGAAATCGGTGAAAAAAACAAATTTTCTTGGTGTAACTTGTTCGAACTCAGCAATGATGTCAAAAAATAACAAGACTCAAGAAACGATGATAACAAATAATTTCAGATAACTAAATAAAAGTAACTAACGTCCACAATAGCAAACAAGTCTGAAAACAACGTTTACATCCCACGACTCCTGTATTTCCTTTTCAATTTAAATTAATCGAACAATCTTCTTCACACAAATATTATGTGTTAGTAAAATACTTATTTAAGGGCTGCGATTAATTTAAAGTTCTTAGTTTGTACCAAAACACACAACTTAACACCAACACTATACTTAAGATTTCTGGAGCGCCATGTATCGACTAGGTTTAATTAACTAAAACGACAACACAGGACACAATATTCATGTAAGTCATCACACAAATACTTGTCCCATTCGGAGATCGGAGTGTCAAGGATATCTTTGCAGTTACCTTATTGGTCCTCACACATTTATGCACCATCCATCACTCATAACCCATCGTGTCGCAGTCGTATCGTGAGCTCTAACCGCTCCCGCACTCCTGAAGCATTTCTAAATCAAAACACGGCCCGTTACCCACGAGAGTGACTTGCGGAAAATTGGAAAATGAAACAAGGTGAAAAATATTATTAAGTGGAGCACTCACTGAGTACGGCACTCGAGGGAGCCGCAGTTTGTCTTCAATACTTTAACCTGAGCAGTTGGAACTCGGCTTTATTTACTTGTGTTGCTCGTTTGGGAAATTAAATGAGAATATATTTTGCGCTTCGTGGCTTTTCCTATTGGTGCGTACGTTTTGAACAGTCGCTTATCAGAACTCAGTGTTCCTTTTGGTGAATTTGATTTTTCTTGCGTCCTTGGTTACATTCTGAAATCAAATGATTAATGAGCATAATTTCTTACCATGCTATAACATTTATCCAACACTAAATCTTACAAATAAATAGCAGAAAAAGGAAAGCGAAAGTTTCTTAAACACAAACAGATATTAAAGAGAAGTTACCCATTCGTAGACAACGATTACTTACACGTGTCGTTGTGGGCAGTGCTAGGTATAGTGAATGTGTAGCAATTTCCCGCCAGAGGTAACAAAGTCTAAGGGACTGACCGACCTCCATTATATGCTACTGCTGCGGTGGAATAGTGTGGATATGAAGTGGAAAAATCACTTATTCTATTGCTAAACGAAAAATGTGGAAAATTTCTAGTCATTTGGTCACAATGTAGGAGTTATAAAAAAATGAAGAGTGATGAATAGTGCCGAATAGAGCCTTTTTGGAAACAATACATTTGTAATTTTTGTCCGTCATAATATGAGTACTGATTTAGTTAGTACTTAGTAGGTATTCGAGCAGCCCATTACCCACCTAAATAACTACAACATCTATTCCGAAATAATAGTTGCTTTGTGTACTGGTAAAACAATCGAGTATCCAGGTAAAGAATTTTACTCATACGTGACATATCCAAACTAGTTGTATACCTACTCGCAATCTATCCTTAAACGTCTTCAAAAATATCCTAATCTCAATTTCCTTCGTGTCGTATCCTCATCTTTCTTTGAAGAAGTCCGGCTGTAATTGGCGCTATCAGAGTGCGGGCCACGCGGCCATAAAGAGGTGAAGCGAGGTGGGCACCGATCGACTGTGAACCGAGGAACGAACCCACTACATACCTACACTACATACAGACAACTCCAGAAAAGAAATGTAATTATTTTAAGAGAACTTTTTTGTTTCTTTTCGTCTGAAGGAAAGTTGATTGTGGTTGAATTTTCTCTTTTGGCAGCTTTGAGGTTATGTCCAGATTGACTTTAAAATCATGTTTTAGAATTCCTTGTGGTATCGTTACTTCGTATAAGTGCGTGTCTATTTGTCAAAATATTTCTGCAAACATGCCAGAAAGAGTCAGGGAAGAGAACTAGGTCTATAAGAAACAAGACCAACTTTTTACTATACTATACAGTACGTGGTCAAACCAATTTGCAAGAAAAGTACCTACAGATCACCTATTTTCTCCTCGACCCTACTTGCAATTCATTCACTCAACAAAAGGCAAAAATACACCTTACAGGCAAAGTGAACACGGAATGATCGAACAAAGTGAACGTGTGAGCCATTAGCTCGAAGAAAAACGGTTGTCCCTTCCTTAGGTAATGCCGTACCTTTATAAGAGCGGTCGTGGCGGTTAACCGGACGATTTGTGGGCCCAATTGACTATCAATGAATAGTGGCCACTACTTAGCCGGTGCCGTTTTATGGACGGCTGTTAAAGGAGATGTGTCGAGGCTTTCTGGGCAGGCAATCAAGACGTTAGTGACGAATTTGTATGTAACTATGTATTTAATTATACGTTTAATTTTGTACCTTAAAACTCAACGAGTTAGGGTTTATATTATGGTAAATTGCGGTCATACTCTTACGAGTAGTTCCACATTTTAGTTTTCACTTGCGATGATCTTTGAAAAGTTGTTTCCTGTTATCGATAGACAATGCCTTCAGTAGCATCATTTATATTTTCCTTTCTAAAAATATTTGTGTCCCATTACAAGACTTACAAGTGCCATTTGTTATCTACGTTAAGGTAAAACTCAGTGATTTACTGCGTTATCCAAATGTTAGCTCGGCAGAAAAACAAGAGCGCTTCAATCAACGTCGCCCCTGATTGATGGTGTTAATTAACTATATACTTATTAAGCTGTGTAGGTGGTAGCCATGAAGGTAGTTTTTAAGATACAAGTACCAAAATAGCTTGACTTCAAATTATAAGTGAGCGTCTAGTTCTACAAAAACTGCATCTAATTAGGTTAATATTCAAAATTTTACTGCCCTAAATTTATTTTAGAATACTGTAACCAGGCGTGGTGAAGGAAAAACTGTTCTGAATATCGTTCTCATGAAACGCTTTAAACTGTTTTAGACTCTACCTTTTCACCAAGAGACAGCCAGATATCGAGAAGTCCCCTTCAAAATATTACATGCAGGGCAACAATGTATTTGAAATCATAATCAATGTCAAAAAGAAAACCAATCAAAATAATTTTCTACTGTTTTTTTTTTCTCTTTTTGATTTTGTTTTTTTCCAAAACATCCGAAATCGATGTGCAGTCCACTCGATATTGTTATGGTGGTGGTATTGTCTCGGCGTTTAGTAACCTGAGCCTGGCCAGGGGGGAACCGGATACCACCTTTTACTGTTCGTAAACATTTCAGGTGTTTGCCTTGTTCCCAGATAATGTTACTGTTTGTGTTTACGGGACCCCGTGCTTGGGGATTGTTTCCATTGATGACGTTTCGAGAGGTTTTTTTAAATAGGGTTAGAAAAAAATGGTCCTCATTATTTTACAATATGCCATGAATTGATCATCAGCAAAAACTTGACTTACTTCAGTTCTGATCAACCTATATATATTTTTTTGAGTTTTGAGTCCCTTAAAACCATGTGTAATGTGTACTGTATAATTTTGAAATAACTTTTAAGAGTATGATTCATACTTAAATAATGCAACAGTCAGCTCATGATTAAGGACTCCGGTTGGGTCTGAAACTATCCCGTTAAATACGCGTGAGTAAACCGTTATATCATTTATTATAAGTAGGGTACGGTATAGTTCACCTTGTTCCAGAAATACTTTTACCATATTTCTGCTTTTTCATAATATATAATACTTGTCCTGGTCTGCGACATCTTTCTAAAATCATAGCACACTTAGTGGAGTGGTGTAACTACCTGTAATAATCCGGCATTACGCGCTCGTACGTGCCTCTCCCCCTGCACCTCTACTTAGCGGGAATTGATGGGCACTTCGAAACAATTGCCAACGAAGTCACAAGGCGATATTTTAACTGAAGTTGAACATATTTTTATTAATTTTAGAATTCGTTAGAAACTGTAATGGAAGATTATAGGATTTTCGTAAAATTTGCTTTTACTCTAAAATAACGGTATTTTACTTTGTCAAAGATATTTTGTAAGTATTTATCAAACTACAACTACATGGATTACAATAGTTATAACTAGAAATAAAACTAAACTTTCTAAATTAAAATTATAGGTAAAATACAAGAAATTGCTACAATAATTTCAAGTAAAACAAATTAAATGTTTTGTAAAAGTAAACGAGAGTCTCAACTTTAATTTTCCCTCCAATAATTGCGACACAATACAAAACATTATGACTAAAGTATTCTCTGCAAGTGACTGTTAATTTACCAACTTACTTCATAAGCTTGATCAAGGGAATTAAACTCTTATGCCCTGGTGAAAAGAGCGTTGTTGGTAGCACAGGTGCGTGGTGCTTGGCTCCTGGTAGAAATATCTTGAAGGTTTGTGACGTTTAATCTTGCGTGCGACGCGGCCGCCGCGCGTATCACTCGCCAGTCGCTAGCTAATGATGGGGTGATATCGATATTATTATAAAAGCACGCAAATGTATATGCTGAATAGGGTTTTTCAGTAAGGACAGATAATTTGAATTAGGAGTTTCAAGAACATTAGACATAGCAATAAATAATGTCAAATATTTTTTTTTTGTAAGTTGGAAATCTATGTGTATCGTAAAAAGTATGTCGGAAATCTTTGTAATTCAATGTTAATTCAATTGGAATAAAGTTAACTCTATAAAGTAAAGTAACTCAAGATGATTGCAATAGTAAAATCATCATCATAAAAGACTATGTCATTGACATTTAATAACATTAAATAATTATTTATCGACATACAACAACTCGACACATCTCCCACCACTAGCCTAAACGTCTGCAGAAATTCAATTAACATTACCTCCAGTCGCGTGCACCTTTATTTCCGTTCGGAGTCACTTAGCCTCCCCCTACAAGCGGAGAGGGGGGAGGAAAAGAGGGGGTCCTAAGACGCCAGTAATGAGGTCCAGTGATCGTTCAGTTTGTAGGTAATGGCGTACGTGAGTGACTGATACAGTTTCCACTCATAAAGGCCGCGGTACCGCCCTAACAGCCCGAATATCCCCAAGATATACTACACTGTATATTTATAAATACTTAAGCTTGACAAGTGTGTATAGATATTGTTATGAGCTTCAGTAGGCTTCAGTAGAAGTGATTCCGTGTTGTTGATGCGAATGTTTATCTATTAAGAGGAGTAATGTGTAGTGTGTAATGTTGTCGTTAAGATAGGTAGGTATTTATTTTATTGAGGCTACTGGATTTAGTTGCATACTTAGTTTGATAGGGTCGTTTTAGGTGCTTCATTTGGTAGCAATAGCAATAGCTATAGCTTTCAAGTATGTTCAGAGATTTGGCGAAGACTCATTTCAGCTAAGCCAATAAATAAAATTATACCTACCTAGTTTCCAAAAATATTGGAACGCAGATAGTTTCATATGTAAAGTTTTTTTTTGTGTCATTTTTATTGGTAAGATAATACATAGATTCATGAGCTGAAGTGACACTAATCTTACATAAATCTTTTTTTAGCTTCAATCAAAACTCACCTGTGTTATAACACTATCAACAAAAATATGAGAAATAAAACTAAAACAAAACACAAGCATCCATTTTAATTTCTGATACAGTAACAGCAGATAAACATAAAAATCTAAGGTGGAACAAAAAGGCCGCAGCTTGAGTGACACGGATAGATGGGTTTGAGATTATCAGCGCTGATAACAGACTCATTCATACTATCAGATGGAAAGGGGATGCTTAGCGAAGTACAGGTAGGGACATTGAACAGGGTATTTTGGATGTGGGAAGGTGGAAATAAAAACTACGTATAATCGGGTAGGTAAGCTCTGTATTTTGTACAATAAATTAAAGAGTTCCAAAGAATATCATGTGTCATGAAAATAAGCCTGTTCAACTAAACAAAAAAGAAACAGAAATTTGACACCTTCCTTAAGATATTTGCTGTCTTAAAGTTGACCACCCATCAAGTGTTTTGCTAATTGAACTTTTTAGGACCAAATCCTTCCCAATATTATGGAAAATCAAGTCAAATAAGTCTCATACTCGTATCATAGTTCTTTTTACATTTACACTCACTCTCAATCATAAAACGAAGTAATAAATTACAATAAACCTTGCCATCAGGTAAACAGTCACCGATATATTACATTATTCAATGCTATGAGTTCATTCAATACATTCTGCGTCTAGCTAGTGATGTAATGTAAATAGCGCAATAATTCATCGATATTCGCGAGACGCCAGACTGCATGAACGTATGCTGTCGAATTGTGATGTCGATACTCGGTGATTTTATCGATACTATTTAATATTGGAACTTTGAGTCAGTAGTCGTAATAGCTATTAACATGGAGAAGTAATAGTGTTTTATTTTTACTCGTTTTCCATGTCATCGTAGTAACTTTCGTGATAATGATCATACTTAAGTGATATAATGTACTCACGCGTATTCCTCGGGATAGCCCGACTAGTTTCGGACCCAGCCGGAGT
Source organism: Chrysodeixis includens (assembly GCA_941860345.1). Lineage (NCBI taxonomy): Eukaryota > Metazoa > Arthropoda > Insecta > Lepidoptera > Noctuidae > Chrysodeixis > Chrysodeixis includens. The sequence goes on from OW796094.1 coordinate 841,761, forward strand.
CCTAAATTGTTGCGAATTGAACTGGGCTATCCAGATAAATACGCGTGACTAAACCGGTATATCATTTAAGTTGGCATCATAGAATAATTATATAACAATCACTACACTTTAGATTTCTATTAAAGCTCACATTTTATCAATACAGGTATCGATACTTTCCTTTATCGATAAGCACCCCTCTACCGAAACCCGCGTAACTAATGTTATAGACCGGTGGACCCGCCCGCCGGCTGCGCGATGCCTCTAAACACACAATTTCATTCTTATTTCCCAAACTAATGTGGCGATGTGCAGCTCATTTTTATTGCTAGCTTTTGTCAAAGGTTGCTAGGTTAGTTGGATATTAAATTAGCTAACTTTTGCAGGATCGATTCTATGTCGAGTTTTTCTTGAGCAGTACCTACTTACTATGTTTTTTAAGAAAAAAAAGAAATTCAGGAAGTAGCTAATTAGAAGTGTAAAGATTGGTCCTATGAAGAGTTTTTCTTCAACACACTACGTGTGTTGAAGAAATATCGAAATTTCGAAATAGTGTCATTAGCTAATTAGTAGTGGCATAAGCTCACAAGCTAAAGGCATACATGATATGTAAATCTTAAATATCGATATTATAAAGCATCATAAACTAAATATTTTGTCTCGACATATATTTTGAACATATCCATGTTCCACTAATAGTCCAGTCATTTGGTAGAAAATAAGGGGGTTACCTGGAAAGTTTTCCGGGAGTTTTGTAGACATAAATTGTAGGATTTTTTTTCTAGTTTAATTTTGTAGAAAATGGTTTTTTCGTAAAATGCGTCGGAAAGAAGATATTCCCAAAAAAACCGTTTTTGGGCGCCATTTTTTCAAAATGGCGGCGCGAGCGGCAGTGGTACGAGGTGGCAAAGTTAAAATTCGAAAAGAGCATATCCAAATCTATAAAATACCCAATTTTCAAAACTCCTGGAAAACTTTCCAGGTAAAAGTACCAAATGACTGGACTATAAATACTTTTGAAAAAATTTAAACTTAACACTCACCTTCGTTGAAAACTTTAAATTATATCTTTATAGTTAAACTTTAATTGAAGATAACGGGATATTATAAAAAAGATCTTCTTTGAAATGGATGTAATTTTTTACTGGCGATGATAAATCAGTATAATGAAACACCTTAATCTCTCCGGAATCTCGTTGCAGAAAGACGAGATATTGCAGTATTAATTACTTGGGGTAAAGGCTGCTCAGACGAAAATACGCGGTCGTACTACTTGCTACTTGAAAATGGTTGGTTAAAAAAGTTGTGAAAAATTTAATCCTACTTACACTAATTACCTAGTTTCTGCTTCGATAGAACGTCTATTAGATATCTTGTTAAGACTTCCATTTTAGTAACTTGCTCTTACAAAATCGTTAATACAAAGCGAAGACCTTTAAATAGTACTTATAATAGTCTACTTTGATTTAATGAATTATGAATTTTCCTACCTCACAAACTCTTATCAATAATAGTATTCCCCTAAAATATGCTTTACTTTATAAAGCAATCAAATCAACACTCGCCTAACCTCAACAGTTACTAAGCACTAACAATCACGACGCACATGCTTACCTAACATTTTTTCCAAAACAAATACACCGCACCGTTTCTGCACCCCCGCATGTAGGAACCCCTAACCATCTCGCCGCCGTCAGTTCGGTCGCGGCAGCAGATTTCTGAACGCAGTCAGACTGCTCTTAATTAATTGGCTTGCATTCGTTTGCATGAATTAGCCAGGTATTCGGAGAGACCCCTTCTAGTCATTTTTTGCAACCCCTTTTTGGACCCCTACCTATTGTAGTTGTTGATAGAGGAATTTTTGATGAACAAAATGGCGTAATTTTTTTGCTTACTTTTACAAATTGAATTAGTATGACGCAAATGGTATATTCATTGTAACGTTTTTTTATGTAAAACAGGTAAATATTGTATAAGTCTAACTTTCTCTTTGACACGTGTAACATATCCATCACTATCCCACCAAAATATTGTAGCTAAAACAATGTAGGAATCAATTTATCTTTCACAGTCCCCGCACCCCGTAGTCTTATTCAATAAACTCGCCTTCGAAAAACTTTTAAGCCCTAACCAAATAGGTAAAACTTTTGCATTTTCACATGAAACTGAGGCAAAGTACAGTACAACAGATCTGCAGAAAGACAGAAGGTTCACTTTAAAATTCTCTCTAAATTATTCTACTGAAAGATACACCATTAAGATAGGAAGTGTAAAAGAATCTCTAAAAATTACGAAATAATTAAATGAATTTTATTTTAGTCAGATTTTCTCTCTTTTAATGACTCTTGTCAATCTATTGTATTCTTCGTACTTGTATTTCTGTTTAGTTATTTTATAGTGGCCCGAAGCCGCCGCAAGTCGCCGCCGGATCGTACCGGATCAGGTGGACCGGATTATTCCGGTTCGGTGCGGTTCAAAGCGGATCAAACACGATTTTAGACTTACGGGGTAAGGTTCCGAGCTTATGGGAAGGTGGATAATAGGCGTCTGTTAAAATGTGATCCAGATTGGGAGTAATTATGTTTGTTCTTGATAAGGGTACTGTCACATCTCTAAATAGCCGGTAGTTATTTAACAATATTGATTTCTCTATCTTTGTGAGGTAAAATACATCTTTTTTGTCTTCTTTTAGTACTTTTAGATTTCATGTCATACAAGCGATCTGTGATGAAGTAGCCTGGTGAGAGAAGTTAAATTAAGAGTTAAGATATGATGACTTGACGTCCCTGAAAAATTAAACCAAAATGATTTCTATTGTTCAAAATTTTGGTGACTTTTCTTATGTATACATTTTAGTTGTGAAATGTGTTGTTAGGCATAAATTTTATTAGACTTGTACCAAGTTACATGAGCAGTAATTCAGTACTTTCCCCGAAGGTATACCCCGTGAACAAGTACAGGAGTCACCATATTACCCCGGGTCCCCTAGTGAGGATCATTTGTCAACACTGGGCGGCTGTCACAAGTTACCAAACTTCTGCGTCGCCGGCCAAGTTTCGATTAACACCTGTACTGTGTGGGATTCTTTTTACTACTTAGTTTGTATAGTGTAGTGTCCATGGGTGATGGAGAAAGTGGAATCAATTGCTAAGCGACTGGTCTTAAGCAAGCTCAGCTGAATCGATCTTTGCTGTACTTGATTTTCTGCCTGATGTAAGTCTAGTATAGTTTAATACTGGAGAACTATGCGCAGAAATTATAGTTGAAAATGGTTCAATGAATGACTCTTCGAAGTTCGGAACACAATGATTTGATTTTAAATCTCAAAGTAGGTAATATACTTCTTATCATATGATCTCATTATGGTGCTTCTATAGTGGCCAAAGGTATTTATACCTTCACAGACGCTACTTATTACGCTTACTCATACCGTAAGTTTTAGACAGCCCAATGACTTCATTAATAAGACACAAAAGAGTAAAAATGCACAATTTTGCATAACTTACTCGTACGAAGGTAAAACCTACTCTTTGCCCTTCCTTCCAGACGGAATATATTAAAAACCTCCTCATATGTTAAATCTATCCATGTATTTCCAACATATTTGCTTGGCGCTACACAGCTACAGTCAGTTTCATCTGTCGCCCGCGCGCGGCTGTCATAACTTACACAACTTGGCACAAGTCGCCGGCCAAGTTTCGATTAATACCTGTACCACGCCGAGTTTGTTTATCAATATTTGCACGACGTGGTATAAAGGATACTAAATCGGTTTACTATTTGGAAAGATAGCGACAGGAATGCCTTTGCTGTGTGTAATGTTAGCTATTACTGTAAAATACAGGTCCCTCTCTGATCGTCTTATAGGTATGCATTGATCATGACACTACTTATGGATTCAGATTATAATTGTTGCACTCTCAGATAATGAGCCCATTTTAAGCTTTACAGTTAAGTACAACCCAGATCAATTGAATAAATTGAAATCAATTTAAACCGCGGTCAGAAAACATAATAAATATGATAATGACAAATATATTGAAAAGTCTGTAATGTATTTCCCTATAACTTTCTTTTATTAACGGAAGCAAACAGAATACCGCAAGTTAGAGCATAAATTAAACATAAAAGCAAATGTTTTGAAGTGTCTCTTCCTCAAATATGCGAAGGTAATGATGTTAGCAAAGTTCCCGCGGGCCCCGGACCCGGGACTTTACAAATTGAAATTATTTTTTCATTAAAATTCCCAACTTGAAAGTTTTCAGGTGGAAGTTTCTTGAGTGGCCAATTCACGGCGCACTTTCAGTTAAATGATTCTTTCAAACTTTAAATAGATGTCTAGGTGGATATTAGTTAAGTTTGGCCAGAGATCTCTTAAAGTTAATGACTAGTATTTAAGTTCACGTAAAGTGCCGCTGGCTGGAAATTATGAGTGCATTTAAGTTTGTGTGATCACAAACATTGCAATCCTTTAGTCTTCTTAGTAGAAATGGTTATAATATAAGATTTTACTTTGATATTTTGTACGCTATCTCTTTAGGACAATTGTGTATACAAATTTGCATTTAAAATGCCTGTAACTGTAACTGTAAATTCCTACAACAAATTGCCTCATTCTAGTACAAGAATCACCTAAGAAATAAATCATCAAATCACAGGGCGAACGTATCGCATCGCGACACGGGATCACGGGGCAGTCCCGCGGTCCGGGATCACCTTAATCCCGCAGGTGAGCCGGGATTACAGGATCACGTCGTAGTCCATCCCTATCTATCTTGATGATATATTATAGTGTGGACTTGTATCGACAGATGTCGTTGTTAGTTTGTGATATGTTTTAAGTGGGGACGTTAGTTACATGGTATGAGATGGTACCTTTACCTGCAGATTGGAATTGGTATATCGCGTTACTACAAAGATATTACTTAAATAAAGACATTTATATAAGTCTTATTTTTACACACTATTTTCGAGAGTTTAATGCTCGTATGTTTAAATGAATTGATGGATAGCAAAATCTTGTATTTCCAAATATTCACTTCGATTAAGCTTAGTAGAAAGTAAAACGTAACATTCCTCTCAGCAATTCCAAAAATATACATTTCATACCAAATAATTAACTCGGTACACAAAACAAACTCAAACAATAAATAGAACATCGTTAATTACCAGAAAACGTTTACAAAGAAAATTAGGGTTTACTTCTCCATTCTTGTTTCGCCAAAGAATTTTAAAGTTGTGTCTCGCCGGGACAAACAAGCCGGGAATACCGGGACAAATAAAATTAATTACTTATTCCCAGCACTACCTGGGCTAACGAGGGGGGAGCGCGGGGTGCGGGGCGGGGTGCGGGGGGGGGGGTGCTGCAGGCTTTTGTCGCTGTTACCCGCGCCGATGACGTGACGACAGTTTTAACTTAATCTACGGCAGGGGACTTGTGCAAGGTGTTTTATTCAAAGGTTTCTTGTGTCTCAATTTTTCAGCATTAGGATAGTCTGCATTTTACAAATGCTTTAGTAGATTAGGTGCTTAACAAAATTATTCAAAATTGTCATAATATTATGATTTTTTAAATACAATATTGGATAATCGATATTCACAAAAATCATTAGTCCTCAGTAATTACTATCAAAGATAAAACAGACTCGGAGGAGAAAACGTCCATTCGCAATGAATTCAGATCATGAAGCAGCAAAACTTTTCAATACGACCGCATTACAAGCTCATAGACTTACAATGGCAAAAGAACGGTTTTCGCAATTTTTCCCTTAGCTATGCTATTAGACGTTGCTACATACCAATATCAAGATTCTAAGTTCACGGAAAGTACCCTGTGGGTTTTGATTCCCTTGCAAGCGCGAAATTTGCGGCATAAACGGCTGTAATTTTTTATTATGTTAGTTTAGCAGTTTGCTTTTTTTCAAAGTTCCAAGGACGTAAATTCCAGCGTAATACCTCCACGTGACACAGACAACCAGACGGACTGGAAATTTATCCTTTAATAGTTCCGTTTATTCCTTTTGCGGTACGAAACTCCAGAAACAAAGAAATATCGTCTCCAATCAATAGCCGCCACGGCAGCGGCACGGGGGTTACCTTGTGCCCACTGACCAATATACCTCGGCATTTGTCCACGTCGGCCCGGGTATAACTCGCCGCTAATCCGGGACCACTATTAACCGTTTTGGAGTAAGCCCCAGAGATGTAATGGGGTTTGTCGAAGAAACTGGACGGCTATGTGTAATGTAGTTAGTATGTGATAGTTTTCGGCGGTCAGTTTAAAGGGATTATTTTTATTTCCTGTCAAATATTGGGTTATAGTCATTTTGCAACACTTAATTCGTACATATTGAGTTTTTTTTTTCTTATTAGTTTCATCTCGCTTAAAAAAAATATATTACCATCAAGTCTGTAATTACATATTATAACTGGTACTACTAAATCTACTAATAAAATAATCACATAGACAATTACTTATCCCTTACTCTCTTTCCTTATCCAGCGGAATTTACCAAAATATGTTTCCAACAAAGGTATAACAATATAAATGACATAAGCATGCCTTAATGCACTCACAATATTAATTTCACCCAAATCCGTCCCTTTGTGACAAAGAAAAATTGTAACGAATTGAGTGGGACCCTAGAACAACCTGCGTGGAAAACCTTTTACTTCATTAAACTATATTATGTCTTAGCCCTCTTATTATAAGGTATGTATTTGTTTGCATTGTTGATGGGATACCTTAACATGTAAGTTAGGAGAAAATAGCGGGCAGTTATGAAAATATTTAACAGAGTAATAAGTTTTAAAGTCTTTTCTTGTCTGATCGTGGTAGAAATGCGTTTGACAAGAATTGCTTTTGATAAGCTCATTAATTCATAATAATCTAACACCAGTCTATAAACACTCCACAGCTAGCCAAAGGCCTCTTTTCAAGTCAAGAAGGTTTGAGCATTATTTATACATAAATAAACGTTCACTTTAAACCACATTCCATGTCATTGTAAGAGTGTAGCAAATCTTATAAATAAAATTCCAGTGTCACAATGTTAGTTACCGTACTCCTTTAAAACGGCTTAACTGATTGTTACCAAATTTTATATGCGTATTCAATAGGTCTGAGAATCGACTACTATCTATTTTTCATCTTAAAAAACTTAACTAAAATTAATATCAGTAAAACATTCAAATCTTCCCTACCCCGCTTTCAGCTCTTCCTTTAGAAGCTCCCAGCAAGGTAAGTCAGTCAAGATGTCTGTCATTAATACGAGCCTACAAGAGTAATGGCGGCGCGGCCTGTAAACGTACAATAATGCGCTTGTTACCTCCCGGAGTGATTCATTTCTGCCACTCTGCTGTAATGGACTCAGTGTCTACGAGTAATGCGGTTATGATATCCTGGTACTGGTTAGTGAAAATAGATGTCAATTGTTTTTGCGAATACGCAACTTCAGTCAGTAACGTTTTGAAAGTGCCTGAGAAGGCCTACTCGAAATAAAAACTTTTTGATTTTGATTTTGAATATTGTAAACTAGCTGCTGCCCGCGACTTTGTCTGCGTGGTATTCAAGATGTGTAGTGCTGACCGCAATTATTGTAAATTAAATAGCTTTTGATTCTAATCACCGTGAGGTAGTTTATGTAAGAGTATTGGATACGTGTAAGTTGTTACTAATTTTTTATATTTTTTTTTCTTACTTACTAAGAAAATCTTTTAACAAAAGCGTAGTATTAACACATTAGCCATAAAACACAGTTAATGTAGACAACGCGAATGCGGTGGTAACAATATTATCCGGGTAAAGTGTGGAACGACACATAAATATGTGACGTCACTTCCTGTCGCAGTGTTTTAGCTAAATTTTATGTCCAGCGCTTAGGATGGTGAGAATTTATGTTAATGTACAAGGTTTTATAATTTAAAGTCACTTTATTTAGTTATTATTTATGCAGATTTTCTAACAACTTAAATAATAGAATTTGTTCAAAATTTTCATGAAAATTCAGAAAATGGGAGATATTTAACAGAAACTTGAATGTTAAACGATTCTTTCATATTTCATTAGTCATAAATAAATTATGTATATCTAGAAAAGGCGTATGACTTGTATTGTAGTTAAAATTAAAACATTTAATAACATTCCACGTTCATTTAGAAGAATTTCAATTTATAGATTCAAGTAGTTCCTAAATAAAACATCGACATGACAATAAGTTTCCAACAGACAGACAGACACAGTTCACAGTGAGCTTCATCAAGACAACACGCTTAAGCCCCTATACCTTTGTTTCATTTCCTGATGCCGAACATTTTTTCACATTCTAAGTCGATAGCTACGTTACTAAGGAGAAGGCTTTCTTAAATAAAACCGGCAAATGTATTTTTTATAATTTTTAATCAAACTAATGTTGTTTATTTGATTTATATTGAATTTGTTGTCTAAGTACAAGATTATATAACTCAAGTTTTGCAAAAGAAGAATACTGTAAGTTATATTTAGTTGATTGTTGAGATAAATTGAAATATTTTAAAATTACGATACTGTCTTCTACACAGTACCTATCGTAATTTTTAAATATTATTTCATTATTAGAATGTTTTTAGAATGTTAATAAAATTGGCAATGCCCTTATTATAAAGGCTAGACCAATTTCATAATCAAGATATTACAATGTTATTTTTTTCAGTTTCAGTTTGATGAATAGATCTTTACAATGCCAGAAGCCGTCTCCACCCCGCCACTGGATCACGTTATTAGGTATGAGCGTTCGAAGCCGAACTGCGGATTTCAATAAAGCGTAACCTTTTGTTACGTGTGCTACCAATATTTGAGCCGGCTCCGGCTGCGATATTAAAAGATTCATTTCACAATGAGTTCACAATCATCTTTCTGATGGTAGGTCAGGTTGGATTGGTTGGATTCGTTCGGGAGATGGAATCGAACTTGTTACTCGTTTTACTAATGCTGATAAGTTTGATTTCGAGTTATAGTTTAGCAGGAATCAGTTACAATTGTTACAAATTTTGGTATAGTTTGTATTGAAACTAAGAGCGAAAGATCGTTGCTACCTGGCACCTACTGATATCTGGTGGAGTTAAAATAATATAAAATTGAGACTCTGGATATTGACTTGTCACTAGTGTTGAAGCGCATGCCTGAACCGAAAAAATCTAAAAGACATATGATTGAAAAACTACTTTTTCATCATCATCTTTATGCTTGTAAAATTCATTTCTGAGCATAGGTAGGACTTCCCTCTTCTCATTTTTATTTACTCCATATTAATAGCGAGGTTCTTTACCAAAACAAGGGCATGTTCTAAACCACCTGACCCCAACCAACTTCTCTCAATTACAATGAATTCTTTATTCATATCGGCCAACTTAGTCAGTTTCCATGATTTTTATATTGCGAACTTCGTGGAACATTACCTATGCATTGTCTCGGGCGACGGCGTTATACTTATTTAATAACGGCAGAGGGTACAGCATCTGTTTATAAAAGTTTCAGATTTCTTGTTTGGGAGTTCAAATTTTAATGTAAAAGTATCGCGGAGTTACCTGAGGAGTAATGTCTCCGCTTGAGGGAATTCACTTGTTTTATACTGAAGTTATTGGTGTATGAGAGTTGGAACATCTTTTGTAATTTAATTTGATACCAAACAATTGGAAATTTGTCTTCAAATTATATTAAAATAGGCGAACATGAGCTATCTATTTAATAATATTTTTACCATGCCTATTAAAAAGCCGTCAACTATTTTATGCAGACAACATATTGCCACACAAAATTGTAAGGCGCTATCACTTCCCACACGAACAATAATATTATACTCTCACACATTTTCCTCCAATATAATATGTACCAATAAATCTCGGCACTCTAAAATAAAAATTGACCCGGTCGCGTTCTGAAATCGTAATGTCAATGAAATATTCAGCCGTTGACGTGCAGGTGGCTGGAGCGGCATTGCGGCCGATTTCTTTATGCATGAGAGCCTCTTGTGATTCGGAACGCACTCTTCGATATGTCGCCCCAGAGTAGCCAAGCAAGGGGATCGGAGATCGGTCAGGTGCCTGTTAATGTATGTGAATCACGGGCCTTTCCCCTGAAGGGGTGAATAAGGGTTTGTTGTTGCATGACTAATTCTTGACATTGCTGTGATCTTATAAAACAGTGTGATAAGTTATGCCAAGCGCCTTATGTCCGGATTTTAAGTCATACTTAACAATTAAAGTTTTATTACATTACTCGATATTAATTATATAGATTTCTTTGCAAAAATTTCAAACAAAACTATTCTGACCAATTTCCTGATGCTTTTACCGAAGTGACTTGTGCAGTTATCCAAAGTCATTAGGTCGGACCAAAATAAGACTTTTCCTATTATTACTATTTTTGATAATTTTGCCTCTGAGGGGAAAGAGCGGTACTCTACCTACGTGCCCCTCTGCGTGACCACCTAGATCGTTCGTACCTCAGGTCCATTTACATTTATATTGGCCGGAGACGTCCAGTGCCCTCTCGAACACTCCTCACTGGCGGTGAGAGGAATCAATTCCATTACAATAGTTTTTGGTGATCCTCTGAATAGCTGTCCGTTTGTTACCTTTGTTAGATATGTTGGGGTAAAGGATTCTTATCGATATCGTGGATATATTCGTCTGACTGTAATGAATTTATTTAGTTTTTTATCTAACTTGACAACATGAAACTTACCAATGTGCACTTTCTGTCTTGAATAAATTGACCCTGTACTAGGTAATAGTTAAATAGATAATTCTCTCAGTTTTGTAGTCCACATAACCTGATAAGCAATATCTATGAGCACTGGTACCAATTCTGGAATATACTAAAAACCAAGAAATTAGCTTCCTAAATCCACTCATTAAACATCAATGGCACAGACAATCAGAAAGTAAGTACAAACGGTAGCTCTCCAATTAATATCAACTCGCTTTGTATTCATACAGCATTAACATCCAGACCAATTCTCTTAACATCTTTCCAAAGTTAGGTTTCTTCCACCGCGATGTACCTTCGATTGCCGCTAAGACCAATGAATTATTCATCAGGAGAAGTTTGCGAAACAAGATATTTGGAGTGGAAAACAATGAAAAATTTACAGTTTAATTATGCTATAGGTGTATGGGGTTGCACCCTTATTTGTAGCTGGTTAGGTGCGTGTAATAATTAAAATAGCATGCCTTTCTATATTGTTACTAGTTATTGTTAAAGAAAACGCTTCATGACAATGTAAAAGGTGACTGTAGTTATACAGTTACCCTTTACATTATGTCACACCACAAAATAAAGTACCTACGTGTGTTGACCAAAATTTAAGTCGAATAAGCCATTGTTCGACTTTAATTTTGGTCAACACATGTTAGTTATTTTGCTTTGGAAATTGGGTATACACGTAATAGAAATGGATACAAGAAAGTTGTCAGATAAAAATCATTGCTATCATCACTGCCTCCATATTGCTGCTACAAAAACACTAGGCGCTTCATTAAATAAAAAAAGCATCACAGTAGCAGTCTTCTCCAGTTCTCCTACCAAGTGAAAGTTTCATCCCATTCTAAAAAACCTATTGATCATAAATTTAATCACACGTAACGATAGCGCCCATAGGTATGGGGATTATTAGGGCTCCAGGATGAGGGATCGAGGTGCACGACATTGATTGATTCACCTTCATTCAAAGACGATTGTATCGACATACCTCACAGTTTTAAATGCACACCATTCAATCAATTATGAACCTTAAGTTGAAGGATTAAGGAGTGCGAAGGCCGTATAATAAGTTTGCAAAAAGAAGAATAGCTCTTTGAATTTGACAGTGAAACGGATTGATATCTTAGAGGATTTATCATAAGCTTAGTTTCATAAACTAAGCACTACTGTAAGACGCCTACATAGGGGCGATCATTAGAGAAAATCTATAACACGATACATTTTTCTATAGTCTTTAAATTTTTCGAACCTTCTGAAAGTAATACTGAACTTCTATCTTATAATGTTTAAACAACTTTCCTGACTTACCTTATAGGCGCATAACATCGTCTAAAAACTACACTTCTCATTAAGCATACTCTTCAGACAAAATCATTTACCATGACGTACACATCCCTCCAGTTCCCTTATGTGTACCTAAACAGGGTCCAGCGCGGATTATGTTGTAATCCCTTAAATTGGACACAGTTTCACCTGTCCAGCGATCCCCGCCGAGCCCCGAGCCCCGCGCCGCGAGGGATTTGTTCCCCTGTAATGAACTAAAACAAAAAACGTTAAAAGTTAATCTCTTATGTGTATAGAGTCAGTATTTACGAGTATGTTGGGTCAGACCCCTTCATTATCGGTGAGTGTTGGTGTTTGTCTGTCTTAGTGGAGGTGTGACATGGTGTAAGGATAGTCGGATAAGGTTTTGCAGGAGGATATATGGAGGTGAATGCGTAATCCGTGCGGTGTCCGGATATAAAGAATAGCACCACCCCATATCCTCCACTGGGTGTCGTAAAAGGCGACTAATGGACCTTAAGACCCAGTGCCCTGTACCAACCACCTTGGGTCACCCGAATGGTGGCGGGTAAACAACCAACAATCGCATTCCCAAAGAGGGTTAGTGTCAGGCAGGCGGCCGACTATAAAACCATAGCCAAAACTTTAAGCAACATGTCTAGAGGACGTGTTGCGCCGACCCCAAGTAAAAATTGGGATAAGGGCAGGGGCATGATGATATATGGAGGTGAATGGTTGTCGATACTCGATACTCACATAAAATTCTGGTAGTTGGCTTTATTGGGCTTTAATTTAGGGAAATTGAACGTCGCTTTTACTGGATATCTTATCTAATCTTTAATCCTTTTTCGCTGCAGTAGACTAAAATACTCAAAGCGGAAGATCAACCAGAATTGCTTATAGTTTATTTGGTTTATGTCAAACACCATCTTTAAAGGTACCCAAGATTTACTAGGAAAATATCGGTCCAAATAAATAAGATATATACCACAATTTAATAAACAAACTTAAAGATTTTCAGCCAAACTTTTATTCTCTACAACAACAAAAAATATCCGTTTATTTCGCACTCCACTAATAATAATTCACTAATTGTCGACGTGTGCGGGCGCGAGTTGCGGCTGCGGCACATGCGGAGTTTATTCCCGCACAAATCCCTCTATACATTTTTATTGGCCCGTCCACCTTCGGCCCTCCGATACGTGATCCGACTTTTTATTTAAGTTTCCTCCACATACTGCGTTTTGAACGCTTACCTTTTTTTACAAACTTCTCACTGATGGCCACTCACAGATGAAAGTCCTCTGCATAATAACGTCAAAATATGTTACCACTGCTTTTGATAGACCGTTGCAATGATAACACATACAAAAACAGGCTTCCATGAGAATTATATCCCGTTATGCATTAACAAAATGTCACTTACACGCACCCGTTTATAGCAGTCATGTAATGAAATAGTCCATAACAAAGACTTTTTAAATAATCTGGCTAGAGAAAACTGCAACCTTAGTTTTCCTAAAAAAGAAAAACGCGGCGTTTCTCCCGCTGCATACGACTGAGGCGTCGTGAATGCTCTCTGAGCTGTGTGATTTGTTTCCGATTTCCACCGCGTGCAGGTAAACAACCATGTAACACACTATTACTTGTTGTTTCCTACTTTATTTCCTTTTCACATCCTTTCCTAGCAGCTTTTATTTTTATTTTTGCTCTTTTTTTCAACTGTAACCATTTATATCTATTTGGTTTTCCATTTTACATTTACGTATATTTACTGTGCAAAGTATCTTTAAGGAACACTAAATGGGTATTCTAGATTTTTTACTATAGTAACATTCCGTTCAGAATAAAAAGACTACAATAAATTGCAAAATCAAGGTGAAAGATTAAAGGTACAAATGAACTTCTTACGACGAAAACATTACAACTCAATAAAAGTATTAAAATCGAACTAGTTAAGAGGAAGTATTCTCAAAGGATGAAATTGAAATTAAAACCGGCTCCGTGTTATAACTGCTGGCGTCTGCAGCACTCACCTCTGCCGAATTAATATGTATGATTGCCCTTTTTAAAATTAGGGGTGAGTTAGGGTGGCAGCTGGTTATATCTGATAACCTATATGTTTTTAGGTTTTGATGAGGGATCGTTAGTAATGGGGATAGTAGGGGCATCAGTAGAGCTTTTCGTTTGTCTGTGGTTTTTTAGGTATAAAAGTTAGCAATGTTTGACTTTAAAAGTGCAAACATATCGTAAATATCCCTGACTCAGGATGTCTGTCACTGATATAAATATTTTTTCTTTAACTACGTTCTTAAATAACAGACAGGACACAATTTACCTATATCTAAACGAGATCCAATTCAATAAGTCGAAACCAATTTTCTTCAGATAACTTGAAATTGAAACAAACTTCGCCAATAATAATAGTATCTTTGATTGATATTTCTATCTGAGTCGATAACAAAACACCTAAGTTTGACGCAAACCCAAATCGAAATCTATTCAAAACTCAAACTGATAACTTAAAGTTTTACGTTTTCGTTCATCTGCGGAAAGTTTTGGGCGTTCTTGCCAACTCGGTGTTAGCTCAGAGAGTTTACTTACTGTCTAAATAGTTTTTGGCTAAGTAATTGGTGAATTGCTTGTATTATGACCGAGGTTTCATCGATGCCATCTTTTATGACTTTTTACAGCTTTTTCTTTCAGTTTTTAGTGTTCGGTCTGCATTCTATCGAGATATTTTACCTTGTTCATAGCTGTTTGAAAGTTAATTATAACCGAGTGATGCAAGATCGTGCGACGTGTATTTAATTAAAAGTACCAAAAAACACCTTGCTGAAATCAAAACCGAAAGCGAGTACCTCTTCAATTGTTCGACTTTTTCGGCAAAATAATTTCAAACGCGAAGTGTTCCGCGGTGCAGATAAACAAATAGCGACGGATCGCCAAATTGCGGACCAAACTACACCAAATAATTACACTTACAAATAAAACCAAAACGGGTCACCACTCGAATACACACAGTGCCAAATAAAAATGGCCACACATTATTTTTTGTCCGGCTGTCGGCACGTGAGGTGAATCCAATCGTTTTTTCTTATTCCCCCGATTGATTGGACTGTGCTGTTATTTTTTTTCGTTTATCCCCTCGCAAACAATGCGGGTATTGGGCAGGTGAGCTAAACGTTTGAGGGAAACGGAAGATTTTCCCGGATTTAACGATCGTCACTGTACATTTGTCAAGCTTGGTTTTATCGTTGTTTTAATGCGATAGACGAGGTATTGCTTTCTTTTTAGATATTATTGACGATTATTGCAACGTAACCAGATAACGCTTATAGAATATTTGAAATTGTGCGTAAGTTACAGATGTAGATCCTTCTTCCAAAAAGATTTTAGCCTCTACTAATTGTTTCAGGCTATTTTAATTTTAATATTATTTCCATATGTTCGTTTTATTTCGATTCTATGTAAAATTATACTAAGTCCGTGTGGTGTCCGGATATAAAGAATAGAACCACCCCATATCCTCCACTGGGTGTCGTAAAAGGCGACTAATGGACCTTAAGACCCAGTGCACTGTACCAAGCACCTTGGGTCACCCGAATGGTGGCGGGTAAACAACCAACAATCGCATTCCCAAAGAGGGTTAGTGTCAGGCAGGCGGCCGACTATAAAACCATAGCCAAAACTTTAAGCAACATGTCTAAAAGACGTGTTGCGCCGACCCCAAGTAAAAATTGGGATAAGGGCAGGGGAATGATGATGATGATAACAAAATAAGTTTAATTCGACTTTCAACTTGAATCAATAAAACACAACACTTTCTACAATTCCTGCTTTTTCTCTGTAATTTACATGCACATTTAATTTAGCCTGCAGTGCAATTATAATAAACAAAGCGCCACTAACTCAGGTGTTCGTGCGCAGACTACGTGTGCATTTTATTTGCACTACAGTGTAATTTCTTAACGCGAACGCATTACCTCCCCCGGGACTCGCACGTCGCCCGCTATATAACGGGGACACACTGAATTTTGATCATGTTTATTGTTTTAGAGATTTGTAGAGTAAAGTAATATGGTGAACAATTGCAGTGATGGATAAAAATGTTTATAAAGCGGTGAAAATTTGTAAAAGGCATTTTTAATACATGTTTCTATCAATATATAAATCGAAGGTATCCTTTTGTATCTGTTTATCATAAGAAAGCAAATTGTAGAAAGAGTACTTTACACACATGAATCAAATATCTGTAAGTTGTTTCCATCAATACACTCTTGAGAAGAGAGACCGTGAAAGCGAGACCTTGAAAAGAGTTCCTTCAAACTCCAGCCATCGTGAATTGATATTGAATACAAACCATTAAGTTCACAAAACAAATACACATCGCCAAGGTATCCCCATCTCGAAGAAGTTACCTAATTGTGGTCGCCGGTCCATGAAATGACCCGCGAACTTCAATACTGTGCCTGGCTCGCGGTGCAGAAGGGTTGCTCGTAAATTCGGGGCAGGTGCTCACTCCACTTTTATCAGATCGAGTTATTGAATCCTTAATCCTCTTTTATTACTTTCCCTGTCGTAATAAAAAGCGCGCAGACGAGGGTAATTGTGCAAAACTGTGGAGTATCGACGTGAGGGTTAATGTAGGTACGTTTTGTGGCTTTTATATTTGTTCGCGTTAATTGGAGATTAAGGCTGCATTTAATTTTCAATTGAGTTAATCGAAATTGTATTTGGAGCAATTTTTTTTTATTGGCGCCCAACTGGGGCTATTAAATTGTATAGACCTGTGTATATTTTAATCATCTGGTTCTGATACCTAAATCTAGCACGTGTTAGTACCTGTAAATCAGAATTATACGTATATTTAATTTTAAGAAATTTGAAATAGGTATTGTTATACTTTGTTCACAATTTAGTAGGTTAGTATAATTATTCTTCTTCCTCAAACACATTATGTACACCGCTAACGGGTTCCCGATACCTAGGGAAGCGCCCACTAATTACTGTGGTACACATTTCTTGAGTTTTTCGCTAACATTAAACAGGATCCCGTCACGCCTCAGACAGGTTTTTAATTAACAAACCCCAAACACTTGGAGACTCAACGGAAAAATGTTAAAACCTTAACGAGTTTACTCACGATCCTCGTTTAAAGAGATTTGTATTTTTTTGCCTTTTTAATTTTTGAATGAAAGTTGCTTGATGATGTATTTTATATAGACTACTTTATTTCATCAAAATTTTAATCCTGTCTTAACGAAATGAGGTGTAAACATTTAGCAAAACACAATTATTACGCTACAACATAAAATATATTATCACGAGAGTCTTAAAATGTGATCAACGCGGGACCAAAAAACTGTTTAAAAAAAAAACAATTTATTTTAGCTAATTATTTACAAGGTATCAATTCTAAGAAGCCACACATTACTCCTTTCTTCATTCACATGTTACCTTATCGAATTGAAGCAGCATTCACACAAGTATGGAGAATACATAACTCTCAAAGCTAGATAATAGTTTAATCGGTACAAAGTTCAGCATCACAAAGTTCACAGCACCGAGCTCACCTGCTAAAGTTCCCGCAGATTTATAGCGTGGCGGTGCATCTTACTGGGAAGTTCGTGTGCCAGTTCACTGGGCTGAAGTCATGTTTGCAGGTGAACGATAATGCTCTATTTGGGAACTATGAGATCTGAATGTCTCGGAATGTTGGTTAGTTTTGTGTATGAGATTTCAGATTTGTTTTTCACTGTAACAGATGTTGATGCATTGATTTTTGTTTTATTTTAGAATCAAATATATGTTATGCAACATAAGGTGAGGTAGATAGATAGCTAGAATATTCTTTATTGCACACCACATGAGACTCGATTGATGTCAAAGATGATTTCGAAACTTCTATATTGTTGATTAGAAGTTTGTTGAACATGTACCAACTCCACAATAAGAATATAAAGTGAGAAGTGATCAGAAAGGGTGTTAATGTTACAGATACGTTTAAACCGATACTGTGTACTGAAAGCAATCAAGCTTGTGATATAAATGAAAACAATAGACAGACAGATATTAAACTCGCAGCATAAACAAATTGGTATACGGTAGCATTTCTCGAATACCTCCCGTGAGCGCAACATTTCGCGAACAATCGCTCACAGAGCGAGCCGCGTCGACACCACCATTTGTCTTGGACCACCTTTAAAAGCTATTCAGGACCATTTTTCTTTTTTAAAAACCTTCAGACACTTCCTTTTCGTTTTTCAATCGCCCCCGCCCCGGCTGGAGTTATCGCGATAAATGCTTTTGTTTGGAACATTGAAGGATGTGCTTAGAGCTGATATAGCGAACATGAAACTCTGTTCCTCGCCTTTTTGATTTTCATAGATTTCTCGCAATAAATGGACATTAAGCTGACGTGATAATCATTGTATTTGAATTATTTTTTTGTCAGTCATCTTAGGTACTAGTACTGTTACTTACTAAACCCAATTATTTGAAGCAGAAAAGCAAGTGCAGGAGAAAAAAGTCAGTGGTACTACTTCACATTTACTAATCAAAAATGTATTATTATTTCTAATTAACAGCTCTATATTTGTTCTCGGTATTGGGCCAAAGCGTTGAGCCGCTTGGACAGGTGAATAGATGTCTCGACCCGTTTGCTGGTAATCAGTCACAAATAGCATTCCAAAGGCTCTCACCAAATTACAAGCGAGAAGCGGCAAGGGTGTAGGCAACCTCCTAATAGTCAAAAAGATACTATTATAATTAGAAATCATCTACCTACTAAAGGTCAAAACACCATTGATACCGGTACAGGAAAAATACTGCTGCCCAATAGCTCAGAATTATTGGAAAGGTAGCAAAAAAGTTAGATAATCAATAGTTTGTATAATTAATCTGTGGAAGTTTGAGCAATCAGACCGTCTTGTTTTAAGTTAAAATATTATTAATCCTTCTCGAAGAACACTAAAAAACGGCATTTTTAATCTGGAGGAGTATTATAGGTTTTCTACCTAACCGATTTGAGTCAAGGCACTCGTCCACAAATCGCGGATATTTCTAAAGATTATTCTACCAATGCTTGGATTCCCATCTACCCCGCTCCCGCTGCTTCTCATGCCCTACAGCCTGCGTACAATCAGGCCAGCTCCAGTACTGCGCGATTAATCACCAGTTGATGCTTACCCTCTAATTGAATGCTCTCTTCGGCGCTACGTTTATTGTCATCATCAATATGGACTCCATGCTGACGTTCTCCTTTTACAACCATTTGTTTGAGGATTTTTTCGTTTGGAATTTACATTTTGAAGATATACCTAGTTATACTATATCCATAGTTATGTTTTAGTACTTTTTTATTTAATCGTTTTTTTTTGTAGTGAGGATACTTTGTTACATAAGGGTGATTTGCATCTATGATTTTTTCGGCCTACACTATTCAAACACGTGTCTACACATTTTAAATTTAATTGATTGAAAGTTAATATTCCCGCATGAAGCATCATAAATTAGAAAAAAAATCAAATACCGCTTCTAAAATTTTCTCCATTTCATTTGAAAAACGGCACAGAAGCGCACAGGAATCAATCATCGGTCACTATAAAGGCGGCGCAATAAATTCGGGCGGCTTTCGGGCCATTTTCCACTTGTTTTCACCTCAACGTCGATTTTCAGTTCAGCTGAAAGCGCTCATTCACCCCCCGATTTTGAATTCGACGTATTTGTCATTTTCTGATGTATTTCGCTTTGGTGTTTGGCCGTATTGCGCTTTTGTTTGTAGTGATTAATCGTATTGATTTTGCTGAACGTTTTAAACTTGTGGTTTAATTGAGAGTGAATTTCTGTTTGAATTTGCGTGTAAATTTAAATAGAGAGCTATTTGTAAATCTGTTTTGTGATTCGGATATTTGGGGCTACGTTTTATTTTACAATTGCGTACGTAATCATTAAATTGATTTTCAGTAGTACGTAATTAATGCTAACTTTAGGTAACGTAAATAACAAAACTTTTTTCATAGGCACACAAGCCCTATCAAACTAATCTAAAGCCCAAAAAAATACTCGGAGCCCACCCGTTGATATCGAAAACCAATTTCCAAAAACGCTGTAAAAAGTTGTTTTAAGAAAATATCTAAAAGATAGCGTGTTTGCTGAGGGAGGTCATTTTTCACGGCGCACATTAAGCGGCGGTTAACGTCGACGGCTATAAAAAGCGTGTAAACACGTCACCTGTCACGTGACGTCACCGACGTGACGTGACGAGGCTGTTCACGTGAAGCTGATGTGGGAATAACTTGGAGGTGGTACGTACATATGTGTTATTACGTTTTTCATTGACTAGGTGGAAACCGTCATGTAATGAAAAGGAAAGATCATGTTGAATTTACATGGCCATTTTCTAACGTAATTTAAATTTAAATTTGTGCTGGTAACAACAAAAAGAGAAGTGGAAGACACATTTGAGAATCATTTTGTAGTAGGTATTGAGCTTTCTATTAGTACCAGTTCCACATGTCTAGGAAATAAGATTTTTTCCGAATCGAAGTTAATCCGAATAAACTAGAAGCAGAAATACGGCAAATCATATTGGCAAAAGTTTCTTTAAAAACAGGTTTTCTCAAAAGCTGTATTTTCCGTTCGCTCAATACCACATCCAAATTTTCCTCCTCCTTGGCAGGCAGCGGTATGAAAAATTACACGATGTTCAGGCATTGACACACCGCCAGTGTATTGAGGAGAATGGTTTACGATGATGCATCGCTTTGCAAACGCTACTCAACAGGACGTTTTATCTCGTGTTTTTCTTCCCAGACTTTATTGACTTCACAAGAATGGAAGCTTCGTTCAGGTGAATTTGGTTATAAAGGGTTCTTTTTATAGTTGTCTTGGAGTGTGGTTTTGGACTAGTAGGGTTATTTAGGCTTGTTTTATTCGCAGCAATGATTTGACTTTGAGGAGAGGACAGAATTTTGGATCCAGTTGTGAGTTATTTAACTTGTGTGAAAATTACATAAATCATTAACGTAACATAAATCATTCAAACTCTTCCAAAACTGTATATTGTTAATCGGTCCAATTCTAAGCAAAAAAGCTTCTAAGATATAAATTCAAAAAGCATACTTCCACTAAAACTTCACCTCCATTCCTTACCGCTCATAGCGCTACGAAAAAAATTACAGCAGCTAATACTGTATGAATTCGAAAGCCCCCTCATACGTGAGAATGGGCGACATAATCGGTTTAGTTCACGTTCACCTCTGATAATAAATCATGGTAAGTCCGCACCTGACACGCTATCGGTGCGCCCGGCTCCGGCCCGGCTCCGGCCCGTGCCGGCTATTGCCACTCTATTGCGGTTTCTTTCCGATTTCGATATTTATACGGTATTGAGGTTTATTACGAATGTTTTCTGGATAAGGGTGGGTGTCGTCTTTTGTTTTAGGTTTTTATGCTGAATATGGGCGTAACGCTTGAGAATTTATCCTACGATTTCTCACGTATAATCCTACACGTGTGTTTTATTATTTTATTCTACGTTTATGCGTCTCATCAAATTTTTGTTTTTACTTTTGTAGAAATTCAGAAAGAAATCTTAACCAGTTTAATAAAATGGCCTTTCAGATACCACATTAACAAGAAATTTCCACAACTTCCACATCAATCTTCTGAGTGCCTTAAATATTCCATTTACATAGAGCAGGGAATCACTACGTCATATCCGTTAGCAAGTCCCCAAGGCTTGTTTGGACTAGTTAGTACATTAGAGAAGTTCTCTAATGCTCCAAGTAACTTAGTTACGACTATCACGACACCTTTAATTAACGTTAACTATCAACGTGAACTTTAACTTGCCGGGTTAACTCGGGCTCGGTTCACTTGATTACGAATTGTCATTAACCTTTGCTTATTAAAATGGATTATGTTTATTTGCTTATTGTTGCTGAAGTTAGTAAATTGATTGAATGACTTTTGGGTAATACAGGTGCAGGAATCATAGTTCAAATATTGATTTTAATAAATTCCTTATATCCGGGAATACAAATCGATTACTCTTGGCAGATGTTGGACAATTGTCTTGAAGTTACACTGAGATCGAAATCAAATTATTACTGCCGAATGATTAAACGACGAATGAAACACACCAAGTAAAACCTGTTTACATTACATAAATAGGTAAACGTAACCTTTAATCAGAATCCCGTCACTAAACACTAACAAAAATATAAATCCAGCTAAACTAGGCAACATATACAGTACAGTGGAGTATGCGTCCCGGGGGCGCTGTCGCCCGACCGCGGCGATTGCACGACCGCTTTTATTGTTAGCCGCCGCCATAACTCCGCGCCTGTTAACCTGCTACTAGGTGGGACTGGGAAGTTTATTGTCGAAGGTGTGGGATGAAGTATTTAACTCTACATGAGTATGTGCTCCTGGTAAATAAAGTTAGCAAAGTTTGTTGGTAGGTGAATTGCTCAGAGTTTATGAATGTGGTGGAGAGTTGTGTAGAAACAGGGTATTAATTGCCGAGACAGAGACATATTATATTATTAAGACTCGTCTAATCTGATTATTTCTAATCAGTAATGTGGGCCATGGAGGCTGTAGTGTTGTTGATAGGCTTCAAAGTAAATATAATATGGGAAAAAAGCTCACTCCAAAGCTTAACATAGCTTAGCTTACCTATCTAAATAGGACAAGTTACGATTGACATTTTTCTGTTTCATTCAGTACCTTGCGATTTTAACTAAATATTTACAAAGATTTAGCAAATATTCTTGGTTAAGCGTTCAATTGAGCGAAACTTTTCGAACAAGCTTGACATTTTATTTCAACAATTCGCCAACACTCAAAGATTTCATCTAACAAAGTAAACTGCAAACAAGTAAACCAATAGGTGTAACAATATCTGTCCGTCCGCAGAGACCACTCACGTAAGGTGAAAGCAAATATTGTGGGAATCGCAAACAGTTCGACAACGACTTTAAAAAGTGCACTTCGAACTATTGTAGAGAACGGACAGTTATAGCGACCGTCACCCGATATGACAATAGCGAAGTTGAGTTTTAGTGCATGCGATATTTCGTTAGTTAAGTTAATTTTGTTTTTCACTTTATTTAATTTAATTTTTTTTATGGAAATTGGTTCTGGAAAGTGATGTAGAAAGTGTTCAAATTAAACCTGTGACTAGATATTTGTGTAGCTAGATATTTTCTATCTTATCTGGATGCTTACGTTATATATCTGTTGTCAGAACGGTATTTTTTCTAAAATTGCCGAACAAGAAAACTTTTTACTAACCTTCGTGTTGACCACCGTATAGACAATGTCCTAATCTCAAAGTTTTAGTCCAGCCAGGTTGAGTTGCACCCGTTGGGACTTCTGCCAAAAATATCTACAGATTGTTAAAGTCACGACGTTTTTATTTACAGTGTGAACTGAAATTTTTGACGTAGTTTTAATCGGAATTCCATAAGATTTTTTTTCATAACAAATTTCGTAAGGTCTAATATTGTCCATGAGGATTTCCACTAGTATACAAAAAAGGACCCATTGATTCAGGAAATATAGGTGGGTATTAACTAACATATCTCAAAAATAAAGTGAATTAATTTTAAATAAACCGCTTTGCAAATTCAATAGTCAGGGTCAATTTACTTAACTACACCAAGTTTCAAATATACCACATACATCAAATTCAAAACTTCCACATCCCTTATTTATCAAAATCTCTAAATTTTTGAAGACAGGGACTTTCAAACTCCCAAACTCTTAATAGAATGAAACAATATACTCGAAAGTTCCACAAATCTAGCCAATCACAACAACTATAAGTCACCTTTGGGAAGTCCAAGAAAAATATCAATTTCTGAAAATGCATCTACCGTATGTCGGGATGCAGCGATGCTCCCGTCGGACGAATGGCTCATATCTAATATCTCACAGCTCTGATGCGTCTGGACCGCATGCCCGCAGTACCGCTAGGTGTGCTCAGAAAACATCATATTTCATGGCTTAACCCTTCACGAGAAGCTTTTTGCTTGATCAAGTTCCTAATGAAAATATCCGATTGTGTTTGGCTTGGGATTGCTCGCGATAGTTCGGGGCTTGTTGATATTGTCTTGGTTGGCTGATTCTAAAGTAATCTCAGTTGGAAGTGGTTTGTACCTACATTTGGAATCGGTAATTGATTTCGTAAGGTTTGATTACAATAACTTTGATTGGAAGACCGATAACAATTGAAACTATTGTGTTTGTATAATAGTTCAAAGAGTTAGTAAATGTTTTTTTTTTTTATTGTGTCATATTTGGAAATTAATCATTAACTTGTGTAAAATGTTTTGCCAGTAAAAAAGTATTATAGTTTCACACTATTTTTAGTATAAGTAAAGTTGCTAGTAAACAAGTACATCGTTCTAACAATCTTAGTATCTTACATCGTAGCACACCATTTTGGTGGGATAAAATACTGAATCCAAATAAATCCAAAACAGGTTTTGGTGTTTTCATTGTGATGTCACCATAATTATAACCTGTTCCTGCTAACATTGCAGAAGTACCTCCAGGCGCCACCTAGCGGAGAAATGATGACTCAAACCTTAGGTGACTTACGATCGATGATAACATTGTGGTATGTGAAGGACATAGAGCAGGAACATTTTTGTACTACTACAGGATGTAACTGAATCTAGCGAAACTTTTGTATAGTGAAATATTTTTAAGTCAGCGAAGAGTAAAAAGTCCAAAGCAATTACACTGACTCTTCATTTTATTATATTTGATTGTAAAGCTTAAGTAACATACTAAATTTTAGAGTTTATTAAAACTAATTAAAAAATCTGGATGATTAAACCCTATTACAGTCAGAAAATAAAGTAATTTTGGATTACTTTATCATATGGAACACAACTGAAGAATCAAAAGTGCGTTTATCTCATAATTTCGTTTATTTTTATTAAGAGCGATGTCAATAAAACTGAATTCCTCTTAATTGTTGCAACCACAATACCTTGAGTAAACAACATGTATATCAGACGTCCATGGTTACCCAACCAAAGGTGACAAACAGACAATTTTCTCTCCTGTCCAATGCAAATGAGACCATCTGGCATAACCTGACCAAACCAATTCTATTTACTGGCAAACTAAACTTTATCTCAATGGGATAAGACTTTATTTTAAGCTTATAGCTGCAGATATAATATTGTAAACTTTGTACTCTAACAATTTTATTAAATTCGTTCTTTACATGCCTTATCACAAAGGTATAAGATAGGTTTTACTGTAAATCGTTTCAGAAAGTATGTTGGTGGAAGAGCCTGGTCTCACGTGGGATTCCAAAATAAAGTGATGACCCTAAAGCGTTGGCGTGTGAGTTATAGGGTTGTCGCTTGTATGAACTTTGGTGTTTCTGCGTAATATTACATTCATTTGCAAAGTTTTTGTGTAGTCTATGTTATGATTTAATTTTGTGAAAAAATGGTCAGATATAAAGCTTAATATTAGTGATATGGATATAGTTATATTATGTATAGATTACGTCAATTAATATCTTAGTCTAGTAAAGTAACAATTCAGGTATAATCGGTGCCTTAATTGTTGTTATATAAAGGCTTGGCTGTTTGATTATTGTAAACACTTTATTTCCATGCAATATTTAAAAATGGTTTTAGGATCCAGCATTGCACAAACATTCATCTAAAAATAACCTTGATCTTTTTATTATTAGAGGCAATACACGTCTGCTAGAAACACCAAAACCTTAAAGACAGGATCAAGTTACAAAGTAGCTTGCACCGATCCCTCTACATTAACCAATCTCAGAAACTACAAACTTTCATAGATTTTATGGCAGGTACTATCGCATGAAAACGTCGCCATACCCCATTGGCTCCCGAAGGTTTTATGGTCACCTTTACTTATAGAACAAATTTATTACTATCTTTTCACAGATGACTTGGTAGGGGGGCCGTTACCTGTCACACAGGTATGATTTAGGGGATCTAGGCAGACTTGGACGCTAAATTAAAACCTAGGTCTCCTGGAAGTAACGAATTGGGGAAGGAAAATTGGCTTTGTCTGGAAGATAGTTTTGGAAAGCGGCTATAAGTTATTGTGTTTACATTATCATGAAAAAATGTGCCGATTGAGAAATGTTTTATAACTTCTCGCATTGTTTATTCATATTAAGGATCTCCATAAAAAAACACAGGATACATTATTAGGCAAAAGAGGACGGTATACACTTGGGTTTTTCTTCCTCAATTGTTTCGTGATTATCAAAAGGATCTAACAATGGTATTTGTAAAACGATATAATATGTTGTCTCACACGTTTCAGTTTTGTGACGTTCATTTATTTTATTACTTAGAGATTAGTCACAGATAGATCAGCCGCATCATTAAAAGACATACAGGAATACAAAACACTAATTCAGCGGAATTTCCCAATTGGAATAAATTATTTCATTGCATAAGCAACACACTCATGACCGTTACAACTTCAGCTTAATTACACACTTACAAAACAATAAAGGAATCACCTAACACTAGGGTAAACACCCCGCTAGTGGCTATTGGAAAAGTTGCGCCGAGTCAATAACCTGCTGCAGAAGTTTTTCGATTAGTACCTGCCAATGGGGCAGCTCGCCCCACCAACTATTTGCCCTTATTACGTCTTCGTTCACTTCGGTAATTATTTTAACCCTTTCTGGACGCTCTCGCGGTTATAGTAGGATTGAGGGTACATTTCCTAAGGATATTGTCTGTTCTAATATTTACCTTTGTTGATCGTGTTCGTATTGTGTTTAGTGAGAATTTTCCGTTTTGGATTGAACGAGATTTACTATCCTAAGCCAGAAGAAAACGTAGCACGTAGCCTTTTTATTTTATTGAGACAGATTGCTTTATTTGTCAAAATAGTTGGCCAAAATATATTTCTTCATATTTAAAAACTTATTTCTTAAAACTCACGGTCATTGCTAACTATAGCTCAGTAAGAGCACAATTAATATGCAGTTTACAACGAGCGCGCAGGTACGGTGGCACTAGTCTGGACTACTAAACAGATGCGCGGGGATATCGCCACGCGTTATCCGCGGTGAGGTAAGCAGTTATCTCGTAAAATCATTACATAGCACCTGATAGGCTTTTTAAATCTATTTAGGTTTTTGTCAAGTTATACGGTATCGTATTAAGTAAAAATTTTACTGCAATGAGTGTGGACAGTGACATTTACATAACATACACTATCCATTAAATTTCAATATTATTCTTCAAGTAATATTAGACTTCCGGATTGAAAGTTAGATGCAAAAAATTACATTTTAGAACCGCGAAACTAATAACTACTAACTCTCCCGAGTTAGTAGTTTCAAAAATGCTCGAGGAGGCATACTTGAAAAACAAACATTGTTATTTTTATTTTGATGTAGACTTTTTCAGAATTTCAAAGTAGCCTCTTAAATACAATACTTTCATAAGGTGAGCTTCAGTGCCTTAGTTGGAAATACTATTTATTTTTAAAGGACACGTTTCACAACGGTCCTTTGAGACTGTTTTCTCTTTTTCAATATTATTAATTTTCCTTTCTTAGTAATATGAATAAACCTACGGCAGGTACATTGTTATGCCGCGAGCGAGGCATTATGTGGAGCCAGTCTGGACTACTAAACAGAACTGTTTCATTTACATTCGCCTTTTATTTATTGTGGGATTCTAACGTGTTTACTATGACGTATTCGAGGAAAAAAAACTTGTAGGTGCGTTACTCGTAAAGCTATTTTTGGCTGATCATTTAACTTTTATGTGACCATTAAGGTAGCCAAATAGTTTTGCAGACGCACCTTGAAGCAACCAACATTTAATTTTGAATGGATTAGTCTTGGAAATGCATTGCTGTCTATAAGACGGGTTTGGCTCTCCCTTTTATGTACCGACATTCCACGTATGATATCATACGAAACTATATTTTAATTCAAGTGAACTTGATCAGTAATTAGAATAATTAGGAAATGCTTTATATCGGGAAAAAAATATTCGTTTTTAATGGTGAATGTTATAAACCATATTTAGTTTACCCGTCTCTCTTTTTTACGCAGAAAGCATCCACTGTTGGACGCTTTCAGTTTACAGAGTAATTATTGAGCATACTTACAGTGCACTTAGCAGTCAAACTATCCACCCCTATGCTGTCTGCTATCATTAACGGTTACTGGTTAGTCTGGCGGGGGCTCCGTAGGCTAGCGGGGGTCAAGGGGGCCAATAGTTCAATATTTATGAGTGCGGGGTCAAGTGAGATTTATGCGCGTGGACAAGTGCTCCTCGGTCAGGTGGGCAGATTTATTGCGGCTGCTGATCGCCGCCGTCGTAAATAGTGGACGCTGGTGCTGTTCTAATGGCTCTCTGTTTAGGGATTGTATGCGCTTTT
Organism: Chrysodeixis includens; assembly: GCA_941860345.1. Lineage (NCBI taxonomy): Eukaryota > Metazoa > Arthropoda > Insecta > Lepidoptera > Noctuidae > Chrysodeixis > Chrysodeixis includens. The sequence continues at coordinate 870,196 of OW796094.1, forward strand.
ATACAACTGATTTGTTGTTTAGAGGGGGGAATGTATTTGTATCGGTTAGAGTACTACGAGTTGACAAAGATGATTATTAAACAAAGAAATAATTACCGTAAAAGTAAAGTAAGGTGAGATACAAATGACAAAGATACACATAGAATTCCTTACATAAAAATGTAATATAAGAAATTTTGTAGATAGTGTTAAACCCTTTACGATTAAAATAAATGTGAAGTATCATGCCGTCCTTGTCTCTGTCAAATGGAATGTATCGAGATAAATAGACATTAAAAACGTAACTTAAGTAAGGGTGTAGAATGCGACCATTTACAGATCTCTCTCATTAAAACAGCTCTACATTACGTCAGCACGAAAACACCTAATCAATAGTAAAAAAGCAACGACATGCAGGGGAGGCCAATAGCGTCCCGCAAGAGGGTTGGTAATGAGCTTCATCTAATTATCGCGACTCCTACGTGAGGCAGTTGCTAACACCTGTATTATGCCTCTGAGCGTCGCGTCGGCCTCTTGCCTGCTATTACTGCGAGTTAATATTAACGGCTAAAGAGATCTTAGACACGTGGAATATGTAAAGCGATTGTACTTATTTGATGATGGGAAAAATGCTCTACATGTTTTGTGTTGGGATATTTAACTATTTTGAATTTAATTAAGTTTTAGTAGAGCAACTTTTCACCCAAAACAAAATGAGGAAGTTAAAAATGTTTCGTTGATAACCGTAAATTATTGTCTGTAATATAGTGTAAAAGAGCAGCCTGGGAAGATGTATTTGTAGACATATTAACAATTACGTAAATGTCTTTTCTATGAACACAAGCGATTAATACAAGTTAGCTTTTAACCTGCATTGCGCAGAGCTTGTAATGAAGAATTAAGATAATATCTGAAACTAGTTACATAAATAACATATTGCAAACTTTATTGATTGCGGTATATCCTGGCTGCATCATCACTATTCAAGTTTCTATTTATTCAGTTATTTTAATTGTAAATTATTGTTAGTTAAATACTAATTACAACTATTATTTTAGTAGGAAAACAGTTAACTTTAAAACTTAAATATTTCTGAAAATTATTCATAGCCTAGACAATTTTAGGCCTCAATAAAATAAAAAATCTGCAAATGTTTGCGCTCAGAAAAAAATAACTTGTCTCCACCATCTACAGGCCCAAGTTACAGTAAAAAAGATTTAAAACTTATTCCTGAATATACACCAACTTAGTGAAAAACCAACAAACATGAAAGCAATCGAAAACCCTTATAAAGTAAGTCAAACATTTACCTAAAAGTGTGTGAAACATTAGTCACGTTAAACGGTACCGACCCTAAGCAAAGTGGTCTAAGCGTAAAAATACAATTTATTAATTTGCGAAAAACGCGGCGACGTGACGTCACCTGTCACGCAGCGTGACGGGCCCCAAGAAGCGACGTGATGAATTGTTGGAAATAAAAATTACGACGTAACCGGATAAAAGGGGCTGAAACACGTTTAATTTTAATCGACTCTAGAGAAGGAATTTTTAAAATCTTGTTATTTGAATTGGAGTTCCTTTCGTAATGATTAAAAGTTATTTGATTGAGTTTAAGGTTTTCTTTTAGTATTTTGGAATTGGCAAAATTTATTAGGATGAAATTAGTTTTTCAATACAGCAGAGGTTTTTTACACTTACGATTACTTGCTAACGTTATTTAATTAAAAACACTTTTTTTACACCCACACCTTCGAAACAAACACTGTTTTAAACTACTTTCATTTAAAAAGCAGTCTAGAAACCAACCACAAAAACGCTTTAATATTCGCCCAACAGCTCAAAAACCACTAACAAAACATTGTTCTTTACAAAACACGGGTGTGTCACGTCAGCGCGCGTCACGTCACGCGGCGTGACGGGCGTGCGCGACAGGTAACAACGTTTGCCGCCAATTTTTAACGCGGCAACATTTAAATTAAATTCCTGGGAGCACGTTCCAAGCGACGCTTAATTTAACCAATTACGTGGAAATGCTTATCTCTTACTTATGCTGTTACATACAGTATGTGGCATCCCATGATATATAAATCTAGTTTATAATGTCCAGTCCAAATACAATTATACAAGCATATTTTTGCACAATTTTCTTCTGAAAAAAAGATACTTTGACATTTAGGAAATCGATTTGCGTTCGAATGCACTTTGCATATATGTAAGACATCTTGTAAATTAAATTATAATTATATAAACGGTTAAGAACTGGGAAAGCCCTTTCAGAATTAAGTACACAGTTTATTAACACAGTTAGCTTCCAGTAACACTAAAACAATATTTTACGAACCTTAAAATAACCAATTAAAATTACATTTATCTGTCGAACATCCCTTATAATCACAATAAATTACATCATGTAGGCTTTTAGCCGTAGGAGTTACCAAAACAATTCGTTCGTAACTTTACGGAGAGCTAAGCGATACTTGCAAACTTTCTTCATAGGTATAATGTTTACCATTATCCTTTTTAGGTGATTGCCGATAAATCCTCATCTCTCGCTTGTTGTTTGTGACGTCAGCTGTTTTGTTCGATGCCGAATCATTTGTTTTAACGAGTATGTCCTATCCGAGTTATTGAACAAAGAAATTGTGTTACATGACTTACGTGGCCGTTACTATGAATTGGTACATAAACAATTATAATGTTATGCTTGTTCTGTGTCAAAAGTAAGAGATATTTGTTCGTAAATTTGTAAGTTTTTCTTTAGTTAAAGAGCTCTACGTGAGTCGTTACAAATAGGACCAATGTTCTCTTTTATACGTCATTGTTTCAATAATGATATCAACATTCAGGTTTTGATCAATTCGTTTACGTTTAAGATACAGTGTACACAATTATATTATTTCTGAAGAAGGTAATAGGTTTAAATAGAAACAGATACTTGATAATTAAAATCTTTGTAGCGCATTAGAACGTACACATTTCTCGTTTTATTCATGAACCTAACAATATATTTGCTTATTTTACAATACACAATGATTAGTTTTCGTACATAGTTCCTGTAGCTGAGTGGGGCTGCATATCTAGAGAGCAGTCAGTACGTTTGTAGCGCCGCCGTGGCAGGTTACTTTGGCAATGTTCCCGTGCGTAAGATAGGTGTTCTACTTAGATTGTAGTAAGGTGGATAAGAATGAGGTTATCAAACTTTTTATAAGATCAAAAATATACTTTTCTCCATACTCACAATGTATACTTAGGTCTTATATTAGTTAGGTAGAGGGATATAGGAAGTACCTAGTCTATATACATGTTCGTATTAAAATACTGACTCTACTGAAATAGCTAACCAAAGTTCTTAATTAACGAAGTACAGACATAGGTAATGTAGTCAGGTAGCTTTTGTTATTTATTCGTATAGAACTAGGCCAATGCAACCTTTTTAATACATAAACTTAGATTTATACTTAAGAACTCCTATTAGTACAACAACTTACTATTGATCATTATTTATTAAACTTGTTTATTTACATTAGTATACTAGTTGTAGGTACCGTAGTAGGTACTCATATTACACTAGGTATTAAATTAGCCGACATTTTCACATATTGGTCTCTATTTCTATAAAAATCAAATCAAAGGACACAAAATAAGTTTTAAAAGAGAAATAAACTGTAGCTCCCTATTCTTACCCAGTTCCTAAAAATCCACGTCGAGTTGGTTTCAGCGCGGCCGTCTCCCGTCCCGGACAAAATAAAGAAATTTCACTGTGAAATGTATCTCAGCCAGAATTGTCTCGTAACTTGTAACAGACCAGTGCTCTGTTAACGCAGGGGAAAATAACTTTAACTGTATTCAAATATTGTTGTCTATCCCCCAACTAGAAAAAGGTGAGACTAGTATATTATGTTTTAAAAGTTCATGTTTTGTTACTGAATTAGATAGGTATACCAAAGGTACGGTAGGCGTGTGTTAAATTAACGTGCATATTATGGGGTTTTCTGTGCAGAAAATTTTAGGATAATATGAAAACTATCATAGGGGGCATTCTGTTATTTTGCTTTCGTCCCGAACCGAGTTACAACAGAGCTTTTATGAAACTTTTTCAAACCAAACTATATTTTTTGAGACCAAACTAATGTATAACCCGGACTATTCTTGTTATGTAATATTTTAGATAAATAAATAGATAGAATATTTTTTATTGCACACCACATGAGACACAGATTTGACAAACGTAAAAGTTTTTCTGCAATTTGAAGAAATTTCTTATTGATAATATACAAATACAAAAAAGGGCCCTCTACACCTACACTTTAGACAATTTTCACTTATCACACCAGTTCATCCTACCTAATCAAACTAACGATCAGTAGACAAACAGATTCGTGCTCACGTCTGCTGCAGCATCGGCTTTGAGCCAAGACTCGCAGATAACAGACACCTCCGCGCTAAGTCACGTGAGCGAGACATGAGAGCCATTACCACCGCGTTACGCTGAGATACGGCCTGCCGAGGGTGGAGGAACTAATACAACACCTTTAATGTAAAGTCGTTTGTACCTAGGTAGAATAGCAACAGACTAGTAAACACAATTTACTAATTAAGATTACGTTTGGTCTAGGCAAATGATACAGTCTACAAGCACTAATGGTGACAGAGTTGTGCAAATGTGTTGAACTGACATGTCAAAGTCACTTGACTCGTTTACAAGTCTTGTCATTGTCATACAATGAGTGATTTGTCAGGTGATAACGCTTGTAAAATTGATACCATTCTATTACTCGGTGATTACCAAAAATGAGTACGCTTTATTTATAACGTAGCGAACAAGAAAATCAAATGCAATATACAAAGTTATAACTCTTCCCAAAATTAAATAGATTCATAGAATTGTCTATTTATAAAACAAACAACATCACAAAACTTTACGTGAAGTCGTAAACGTAAATCATTTGTATCGACCACAAGCGATCATAAAACACCATTAAAATCGCAATACCTAACAAAATAAATATAACAGGGTACCTACGAACTCGTCCCCTCACATATTAACCTTTATGATCTAATTTGGCAATGGCCGAGGCCATTTGGCAGGCTAGCAGTCCTCTCATCCACAATATTACATTCAATGTCCCGTGGCCCATACAACAGGTACTGAGAAATAAAACCGACGATGGCCTGCGAATGCGTTGGATACGGTTCAAACATGTTCAAATTTTGAATGGCCCAGTTTCATGTACTTTTTGCTTTTGTTGTTGCATGTTTTGTATGAGGGTAGTTGTAGATAGTAGTTGTTTTAATAAGAACGTTGAAGTGTATTCGTATTATTGAAATTAAATTTTAATTTCGTATACAATAGTCTTTTGCTGAAGCTTCTTTTCTTATTACAACTAAATTCATGCTACATTTTTTTTTATTAAACATGTAAACATTTCTGTATTTTATGTATAAAATAGTTTTAGCTATTGACTCTACATGTGTTATTTATTTAAAGATACAATTATATTTAAACCATCGACAAACTGTAAAACAATTTAATGACGATATGACTGTCCAACATACATTTATATTCCTATTTTCAACCAAAACGTGATTTAACTAAAACTTACGAGTTACATAGTAAAACTTTAACAACGGGAGATTTTTTCTCAACAGATAAATATCCTGGGAGTAGGTACGCGGCCGTCGTGACAGGTTACTTTGGCACGGTTCCTGCAGCAATAGGTGCACGCAATGAATATGTTGGCGTTGGACAGACTTAGGTACGTAATGTGACTGTATTGTGCACGACGCGACTTCTATCGCTGAAAGCTTTTTGAGTGTCTGTAATATGGAATACTACAGACACTATTGATATTATATTTGTGACACTTCAGTAAATATTTTAATAATCAATTACATTAGATTTAAAAAACGATTTTTGTAATAGCTGTAAATTTCAATTCCCCTTAAATTCGCTGTGGAATGTCACTACGAGTTATCGCAACCCTGGCACTCAAAGGGCTCCAGAAGGAACATAGTGGGTTTTAGTCACTAAAAGTCTGATTCTCCCTCGAGGTGTCCTCATTTGGTGATTTCCCACGAAAAAAAATCCCCTAAATTCTTCATGTATTCATAATCAACTATTACTCTAACTCTACAACAGAACCATACACAAATCAATAAACAACACATCATGCCAATCATTCTATCCTTCCCTTTCCGTAACAAAATTGATTGCCAGACAATTGTGTAACCAGTTACCCGTAGGAGCCACTCAAATAAACAGCCGCCGTCATAAAAATAGAAAAACAAAATAAAGGTAAACAAGAAAACAGTTACCGGCCGAACGTAATTCCGGCAAAAAAAAAACACTGACCATTACCATCTTTATCTAGGGTAAGTCAATTTTCCCCACTCTACCCTAAAGGTGCAAACTTATTTTGCATACGAGTTAAGCAATTTTAAACCTTAAGGTGTTGTAAGAGAGGTGGTGTGGCGTGTGTAATAGTGTCGGTATCGGTAACAATGTCCAACCTGTGTACGTAACGTTGACAAGGTGGAGGATGATCGTATAATCCCCATAAAATAAGGTAGCGAAAGAAATTGGGGATGTACTGAGAGCGGAGATAGGAGTGTTTACGTGAACTTGGTGGAAATATCTGTAGATTTACAATAGATTTTTTATTTGTAAGCAGATAGAGTTGTGTAGATAGATAAGCTTACATGCAGAGACGACACAATCACAATACGCTGAAATAATCACAACTTTTACTGATTGTGTGCATTATGTATGATGTTCAATTCGCATATACTAATTGTCCTCCAATAAGCCTTAACATAAAGAGATACCACAAAACATTTCCATTATTCACCTGTATTATCTACATCGCGATAAATACATACTGAAGTGTTTCAAAAACTCAGACAAAATATTTATACCAAATCCTGTAACATTTTCTTTCCGGAAAAGCTCAGTGTGCCAGCTCCTTCCCCGACGGTCCGGTATCTCTCGGCCGGTTCGTTTACGGCGCACGTTAATGGCGATCGCACCTCGCACACGCAGACCTGATCGTTTTCCTATATCTTTGAGTCACATAAATTCCGCCTGCACCTCTATCTTCATTTTGGGAGGATCCGAGCCGTATTTATTTTAAGGAATCGGGGAATTTACGAAAATCTTTGGTATATTGCGGATGGATACAAAAACTTCTCATTGAAGCATAAACTGTTATTTAGAATGTATCTAACTGTAACTGTGTTTAATTTATATAGAACGTAAGATAAATGAACGACTTTGCTTAAGTTCCGCATGCCTTTTTAATTAGGCTTGTTTTTTTTTAATATAAAAAATATATTTTTTATTTAATCGTTCAAATAAATCATACAACTGAAATCATTCTTAAACTATTATTATGAGTTAATTTCTCAAAGGAAAAAAAGTTGATCAAAAAGAAAAGGTAAATTGATTTGACCACTCTACACTTTCAATTCCAACTTCAGCAGTCTATTTACAGAAGACAGACTGCGCCGGTAAGATGAGTTTAAACTCGTATTAGCGCGAGGTAGAGTCAATGAGACCGGTCGGTGCGCGGCGTCTCTCTCAGCCTCTAATAGCGTTGTCCGAACGATCCTCCAAGAGATTTATTGGATGTGTTTTCCACATGTGTCGACACGTTAAGAGAAAAATTAACAATTATCTATTGATTTTACAAAAATATTGGTATTTTGCAGTCGTAAAATATTGGTTACATAAGTATCAATGACCTATTCATGTTTAGGTTTATTAATGAAATTTAAAGCCACGTCATTTTGTTTGATTTAAATAGAAATAGCCACTATATATAAATACTAATCACATCTACTACACTTTTACTTTTAGGTAGTAAAAGGTTATAGAACAACTATAATTTATTCTTACGGAATTTATTATCTAAATATTTTAATTTTAAGTACGCAACACCGAAAGATTATTTTTTTTTACCAATTGGTTAATGTACCTATTACTGATCTGAAAAAAATGACTAAATCTTAAAGCATTATGTCGACACAAGTGGCAAACTACGCAGCATTAGTGTCTACCTCAGAGCTAATCCTAGTCGTTACACCTCATTGGGTGGCCACTAAACACGCGAGTAAATAACTTTTCAAAAAATGATATTTTTACGTATTTAGAAAAGTTAAAACGGTTAGGGAAAATGAATGCCAGTAAACATTCAAGACCTATGGAGTAAGTTTTACTAGAAATCGTCACTTTTGCTTAGATATTTGGCTGTTTTAGCATTATAACCTTATCTTTAGTATATATTTGTATTATTTGGTCCATGATGCATTGCTACGTACCGGCTTAGAGTTAGTAAGAGTCTAACACTACCCACTTCCTCCCCCGGAGAGGATATAATATGTACCTATTAAGATTCCCCCGCCTTACCAGAATAAAACGTAGTTTAATTATTTACTACTTTCCGCGAGAAAACTTTTGTAATTAACAACCGCCGTTTCAGTGGCCCTACGGAACCCATTTGCAACACTATCGTCTTAAGAGATTTCCTGCCGAGCCCGTGTGTATTGTGTGCGAGATTTGTGGAATCAGAGCATTGCGTTAAGTGCCCACCTTTGTAGAACTATTAACTTTTAAGTTTTAATGAGCAATGGGCTAAAGAGTTAGGTATAGTCAGTTAGATACAAAGTTGAGGTAGAAATTGGACTTCATACTTGGTCGTAAAATTATGGTGAAATCAATCTGCTTAGCCAAATAGTCCACTGCTCGATAGGCCTCTTTCAAGACGTGTTCCCAAAAGCCAAACCCAGCCTTTTTCAACCTCTAATTTAAGATCACCTGAAGGTTTTAGGCTTTTAAATAAGTAACAAATCTCGCTTGCTGCATGCCATAAATTCTTTACTATTTCAACGGTAGGTTAAAAAAGTAGTTCGCAAAATTCAACCTTCTTTTAGTCAGCACATTTTCTCATTAAACTATAATAATAATAAATAACATGCAAAAAAAGCTAGTTGGATGTTTCCCCCGTACAATAGGTTGACGGCGCGCAGGTGAACGTAAATCAGTCGTCTAGACGAGTTTTATAGCTGCCGTACGCACTACACACCCCAGCGGCTCTCAAAGTGCGTGGGGTCGGTGCCCAGCCGGAACAATTCCGCTCATATTGCGGAAAATTTTAAATATTTTAAGGAAAAAGCTTTTAAGCTAACCCACACAAAATAAAGTTTTGCATCTTGATGTGAGCAAGAACTTATTACTTTCCTAGATAAAGGTGTATTCTACTTAAAACGGCCAGCTAGTTTTTTTAGTACCCGTAATGGTTAAATGTGGATGATAAGTTCAATCGCAACGTACATGAACAATTACTAGCTGTTAACCATAAAATCACCAGCGCAAATGTCAGTAAAAGCTGCAAATAAATATGCAAAAACTATGACGCAGTTAATTTAAAATTAGCCTATCTGTTAATCCAAGGTATCAGTTAACTACATAACATTTCATCAAAATTGGTTGAGTTTTTTACGCGTAAAAAACATCCCAGCATCCATCCATAGTTACAAAATTACGATAAAGGGGAATAATAACAAACCCAGGGGGCTTTAGACTAACCAAGGTACAGCAATAAAATTATGGATTAATATTTGAGAATCACAAACAAATTGATATTGGTATCTAAACAATAGCAGGTACCTATATCTAAGATTGGTTTTCTAAGAATCTAAGTTTATTGCGTTTTGCGTCGAACGTTATCTGCGTTCAGCAATTCTTTTATGATAAACTTGTTAATATTTTGATTTTCATCGATGTTTAATAGTTGATTTTATTTCCGTCGATGTATTTCTAGATTAAAACCGATTGATCATTTCCGTAAAAGATTTTTGCTTAGCTTAAGCTGACTCAAAACGGCAACTTCGATTGTACCGACTCAAAAATGATGCAGCAAACTTAAATTCATGAATTAAAAACAAACGAATCAAATGCTCTTCTTCAAGATAGTACCAATAAATTAAAACCTTCCTCAAAATCCGAGCCGACCCCAAACAAAACACGTACGAAATCAAATCTATACGATTTCAATATAGAAAGGGGAAGGATAGAAAAACTTTATATCAAAGACGAGAGGTGGTACCTCCTGTGGAATCTGGCGAGTGGTACGTGAGCCGGGCACTGAACACCACCCTTTAATAATACCACTATTTTTTATACCACGCACACCTTGCTGCCTGGGCGCGCAGTTTATGAGAGCACTGCGAGCTGAATATACGAATATGGGGATTGTTTTTCGGTATAATGTTCGGATTTTGAGGGATGTTGTGGAGAATAACTGTTTAATGCGGTTTGGTAGTGTAGCTAAAATGTCACGTGTTTAAGACATTGAACTCTAAAAAACAAGCTTAGTTTTGAATCTAGGTTTCTTTAACCACTTAATACATTTCAAAGTTATGTAAACTATTCGTTTAGAACGCTTTTAAAGCGAACCAATAATATAATCAGAATGCTGAGTATCGCAAGTTCAGTATCCCAGTAGGATTACGTAATTTTTAAACCTTTTATCTCGCTAAACATTCGGCTATCAAGGCCGTTTCCCTTAGCCTGACAATAAAATCCTAAGAATCCCAAACACCCGAACTCGGGCAAAACAAAAGGAAAAAGAAATTGATTCCGCCAATCGTATTCCACTATCTGTCAACAGCATTATCTTAACCCTGCGCTCGCTGTTTGGGTCAAAATGATCCCCATACCTGATGCGCCGTCACGTCGCTCGCTTTGAATGGCAAATCACGAGGTAGACCTTCGGGGCCTCTGAGACCCACTATGAAAATAAAATGATTGCGGAGGGTCCGAGCACTGTATTAAAATATTCCCCGAGGTTAGGCACACCTGATGTTTGTGGAATAGTTGTCTGCTTGTTTATTTGGATTTTTATCTATGATAAATTGTGTGTGAGGGACTTTTATGGCCTGAGCTTTCTGTAAACAGAAATTTATGGCCTGACATGGGATTTGGGTAGATATTGTAAAGGTAAAAGCCCAATAGACATTTCAGTGCATCACATATCAACTACTTTAATAGTACTATTTACGTCGTGATATAAAATGTATATTTATTTCTGAAGTAGGCATCACCTTACAAGAACTAATAAAACTTTCAAGAAATAAAAAAAGAATCAGAGTATTAAATTGTCGCAATGCCACCCTGAGCCATAATGTTTCTTATTCTCTGAAGAAAAACAATGGCGTTTAAGTAACATACTTATTCATGTCGAAAAAAAATGCCGCACTGTAAAGTTCTCAGAGTTGCAGATCCAAATATTTTGGTCTTTTTTTCCATTGGAATTTACAAAAAAAGCTCTTATCAGGCTAAATTTTCCAAACATCTACACATTACCCTTAGATCTTGCCTATCTATGGCAACTACGAAGTATACAGTTCAACAGAAGGTGGTAGATTAGCTCGCTGTGCTCATCTCGCGAAGGGTTGTGAAATGAATCGGCTTCGGCATTAGTTAGCATGAATTAAGGTTACGGCGCCAGATTAATGAAGATATCGCTGTACACTTGGAGTGTAACTACAGGCTGTTTTACATGATAACAGATTATAAATAAAGAATTGCATTTTGGTAGAAATAAAAATGTGGTACTGAAAAAGTTTTGACTTGTAATTCGTTTATAAAAATAGTCAACTATAATATGTTGAAGCTGTTTCCAAAGATGTGAGCGTAACAACAACACAGATATTTGGTACAATATTTGTACACACCTTGACAATTTTTTACGTTCAAAAGTTGAGTATTTCTTCAAACAAAACACAAACTCAAAGCAATTAATCCTGTTCTACCACAAACCTACAAATGTGTAAACACACGAACTGAACTAAAACTATAGTTCTATTTCCAACCCCCTGTATAAGCTCACCTCGCCGAGGTAGGTCCCCGGGTATTCAAATAAATTGCTCCGAATAATTCCACAATTAACATTTTTAATCTGCGACGAGATGTAACGGAATAAATTGCGGCCATCCTCGCGCTGATCACAGACTGAGATACTGCAACTGGTCTGTTATCTCACCTGCTTAGGAATGGTTGTAAAGAATTATTGTAAAACATGGTATAAGTAGGCAAGGAGTTAAGTAGTAGTACAAGGTAAGTTCACTTCTGCGAATTACCTACTAACCGCGAGTGCGATTTGAATATTTGGATAAATACTTACCTAAACGATCACTATAATTTTAATCATAGACATTCAAAAGTAGGAAAATTTGCATTTTCTACACATACAGAAGGTTCATATTCTCTCCTACTACTTACTATTAGAGGTTAGATTAACTCATACACTACTTTTAAGCCGACAGCGTCAAACTGGAGTTATGTTTTTGTAGCTATAACCGACGTTCGACGGCGGTAATAGTGGCAGGCAACCTCTAGTGAAACATAACACGCAAAAATCTAATAAAAACCTTAAACAAATGCTCATATAGTTCTCCAATAAAGCCAGCGTCAGTATGAAACCCGCGTAGTCCGGCGCCCAGCAAAACACACGCAATACCCGCGCCATAGATCACGCGGCGGCAGGTGACTGATTCACTGGACACCGCGCGCCTGATCTATGGTAATGGCTGCTCACTAAATACACCTCTAATTTTATTATCCTGCGTTTAGATAGGTGTTTGGTTGCTATGTCATTGTTCCAAAGGAATTGTAAAAAGTTAAAAATTGATTTAGAATTTCATCAAAATTGTCGGTTGATCTATTCCTTAGATAGTAAGAGTGTGATAATTTTGCACCTAAAAAACAAAGAACTTACTATAATGTTTTAGACCTTCGTAAAAATATCTACTTATCAAACCTATATGACTCCCAATGATGACTCTCTTTACATGTAAAATAAATACGACATTAATATGTTAACAGTGACAGTACAACTAAATGAGGAGCTATCGACATAAAAATAGTAATATTCCTCCCTAAAACACGACCCTTCACAAGACTAAGCTCCACTATATCGTAGCACAATGAATATTTTATCAGCTGAATAAAATCTATTCGGTTATAAACACGGGTAACAGCAGTAACAAGGCTTTGTTCAAATAACGAAATCCACGTACGATTCGGACCGCTGTGGCGTGTAAGCGCGAATTTGTATGCAAATTGACGCAGGCGCCGCAGGTGGGCCGGCACGGACGCGGCGGTACAGTGCCGCTCCGGTACGGAGGCAGGCATCCGGCTCGGTGGAAACGGAACGGTATGACTGTTTTACAGATGTACTAAACTTTAGCTGCATGTTTTATATGAAATTGTCGTTTGAACTTTTTATTTCGTTTATTTTTTGATGAAAAGTTTTCTATTGTGATGTAAATTAGTCAGATATTTTAAGTTTATATGTCAGTCTATGCTATGCGCTTTAATTCCCCGTTTTCCTAATTCTACAAAAGATTTAAAACGATTTCGTAATACATTTTCTGCACACACCAAGAGCAAATACAAATGTAGAGCAACAATTATTTTATCAAAGAACGCCAGTTAAACGTTTTAAACTTGAGTATCTTGAGATTCTTCCGATCTAACGAAATAGGAAGAAAGTCTTAAAAATTCTTAACAGAAATAAAGGCAAATTGGCAGAACTACTATCGGCGCGTTAAAGCGTGCGTCAGTAACTGCCGAAGTACTGGAACTGCTATCAAGGTGGACTATAGTAACGACGGTGTATAGGGATGGGCAGCTTCCTTAATTCAATTATCATCGATACTAGTAGAAGCTCAGATGCGATTCTGGATATTAAAGTTATGTTAGCATTTCACACCGCATACTTTTTCAAATTTAATTTATGTAACTTACTTAGTATAGAAAAAACAATAATTTTATCATGAAGTTCATACTCATTTAAGGTTAAAATGAAAGGAAAACTTTACAACACAAAATTTACTAGTTCACAATCGCATACACCACCGCAATTTTTACTTATCTCATCTAACACAGCTCCATGAACCTGAAAAGCAAATCAAATTATCGATATGATTGGTACCGGTAGCTGGAGGGCGCATCCCTAGATATCAAAAGGGAAGCGAGAGTGAATTCCTTTCACCTGATAGAACGGTTATTAGCCAATTCGAAGCCCATTTCGATCCTAATAGAGGTGTAATAAAAGGGTCTTCTCTCTCTATTTTTTCTTTTATTTGTTCAAAAGGTAAAAATAAAAATTTTCTTATTCAATTTGCTTTGGCTCTGTTAGTAGTCGATTTTGTGAATTTGTTTTTACCTTTGCGTTTTTTTTGGGTCTTTATTTAAAGGCATCTTTCTTGTTGTAGGTTCTTACTCCATTATTATTTTATTTACTTAATTGTGATGATTTTTTGCATCTGCCTAAATGTAACTGGCTTAAAAGGTTTAGGTTTTGTATTATTATAAAGCAATATTCCCCTCATAGAATTTGTTTAAGTAGTTATCAGCTAATTTAAATATTTTCATTGTATGTTTTCTTGATCAAATTAACGGTTTGATATAAAAAAAAACATTTGTCCAAATGTAGCTGGCATTGAAAATTTTTGATTTAGTTCATTGAAATTCATCTTCTCGAGGTGTTCATCTAACCGTACTAAAACACAGAAAACTCATTCTTATAATACGAAACAGAGAACCTTGCGCGTTAATAAAAAATAAACATAATCCAACTGTGAATTCCTCATTCAAATCACTCGCCCTACAAATAAGACACCTCGCGATATTTCACAGAACTCATTTCTACAGCACATGCTTACCCTTATCCTCAAATCGTCATGCTCCCCTCGTATCAAAACCTATTTTTGATTGTTCCTCCGTCTCTCTCCCGCACTTTTTCCACGCACCGGTGTTAAGAGGCCTTTAATGACAGGAAAATTGAAACTTTCCCGTTTACCAGAAAAAAGTTTTTGGAACAGTCGTAAAAAATGTGCTCGACAGATAATGTGGAAATGATGTGTTTTGAGGTAGCTAGCTGCTACTTGGTCATTCTTTCTTTGTTTTTTAATACTCTTTTAGATAGCTATAACTTTATATTACCGTAGCGATTTTTGGTACCAGTTTTCCTGTTTCAATGACCCCATTAAATTGTATTAGTAATGAAATATTTGGATAGTTTGGTGTCTATCAAGTCCTGATCAATTTGAATGTAGATTTTTTATTTAATTGTATGAATGACGAAGATAATTCGGACTTATAAACTCATAAGTTTTAAGAATTAAAAATATGAAACACAACATAATCAATATAACTTGCTGTAAAATAGAGGATTTTAGCCAGGTATATAACCTCATTTTAACATTGCTATTGCATTGTCCTACGCGGATAAGGGTAAAAAATAAATCATTGCTCTATAGTGGCCTGTAACTTCGACAGCAAGAAGGCATGTTACCATGAACCTTACAGGCCCCAGAGGTGTGAAGTTATTGAAATTCATAAATCATGCGTACCTACCTACCTCTATAGACCTACCTACATACGCTACCTATACAGTGAGCCGTTGTTTTACAAATATATCGCGTGTTCTCCTCACACGTTGACTCCGTACAACACGTTGGTGGGGTATGGTTTAAGTTACAAAAGTTAGAGATTAGTTAAAAAAAATACCTTTTGCTCAACGAGCACAGCAATAAAAGTTTACTGTAGGATAAAAAAATAAAGAGAAAATTGCTCTCCTTTTGGGTTTGGCAAAGGTTGAGTAGAAAAAAAATATTTTAATTAAATTGTGTTAATACATAACAGATCATGTTAGTTTTAAATTCAATTTACCAGCATATTATCATCTTAATCAATTAAAAAATATTTTGTAATGACATTATGAGGGCCTTTCCAGAATGTCACTAAAGATATTAGGCCGGTAGGTGCAGCCGAAGCATACTTACATTCTCTTTCTCTTGTCTCTTGCACCACGCGTCACGTAGCGGCAATAGATCAAGTCCACCTGTAATATTAACGCTTCACTATCAGCCGCACATGGCGTCGCCCGCCGCTCGACTAACAAAAAGTATTTGTCACCCTGATGTTTCTTTGAGTACGGTGCGTGAGCCGCTGTTTCATAATATGTATGTTTGTTTTATTTCAAGGTATGTAGCGATCATTGGTAATAACAACTTGTAGTAAAAAAGTAAGCTTATCTCTTCATTCAAACATGAATCTAGAACCTTTACACCAAACGCATCCAAAACGTGTTCAAAACGTTACTTAAACTATTTTGTTTTTGACAAATATCTCTAAACATTGAAAGATCTACAAACAGTACATAGTGTCCAGTTGTTGTCGTGGAACTAAAAGGTCTAACCTTAAAAGCGCAGGACAACTAATTTCATTTTATTTCCAAGACGTGTGATACGATCACTACAAGGTACTTCGACTCACACGACTGGCATTACAACAATACATTGTATACATTTGGCATTTTATCTCAGCTCCCTACACATAGGTAAGACTGTAATAAAGCCATGCATTAACACCTCGGAATCAAAGCGTCTTTGAAGCTGCGCGTAATCTCGCCGACACGTCTGCTTATCTTGGAACGGCGAGCAAGGTGCTCTACTTGCGTACGTGGGTTGTTATTTGAATTAGTTATGTATGTGCAACGAATATAATACTTCTGCATGTTTGATTAAAATAAGATAAAATGTTGTAACAAGGATTGCTCTAACAGTAGACAATAGAGCTGGTTAAGAAAATATGTCGTTATACAGATTCACTTGCAGCTGTTCAATATCACTGTATTAAATTTATTCTGATCGGATTTAATGATAATGATTGGAACATTACATCACACCATATTGCATGGACACATTATTAATTGAAATAGAAATAAAAAGTACGAAGTAGAGCATGTTTCACACCCTAGAAGAGAACTATTTACCACAATGGAACTCCTTTTTCGGTCCTTTGTGGGGCTAGCTTTGATTAACTTTGATGTAGGTGAGTGCTCAGAAGGTAGGATGGTATCTGCTAATGGATTGTTACACACATACGCGTTGTTCTTTCAACTGAAATACCTGAAACCCTTTGAGATACTTTTTCTGATATTGAACTGTTTTGTTGCGGTTTCTCTTAATGTATTGTGTGGAGACTTGCACGTCGGATTGCATTTGTTTTGTATTGTGATAGTGAAATTGATCGTGATGTTTATTTATCAATATTATATCCCAAACTGCTGATTTGATTTGTTTCATTAACAGATATGTGTAATAAATCAGGATATGAAGTAGAGTTTAAAAGAAACAGAAAGTTAAATCAAGATGTTTATTCTCTATCCTATTCGCTATGCAAGATCCCAACGAGATGGTTGAACATCTTGTTGGTTAGACTAGATGTGGTGGTCATTGGTGGTTGCTTAGGCGACGGGGGCGACGGGGAGGTGGGCAGCCTGGGGCTGGAAGCCGTTCTCGTTGGCGATGTAGGACACGGAGTAGACAACACCGTCGGGGCCGGTGTAGGAGAACTGGCCGCGGACCTCAAGAGCCTCGTTCTCAGTACCAACGTTCTTCAGCTGACCCTGCTCCTGGATGGACTGGCCGTTGCTGGTCTCAACACTGTAAAGACGAAAACATCGTTTAGGAAAGTTTCTAGGGTTTTAAAATCCTTGAGAAGTCTTCACTGCTGTTTAATCTGACTCAACTTATATTTGAGAGATATGAAATTACAGAATAGTTCGTACTTACGCGTAGTTGTATCCGTCGACTCCGATGTTGTCGCTGTCGTAACGGAGAACGACGGCGTCCTTGTCAGCGGGGGCAGCGACGGCCACGGCGACGAAGAGGGCGAAGACAATGAACTGAAATGGGGAAATACTAATAAATAACAGGTTCAAATAAAACTGTTGATGGAAATGTGAAAATTGGTGATGTTCTTTGTATGCAGAATTAACAGGGAATATTTAAAGAGAAGTCAATTAAAGGATAGAGAATTCAATTTTTTGGAACTACGCTAAATACTTAGAAGTGGACGATTGAAAACGGTTTCAACAACTACTCATCATACTCTCATATTCCCCGAAATTCTAAAAAAAAGTAGTAAAATCCCCCGAATAATATTTCATGTTACTAGGAATCAGTGATTCAATTAATGTCGCAATCTATATTCTAAGACCCAATGACCTATCAGACATGTATTAGTTTTTTACATACAGCGACATAATTAAAAGAAGCCTCAAATGTCAAGGTTGGCGGCTACTTGAGATTCCAATGGTAAGCCGCAGCCACGGCGAGTCGTTTAAATGATAATGGAAAAAATATTGCTGGGATCTTCACTCGAATTAAAAAGAGGCAAATTATAGAACTGAGATTTAAACAATTGATTTTGAAATAATTTACACTGTCACTACATGTAACTAGGACTTAAAATTTATTATGATAGTTATTTTCGTGCTCTAAGAAATGGATTTAGATCAAATCATGATATTGTATCGATTATTTTTTTGAATAATTTAAATCGTTACAATTATATATGTAATTTTTTTAGCAAATGATTAATTGGAAATAGACTATTACTAATTAAAAGTCGGAGAAAGTTCTCAAATTGAACCAAAGACAATGAACCAGAACAATTAATTGAAAAAAATATGATGAAATGTAAGAATGTTGATTGTATTTCTCTTGAGACTTACGGATTTCATTTTTGGAGGTTGGAGGTGGGTGGATGTGGTAGCTGAGAAGAGGATGTACCGGTGACTGTGCTCAATCTCGAAATTTCGCACATTTATATACTTATTCGTGGTCCGACTGCTTTGCATATATTTGAATGCTTGCTTTTGCTTGATTCTTTCAACTTTTGGCAGTCGACGACATTTCGATGATCTGTTTCTAAATATTAGGGAATAAATTAATAAATTAGGGTATTCTTTGATTGTTGGTAAACCAGTATTGTAGAATATTTGTTCTTTATTGTCGATCAATTTGATTGAGATCAACTCATTGAAATGAAAATCTTAGAACTGTTAACTTAAGACTTATTTTCGTATTTTAATGATAGTTTCGTTTTATGTCTATGATTATACTATTGTGTTTTATTGACGTTTTTATTGTCATAGTAATCACGTATTTGTATGTTCATATATAATTTTTTTGTTTTATTTTTCCGGTTCAGTTCATCTGGTATCATTTATAAATGAAGAAGTGTCATTTGAACTCTTCTCAGAGTATTTTTTGGTTTTGCTTTGTCTAGATTGGTTTTGTGTAATATTCTTAAAGACAGCAATTTTATTCGAGTTTAAATTGTTCATCTCTTTTTGTATTTCTAAAGAATTTGAAAAATAATAATTGGTTAATAATACAAACTATTACTAGACGTATAAGAAGAAAATAGCATAGATCAAGCATCTCTTGTACGTCGACCCCGTTGCGAAAGTATTGCTAAGCTTAAGAAAACAATACCTATTATTCTCATTTAGTATTAAGTTTATTAGTACTCTTTATATCTCTCAGGTTGCGGTACTTAACACTCTTACAAAAAAAAAATAAGATAATTGTAATAGCGTCCACAAAATTAATTCCATACTTATTTAATTATGTGTTTATGACACGTGTTCGGGATAATGGCCAAACCATCAACTTACCTAACAGAGCAACCTTTCCTACTTGACCTCTTTCCTCTCAAAATGTCATCGTTTAACAAACCGCCTACATTCTATAGGCGCAGTGCTCAGAATTGGCTAATCCTTATTTAATGTACAGGATTTCTAAATAAAAGTCTAGGTGTGTGAAGTAAGCCGTGTATGCTGTAAGTACGCGCATGCGTGCTGCCCGACCTTGGCATTCACTTTCCATGTCTATCGAAGATGCTATTCAAATTATTTAACAACCGAACCGGCTTCGAGATCCACTTTTGGTGAAAGGTGTTTTAGTACAGACGAGGCGTGGACGATACGACTTGCAGCCGAGAGGTTGTTTAGCTAAGTATTTAATATGCGAACTATGTACACTGTGCCTTTAGTCATTTAAGACTCAAGAATTATACCTTACGGTAAAAGAAAATAACAGATTAATGCACTTTGCCTGATATAGGCTATGACTGCTTCATCGAACTGTCTTACAAATAGAATTCTGTACACACATGATTTATAGTATTTATGGTCGTATTTGTAAGAATCGTTTCCAACAAAAATATGCCTTACATTTTTCTTGAAGGTTCATTTTTTAATTGTGACTAGCCAATGTCTAGTACCTAGGCTGATATTTTCCTACATTTTGTTTGGTTTTGTCGCGATCACGTGCCGTTGTCTTTAAAACCTCAGGGTCATCGCTTCATATAAATCGTCTCATCTATTTCCTTAACATTTACTAAAAATGTATTATAATCATACCTATAAATGTCATTTAAATAAATTGTGACATAATCCGACCAGTTCGGGAACATTTATTGTAGATACGACTTTTTTATTTTAATTAGGTTTAAATCTAAAGTAGGTATCTATACACATATTATTACTTTACTATGAAAATAATAACGGTACTTGTAGTAGAAATTCTAATTCGTTTTTTTCTTGTATTCTCACGATTTTAATATTTAAATTTCTTTTTTTTTATAGATATTTAATACTCGTGGAAATACTATTTTTGGTTTATAATAATTAATTCCTCTAGATTACTTAATTATGTTTTTATATGGTCTTAATTGCTTTTGTTTTACATAACTTTGAATACCAATGGGAAGTTTGACATTTGTCTCAAATGGGAACCGAATTCGCTACCATTTGTAAAACTCCCACACTTATCCGTTGTGCCAATTGGTTAACTAATATATTTAACTGTCAGTTATCCTTGTTAAGATCGAGTATCTTGAGAGCTGAGCGCAACCTTTGATCTCAATCGGGTCGCCGCCGCCATTGTTTAACGAGGATCCTTAACTAACAAGATTAGTAATAGCTTGTAAAGTTCAATTCTAATAACATCCTGTACTAACAATAAGCCAACTTCGAGCTATTCGTGGTAAAATATGTCTTTATAGTTAACTTGTAAAGTTCGCTGTTCAAAGACGAATTGAAGTAAAAGCCTGCCTAATTTAGTTTATAGCCTTACATTTAAGACTCTAGAATACTACTTTTCGTAGTAAATATTTATTAATCAGTGCCTTCAGTTTTTTTATCTAGCCTATAATGTCCCACTGCTGGGTAAAGGCCTTCAACAAGTTCTTCCACGATGCTCTGGTAAAACTCAGGTTTTCTCCACGGCACGGGTGTTGCAATAATTTAAAATCCCGTCCAAGGAATAGCGACTTTTTACTTAGAAATATATGCTTAACATTCAAATGGACACATGCACAAGACATACACATCAAAGGGATAGTTTTTTCCTTCAATGCTTTTACGAAAACAAAAGAAGATGCCTGCTCACATACTTACGAAAAACCTGCAACAAGTCTTGTCGCATCATGAATAGTATCTTTAGGTACATGGCGCCGATATCACAATTATGTTTTTGCCATACGTCTAAATAGCAGTTTCCACAAAAACCGTGATCATCTCCGTAGTAAACCGATATTTAAATAAGCAGGTTATCGGCTCTTCGGTAATTTATTGGTAGTAAACCAATAAAATCTGTTTTTGGTAACTCTATAAAGAAGATGACATTTTAACTTCGAATACTTAATTATAAGTTTTCTTAAATTAGATATATTTGTATTTAAACTTAACAATATTACGTTACATAAAACGATCGTCTTAATTTATAGCTATAATTCTCTTATCCCAAAAAAAGTCAATCTTATTTACAAAATACATTGTGCTTTAATTTTGAAATTAATTACTAAACCCTCTTTACCGCGCACTATTCTCGCGGGTTAGACGCCCGAGAATTTCTGCAATCCACAAATACTAAACGCATTCAAAACTTTTACGAACCAAATAAAACAATATGGTTTAAAAGACCAATCTAATAATACCTTAGTTGCGACCTTGCAAGACAATCGCATCAAGATTAATGTCCTACAAAGCTAAAGATGGGCATATATCGCAAATGTTTGCGGTCTATTAACATTAACATTCGAAACGAGTCGAGGATCGCTCGGATTTGACAATCGAAATGTCGCGGTTGCATCACTCGTGAGTGATGAGAATTAAGTTGTTGTAATTTATTGCTTTATCGATTATCTCAATTTGGTGAAATGTTTCTTTAATTACAGCATATTTTTGACGGTTGATTTAAACACACTCCACGAGGATTGCCAGAGGACACTCGTGGAAGGATATGACACTTTAGGCTAGAAAAAAAAAGCCTTTGTAAATGCGAGGACTGGTTATAGGTGGTGCAGGATAGAAAAACGTGGAAGGACTTGGGGGAGGCCTTCGCTCAGCAATGGGACACAAAAGGCTAGGAAAAAAATGATTTAGAGATTTAAAATCTAGTTTGTTTTTGAAACTAAGACCGGATATTACACAATCTTCGGAACGTATAAAAACTATAGTACCCAAGTATTAAATCACATTAAACAAGTTTTTTATAATCATGAGCCTTGAAAACGATACATCGTAAACGATTGAACCGATTTATATGCAGTTTAATTGATTGATTGATGATAGGTCACCTACTAGCAGACAGCACTAAGAACACACTAATACTAGTTATTCTAGATCGTTAATGGAACCTTGGATATTAATCGTATTAATTTATCACTTGAATTTTAATGCAGAAAAAATCATCATGGTCCTTAAATAAATAAATAAAAATAATAAATTGTCTCAATTACATTTACAAATTTAGATAAAGCCTACACTATAATTCCCTGTGTCCAGTATCTTTCAATCCATAAGTAGAAAATAAGAACAAAGACAATACATTAACTCATTAATCTTCATCCTTATGGTACGTAATACAGTCAAATACAATAACATTAAAATTGAAAGCAGCAATCAATCCAGTTAATTTAAAAAAGATTAACCAACATAATAGTTTTGACCTCACACCGAATATAGTCATCGATTACCATTCGATACCCACTGGACATCACTAGCCGAGCGACCGAATATAATTAATTAAACCCCGTGATGGGTTAATTACTGACCTGACCATATGTTACCACGCGGTATTTTAATAAGATAGACACATTTCAACTATTTTTGATTGAGTAAATTGGATCTGTAAAATTGTATCTACATATTTGCATGTTGTTTTTAGGGTTTAAATTAAATATATGATATCGAGTTGGAAGCTTCTCATTTCCAGCTTTTTTTCGAGCTATCTGAAGATAGGCTTTCAGACTTACTGAATTAAATTAAAAACATCATTTCACAGGCGTACATACATTTACATACATTCTAACTTATCACTGCCAGTTGCAGTAGACAAATGACATTTCAACAAACATCATTCCCCTGCCCTTATCCCAATTTTTACTTGGGGTCGGCGCAACACGTCTTCTAGACATGTTGCTTAAAGTTTTGGCTATGGTTTTATAGTCGGCCGCCTGCCTGACACTAACCCTCTTTGGGAATGCGATTGTTGGTTGTTTACCCGCCACCATTCGGGTGACCCAAGGTGCTTGGTACAGTGCACTAGGTCTTAAGGTCCATCAGTCGCCTTTTACGACACCCAGTGGAGGATATGGGGTGGTGCTATTCTTTATATCCGGACACCACACCAACAAACATTAAAATTTATTGTTTCTCTAAAATGTTAAATGAAATCACGTGGCTTAAGAAGAAATGTAATTTGTAGGGTTTCGTACCCAAAACTTAGAACGGGAACCTATTACCTACTAAGCCTCCGCTGGCTGTCTGTCTGTATATCTGTCTCCAGGCTGTATCTCATAAATCGTGATAGCTAGAAAACTGAAATTTTCACAAATGATGTTTATACGTTGCCGCTACAACAACAAATACTAAAAATTTAAAAAATGTTAAGGGGTCCCCATACTATAAACGTGTTTTTATTTTCGTATTTTTTTGCTCAATATTTAAAACGGTAACAGTAGACGCTTTTTCTATTTAAGATGATAGTACGGAACCCTTCGTGCGCGATTCCGACTCGCACTTGGCCAGTTTTCCATATTTGGGTGTGAATTCTATCATCGTAAACGCTTAGGGAAGTCGTTTGTCTGCCGGCACTGGGCTACTGGGCCAATGAACGATTGCAGCGCGACGTTACCTAACAGAGGGCTGTGTCACGGCAGTGTGAGGCTCATCGACATAATATTCAAACTAGTCTATTAAACTATTTTATGGCGCCACTAAAGACTAATATTTATTTTTATTCGATTTTATTACATTTAATATGTAATTATTACGTAATCCGTTGGTACTTTATCTATTTGTACTCAATTAGACGTAGAATTACGAAGAAATTTAAGGTACTCATCATCATGATCTTCCTGCCCTTATCCCATTTTACTGGGGGTCGGTGCAACACGTTTTTTATTCTTAGGAAGATACTAAATAATAAAAAACCAATCACTTTATATTTATTTCTTAATAATGTAAAACCAAACTCTTTATTTTTAATTTGCTGAATACTACTACTATTTCAACAAACTTTTTTTTCTATTCCTAAATTTCTTAACATCATCTTCAGTGTGTAAAAAATCGTGTTTGCTCATTCGTGGTTGGAAAGAGTGATCTCCCAAGAATTCTTCACCAAACATAATTATATAGTTTTGTATGTCCTAAGCAATATTTATTTGTAGTTTACAAACTCGGCTTACATTATACTTGCTGACGTAAGCCGCGGCCTGATCTGAAGCCTATGTGTCAATGCGAGCGGGGAGCGGGAAAGGGCAAAAGAGTTTGCTTTAACAATAAATATTTCAGTAATATTTTATCAGTATCATTCAGTATCATATTACATAAGTTTATAATTTAAAATGAGTTTGTTTTCTTACAGTACTAGGTCTTTATGTTTATTTTCCGTACGCTGTAAAATAAACCTTTGTAAATAATGATTAGAACTAACAAGCTTTATAAAAAATACAGTAATTTTTTTCTCGCTTTTTCAACATTGAGGATAGGTCTTCGAAGTTAAAAACTTGAATTAAAAACTTGATGTATACTTGACTAATCTGGATATATCTGATTTGCAATAAATAAGCATTATCTAGATAAACATACTGTTATAAAACACTCGACAGTCACACTTTGCTATCCTTTCATTCCACTCTCCTTTCAATTTATATAACGTGTACTGTTACTGCTTTCCTCGCTACCCGTCAATTATATAGCATCCTTCATTTCTATTCTCCATTCAATTTACATAACGTGTGCAGTTACTGCTATCCCCGCTATCCGCTGCCTGTATAGCTTGGGGCTTACCTCGTCAGACAAGCGTGCGGTCAGGCCGGTCAGGTGTTGGGTAACAAGGTGAAGTTCAATGGGTTACACCACTCCGCCGTAAAAGGTTAAATCATTTGCGAAAACTCTTCAATGAATTATTGATTGTGATTAACACTTTTGTTCGTAAAATAATATCAGGATTTCGGTTTTTTTTTTTTTTTTTTAATTTGTAAACGTGATCGTGTTTTGATTGTTTGTTGAGTTTGTTAACGTTTTAATTTATCATCAAAATTTAGTAAATCTTTAAAATGAATGAGCTGGATCTATGAGAAATTCAGCTCTAATTCTATTTAGCCCTTTTCAATTTAAAAATAATTTAATAAAATAATGATTAAGCTACACAATCTAACATTATTTCCTTATACAATTTCAATTAATTAAGTGAACATCAATTATAGCTATTTCTGAAATACAATGTTGCTTTCTTACGACAGGCTATCTCAGATGACTCCACAATCTAGCATGTTCAGTATAATGCCAGCATACATTGCAAACAATCAAGTCATCACTGTCACTGCCTGCATGCTTCCAAGCCTCGATTCAATAGCTTCATAGAAGCTTATTACGACAGTATTGCGCCATAAAACTAGGGGGCCAATCGTCTTTCGAAGTAAGAATAGTCTATTGGTGAAAGAGAGATGCCGCTTTACATCACGTAGAGCATCGTCTCGCTTTAACAACTGCAGTAATACTCTCTAAAGAGATGTTGGTGGAATCGGCCTCACCTAGTGTGATGCATACGAGGAGAATTTATGACGTCATTGTGAAGAATAGTTATGAAGATAAATTGCGATAGTCTTTCTTTCGTTTTTGTAATCATTGTCTGTCATCTAAAATAAGGAGACAATTATAGGTAGTTGATAAATGTTGTAGCTTCTTTACTTACACAGTTAAGGTAGTTTAAATTGCTTCATTTCTTTGATATGACATTGTCGTTAATTTGCGTGTGTTGGCAGTTGATCCTCAAACTCAATTAGTTATGGTAACAATTATTATCTCTCACAGTTGAATGACCATAACGGATTGTATTAGATACAGTTATTGTTTACGATTTTCTGCCGTGAAAGGTGCAGTTTTGTAGACTTTGATTTTTTGGTCCTTCGATCCGAGGTTGTCGATTTTCGAAACTTTCTTACTAAAACCTCGACGATACCTATGTATCTTTGTAACTGTATCTTTATATTCTAAACTAAAGTTTAATTGTTTTGATATTTATTGTAAACCAAGGTTAACATAAACTCTCTCTATGTTAATTATACCTATCAACTTTGGTTGGACATCGATTTAAACTAATTATTTAATCAAGTTTTTCTGATAATTAAAATAATACAACGAATTATACTTGTATGACTAGGGCAATGACCCAGGACTTGAAAGAAAAACTGACCGCCCATTACCAACAAGAAGGCGGTCACTCGCAAAAATAATAGTTATGTAACATACAATTATTGAATGTCAATAAATAATATCGATATTGTTTCAGCCTACCTGTCACGTAACGTATTAAAAACCGATAATATCTCACACCTCGGACATCAGTGGGCAGTTCCATTAAAAAAATATTCGATCGTAACTTTAAATGTATGATTTCGCATTGTGCTTTGTGCTAAATTATATTTATAATATTACTTATGCTTGACAAGCTTTAAATGTCGATAGGTCAAGGACCATGTGCTGGGAGACGCACAATTAACAAATCATCAGATTTTATGATACCTTGTGAATACAGAATTCTGACCAACAATAAATTAACAACAATACTTAATATACACTCCTTGTAAATTACGCCGATCATCAAAACATTATTGAGTACTTATCTATGAGACAATATGTTGCGGCTACTGACTGTGAATGGATTCAATGGACCAACATCTCTGGCCGTACCCATTCTTTAGATACCTTTACCCATTAATGACTAAAGAACAGAAATCCAGCAAGCTTAAACTGTATTCAAACAATTTACTTATCTACAGCTGCGCATCCAATTCTTGTAGCAACCTTACCGACGCATTCATTTACCTAAACATGGAGGTGGGTGCGTTATATGGGGACACAATCATACCATCACAACATTTTAATGAGACCATCAATTCTATTCTAGTAAGTAAATAAACGGTAAAAGCGGTCAAGTTGAAATGTTTGCGGTCTAGAAAGAACAAATTCTATAAATATCAATAATGATATTCAATTTGAATAGACGAAGTTAAAATTATGAGAAATTTAGTTTAATGACCTACTCGTATATAAAGTAAAATTATCGGTCTCGCAATAAAATGTAATAATGTTTCTCATACTGCATGAGGAAAGGGCCTTTGCCCAGACGAGGACCAATTTCAAACTATTACAATTATACAATTTCAATTTCAATTTAATTATTATGAAGATGCAGGCTTTAATGTAATTGCACAAAAACTTCCATAGACGTAATTTGCAATTTCATAATGCCTTTAATCAAATCAAGAATAGTATTCAACAGATGGCACGAAACTTACTAAATCAGCATTAACTATTTCATCACTTGTCATCGGGCACATCGATATTAAACTCGTTTCTGAAATACTTTCACCGTCCACGCCGTTTCATCACTCGGATGAGCTAAACGCGTAGGTTCATCACTAACCGAGCCCACTTAACCATTTAACTTTAAGGTTACCTCGCTGGCCACTTGTTTAATAACAAGCAGACCTTATAAGACGCAGTTAACTGCTTCTGCCTTTAATCAGAATATATTTTATGACAAAATTTAGGATTCCAAGGATGATGAGTTTATTGAAATGAGGTAAACATTCGGAGATGGGCTCGGCCGAAGGTCGCCGCCTCATTGCTAATGCATTAACATATTTTAATATTCTTCAAGTCTAGCTATTGTATCATCTCGTGATTGAATTTCTTAATGATTGCTTTGAAAGATGGATCGTGTTGCGACTTGCCTTGTTTTTTATATTTTTGTATTTGCGCTATTCAATGTTTAAGGGGATTATAAATGTAATGTAGAGCTGTGTTTTGTGGTAATGTTAGACAATATTTTTTTAACTTTTGACCGTTCTTTTTAGTGTTATTATATTATTTTTATAGTTTTCCATTTAGTTTGAAATATTGCTGTTTGACTTAAACTAATGTTCACAAATATTTTGTGATTGTAAGACAGTGTGTTGTATTGCATCGATATGATACAAAGTTATTAAAATTATATAATCAAAGTGTCTGATATGAGATAGATGAGTGGGGTAGTAATAATAATGCATTAAGTACTATAACATAATATGTTTATTAACAAAATCGTTCAGGATCATATCACAGATCGCTTAGAGTGGATAATTAACAAAGGAAAGGGGTAAGGTTAGGGATGAGTATTTTTTGGACTAGATATTGAAATTATTGGAGCTAACTTAGGGGGCGACGGGGAGATGGGCACCCTGGGGCTGGAAGCCGTTCTCGTTGGCGATGTAAGTCACGGAGTAGACAACACCGTCGGGGCCGGTGTAGGAGAACTGGCCGCGGACCTCAAGAGCCTCGTTCTCAGTGCCAACGTTCTTCAGCTGACCCTGCTCCTGCTGGCTGATGCCGTTGGAGGTCTCCACACTGTAGGGGATAAAAAGTTATAGAATGGTTCTGTAGCAGTTGGTGTTTTGGGGTAAAAGATGGTGAAAATAGAGAAGTAGATCGAAGTAAGGTAGCAGTAGAAGGCATTACTGCTATTGCTACTCTAAAGTTTACTGGTAATGATGGTGACTTACGCATAGTTGAATCCGTCAACTCCGATGTTGTCGCTGTCGTAGCGGAGGATCTGCGCATCGGCGTCGGGGCCAGCGGGGGCGGCGACGGCGGCGGCGACGAAGAGGGCGACTACGATGAACTGTTGATGACAAACACATTACTGACCTACTAGTCTAGTACTCAATGTGAACAGAATCAAGCATCTCAAACAAATTATTGTATCACCAGATGCTTGATTAAAATTGTGATGTAAACAAAAAACACTTCTTTTATATATCCAAATGATTCCAAACGTACCGATTTCATTTTGGATGGGTTTTTTTTGGTTGTCCTGGGACTGTTTGTTACTGAAAGGCAATCGAGCGACTGATGCCTCTGTGTTGGCTGGCCCGCCATTTATACTGGTTGGCGCATCGTTGCACGGCAAGGACGCGCTTTGACATTTGAACTTAGAATCGTCTTCGGCCACCAATGTTTCTAGCGTAAAGGTTCTTTGTGACATGTCCGGCTTGCTCAGATGCCTCATATCGATATTGTATGGTGACCTACATAGCTCCGATATTATTGTGGCTTATTAATTAAAAGTAAAACTTTTTTGTTATTTAATGGAATATGTGAGTGATACTACATTTATTGATTTTGCACGTAAAACAGAAAGTAAATGACGTCTTTAAAAATGTATACTGGTATTGGTTGTTATGTATTACACCTGACACACCGGAAAAAATCACATCAATCTTTTATACGTAGATTGAACTTTTGCGATAAAAGTCGAAAAGATAACTTTTAGCTCAAAATTAAGAAGCAATAGTTTTCATATTAAAATTGAATTATCCCTTAAATGCAAAGTTATAGCTTTAAAAAACGTTGTTCATCAGACCTTTGACTCTACGTAGCCGTAATGTATCAGCATCCCAAGGTTCAGATGGGAGATAAAGGACCACTTCTCGGCTCCCAGGGCATTAATTATATCATCAGTATCAGTTAATCGCATGGAAACTTGTACTCGTACTTTTCATGTATATTATTGACTTTTGGCAATCCTGAATGAAAACAAAATTTAAATCTCTTTTGTAAAATTAAATTCATGAATAATTTAAATCATCGTGAAATTTAATATTGTGTGGAAGTTAATACATGTATCTTTAGGAATATAAAAAAATAGTAGTAAACAAAAAATTGTTTGATTGATCAATAGATTTTGACTTAGATATTATAGCTTTTAGGAGGTAGATTAATATTTAACTTTAAAAAAAAAATGATTTGGTTTCCAAAAAATTGTCTTTTAATTTTTATGTGTAAAATGTAAGGACCGTGTTACATATTTTTGTTTTTTGGAAAACCTATTTAGTATTTTTTATAATACCAAGATCGAAAGTCTGAATCATTGTATCAGCAAAGCTTTTTGATGTTTAAGTAGGTCGCTTGTGTACTCAGTTTGGTAAATAACTTAAAAAGAGGTTTTAATACCGCTGTGTCTTATTAATCTTATGCAAGGCACTAATGAACGGACTTAATGTTTGTCTTATAATTGAAAACGTTTAACTTAGTTACAATCATTTAGATGAAGCTTTCTGTAATATTCGAAAGGAGTATTATGTAAATAATAACGGAATTACTTTATTTGGAGATCTTCTATGATATTAAATACCAAAGAGAGATTAGTTTTAGAAGAATCAATATCTAATCCATTTTTTTTTATTTAAGGAACTTTCGCTTTTCCTTCTTGTTATGTGGCTATAAAAACGTGGTCTTTTACTTTTTTCTTGATTGTAAAGAAAGACATAAAGGACCCCTTATTTGTTTTAGTCCTGTAGGATCTTACAAATTTCTGTTCCAAGGTTAATTATGTTAAAAAGGTTCGTTTAATTGATTTTCACCTTGCAAACTCCTTACAACCTATAGCAGTACAAACTAACTGAACTTTATCGATGAATGACCTGTGCAATTGAACTATGACATAACGTATTAATAATATATTAACTGCGGAATCAAATATGAAACAATTCCTTTTAATGGCTTATAGTCACTACATAATATAAAACAAGTTTCTGTCGCTGTCTGTCTGTATGTCCGAGAGATCGCCCGTTACTTGGCTCTGTTTGAAGAATTGAATTTAAAATGGTCTTTAATATTAAAATAATGAGATATTCCTTATAATAGATGATAGTGTTCTATTCACAATATTTCAAGGAAACAATGTGTAGAATTTGGCTGTACCACTCACCGTTTGGAATTTAAGTACCTACATACATTAGGTTTTTGGAAAGGGCAGCCTACCAATTAACTAATTATCTTGTTAGCTTCAACAGTCTTCAGAGGCCTTATTGATCTAAGAAGGTAGAGTCAGTTCGTGATTTTTCACAGGTTTAAATACCTACTCTTGAACTGTCAAGTGTTATTAACTTAATTATAGATAGCTTTTCTTCTCGGCTCCGCTTGCCTGAATTCTAGTCATAGCGAAAAAAGTTATACAGGGTTATTTTTCCTGAGAATCATTTTTATCGAGCTTAATTAAAGTCGGTTAAGGGCGTGACGGATCTCGAAAATAAAGTTAAAAAACTCAGACCTGTCTTTCGAACTTAAAGAAATAAATCATAAAAGAAAAAGCCTTAACTTCCCGGATCAGTGGCTTATCTTTAAATACCATCACCGTTCAAGGTCGTGGCCTTGAAGCAGAGACAATAAAAGATATTTTTAAACAAACTTCGTTAAGCTTTACATGAACTATGACGTCACGAGGCGGGGTGAAGGAGAATTATCGCATATTTTAGTGAAACACATCGCCGTTAATATTTCTGTGTCAAATTATTGTCGTATTAAAAGGTGCTATCGCTATATGCCTGTTTTATTGTATGGTCATATGTCACTTTATTATCCTATCTTACTTATGTACATCTCACATAAAAATGCAGGAATATTTCAAGGAGATTGATTATTTCATAAAAAATTATTAATTTTTAATATCATTTCTTACATCGCACATATTCAAATATTTTCTATCTCTTGTTGACAACTTAACTTACTACAAACCGTCAAAACATACGGTTTAGCTTCTTACATTAACTTAGCAAACAAATTTCACCCGTGTCTCCTAAGCTCAATTACATAGTACACCAGCTTCTATAAGAGAAAGCAGACAGGATGACAAACGATACAACAGAATGTCAAATAGAACATGATTTAGTCCACAATCGATCATGATTACAGGCAGCGCCGCGGGCGACGCCTAGTATAGCAATACTTATTGCATTACGTCATGAGGTTTCTGGGATGCGCCTGCGCACGAAAAATTGTTGAGAGAAGGCTCACTTCGTATAAAACGGTATCTTTCCATATTTTTTAATCACTGGTAATTCGTTACATTCTCTTAACAAATCTATCTAGACTGCTTCTAGCTTTAAAATTAGTAACATCTGCTTGACAATTTATTAACCCTCAATAAAGCACAAAGAAAAACACTAATGGGAAAGATGACTGCACGCATAGCCGAGTGGTACATAAGTCACCACACCAATACAACTGTGCGCGACGTGTCGCGGGTTCGATCCCCGTGTAGGAAAAGAATTTGCGTGTTCCATAAATGCTTGTTCTGAATCTGTGTGTGTTTGTGCATGTGAATTGCGAAACCCTCGATACTGGATTAACATCCTTAGTCGTTTAAAAAAAATCTTATAGGTTATTATGAAATTCCTACTAATTTAAAAAAAAAATAACCTGACAAAAACCTATTTAATTTGCCAATAAACAGATGACATCAGTCCATTCGGCAAACAACAACATTTTCAACCAACCTTCTGACCACCCCCTGTATTATGACAATCAATCGGTGTAACCAGTACGAATCTGACAAGTGCACCTTATTGTTTCACTCGGCACGGCTCGTATCTCCACATCAATATAAACGAGGCTTTCATACTGTAAAGCCTGACTGTCGCCCCTTTTGGAAACTATAGAATAATGGGATACGTAAACACTTCATTAAGTTAAAATGTAAATTAATTTTGTATAATTAATTTACTTTGAGTTAATGTTTACTTTATGACAAATTAATTTCTTGCTTTTTTTTTCGAGAGATGCAGGCAATTAATTGTTAATAAAATATTGTACAGTTAATATATTTTAAATAAATTTTCTTATTTATAATAAATAACCTGTAATATTTAAAGACCTCTAGAAGTTATTTGAATATATTTCGAAGTAACCTTGTGGTCGCTTGAGTTAAATATCACTATTCATTTTATTAATTCGAATGAAAGATCCGATCATAATTAATTATGTATTAATATTCTCGACGGCCCTGGTAAACAAAAAAACTGATTAAACTCATAAACATAAAGACATTTTTATTATTACATGATGTATTGCAATTGGTTTTAATTATTAATTTATGGTCAGTGGTCAGAGGTTGGGAACTTGAGGTACGTCATTATAGTATTGACATCGAATTTAAAGACTGTATTTCTACCTGTAAATATTATATTTAAAGCAATAACTATCTGAACTGCAAATAGTGTTTGGGGGCATATTTTAATATTGCATGTCTCAGAGAAAAAAAAAATGACAAAAAAGTTTTTAGAAAAATACATGGTCATTTATGAGACCAATCACTAAACTCTGCCTCAAAATTATATTAATACAACAATACAATCCACTTTTCTAAATAATAACAAAATGTTGTCAACCGCTGGCACACACAAAGTGTGAGACCGTCGAAGAAAGTGTTACGTGTTGCATTGCTGATTCACGGCTCTCAAACAATATTGTCACACTTACACGCTATGTAAACCTGAACAAGCTGTCAAGGTCACGCGATCAGCTGTCTCGTTGTCACACGGGTTCGGGAATGTAGGTAAGACTTCATAAAGCTTTTAAATTTAATTGATGCGATGATAGTCGATTGTTATACCTTTTAAACTTTTTTGAGGATGTATTCGGCGAAATTATCTAGGCAGAAAGAATCTTATTTATTACCTAGTTTTATCTGTCAACAATGACAGTAAAAGCTAATAAATAAGATTTAAACGAGTAATTTAAGGAATTTCTTGCCGGTTCTTCTTTGTAAGAATTACATTTTAGAACCGTGTTGCCTTAGTAGTACCAAGTAGTAGATTGTAATTTTTAACGTGCCTTTCTAAGCCTATTAGAAATAAAAGATTTTTAATATTATTTACTGCTATTTATTAGGCAGTGTTTTTTTATACTATTTCATATTATGATGCAATTTTCTTTATACCGTGTCTGTGTAAATGGAATAATTTTAGTAGAGTGAAAACTACATTGTAAAGAATTTTTAAAGGCGTGAATTTTACAATATCCTACAATCTTATCACATTAATTCAGAAATCCACGCCCATTACTATAAAAATACTTTACAGCATACTTGTAGCTGTTTAAGGTAATCGTATAAATAATACTTAAAAGCTTGCACCTCCTTTCAGGAATGTCACCAGACAGGCTCGCGACCTCGCGAAATAAAAACTTCTTAATAAAAACTTCATGGTACACAACGGGGTATTCCCGAAGCTTGTACAGATGAAATAATTGCAATACTCATTAACGCATACGAAATATCCTATATATTGTTATTAATGCCTTTATTATAGAGTTCAATAAGATTATCTTGTAACCCAAGAGCTTCGCGGAACGGTTTTAGTTGCAAGGTTGCGGTTTCTATTACTTATAGGCGAGTAGCATCGTATTTTTTTTTAAACTAATGTTTTATTTTTCTTGTTAGGTACTTCAGTACCTAAACAGATAAGGAAGAAGCAGGGGACGAAAAATATTCGTGGGTCCTTGGTCCTGACTGTTTAATCAGATAAAAAATCCAAATGAGGTAATTTCGACTCATTAATACTAATGGTGCAACACAACACATTGATTAATATGAGAATAGCACATTTCTTCAGATCCCTTGGTTATTGCAAACCAGTACCTAAACAGTTCTTAAAGTAGTTAGTAAACTTTATTTTTTGCCAAATTTTAACTCATTAAAGTCTACCATAATAGGCACGTGCATTTCCTCCTCTCCAACTAACAACAGCTTTTAAATATTAACAAAATTCGTCAAAAACTAAATTATAGAGTCTTAAAATGAATATAATAGAATCAGGAACTCAACAATAGTTTAGCAAGTAATTGTATCTTAAGAGTCATTGTTAACATAATGCGGACTACACAAATACATTCTGCTAACGAGATGTAACATGTTATTACAGTTTTTTATGTCCATACCAGTTTCCTGAATATAATTCACTGACAGATAAAGTTTAGGAACCATTAAGAAAACATATTTTTTGTACCATGAAGGTTGTATTTTAATATTAGACGGTCACTTGTTTAAAGATCTATAAAAGAGGTTTTTATCATTTAGAAATCAACATTTATAATTAGAGCTTTACATTTTTTTTTTATTTCATTCGATGTTTGAAATTGGTGTTCCATCATTTCAAAAACAAAAGTCGCACGATATCAGGTTAAAATTAAAAATAAATGCTGGCTGCTAATAAATTCAAAGATGGCTTCCATATTGTAACATTAGAATGTTTCGACATAAATTCGTTGTTTTTACCAATGGCCGTGACGTTTGCCAGCCTACCAGCTCGTGCACTGACATCTATAATTTGAACATTAATTTCCTAATAGATTGATTAGCCGTGTGTTTATTCATTCAAAAATAAATTAAGTAACATCTTCAAGTCACTGTGTGGCCGCGTGAACGTTACCTTTATTAAAATTTGATCTGTATTCAATGTCGGTTATGGTTCATGTAAATATGGTGTTTTGATGAGGTGCTATGCAAGTAGTTTGTATGTTTTTGGCTGGCTTGTAAGAAAAGTGTTTATTTTTCGAAATAAAAGGGAAACGTAAATTAAAGTCTGAATTGTGATAGTTTTTTGTCATACAAACTCTTTTTACTCATAAAGTTTTACAATTACTTAGTTCAAGCTTAAACGGGTCTCATTTTCGATCGAGCGCCATGTAGATGTGTTTTAATCGTTTTGTAATCGTACCTACCGAGGTACGATTACAAAAAAAAACAAGAAGTGTTACTTTTATTTCCTAAATACGACTATTTTATCAGATTTTAAAATTCAATGTTATCCTAAATAGATTGTAACGGAATTAATTATCTTCTTAATGATCTTTAATCAAATTAAAACAGATGGAATGTGCTAAACTAAATACTATAATATGCTATTCAGTCTGCTTTTGACCGTTGTCGAAGCAACTTGTCCGAAGCAAAAAATCTAGATTAACAATTTATATTTAAGTTAGTAATAATATTGAGACAATAGTTGTCTCTGCGGTTGCACCTGACTTTCTATGTATGGGCTTTTTACGTCAAATAAAAGTCCTATAAAAACCGGTACAACCTTAGCGAAAAACTACCTCATCCAAATCGTTAAAACTCTTCCGCCTATCAAATTAGTACAGATCAAGTCATAACATCACAAATCAAGTCTATTATACCCACAGTGGAAAAAAACGTGTACGTATACAAAACCATAATTTAAATCCATGTTGAACAAGACGAGAGCGTTAGAATCTAGTTTCTGCTTACCTCCTTGGGGAATACCGGCGTAATGTTACATTACCGAAGGTAATTCCTACAAACGATGTATTGACTCATATCACAATCAATAAACTGTGAGAGAATCACATTATGTCAGACTGCGGGTTAAACAGAAGGGCAAGGCTAATTAAAAGCAATTGATCAACATTTTTATTGATCGCATTTTTTTCTTATAATAGATCAAGCACTAATGGTTATGCCTCGTTAATGAGTATGAGAATAAATAAATAAAAATCGAATAATATGACTCCAGACGAAAAAACATACTACTAAAAGCATTTTCTTGTGCGCAACTTTGTTATATTTATAAAATAGTAAGTAGTAAAAGTAGTTCTGAAAGTAAACATTTGAGTTTAGACTAGAATTAAGCTAAGACTTCTGCATTACCTGTACAGTGTAACACTGGTACTTATTGAGTGAACTGATTAGCATACGGGCACCAGCCTTGACTTACGTAACATGTGAACATTCGGCGCTTGCTTCCATCTCGTGTTTACCTGCTACCATTAGCATCCTCTTGACCGGATTACGATTATGGCTTATCTTAACATAATCAAATAAATATGTGCAACTTTGTAGACTGGTATCACCAAAACACTCTGTATACAAATTCATAGTTCAACAAGTTTACATATGCGCGCGTAGAATAAAACTTATTTTTAAGTAAATTAATTAAAAGTAATAGTTACAATTCATATACCTAGCATTGTCAAACTCTATAATCTCTCATTTATAGTTCTACGAAACTCTAAAGGTGGCGTGGAATCTCGATTTATTTTTAGAGGTACGAATTTATTACTTCACCCTTTATTTACAATCAATTGCTTAAGTATTTCACCTTTTCATTACACCTTAGTTTTAGCCAGTTAACGACTTTATTAGTGCCCACATACAATGTTGATAGGTCAAATAATTAAGTTTAGATTTCAGTGTTTACACATATCTGTTATAAGCTTAAATGCCTATCTTCTAAATTGTTAAAACCATCAAAACAGGATATTTATTAGTGTTTGCTAAGTAATAAGACGTATTACAAAGGTCATAATTTCTTCGTTCTTGCCAAATACTATCACAGCTACTAACGTACACGTGTTTATTAACTTATTTAGCATCTATTCAATAGGCTTTAGCATTCATTTCATAACGTTCATCATGTAACACCAGGTCAGAGTTTACAAAACTGCGACTTGATGACAAACAGACAGACACGTTATCAAGTTGTAAAGAAACCCGCAAGGCCGACAGGCTTTGTCATCGTCGTGTAGAAAGCCATTTTATTTCAAGATCGTGTAAATATTACACAAATTATGCAATACT
Organism: Chrysodeixis includens; assembly: GCA_941860345.1. Taxonomy (NCBI): domain Eukaryota; kingdom Metazoa; phylum Arthropoda; class Insecta; order Lepidoptera; family Noctuidae; genus Chrysodeixis; species Chrysodeixis includens. The sequence goes on from OW796094.1 coordinate 908,023, forward strand.
GTTGAATCATTTTAGGGTAGTGTTATAATGTTGCAGAAATTCACAGAAATATCTCTTATTCATAGGTATTTTTGTGATTCCCGATCTGACTATTTTCACAAAATTTCACCACAGTTTTTTCAAAGTTGAAAGACAATGCAGGCCACCCGCAAACGGTTAAATGCTTGTAGAGAATCACATTATTCAGGTCCTCTTCGACTTACATTCTGACCTCCCACATACGTGATCTTTCTCAAATATATGGAAGTGTATGAGGAAATAATTAGTCACAAAATACTAAGTTTCTTAGAAAAGTACAAGAATATTTGCGAACGGAACAATCAGCCTTTAACCTAGAGTGCCTGAATATACTATTACAAGAAACCATGAACATTAATGGTTACTTTAAAAATTGATCACAAAGTCTCCCAAATTATTATTTAATGAGTTTTGTCAATACCATGCTTCCTCAAGTGCATTTATACAAATAAAGCTGTTAAGCTTCGGATCCCATTCATGAGTTCTCACCACAAGGTCTTCTCACTTGACCTCGGTTAAAACCTCTTTTAAATGTGTTAAATACATCCTCTTTGTCAAAAAGGGCTTACAACGATGCACCGACAGACACTTAACAAACATAACATAAATGCTTGGTCTATATACCCAAGTACTTGATGAATTTATTCTTGAATGTCCACGAACACTACCTAAAGGATTTTTTTTTATAAATAATTTTATTGACGTCCTAGCTCTTAACTGATTTCTCTGATCGTTTAACTCCGTTGTTGCAGATTTTCAATGAACTAAGATTTGAAGAATACCACTTCCGGTAAGCTGCAGTAGTTTGTCTTGACTTCACCATTTGAATCTCAATTATCCCGAATCCACAGATTAATATTAAACGTATGCTACAAATTACTAAAAACTAATCTACAAGTGTGCATCAATATAACTGGCGCCATCGAAGGACGAAATTAAATATGAGCGCCATAATGCCAGTAGTCTAATAAATATTAACATAAATAAATAATTAGACGTCCGTGTAGATGTGACCTTTGCCCATCATTAGGATGTCAACGAAATTATATAATTGACTGAATAATTATATCTGCAGATGAAATAAACTAATTAAACTAATTGGCTGCATTTATGACTCCCGTTTGTGTAATATTGACAATTATGCAAATAAGTATTTGATGTCAGACAAGTCACTTGCTTACAGACGTTCACGATGACAAAAAATTCTCTATAATTATAAGCTACGTAATGTGTATTTGATGTATTAAATTCACCTTACAGTAATTCCATCCTTGTGAAAGATATCTGAATGGCCCTTGCCTAGGAGGAACTCTACCAATTCTTACTTTTCACTCAACAGTCTAAGTTCCATGCAATACGAAACTAATTCAATTGGAATCAGCCATCATCATCCCGCTGCCCTTATCCCAATTATTATTTGGGGTCAGCGCAGTATGTCTTCTTCTTCCACTCGTTCTAATTATCATTCATAATATATCATCTTTCACACAATTCATCCATCGTTTTTTTGGTCGTGGTGTTCCTCTATACCCATCCACATTCATATCCAGTACCAGGTACCTTCCTTACCACGTGGTTCTCAATCCTCCGCATGACATGTCCATACCATGACAGCCGGTTACCACGAAGTTTTTCTGTTGCCGGTTCCACTTTCAAACTTCCTCTTACATGTAACTCATTTCATACTCTATCCACTCCCGTATCACAACACATTCCTCTTAACAATTGAAATATTCACCATGGTTAGTCAGCAAACGCATGGTTACAACACCTATTCAATATTTAAGAACTTTACCTGAATCCAATAAACACCCAGTCCTAAACCTTAACCTTAAATTGGTTAATACACCTATTATTGTACATTAATTTTCAAGATCGACCATAAACATAACAGCAACATCATAATCACAATTATTTCGGTATGCACTAATGTAATATTGGAATTATCTAACTTATAATCAATGACATTTTCCGCGGCGCAATAAATATCATTCCTATTAATGTTTTGATATTAGCTTTGATATACGGTAATAACTTCATTTGATTAGTTAGTTTTGGTGTCTGATGAACAAAAGGCTATAGTGATATTTTTATTATATTTTCCAAAGAACATTCATCGTCACTGAATAATACTTCAGGTACCTATGTGTTAAAGCCCCTTAACATAATTGTATTAATGTTGGCTAGTTAGTTGTTAGCTGTATCCTAAATTGCCTTTTAGTGTTAACCTTCTTAGCAAAGACCTATGTACAGTCTAGTACTAATAAAATACTTTCAGCTCCGTCTTAATCACGCTGATTCATGCTTTAGTCATCGTACTGCAACAAAGTCTTTATCCACCTTACATGTCAGACTGATTCATTCATCGCAAATTAATTCGTTTATTACTATAGTCTCATCAATTTTAATTACTCAACTTTTACAACTTAGACATAAAATTTAAAGACCTTACGTTCGATTTTTCGTTACGGCTCGATCACCTTGGCCACACACAATAAAATTATTTAATTAAAAAACGGTTATTTTTATTAGATTTAAAACGATGATGGCCTAGTAGGAATATGCGTGAAACAAGAACGTGATGTTATAGTTCTAATCGTAGGTTGATTGCGGATCACAGGAAATGAAGACGTTTGAATGAATTAGGTACAAGTTTGGAATTCTACGTCGTATTTTTGTTTAAAAGCGGAAGATTGGGTAATGAGTTTGAGTGACCACGATACATCAAATTTTAATCGTTGAAATTCTCAAGTTTACTAAAACATCAAAATGCATAAGTTTGTAAAAACGTTGCAACGTACACAGAATAAGCAGTCATGTGTTATAACAAGATCAATCAGGTTATTTTAATCCACAAACTAAATCTCCTGGAAAATTATTTAAGCTGTCATCATGCGACTTAAAATTAATAAGTAGTAGGTCCATTGTTAATTAATATTACCAAAACAAGTCATCCTAAACAGGTAAACCTTTTAAAAGATACACTCGGAATAACCCACTAACTGCTAAGCTTGTGGTTTTCCTGCGTAGGCATGAAATTGTTGCTTTTTGGAAACTGATTTGTGTATATGGTCAGATAAACCTTTAAAGTATAAATTGGCAATAAAATCTCAATATTTTATTTAAAATAACAGTTGTGCAGTAGTGCCAAGGTCGGCTGTCAATCGAAAGGTCCTGGATAACAATGTAAATTGACACCCACGTGTTTTATAATTTTGAAGTTTTTTTTTAAACTGCGCCATTGAGCTTTTGTTACCAGTGATCTTGTCAGATGTCCAAATTTGGCATTCAGTCAGCTTAAAACTTAAAATAATATGCGTTAGTTCAACTGGCATTTATGCTCTTAGGTTTATCTAAACTCGTGGTAATGCCAGTCATCCAAAAACTCTTTTCTCAATTCACCTCCATGTTTATTTATTTACGAAAATGTTTAAGATTTTAACCTTTTTATTGTTACAACCTTGTTATGCTAATCGTTCATTAAACACTGCGTTGTTTTAACATGTTTATCTTCGATCTAATTGGTACCGGTTCTTTTGATCATCCCATCTTAGGACTGACTAATTTATTCAACAGTTTTTATAAACATTCAATCGTTGGCCAGTTTCTGTCAAGTTTGACTTGAGTTTAATGTTTAATGAAGTGCATAAGAAGATCATATTACTAATTATATTATTATATTATAAACGTGAAAGTTTGTAAGTATGGATGTATGGATGTTTGTTACTCTTTCACGCTTAAACGGCTAAATCAATTTTGATGAAATTTGGTATGAAGTTAACTGGCGCCGTGGAATAACACATAGGCTACTTTTTAACCGACTGCGTCAGAGAGGGGTTATGCTTTTGCCACTAAATCTGATATTTGCGCGAGCGAAGTCGCGGGCAACAGCTAGTTACTACTAATTAGTTGACATTTATTTAATCACATGCAATCCGGAGACATTTAATTAATTTATGTAAAGATTTATAGACATCACATTGCATAGTTACTTCCGTAGTTAGTACTATAAAATACATCATAATACATTTTTTTTCATGGAATTTTCACATCTATACCCTGACACCCTCTCAATAAATTGAAGTAAATGGAATGCGTATTACATTAGCCATGCAACTTTTCTATTCGTCATTTCAACCTTTTCACACTATCATCTTTCAACAGCATTTCTTCATCGCTCTCTCTCTCTGTCTACACATCTACTCTCACAAAACACATACACAAACAAACAATCATACATCAATCCACATTCCAACACTTAAACTTTTTAAATACCAAGCTCAGTCTGACCTGAGCTTAACCCAAGCCAGTTAGAGCAAGGTGTTGCGAAGTTTCTCCACAGACTGCACGTAGGTGCGAGAGGTACGACTTAGTTTCAACAGGTGAATGTTACACGTTACAGGTGGCATTTGTTCCTTGTCCGGAACCAGGATAATAACCCTTTTCCGGGAAATGTGTAGACGCAAAACTAAGATATCCAGTTTCTGAATATGTAGATTTGCTTTTGTTTTAAGAGTTTAGATATTTGATTTGAAGATAGAATGGTGATTGATACCCACCTATATACTACCTTTGATTTACAATACTCGGCGTGCAGTTTGCGGGCGGGGGAAAGTTTCCGAGACTAATTAACGTATCTTCCTGATTTTTATAACACAATGCGTTGACTTACTGTGTACAAGCGTGAAATGTAATAGATGCACATAGAAAGGCTGATTGCTGAATGGATGAAGATTGTTCGGTCGTGCGCCAATCATAGGAAAATATTATTGATTAACTAACAAGCACAATATTTTGCATAATTAGTCTTATTTTAGTATTTCACGTTTCTTCGTTTCCGTCTCTTTTCGTAGATAGAGGAATTCGTTGAATGCAATTTGAATACAAAATAAAACAACGCGCAGTTTTATTAATAGCCTTTTATGACTTCCTGTATGTATTCCGATATTATTATGAATAATTTGAAGATGATTAGATATTAATAAATCAATGTCAATCGGGTATTTATAGTCTTGTATTGATAGTTTTTCATTTTAAAATGGTATTTTAGTATAAGGGAAGAGACATTTTTTTTTGGATATTATAGCTGATATTATTGGTATCATTCTTCTACTGCTTGCTTATAATTGTTTCTCATTAAACATGTTTCTCATTTAGAAAGAAAAGTTGCGTCAGTATTAGGTAGACTGACGTGGGTGAAACATAATTTAATCCTAGTTATCGATTAATTTTCTGTTAAAAGCCTTAAATACAAAGAGTATTAAAGGCATATACAAACCTTTTTAGATCGATCTGTCAAATGTGTAGCTCTACCGGTATGTTTTTAAATGTGAGTGGTATCATCACACAGCTGTCGAGGCGCGACTGCTTGCAATCGCCGTGACATTAGCTGTTATACCGTCGATATTGGACGACCGGTTGTCTTACGAGGTTATATAATAAGTTTAGAAGTTTTATCAGTTGAACGTTAGGTTTGAATCAAAGTTCTCAAGCTTATGTTGAATATTGTTGTAACAGTATAGAATAGATTTATTTATAGTTTGCTACGTTCTATCAATTACATTATGATAAACAGTAAGTCAGTAATCAAAGTACACCTAAAAAGGTTGTTTTAAAAATAGCATTTTTTCAAGTTGAAATGATTTCTCATTTGTTAATGCGGAATTTCCTTAAGCTTTCATAATTGAATGACAATTCTACCTCGACTTTTTATCAAGAACTAGTTGAATGATTATACAAATAACCAAATATTGATACAAAACACTTCTAATAGCCCTCTAAGCCCTTACCTTAAGCCGATAGTATACAAACTTCAAACAACATTCTTACACCTAAGAGACACTTAAAATATCTCGCCGTCAACAGTTAATCAAACCAATACATTCAAACGGTCTCCACATTCGCTACGACATTGACTTTGAGCTAACGACCTCATTAATCTATCCATACATACATAACGCACTCCATACAAATTGAAAATCGTTTCAAATTCGACAAAGGTAAGTACAAAGAGGCTACCACTATACTTTGGGTTGTGATTAGTGCATTTGTGGAAGCGAGATAGAGCACTTGACGGTGTAGAGCGTCGTCTCTTTTCATCAACGATAACAATCGTACTATAAGTTATGGTGATAGATCCTCAGACGTTTCTTAACTTGAATGAGTTATACGCGAATGTGCAAACTTGTCTTACGCAAAATTGTATTTTGTAACGAGAAATATGTTACTTTATGTATTTTATTTTATGTCTTAGTTGGTATATGAATCAGTAAATGCGATTTAGGTAAGAAAGACTTGCTTAAGCTACCTTACTGTATTGATGAATTTATTTCCCTATTTATTAGAATAGGTATTATTTTAGGAAGGTTTTGCAATTCCAAATTCATTTATCATCTTTAATCCCATGTAAATAGAAGGCGATTGAACACCGTCCACAATATATCATCCATGCTTATTAATATATAATTTTCAGAGCTACAAAATAAATATAATTTCCAATATATTTATGTATCAGAAATCATAAATTAGTCAAGCTCTTAATCAATTGGTATTGGTATTTGCAACTTGATATTTACGAAGTCATTGATGCAACTTCAGCACACATTTACTTGGAAATATTTCACCTTCTTGGTCTGATATTTCCCCATTCTCCTATTATCTCATTCATGCTGCAAACGCTTTAATAATAAACGTCTTTTAGACTACATGGATAGCCAAATGGTATAGATAACCACACCAACTTTTTATACCGCGCTCTGCATTGTAGGTTCGATCCCCGCGCAGGAAAGTGTGACAGGTGTGAATGCTCAAATATGTGATTTAAATGCTTATTAACCCAAAGTAACAAGATATTTTGCTTGCTTTGTTTTTAAAAACGAAGTAGGGTGATGCAAGCAGGATTAGCCGTACGGAATATATAGAAACAGACAATACAATTTAGAAATGCTTTAAGAATAAAGTTTTGAATGAAAATACCTAATAGGTAAACTATTATTAGGTAACTACACCCTTGTGGTAGCGGTTTCCAAATACAATTTTGATAATTTACAAGTCATGCGAACAAAACATAATCAGTTTTTTTGTTTGTTTACTAAATGCAATTGCCCTTTACAAACTAGCCTACCACGACAATACTAAAACTTAATTGTTATCCAAATACGTAAAATATCAGCAGATCCTCCTTTAATAAAAAACTAATTCAAGGTTCGTATAATAATATAGTTCGATGGATGTTTTTGTGGCACTTCGTCAAAATTGGCGCGGTTATATCGTGACTAACCAATAAACGTCAAACTAGAGTATTAAATTGATTTATATAGAGAAATCTAATAAGAAAATTAGTATTTTTTGTTCTTTAACATTTTTTTAACATTGTCAATAAGTTGTAGCTTAAGCTCATCTACTTATAATTTTAAACATAACAGAGCTAGTTTATCAGAATCGTATCTAAAAATATAAATTCGGTTTTGATCACGACCTTTTATTTTGAGAGTTTTAGTTCCGTTTTTTTTTTACAAATATAATATAAATGTTTTTTTTTTTTATAAAGCCTGAACTCTGCATCTTGCATAAAAAAAAACTATAACAATCATCGCGTTTGAACAATTTAATCGCTTTTGAAAATCGTTTTGTAACGCGCAATACACAATATTGCTAAAACAAACATGACCTTGTGTCTAGAAATAAATAAAAGCTAAATTTATTTTAAAATTTAGACATAAACTAAAGCTCATCCAAACTTGTATTTGTTTTGGAAAGGCAGCTGTCGTTGTTGAGTTATAGGTCTAGGTTTTTAGGCATCAATTCCGGTTAATCCACCATTTACAGAAATACCTATAAACCAAATGTCTTATACATATATCCTCACCAAATCCATTAACTTCGCAGAAATAAGACAAATTAATGCGAATCCACATGCTTTGCATATCAAAATTACTTACTTATGTGACTAATTTGTGTCCTACCATCAAACACACCTTAGGGCATCATTAAAAAACAATTAAAATTGTACAATGTACACTAGGCCTCACAAACCCACAACTAAAAATAGACCTTAACGTCTTACAATAAGGTGCATTTCAATGTCAGAGTTTCGAGTGCTGTGTGGTTGATTGTACGAGGCGCCTGCAATAATCACTATAGTAATGTATGTAACATAATGCTTGTATTAAAGGCAAGCATTACAAGATAAAGCAATAGCAATAACATTGGTAATGAGAATATGATCAGCAGATTATTTCAGATGCTATCAAAATAATTAAACATGGAAAGAGTATCAAACAGAAGTACCAAAACTGTTGTCAGGTTGATTTTTTTTTTACAATCTCGAGCTGCACAAAATGTTTTTTAAGGAGAAGAACCTATTGCAGGAAGGTCTCTAAATAAAATTGTAGAGAATATATCAACACTATTAAATAATGTGATGGTAGAAATCTTTACAATAGTATAACCTTAACATAAAAAAACTGTCTTTTATTTCAAGAAGACATCAATAGGTCCATGTAGTGTACTTTTAGCGGACTGTACCGAGTTAACCTTCTGCATCAATCATGGCATATCAAACCTAATCGAATGTTAATTATGGATGCAACGTCAATTTGTATACGTATATGATTCATTATTTAAATGATTGTTTAAATGTTAAGCTTTTGCAGCTTATCTTGGAGATTGTTGGTGTTTATTCAAATTTTATGGCATTGATGAAATTGAAGGATGATGTATCGGAATTTATTTAATGTCAGTCTTGACATTCTTTACAAGTTGAATTGACGATTAAACGGGTGTTATTTGAAGAGTTTAAAGTAATGTTTATGTGTAAGAGATGTATGTCTAAGGTGTCTACCGGAATGAACCCAGGGGTCGACATTATAGTCTTATTGAAGTCAGCAGTATTCTCCGCTCATGTCGGATTGCCGTCTTATCGGGCTGTGATAGTAAGGAAACAGACCACCTGTGTTTATATGTTCTGCGTAGCTGGCTGGTGTCATCGTAACACTAGCCGCCGAGGCCGAAATCGGTCAGGAGATTATTGTTATCTATATTCCATGGGGCTACTTTTTAATTGAATATTACTACGATACTTATCACGTTATCAAGGTATTAGTAAGAGTTTTAGGTTTTAATTCAAATGATTAATCGACCTCTCATGAACTTATCTCCACCTAATGCTATAAAAGTTAAGTAACTTGTAATTTGAACTTACCTACCTTAAGTTGCAGTTAAGTAAAGGTTGACTAATATAATCGCGTAATTTAGTGTGAAATATATAAGTATTGACTATTACTGTAATTTATTCTAACATATTCACCTCACATACTGAGTTGACCTGGGGGTTTGCCCGGTAATTGAATTGAAATGTTACTAACACCATAAACACGTGATTTAATTAGCCTGAGATTTTTGTGCACATATTATCGTAAAAAAATTAACAATAGAGTTATTAAGTAATAACAACTTGTTCCTGTTCGAATTGTCCGAGTGTTCAATAGAAAAATTGAGTAAATGACAAAATTATTCTTCGGACGAAGTAGGACTACCTAATAAACTATCCGAAGGTTCAAAAATCATAGATGAAAAAGAAGAGACTACAGGCAAACACAAAAAAAACTCGTTGTGTATACCTAAAATTTCTCAATTTAACACGTTCAGTGAAATACGATTATAATCATATTTCCATTTGACACACCTTCAGTCCCACTTCACATATGCAAAGGTAAATTAATTATAATTACAGTGTGTATTAGCAGCTGCGCAACATCGCACGAATTGTGGCAACATTTCATACATCACATGTGAAGTGCATTCGTTATAGTAATCGGGGTAAGGGCTTGCGTAGCTTTGAGTATTTCATTAGAATCCATTAGTTCAGAACTCAGTAATTGTGTGAAATGTAATAAAATAGTAAGGATAGACCACCAATAAATTGTTTGTCTAAACTGTTTGTATAACTCTAGTGTGTTCTGTCCCCTGGCTCTTTCTCCAACCCTCTTAGAAGAAATGGATGTTATCCATTTGCGAAGACCGTATTGGTAATTATTAACCTTTGTAATATTATTGACCAAAAAATCAGATATTGAAAATTGTTTTTTTTTCTCTATATTTTTTTGGGTATATGCTGATAAGACAAAATGATTACCTATCAAATTAATCATAATAACGACAATCATAAATAAGAGCACATCGTTTAACTTTTTGCACCTTCCTGCGCTTCCCCGTGTGTCGTAAATAACATTTGCCAGCAATCAACAAACCACAACGCGTTCAATTAACAATTGTAATGAAGGTCGGCTACAACTGTACAATACATATTCTGAGAAATCCCAAACCTTTGAATTTAAAATTACTAATAGCAAAAGTATTTACAGTTTGGTATTTTAAAAGGCAGGCAAAAACACTTAAATAACCAAAAAATCAAAAATAAATGCCAAATGATTTATCTGCCTGCCATTTGATTTATCTCGTAACACTGTCCATATACTGACTTATTTGAATTAAAACCTAAAAGTAGAAAAGATCCTTGTAGCACTATCCTACACAAATATAAAAAACAAACCCACCAGCAATATGTTAATGCCAGTTATCTGTGACTTTTTGTACCAGGAAGGAATCCTCCTCAACTATGCCGAATTGGGATGTTAGAAGGGTCTTAGAATCTCCTGGCGCCAGCGCAGTTCTCTCTTTAGCTATTGCCTGCAAATTCGCCCTCACGTATGTTGGTTCTAGCTGCAAAATCATCCCTTACTTGTACCGAACATCCGTTACCCTTCTCTGACGCAGTCAGTTAAAAACTTACCTATATTAAGTTAATCCAAGATCGCAGGTAACTAACTCCATACCAAATTTCATCAACATCGATTCACCCGTTTGGACTTGAAGAAGTAACAAACATCCATCAATACTTATAAACTTTCGCGTTAAAATATTAGTACGATAGTATTAACAGAACAATGCAACATTATATAATATCAGCAAGACAGGTTATTACTCTCGTCTGCAGAACAAGTTCGTCGACATGCGCTCGCGGTTCGTAAAACGATCACTCGCCATGACTTTCGTTTTTATCTCAAATCTTCGTACTACTAGCTAAGAGCTAGGCATTATGTGTGTGATACTGGTATTCGGCATGCCCAAATCTGGCAGGGGACCCCACTGCAGTGTTGTAATAAAGCTAGATAGGTACCTAGATATAGGGAACCAAATGCTTAGGTAACGTCACTGTATACTATAAAACAAAGTCGCTTCTCCTTGTGTCTCTCTGTCCCTATGTATGTTCAGATCTTGAAAACTGCGCAATAGATTTTCAAGCGGTTTTTTTTAATAGATAGTATGTTTCAAGAGGAAGCTTTATAATACCTAATATGTATTACAATATATCAGTATTGCACCCGTGCAAAGCTAGGGCGAGTCCCTAGTAGTACTTACGTAAAATATTATTCTGTTCCTACCGGATCTTTCAAAGATCCTTTACAAATATCAATGAATTTTTTTTCACTCCTCCCAACTTTTACGCAAGGATCATGAATATTTCATTAAACTGCCATGCAATTTTCCTTCAACGAATTAATTATTATCTCCCTAGATAAAAACGATTTTAAAGAAACTTTTTAACACCACAACCACTAGATACTATCTGTCCCTCCATCAATTAGTCCTTTTCTAATTTCTCCACAACTAGAACAATAGCACTATTCACATGATAATCTTCACACATAACTATGTATAATAAGATATATAACACACAATATAGACTTGCCTAGGATCGCTCGTGAAAGCTTGACATTTGTACTTGACAGCGCATCCCAAATGCCAGGCGTTTCGTCAGCGCGTGTCGCAAACTGACTAGTAGTGTACTAAACTAGTATTGACACGTTCCACATGGACTTACCATATAGTACTACGTTTTACTGGACTGATGACAGCTCGGCTTGACGGTTTGATGGCTTGATGTCGCGTGGGTGAGGTGTGTTGAATACGCCAATAATTTTAGTTGCGTTAAAGTAAGTCTCTTGGGTGTCTCATATGTGGCTTCTGTTATATTTATTTGTGAGTATCTTTTTTTATAATTACTTGTGCATATTAATTACTTTTAAACAGCAATGTCATGTGCACATCTAAGCAAAATTATCTATCATAATATGTAATTTTACATTTACATAGTAAGTAGAGTCATGGCTTTTTATTATTAAATCTTATAAAAATACTAATAACCTTCTAGACCTACATTATTGGGACTTATACAACGTGTCCCAAAATTCAACGGTAACCTGAGACTGAATTTTGGGACACCCTGTATATTCTCTCTCACTAAGAGAAGTGATCGTGTTCTGTCGACGCCTGACTCATTACAATACGTGACGCTACGTAACGTTACAGCGGATGTTAGATTGCATCCTCACATTCCTTACTTAATCTTATTTATCTAGGTTTTAGAAGCGTTAAACATTTCAAACATTTCGCAATATGTTAAGTAAGGTAAGTTTGCAAGTCTCTGCAAATAAGATGTTATCCTGAACTTATGTTAAACATTAAAAGCTGCCTAATAGCTCTAATTTATTTTAATCGTTCACTTGCTTGGGCATTTAATTTTCTAACAAGTTATAAAGCGATACTGCATTTGTAGGATGTGGATAAATGTAAAAGATGCTGTTTTATATATCTCGGTGACAATTAAGCAATAATATTACCTTTTCTTGATATATGTCGCTAAAACATAAATATTTTGGAGACACTTGACATTGGCATTAGATGAGCAGATACGTTTCTTGCATTCAATAGGCATTACAATAATCTGTAGTGTCTGACGTTTCTGACCTGCAGATATTTTGAAACTATTGTATGTTCGGGGCAAGTTAACGCATTGATAAATAAGAAATTAAATTGGTCTAACATTTAAATACATAAACTGTCTTGCTTCATCCATCAATCGTTACCTTCACACAGAATGCATTCAAAATATAGTATTTTCTCAACATTTCGCAACACTTGTACGTACGTCTTATATTTTATGAGTTTCTATAAGGACGTCTTTTCAATATTAATAATTTTGAAGCTTTACCTCAAAGGTTAATCTAGACATATTTTGCATTTCCATATATTACGAAGTGTTATTGGTGTGACGGGACGGTGACCCGGTTCCGCAAGGTCCTAGGTTCGATCCGGAGTAGTAACCGTTTTATATAATGCCTATTTATTTCAAGAAGTTAAACAATTTAAATAAAATTATAAGATAATTCCCACGATTATGGAACCTGTTTTCTGACCGCAATTTATATACTTAACAGAAATATTGATGTCATCATTATAAGGAAAGGGCAGCTATTTTCCTTGCCAACTTCTAGATTAGTGTTTTACCAAATATTTTTAAATTAATTATTACAAGAACCATGAATAAATCATGTAACTATTTATACTTGACCAAATTGTAAAAGACCGATAGCTAACCGATCATTGGGAACGTTGAGACGAGTAGAGAAAAATGCAACAAGTAGTACGCAGGGTGTAGACCCCAAATTATCAGGAACTGGCAAAAAATGAGGCAGGTGAAATGTCAGTTTACTAACATGGTACAACCAATAATTTAAAAATCTAGACAGAAAATATATAATCTAACACAAAGGTCAGATTCGAGGTAGTGGAGCAATATGAAGTTTTTTGTCGAAATCCTTTAATAACGCACACGTTTTGCAAGAGATTCCTGCGCACGAGTTACGCAACGCCACAGAACTTAGATAATTCTTTAACACACAGTGATCTCATTTCTCTTCTCTCGTAGATAGCGGTCATATTCTGCAAACACGTTCTTTTGTCATTGATTTAATAAAAAAGTCGTTTAAAAATCTAACAGTTAATATAATTTTCTTTTTTTAATCATGCGTTTATAGAAAAACTTACTTAACGGACGGATAGACATATGAATCACAAAGTGATCTTATAATGTTTCTGTATTTCAATTTGGGGTATGGTACCCTAAAAAACCGTAACCTAGATTTAAAAAAGAGGATACCTAGTTTGTTAAGAATGATAAAAACAATTAGCATACTTAGTCAATAAGTATATTACGTGTACATACGTCAATGTAAAATACTTCCTACATTCCTACGAGTGGACTTTGTTTAATCCGTAATATATTTGACAGTTAATATTGGCAAAGCCAATGTTTATGATAATATTATCCAACCTATTTATAATTGTCAAAATAGGCTATATTACAAGAATTTATGGATTACACGGGTAAAAAAAAAATATATCAAAACTACGTGTTGCTTCAAACAAAGTGTCTGGTGGCTAAAAACAAATCTCAGTGGCGTAAACTTGGAGAACCCTATGTCCAGCTGTGGACTGTGATAGGCTGATGATGATTATGAAGTTATTTTCAAAGTTAGTTACAAAAAACATTACGATTTAGCCATCAGAAGAAGATAGGGTCACAAAAACATAACACACCTTTTTAGGTAATCATTGTATTCAAACAACGCCGATAAATACCTATCTATGTATTAAACTTAGGTAATAGGTCATCGATATAAAACTAGCGTTTTACTCATATAACACAAGTATTGCACTAAGTAGGTTATACTGACGCTTCTCCGTGTTGATCTTGAGACCTACAAAACCCAGACAGACTGACATACCTATCAAAGTAATTTCATACAATTAAAATTCTTCAACAATGACAGACTGACACTGTGAACCAATCGCCCACTGACACTTATGTAAGTTAACCTTTTTACCTAATATAATGATAAGGAAAGAAGAAAATTACACAATCAGATAAAAGAAAATTGAAAGAAAAACATTTGTATTACTTATAAGAAAACACATTACAAGAATTTTCCCATTGTCCCCAAACTAGGCAAGCCTGTATCTTGGGTACCAATGAAAATACACCAAAAACATTGTTCTTTCCTTTAAAAAAAAATAAAGAATTTAAACAATTTTTTTCTTTATTTTGAATTCGTCTCCATATAGTTTACAAATAACCAACTCCCAATAGAGGAATAGTATCGAAAGTTTCTTACAACACGGTATAAAGGCTAAGACACACTGGTATGCCGTTGTTTCACGACCCGCGCGGCACGCTCACCTTGACACGCGCCTAATGTCGCGCGACTTTGCATAATTATACATAAAATAAAAGTATAACTCGCTTAGATCGCGCGTTTTTGTTCGCATCCATTCACTGGCCGCGTGATTGTGGTGCGTGTGCATTGTTTGATACTGTACGGTTGTATGAGATTCTTAAAAACCAGTTTCTGCTGCTGCTGCTTCCAACCAATTACAGAGCTTAACTTGATAATCGATGGATGATCAACGTTTTTTTGTCACTAGCGGTAGCGAGAATGGTTTAATTGAGAAAAAAAATAATCAGTAAAAGTTACATCAAGCTTTTATATTTAATAACTTTGGTATCAAAAAACTAGTTAATTTTCAAATTAATTTTCATTCAATTGTTTTCAAGAGCTATTTAATGCTGTTATTTTGTAGCATTCATTCCTAAAGAGTCCATTAATCACAAGGATCATCAAGATCGCTTAATTTTTACAAACGTATTACAAAATGTAGTACTAGTTTCCTCTTTTGACCGATAGCAAATATACTCGTAAGACAATGTACCCACGCACTAAGACCCATCTCCACGGGTACATTGCCCGCCAGTCCGCCAACGTATCGCGTATTAACTAACGCGCATCATGCGTGGCCTATGCCGCTCGGCCGTTGCCACACCGCCCACGTGTCTAGCTTAAACATAATTACAGCCTCCATAATTACTGCTTAACATTCGTCATTAGCTTGTGAAATTACCGATGCTTTTGCTTGTAAACATTCGTACTTATGTCTCTGTCAGACTGACTGACGACTGACATGTGAAAGGTATTGCATGTACATTTTGTCATACGTATTGTGTTTTATTTACTTGAGCTGGAAATATGACACGGAATCCTAATTTTCTACCCTATTTATTCATATATCCATTTGATTATTATTAGACTGCACTGATAGTCGAGTGGTGTAGGTCACCACGCCAATTACCACTGTGCGCGACGTGTCCCGGGTTCGATCACAGTGTAGAACAAGAATTAGTGCGTTTCACAAATGCTTTCTGTGCATGTGAATTGAATGTCTGTGAAACCCACCGCGAAACAAGGATTAAATTCGTTAGTAGGTACTGGCGTCGTTTTTAAAAAAAGACTTTACGACCAAACATAGTACAAGTCTTGCTGTCGGTAATATAAGTAGTAACCTTGCAAAACGAATGATTACAATGGATTTGTAAATGAATAACGAGCATGCAAATAAGATGAGTCAATATAAAGCGGATTCCCAGCCTACTGCCGACCATTGTCTAACAGATAGAATCAATAACACCGACAGGTGACTTTCACCAATTAGGAGGTATTAGGCAGGTTATTTAAATAAATTTGATCAAGTGCGAGTTTAGATCGTGGTATGGTTCCACATGAAAAAAAATGACTTTCATATGAAGACTTTACATATTATTATAGACATAAGGTTCGCATGACTCTGTATCCTATTAAAGTCTACCTTGCCAGAGGCAATTTTAGGATGAGTTATTGTTAAAATTTTAACACTAGACAAATCTGTAATAATATTTCTTGCTTTACTGGGTATTAAAAAATCACATTTTTTATAAATCGCAATTTTTGGTAATGAAATCATTCAGACTTGGGTTTAAATAAGCAATGAATTTAACTAGTAATTTCGAACTAAAGACCGGTCCGGCCTTTTATTTACGTTTTTATCGAAAGGTTCTAATAGCTCAATTTTACATGCAGACCCCTAAAGAAGCCACAGTTCACACGCAATTTCTTATGAAATGGATATCTTCTGCTAAGTGTGGGATGATAATTTATTTAGCTGATCGCATTCTCTTGTGAAACACAAACAATAGTGGGCGTTATGTCACTGTTTATTGCACACATACTTATAAAGATTATTTCCTTTCGCCATTACTTCGACGTCGAAAGGACGCCTCGAGCGAAATTTTCGAAATATTCATAAAACACTCGTGTTATATGAGTGTGGTTTTCATTATGTGCGATGTCTGTTTGTTTTGCGGTTGCATTAACACCTGCCATACATAATTGATTGATTGATGTGATTGATTGACTCGTTGAGTGAGATGTTAAGTAATTCCTGGTTTAGATGACAAGAGTTAGCTTGATTGGGAGATATAGATCTTAGTAATACAGATGTTGTATTGCGTTCATTAGCTTTTAACTTTCCAATTAGTGTTTTAATTAGCTGTAATAACATAACACTATATAGTCGTATCGATAAATAATATTTCATTGATCTGTCCGTAACCCTCACATTATAAAGGAATGCAACAACACGCCGTCAATGGAAATACTCTAATACATCATTCCAAGGATCGCGATCTTCGGAAGTAGGTACTGGAATTAAATTCCGTAATACATCCAACGCTTGCCCTTTGTGAGGAGATGAGCTCGCGCGATAGGGCTGCTAGTACTAGGAATCTCTAGGAATGTTAACAAAAACAAAAGATAGCTAGCAAACGAAATGTGAATTTATTTATGTTACATCGGCGGGTAGGTGTTGACTGCTTGTTCAAATTTTACTATAATTCCTTTAAGGAGAGTTGTATTAAATAGCTTCTATTGAAGTTTCTTGAAACTTCTCATAAATATAGTTTTATTTTTGTAGAGCACATTGGTAGGTTTAAAAAATATTTTACGCGAGATGTAACTAAACAAAAACTACTATTTCACCAAATACTGTTACAACACTGTTTCACATTAAGAGTAAATCGCTGTTCTTAAAAACGCACCATGCTTAGTCGTTTGTTGATATGTGCAGTCGTTTGACAATTTCTCATTTCTTTACCATATTAATCATCAAAACTAACTGGATCTACAACCGCATCAAGAACGATCAACAATAAAAAAGTTGCCCTTATGTTCCATGCTATCTTTGTTATTGCAAAGCAAAATGTAGAGTCGAATAGATATTTGAAAGCACTTAGAGAAGTACCGATCTTGTACACACCGATCCGACTGGAACCGCGCAACTAGAGTCAGTAACGTTTTGAAAGAGCCTGAAACGGCCTACTCGAAATAAAAACCTTTTGATTTTGAAAGCTGGTGGTGTTCAGCCCTAGCCGCATTATAGTCCAGTGGGCTGGGTTATATCCCACGACCCGCGCCTCTCACGACGTCATTATTTTATTTGACGAGGAGTCTGAATACCAGCCGTGATTGTTGCGTGCGCGTGCGCCGACATATTTGTCTTTATTTGCGACCTTTATAATGTTATTAGCTGTTTATGTGGATAGGTCACAGAAGGTCAGGACATTACCTGGTGTGAAGAAGGTATCAAATACTGAGTTATTAATTATGATTGTTACTGTAAATTTTCTAGCGCTAGACACAGGCTCCTTCCTCTGTTGAGAAGAATCTATTGATCACTATCCTTAGTCTCTGCCGGAGGTTGTTCTTAGAGTTCCATACTTTGGAAGGAAGAACATCATACCGCAAATTTTTGACACTTGCAAGGGCATACACACCTACGGGGTACTTACTGTGAACTTAGAATACAGAACGCGTAATAGCATAAATAAATTGCAAAACCCGTAAATGTTTAATTACTTGATATATTAAAAAAATAAAAAAGCACGGAGATTTGTTTTTCTTTTACTTGCTTATACGAAACTAACCCTTTATGTCGCAAGTCAGACTTGCATTAAACAGATTTTTTAAGTTGTATCAAAAATATCATGACTCGAATACCATAACCTTCTTAAGCCACTCACTGCCTATTGTTAGCTGTCTTAAGTCTCATCTAATAGTTAAGAGTACTTTACGATTGCGTCTCGATATTCCGATGAGTCACCGTGATCTAGGATATGTATTGTACCTACAGACTGTCTGACACTACGGCATTGACCTACAGGTGCTTCACGTTTTTATCCTTTGTTTATAAGGCTGACCTGAATTCTTTTTGTTTTAGTGTCAAAGATGAGGTCTTATATCATGGAAAAGAATGGGAATTCATCTGGGATAGAATGACAAACGTTCTCGTCAGATTGAGCATGTCCGTCCAGACAACTGACGTTTGTATAGGCGGTAACGTTGGTCAATTTGCTTAAATGTACTAAAAGTCGTTTAAAAAAGACATCGAAAAGTAGTTATTGTTTTTATCGTATACTTAAGCAATTCTGACAATACGAACGCTTGTTGTACTACTCCATTATAAAAGTATGATATAGTACCTATATTTTATATGTTTACTAGCTGTTGCCCGCGGACTTCGTTCGCGAAAAAAAAATAGGGATAAAAAATAGATAGTAACAGATTCTCAGACCTACAGAATACCTACGCATATAAAATGTTTTTACTTTAAAAATCGGTAAAACCGTTTTGGAGGAGTACGGTAACTAACATTGAAACACGGGAATTTTATATTTAAGAAATATTATTTTTCCCCTGCATTATTATAAACACACGACTCGTGAACATCGAACCCTTGCATCGCAGTCTGCTATCGTTAAGAATTAAGATGCGTACAAAGGAGAGATCACTTTGTTCGCGTCACGCTCGCAGCTGATCAAAGGACACGCCGACACTGTTACTGTTTGACGTTTAACGATGCTAGTGCAAATAATTGATAGTTTAGGAAAAATCGTGTTTTCACGGTGTGAAATTCTGGATATTTTTACTTGTAAATGTATAATAAGGTATAGGTTGACACCGAGTTTTTTTTTTCGAACCTTTTCTCATGATAGTTAACTAGGAAATGTCGACTATCGCTAGCTTAATGGTGTTAAAAATGATCCTAAATGCGGAATAAAATGTTTTATTTCATTCCTTTATCTAATTTAGACTTAAAGAAAACGACTCTGCACTAAGGAACTTAATCCTTGTATCGCGGAGGCTTCACAGACGACTCAAAACAAGCATCTACGGATTGCACAAACTCTTGTACTACGCGGGGGTCGAACCCGCAACACATCGCGCACAGTGGTAATTGTAGTTGTGACCTATACCACTCGACTATCTGTGCAATCTAAAAGACTTAGTAACAAAGTTCATATATTATCGTAACGCAACCTATAGGTCGTAAGTTTATAATATTGCATGTTTCATAACTATCAAACCACAACATTGTATTCTAATTACTTTAATTTTCTATAATTTTACCGTCATAACTAGTTAAGTATCAAAGTAATAATATTTGTGATTGACGTAATATCTTGATAGCACCAATCAAATATCTAAGTGTCTTTAATTTTCACGTAAACCTACCAACGTACATATTATTGTACATGATGATATTCAAAGTGACTGGTACGATCGGCAACAGATGCGTATGTTTATGGACTTACACCGATTATACTCGTAGTTGAAACTTAAACAAAAATGTCTTTTTGTAAATCGGATAACGTTAACCGACGCGACGTCTGTTCATATTCTTATCTTTTATTGCATTCCATAATGTACATTAGGCTGACTACAATTCGTTATAATCACGTATAGTCCGCTCACCTTCGGGTCAGTAATCCAAAAAATATTTTTGGCTCAGTTTCTATCTATTAAAGATTAATAAGTTCATTACAAACTTCACGTACTTACTAAATTTTACAAAAAAAAGATTTATTCACGACAATAAACATCCTTTCTAAAACTGATATCGGCTCGGTGTACAAAAGTAAGTACCTACCTACAGATGGTAAATTGCTCGTACCTTATAAACGTGTAGCATCAAATATTCCTTTTTCAGCAGTTCATACTCTACTTTTTATCTCGTAGCTAGTTGGTAGTTACTTTCCACGTAACTGTCACCGATACTCTCATGTTACGTGTCGCGGCACTTTTTGTGCAACCCCCCCCCCCCCCCGCTCCCGTGTGTCGTGCGAGGCTTATTAGATTCTCAACTTTGCGAGCGAGGTAAAATTAAATATTTTTTGTGCTTACCTTAAGATTATGGTTTGTATTGTCAATTATCTAGTAATCATAATGTTGGCCTTGTTTAGTTTGAGACTAGATAGCGTTGTGTGAAAGTTGTGGAACATTTATTTATATTATTTATTACATCCCTGACGCGAACTTTATACCTATATTGATCACCTGAAATCGTGTGCAATTCTATCTATAAGACATACCTCTTAGATCTTACCCCACTAACTTAATTTCATACACAAAATAAAATTTAAAAAGAATGTTTTGTGAACAGATAAACACATCAAATAGTAATAGAACCTCCGATATATATGCGAGTACCTGTCCCCTACACGTGAACACCTAGCTAAGTCACAAGTGATGGAGGGTCGGCGGTCGCCATAAAAGTTATGAATTTATGGGAAACCACCACTACTGTGTGTATGATGGCTGAAGTTTACTGCCTGATATATCGTGCTATTGGTCAGTTGGTGTACGCTGGTATAGCTAAGTAAATTGCAATCAATTGGCTTTTTACTACAGAATAAGTTGCGTTATACTTTTGGTGCACTTTGGTAAAGATTTGTGTTCATTGGTGGACTACAGATTCCACGAAAATAATAACTACCTAAGGGCCTGTCCCAGATGTCAAGATAATACCACAGCAAAATATGCCAGGGGCTAATAAATAGCAGTCAATTTGGCTATTTCTAAACTGTATCTTAGAGTTTTCTTGTCACCAAACCTAAGACACTAACAAATTGTTTTTTAAATAAATTAGGAGATACGTTTTACCTGTAATCAAATAAACTAATCTAATTCGTTAATAACACACCACATTAAATTAACCAATGTCACAATATTAGTTACATTATTTTTTTTTAAAGTGACACTATCTCCACCGTTTTAAATAAGTACAGACATTAATTCAAACTAGTCAAGAAGTCAGGCAGTGGAGCACTTAGCATAAATCTAGGCAAAATAGAATAAAACCAGCCGTGTGTAGCGTTCGTAATAAGTGTCAAAATACAGCAGTTAATTCTTCGCGAGGTGGCCTGACTAACGAGCCTCGCTGAAACATTGCTGAAACCTTTTGCAGTATGGGGAGCTAGGCTTACTGAAAGATATGAAAACAATAGAAAAGCAAACGTTGTGTATTGTAAGTTTCTTAGCTTTATATGTAGTGTAAGGTGAAACCCCTTTGTAGTATGGGGAGCTACACTTCCTGAAAGATATGAAAACAATTGAAAAGGCAAACGGGTTTTTGAAGTTTTTTCGCTTTATATGAAGTGAAAGATAGCTTTCTATGTTCACTAATATCGAAATCTATAGGTGTCATGTCAAGGCAACTTCAATACACACTGTGGAGTGGTGGTGTTTCTTGATGTTTTGTGACTATTTAAGTTGCATTGATTATTTGTTTAAATTAAAAACTTAACTTAGTTTAGTTTATTTTAAATTCACAAT
The DNA here is from genome assembly GCA_941860345.1 of Chrysodeixis includens. NCBI lineage: Eukaryota > Metazoa > Arthropoda > Insecta > Lepidoptera > Noctuidae > Chrysodeixis > Chrysodeixis includens. The sequence continues at coordinate 930,423 of OW796094.1, forward strand.
TACAGAACGTAACATTGTTACCTACTCGTACAAAGACAAAAATCTAAATAGGTAATTTTGCAACAGCGAAGCATCGCATATCTTTGCGTATACCACAAGGTTTCCTCCGCGCTCACCGCTCACAAAGCAATAAATAAGCGAAGAGACAACACCTTGTTAACTGGAAATAATTAACGACGGAAAAATAACGCGAGCACTGCCCAGAGCTTTATTGTCTTATACACCGATGAGCTTTACATATTTTTCTAAATATTGTTTATTTTTTTGTTAGAGGTATGAAAGTCTTCATTAATGTGGATTTTCGTTTGCCAACTCAAACATAATTATGGCTAAAAAAATAAAATCCTAATGAAAATCTGTGCAGAATGATTGCGGGTTACTTCCGTCGTAATTTGTAAGTATGGTACGCACTATAACAAGTTTCTTTATACTTTATAGTAGGCAATCATCAAACATGGCCATGTAAAAAAATATCGTAAATGTAGTTTTGTAGTCAACATACGAGTATATTAACACCTTAATTCCAAGACTTCTCCCACATTCCTCTCCACACACAAAACGGCTAATCCCCTCACATTCTTTCAATCTCATACCTCGAATAACAAAATAAGGCTACACTATAATTATACTACGAACTTTTCAACTTGGCCGGTGAATAGCTACGGCGTAGCTTTGTAGCTCACCCCTGACTACGCCGTAGCAGGCCGGGGTTGTTTACAAAAACAAGATGACTGGCTTAACGCGCCCTCCCGTGTCTTTATTGGCCCTTGTAGGCTTGTCTGTCAGAGGATGGCTTTATGCTGTAATGTGACAAGGCATAATTGGTAGGTAAATAGCCGGTATGATCATTTAATCTATGTAAGTATGCCATACAGTCTTTGGAGCGGCTTCGATTATCATGACTAGTACTTGTTAAGTGTAATCAGTAGGTGTAATTATACCCGATAATTCATTGTTTAAGTAAAACTGTTCTGTCTAAAGGAAAATGAGAATGACTAGAATGTCTACGTAAAAAGTTTTTCAAATTTGTTTAAGTGTTAAAAAGGTTTTCACTTTTATTTAAACTCTCAGACAACTGTTTTAACAATCTAACACGACAAAACGTTCTAAACACCGAACACGGATATAATAACCATACGAGAATCCTTAACAGTCCACAACACGAGTGTGTACAATTGAATGGCGCCATCTCGCGCACCGCGGTCCCGGCACAATGGCAGCAAACGAGCGCGGTAACGGCGCCGGTTAACTTTAACGCTCAGGTGCTTGCTAACTGTAAACACCTCAGGTACTCGACTTAACCTGCAGTTAACACTACGTTCAAACAGTTTATGAAACACTAGATTTTGTTAACTCTCTTTAGAAAAGAATTTTTTTGCTTTTTGTTTCTAAGCAGCTTAAGTAACTTTATTAGCTTTGGGTTAGTTAGATAGTAAACGCAAGGAATGTTTTAAGGAAAGCTTTAAGATACGGTTAACATGATAAAACTGTTCCATGTGTGGTGGAGGTACTTGATTCTCATACGGGACGTTTCGCTCACAGCTTGCGTGTGAAGATATCATACGTAATGTTCAGTCTCCCAAATTGATTGTTAAGTTTCAAAAATGTTACAATTTTAGACAGACCTCTACCAAAAAATATTGTTGTTTACTAAAAATAAGCTCCAGGTATCACGACGCCAAAAAACATTTCTGCAATAATTATTTATGAACGAAAATTGCCAACAAAAACAAACAAGTTTCATCGCACGAAATACCAAAAATACGCATTATTTCTTTCACGGTGGCAGAGCAGCGAAATACATGAAAATTTTCCACCTTTTTTGTGATTCATGTTTTTAAAATTATAGCGTCCTAAAATACAACATGGCGGGAGGTTTAAAAATCTTGCGCGCCCTATCTACTGGCGCGCGGCCAAACTACCTGCACAATAAATAATACAATCTGAGCTCGCACGCGCCGCCACACACGTGCGACTGTTTGTCGCAAACGTGTTTAATTGGTTTGTTGGTAAACGAATTGATTTACCAAACATCTAGTTACTTAGAGAACTGTTTAACGAGTTAATTAATAGATCTTATTTTATTTCATACTAAATCTGTTTTATTTGTTGATATTCTTAAACATTGTCATGAATATAAAATTTCAATAAAAACTATTCCAAACTCAAATAACCTACCAAAAAAAAAACAGGTGAACGTTAACAAGCATGTTATTTTTTATAGCGGACGAATAAAGTTGAGTCTATTTGCACAAAAAATATCATGGGTTTACCAACTTCACGACTAAAAAGTCGCAAGTGTAGAGCGTTCACGCGTTTCGCCGCGAGCAACGGGCGACGATAACTGCCATTGTAATAGGTGCGCGCATATTTTTAGGCGTAGTTATTGCGAACAGTAATGACTGCAAGTAGGTGGGCTGTGTGTGAAATATACACAACTTAATGTGCACTGATTCGTATCGCTAGAGATTACTTTAATGTTGCTATTTAAAGGAGCAATGAATGTTGTGTTTATAGAAATCTTTGTGCACGTTTCGTAAGGTGAATCTTTTTTGCTTAGTAGCTGCTCAAGGGTCTAGAAAATTCTGCTGATCTGTTTTAAGAACATTTAACACTACACCTTACGTACTTGTTCCTAGAAAATGCTTGACTTCTGTCCTGCCGGTTCTTCATCAACCCTGAGGATAAAGACTAGGATATCCCGGCAGACCCTCCTTTGTCAGAAATTATTTAAATATCTTTGACTTAAAAAGAATACAGTCTTCTATCACCGGCAGCAGAATCAATACCACAACCTGTCTCGATTTCCTCCCCAACTCATAAAGTATAATGTCTCGTCTTAAAAGTATTTAAAAATTAATTGCACGCCTTTCAAACTTATGACAAATCTCTTACTGAGAAAGTTTTGAAGCACCTTTTTCTTTTATTATTGAATGAACTTAAGAAGAGATTAAGGGTCTGTTTTTTGCTATTCTTCACAAGGTAGGTATATCCATAGTTTTATTCTTAGAATGAACTTTGAACATGAGCACGTTCATATCAATTAAATTATTCAACATCCTTTCAGCGGCGTCGTAAAATTCTAGTCACGTCGTAGTTACTATTCATTAAATCTAAATATTATTGGCTATTTTAAAACCTAATACTACTAACAATAATCCACCTTATCCAGTTTAGAACTACACAAATCTCTAAAAACAATTCTCACAGAAAAACCTAGCCAAAACTTGTAACAATAAATAGATCGTAAGATGTTCGGTAGTAAGAAACAAAAGTGTATCGGTGCGCGGTGAGCACGTGTGTGTAAGTGAGCAATACATTGATTGTCCCGAAGGTGAGCGAGGTGAATGGGTGAACACTGATAGCTGTGCCCTCCCATTACATATTGTCTACGGACACAGGGGTGGTGAAGAGTGAATGCGGCAGTTTAATGTTTCGTGGTTTAGATAATGTTTAGCCTATACTTTTGAGGTGTAAATATCGACGTATTGTAAGGACCGTTTGTGATAACAGCGTGTTTGTGGATATAAGGTAATCACTAATCAGAAGAACCATTACCGCTACTTTATTTAAATCAAATCTATGTAGCTAGGGCTCAGGCTTTCACTGTTATAGTAAATTCATCTTCTACACAATATTTATACTATCCATGACGCAGGTTTCTATTGCCAAAAGGTATAGCACTTTCTGACATCAATAACTAATTCTTCTTCTAGACACCTTTTAATGTTTTTAATGAATCAGCTTTATATCAACATATCCACCACTTCCAAGTAAATAAAACAAAACAAGCAGAACAAAAGTGAACAATAGTTCTACTCGTAGCACATTGACAACATGCATACGCTTCGTACATCGGTGTAACATCTTAAAGTCATACAAGGGTGAAACTGGACCTAGCATGAGTCAGGTACTTTAGATTAACCGTCTAGACGCCCGTGTGTCGCGCGCCTTATTTATTGCTCACTATTGCTATAACACACGTGTTTTCAATTTAGATACACAAGCGTTTTTTCGAAGATCTTAGAGATATTGTCCTCATAAATTATTGTTGAGAAAACAACTGCACTAAGAGAATTCAATTTACCTGTATTCAGCACACGAGCGATGCCAGTAGTTTTTATCATGTAAACTTTTTAGTACAGAGGAGCTTGATAGGATCTTACTTGAAATATAGAGAGAGATGCATCGCTGTCCGGGTACATTCTTGTAAGTTTCTTCAAGAAATTTGACTGCTGCATTCTATAATTTTACTATTCAACGACATAACTATCAATAAGGACCAATGCATAAACTCTACTAACATGTAGAGCCTACTAAAACTCATCGTTAATCTTTTACAGCCAAAGTCAACAGGCATCTACAGTGCCCACTAATACCCTTAGTATTCCCTATTTTCTCCAAATTGTAATATTAAGCGAAGTGTTTTCACACCTGAGCGAGGATTCCGTACAATTACCTGCGCACTCACGCGGACGGTGGCTAACGGGAGTCATCCCTCCTGTACCATAACACCACATCCTAAAAATGCAATACTTTTGTAATTGTAGAGCAGAGACGCTGCTCTACACTTTGTAGAGCCCTGTCTCTCTTCCACAGCAGTAATAATCTTATTTAAAGCATTTATGAACTATAGGTAGGCTCCTTGCACGCTGTTCCAGATAATGTATTCGGTAAAAAGCATTGAAGTCTAGAAAACTGATGTATAAATGATGTTGGGAAATAAGTTATAGGCGATTACGATGTCGCAGAGATTGAAATCTAAAACGTCAAATATTCACAAGAATCAGATCTCAGATCTATCACGTATTTCTTTACAATACACACGAATTTCACAACACGAATATGTATTTATAATAAAAAAATAAGACATTCTGAAACGTAACGTATTAACCCTTTAACCTCAAAGTTACTCATCAACGAGCTCTCAATTCAGCACCTCTGTATACCTAACTACCTAGCTACCCTCTACTCGTGCGCACCTCCCCGTGCTCCGGGCACCGGAAGTTCGCGCCATTTCCTCCACCTGTCGCCTCGCCGGCTTCCGGTCAGCTCCTTGACCGCCCACAACTGAAACGATTTATGTTTTCCACTGAAATAAGTGTTTTCAGCGACACTTTGACTTCACTTTGTTCGAGAGTCGCTCTTATTCTTTAAAGCTAAAGTATTTGATAAGATTCGGGATAGCTGTGATAAACGTTTGCAGGATTTTTCTCTAATGTTGAGTTTTATTTCAGACTAAATATAGGTACTTGATTAAATCACTCTCGAATAAATTATGTAATCTAAAGGGTACCTATAGTCAAAGGAAATTATATTCTATCAAAAAAGTAGTTTTACGATCGCAGTCTTGAATAAAATACATTTAAGTGTAGGAAAACATCGTAAAACAATAAACATGTACAAACAGGGCAATATAACCGTTTTAAAACAAACTTGTGCAGGAACAAAGAGAAATGACTCAAAACTCGCCGCGTTCTAATAGAAATGAGACACAAGTTAAAGGTTGATACTACACTTATAAAGAGTGTATCTGTTTGTCCACTTTGGAAAACCTTAATTAATTTCATCAAGGAATTTTCTATTACCTACTGGTTAATAATACAATACTTTACTCATTTTTGTATATTACATATTGTTTAGGAAGATATTAAAGGTGCACAAAGAACAAAGATAAAGAAGCAGGATCTGCTCTACCATCATAATCACAAACTCTCCATATTACTCAATATCATATAAAACTGAACCTTTAAAATTAACAGCGAGTAAAGCCAGCGCACAATACAAGTTGATTCAAACAAAACAGCACAATAAAGCCAGGTCTACACTCAGTTCTCTTGGACACGCGCCAGTGCGACCCTACCTGTTACTACACAGAACTTTTTTCACATCTACCAAGTTTTCGTTTGTATTATTTTGTTCACCTCCACAGCTTAAATGAAATTATGAAATGAAACAAACGAGGGAGGTGATTTTTGCTACAAAGAAAAATACAAATCTCTATGATTTTACTTCTTTTAAGTAGCATATAACTCTAAGTGATTCAAGCTATTAAAATTACTTATTTCGTGAAAGAATTTTGTTTGATTGTTAATTGTGTTAGATCCTCTGATTGCTAAGAAATCACCGTTGTCTAAACACGATGTTTTCGTCAACCACATGTTTTTGTTATAAGGTGACAACATTACTATGATATTGTGTTTCATCATCTCCTACAACAAATCAGAACAAAAGGCAACGATTGTCTCTTGTTTACCCGTATTATCGACGGCCTACTGTTCCGTGCTTTCCGCTCAATATTGCCGAGAGTACATACGAGTAGTTCAGTTTAAAACTTTTTAATAGTAATTTATGCAATAATAGTAGCAGTTATCAAGGGTCGCAGTTAGCGCCGTGAGTGGCACACCTCCCCGCCACTATCGCTCACTAACTCACAGAGTAAGTGCGAATGACAGTCGACACACGCGCGCATCTGATTTATTGCACTGTTCTTCACGCGCATAGAGTAGGAAATAGAACATGGTTTGTTGGCTACGCATTAAATAATTTGTGTAGACATCCTGCACTTTATTACGTTATTTTGTAGTTCATTTTCGTGATTATATGTGCCGTGAGTATAATTATTTTGTTGGTACTATTACCATTGCGGACAAGTAAAAAAATCCGTATTCTCAAAATGCCGCTTCGTTTTCAACTTGGTCCAATACCTCACAAACACATTTTACGATACTTACTTTATAAGCTTTAAATTATCATAAATCACTTTGTAATAAGACTGTTAAACAAACAAATTTTAATCAGCTACGGTTGTTAGCAAAACGACTTTAATATGCACTAACAAAAAACTGCAACGTAGTGTTAAAATGTTCTTTCCCACGACTTCGGTACTAGTTAGTTAGAGACGTTTAACATTTAATGTGACCTAGACCTGACCTGCCTTAGGCTAATAAAAAACAAGTATCTATTCAGGAGCTACAATTACATAATATTAATCATCGAAAATGTTAGACAGAGGTAGCATCATACACGTTGTAGAGCGCTCTCTCATTCCCTCTAGTCAATATACCAAAAATGTAGGTAATTGAGTGTGAATACCGAATGATGGATAGATTATATATTTGCGATGTTGATAATTGTTTATTCTAAAAGAAGAACCTTGCACTTTAAGCGTGGTTACTGTAATTGATAATTATGTTAGTACGTTAACAGTATAATGACATGAACTTTTGCACTGACATGCGATCAAATACTTGTTTAAATCATGGACACACAAAATTCTTACACGTAGAAATAAAAGACGCTCGGAACTTATTTCTGAAACACTAATGTTTGGTAAGGCAGTAGCCAACAATTTTCTTCGCTGATATAATTCTAGTTTCCTCGTAATTAGAGATCATGAAAAAATATTCTTTATCACAACATCTACTACTGTAATAAATACTGAGGCGTGAATTTACGCAGATATTAAACAGTTAACAAAACTATTTTAGAACGCCTTTCAATGCGATTTGCGAGCGTATAATTGAAATTTTATCTCCTTTTGAACAGGTGTCATAGTTTTAACAACCAAACAATATTAAGTTATACGACCAAAATAATAAACACTATCTTCTATTTATTGATATCATTAAAGTTAAATATGTCGAATCTGCGGCCAGTAGGCTGTCTACTCTACAGTACCGGCTCTACAAATCAAGAGCACGCATATTGCAGCGGTCGCCGGTGACGCTGAATTTCATCAACACACGTTTTTCAGCGCGCCGGTCGAGGATTTATTGAAAAAATCATAGAAACTCTACGTAGGCCGGATTTATGAGAGCGAGGTATTTTGCTGTTTGTTGTTTGGTTTTGGTTTTTGAAGGTTTATTCAATGTTATTCGATTGATAGTAGTTATTGTTGGGTTAAGTAAATCTAAGTATTAATTTTTTTTGGACTATTTAAATGAATATTTAAATTCATAGTAACTTAATATTTAATCACGTTAAAGAATGAAACTATTTTCAATAGAAAAAATCTAACAAAATAAAGATCTTAATATCTTTACAAAGCCTTTTAAAAGAGTAACCCTCCCTCCATACAAAACATTTACCTTTCACTAGCCAACAAATCATCCAAACTGAACCGATCTCATAAAGCCATCTCCTTTACCGCTTGAAAACCGTACAGATGAGAGAGAAAATCCAACTAATACAAAGTAAGATAAAATGTGAACGTATAATAAAAAAAATGGGGTTTTCCGCTAGCAGATTGATTTAGTTATTTACTAACAAAATACTTCACAAGAATACTACTATCTAAAATTTATGTAACGACTGAAACATCCATTTAAATCATTTCATCATTACAATACCATTTCCTCTTCTATTTCTTTGGTATCGTTTTCCAGATGATACGTAGGTAAACCTTGTTAGAGTTTTTTAAAATAATAAACGCTCATCAGTCTACTACTTCACCATACAGTAGAATTCTAAGTATTGTTAGTTTTCAATCATTGATCTTCTGTTCTCCTTGCGCAGTGTCCCCCGTCTAGACCGAGTTAATTTTCTGAATACCTGCGCACAATGCCGCGGTCGCCTCGAGGAAAAAACATGGCATTTTTCTTGAACAACAATGGCGCGGTCCTTTATAAGACCTTACGTGGCACTCAAGTTATTGGCGAGAGCAGGTGGACGACACGGTATTAGGTAATGGGTTCCTTCCTATGGATTGTTGTCCTGTAGGTAGGATGGGACAAATATTTTTAATTTAAGGTTTATTGTTAGGTTATGAAGGTAGGGAGAAAGATGAATGAAATGTTTTTCTAAAAATATTAGTTTACAGAACACAGTGTTTGAAACCTTCTCACTTCAACACAAACTACAACTATGGTTTGATAAAAGATTTCGGGAAAATAGATTATTTGAAGACACAGAATTTTGGATTGTTAGTAGGTTTTATTCATATCCCTCGTAATAATTAGTTGAATAACAGTATCCAGAGAGAGCATAAAAGTATAATCGTCTATAAATCTATACTCTCTACATTCTAATAAACAATGTGGTCTCCATTAAATTTCTTGCCGAGTTCCAGTAAGTACAGCCAGTGGCGGGATCAGGTGTCACCTCTGAGGTGAATTTAATTGTCCGACATCTTTAATGGCGTCTTAACTTCGACGTCGTGTTGGTGATCCGGTCCGTTTTCCATTGGGTACGACACGGTAAGACTTTCTTAGACAGAAATATTTCACGAAAAACTGTCATCATCCCTAGTTTTATTACTTATTTCTTTTTGTATTATTTGTAGTACTTATTGCTATTACCTGATGTATATATATTTTTTGTTTTTGAAATTATAAAAACACAAAAAAAAATCGTTTTATTATAACATTTTGAGTACAAAGACAAGAGTAACTTACTATCTGTCTTACGATTTCTTCTACTGGACGGATTTGATTTAGCCCTGTAGTATAAGTAATGTTATACTAAAATGCAGTTTCGTACTCCTAATCCTTCAATCTTCTAATCTTAGCGAATAAAGGATTACCAAATCATGTTACTTAGTACAAACTATTCAAAGAACCATTAAGAGAGAATCAATCAGAACGACAATTGAATGTAATGGAGAAGCGCCCTTCTCCCGGATCGCCTGTAAGTGGCGGGGTTAATAAAGTCGTCTACTGCGGAGCGGCTAATCTTACCGTCGACCCGCAAGTGTGCGCGCACCTTAAGGCGCGGTGTAAGGTATGATATATCTGCGACTTAAAACTAAATGCTATGAAAGTGCTTTTACGTGAAATAAGGTCACGTGATTTTGTAGCTCTGTTGATATTCGTAGCAGAGTTGACATTTGTAGCACTCGTGATATTTGTAGCAGTTGACGTTTGTAGAGGATTTGACATTCGTAGCAATCTTCAAATTCGTAGCAACTTCGAAGGGACATTCGTAGTCTACTGGAAATTTGCAGGTTTCTTGAAATCCGTAGCACAATCTACATTATCAAAATTATAATCTTAACACACTGGGTATCTTATCACCGTGATATAAAGTCACGAGTTGACTTCTCGTCACTTGTAACATATACCAAGCAAGGTCCAAGGATCGGCCAGACGAACGGTTTAAACTAATCTTATTATACTTGAAAGCGTTTATAGGATCATTGTGGCCGTGCAGGGTAACTCCAGGATAATGCCAGGGTAAGCCAGGGCAGGCCAGGTGGTGTGTGAGGTACAGATTGTGGGCCATTATAGAACGTGGAACATTCTATTAAGAATTATATTGTTTTAGAATAGAATATTTACACCCAGAGTCATTTTTTTTTACAGAATAAGATAAACTCTATCTTGTCTAAAACTTATATTATAGTAGGTACAAGTTTAAAACATTAATTCACGACTGTACACATAACCATGCATGTAATATTAAATGCTTTGTTTATGCAACACTTGCTTAAATAATAACTACATGATGAGTATTTCAAATCGAGAAACAAAATTCAGTTTTTACGGCCCTAAACTTTTTGAATTAATCTCACCTCAGCGATAAAACCAGTATGACGGTAACATCGTATATTCAAATGTAACAATCAATCATATTGAGATTATCACCGGGAGATGAATAGCAGAAGACTTTCCCCACAGACTGAATATCTGCATCATCAGTCAGGATTATACTGTCTTACCTATTGTGCACCTTGATCTGTGCTACGTAAAAATCTTCACAATGAACCGTAATGGTTCAGTGTGAAGATGTTTACGTACCTACGGTATACAGAAAGGTGTGTTAGAGCAAAATTATTATTAGAATATTGTCTAGCAGCTTTTCTTTTTGCATGCATGTTTTTCATCTCTCGTGGGATACTGTTTTAAACCTTTTAGAAAGTGGCTAAACTAATATTTTACCATTTTTTCATGCCAATATTTATCTTTTTGGCACCTTACGACAAGTTTGCTGTTTGGTCAGATAAAAAATACATTTCCATAGAATTTTACACGTAGTTCAGCCTAATGAAATTGAGGAAAAGCATAAATATAAGTGTATGGAGGACACACATACATAACTTGCAATAAACCCCCCCTATATATAGCTAGCCTAATAAAATGCCAATAAATCTTGGGCATGCACCCGAGCATGGAGTCATAACATCGCCGGCGTCCATTTGCACAAAATATTTGTATGTAAAGCAGAAAGGCAATCCACTTATACCGTCTCTTACCTGCACGATGCTCGTCTGTTACATTCTGCTACTTACAGATCGTACGGGGAGGCATGGAGATGATCATGTCATAATCTTAGATAAATTACGGTGTCAAAATTCTTGTCGAAGAATTTTGAAATCAGTAGCCCATCACCATGGGTAAAACTGTTTTAATACTGTACTGACTCTTAGATGTATGTGCATGAACGTGTGTGATTATGTAGTGGTAGATTTTTGCTGTTTTAATACTTTGACGAAGCTACTTTGGCCAAAAGTACGTTCATAAAAACAAAACGATTTTCATACTTTAGTTTACTGGTATAGCTGGTTAATTAATTATAATTGATACCTAAGCACCAAAACTTATGTAGCCACACCGAACAGAAAATTGAAAAAGAAATCATCTGTCTAAGGTCGGCTCCATGCACGTCACGTTGCACAATTTGCCGAGGACTTACCTCTTCATATAGAGGGCTGGATTTTTTCTTTATTGTCGGGATTATTTGAGCGCCCTCTCGTGAGAGGTTTACGCGATCTCAAGATGACTGCGGACCTTTTACGACGTTATCAAACTGCTATTCACCTTTATACTTTATATTAAGTTATTGGAGACGATCAGGGGAAGTGAGAGCGTGAGCTTTTTACTTGGAGTTTATTGCCCGCTCCAGTAAAATTAGACCAAAAATTACATGGAATATAAATCGGCGATAACTTTGCTTCTGGCGTTCAAATTACATAACTTACTATGTAGAAGCCAAGAATGCAAAGCCATCAATGCTTTTTAACGGGAAAACTGATTTATCCAAGGTGCGTGCGTACCCTACCTTGACTGATTCATTCTGGTCTGTTAAACTATAATGCGGATGGGAACTTGATAAGTTCACTAAGAATTCCAACGGGGTTGTGAACAGTCTACATTTTTCTTAGTTTCCTATCAACATTCCAACAAATAGTGTCCCAAATAAATAGTGACGTAGATACGTAGAGTTTAAAGTTTTCGTTAGGATGTGCAGCGGGAGTCCTGCACCGAACGCAGCAGACAATGCGAACAAATAAATTATCATTAGTGTATGTAGCTCACGGCAGATGCACTTCACATGAGTGGCGAAATGTGGATGCGGTATCTGAGGCTGAGTGTTCGTTCTAAATCGTGAAGTTCTGGCAAATTTCTGAAGAAGATTCTTGCTATGTAATTAAAAAGGTGAAAAGCAATTATGTCGTTTGCAACACATTTTTATACATCGTTTGACAAATTACTTCTGACACAATTTAATGTAAATTTTCCCAATAAATTAAACTCGTCACTAGAGAAACACGATTTTTGATGATATTTTGAACCGAAATGCTCATGATGGCATTAATTTTTCTCCTCTCACCTATTTTTTCTATACCTATTATCCTAGGACTAGCAATGTAACAATAGAGTTCATTTCGTAGCTCCTCGCGCTGTGACACAGTGTGCACACATTCAGCCAGCACTTACGGTGAGACGGTACAAATTGAAAACGCGCTCAACGGTAAACGACAGTGATTTGTCGACCGCTCTCCTTTCCGCTCGCATTTTAGCTAAGACACTGTCTACTATGAATTACAAGCTTTTGTTACTTAGGTACACATAAATTGAATTCCTTGGAATTAATTCAGGCTACCTGAGTGATTTTTAACAGCTTATTAATGCTGTCTGATTAGTACTAAATAATGTAGTCGTATGTTGTGAAAATCATAAGTTAACGTTATAATAAAAGAAAAAAAAAGATGAGAATAACTTAGAAATGGTGTTTCCATGAATTATCACCGTTTAGCCTATGAATTATTGCATTCCATTCCTTATTCCTTTACAAATAGTGCTCGTACCAATGTTCCAGTTGTGTGTCTCAGTCAATCAATTGTTAGGTTTAACAGTGTCCAGTTATTAAAAAAAGTGTTTCTATCGAAATATTCAAGATGTCAAAATTGTCCAACTTCCTACAATCAAGTTAAACAAAGATAGGTGTCTTGGCATCTTCATAAACCTGCCGTAGATCAGTGACCCCCGCATTAACCCCTCTCTGGACGTCGAACTAATATCAAAGAGCCGTCACTCAGCGCTAACTTTCAGGTAGCTGCGATTTTTTATCGCCGAGTCGCGAGTCGCGAGTAATCGACAGTCGAATTAATGTGGCGTCACTAACTCGGCCGACGCCGGCTGCTTTAAAATCTCTTTCTTAATTTTTACATCGTTGCAAGGTGTTACTTGGGATGGGATGGGAAGAGTTTAATTCATCGATATATTTATTATTTTGACGTAAATGCAAAATAAATTATACCAATTTTTTTATGCATATTAGAATTATCCGTATCCGTTATGAAGTTTTGACCTACATGGGTCAAAATCAACTAAGTTAATCGGGTTTTCCGTGTACACTTAACATCAGAACCGAGAGATAGAAAAATTATAAATACGTAGACATCAATCAAATGATTTAATTTCTATTACCAACACATCATAATTTAAAAACCTCTAATAAAAAGTCCTCGAAATTAAAATTGAAATACCTACCAATATAATAGAAATTCTCATTTACCTACTAAGCAGTATCGATAAACACATACCCACCTCCCTTTTCATGTCTACGTAGAAACCTATTAATAATTTGCGGGTGGCAAAGTTTTTAAAAGTGTTTTCCCCGGTCGGCACCTTGTCGGCCAGGGCGGGCAGAGAGGGCCCATTAATTACACCACCTCACTTGCTCATGATATTGTCGGCGTTTTTTGTTACCACGAGCTGTTTATAATATGAAAATTGTTGTGTTGGTGCCTATTCATCTTCTTGGCCTTGTTTAGATTCGTAAAACTTGAAATTTTGGCATACGTATGTAAGCAAGATGCATTGAATTGATTACGAATTTAATTAGGTAGTATTTAAGTCAGGTATCATGTATCACGGTAAAATGTTTTGTGCTTATTAAATACGTTTTTCTGATTTAATTTTCTGTATTTAACAACAGGTCGACCTTAAGAGCTATTTGAGTAGCAAGGTTTGTCGTTTAGTGTACCGTCATATGTACAACAGAGTCTGAACAGAGAAAAATAATAAAAATACTTACATTATAACTTACGAAATACAATCAGTCTACCTACCTAAGTATTTTAATAAGTCGCTAAAAAAAAAAGGCCTGCAAAAACTCACCAAATACACCACCTGCCTAAGTCCACATAGCATCTCACTAAAACCAAATAAAATATAACTAAGCTTAGCCCAAAAAAGCTCTTCAAAACTTCCCTACCTTATTTTTCATCATAATACAAGTTTCCCTTTGCGCAATTACATCACCTATTCATCTCGGTGGAAGGGAATAGGAAATTGCTTAAACTTTTATCTGAGCCGTCACTCGTCGTGATGTGGCCGCCATTTTTCAAAACTCTCCGAACTGAGGTGAGCTCGCCTCGGGCGGTAAAAACTTGTGTTTTACGACGCAGTGTTATAAGTTATAGGAGGTATAATGTAAGTATTTGTGACATAGCTTTTATGTTAGGATGCAGAAGTTTAAATAGTTGAAAAAGGTAAGTTTGTATTGCAGATGAATTAAATGTCAGTTAAATTGATCTAATATGTCCTGTGGATAAGGGAAAGAAGTGCTTATGACATAATAGGTACTTAAGACGCTACAAGGCTAGAAAGAACTTATACCCTGTTGTCTGACAATCAAACTAAGTATTGTAAAGATTGTCCCGAATAAACCGCTACTGAAGTTGCTAATGACGTTACCTTATAATTTCAATTTAATCTCTAAGATAATTTTGTATTTATACAATAATTATTAAAAAAAAACACTTACCAACTTTTTAAGACTAAGAAGAAAACCTCCAGTTTTTGCGTCCGTCAAAACAGGAAGTTGCCTAAAGCGCTTCCGGCCGATAACAACATCCGGTACGAAGTTTCGCCGAACTTTTAGGAACTTTCGTTAAGTTTCGAGCGAAGCAGGTGCTCTTTTCGGATAAAAAGTAGCACCTTTTGTTGAGAAATCTTTTTATGTGGAACTGAGACAGATAGGACTTTACGACAAGATCATTGGACCCCTTCGAGTGTGCTAATCTGTTTTTAAGAGTTTTTGCAGATAATAGCGTGACGGGGATTTTTTAACTGAGTTTATTAGATGGGGATCTGAACAGAGTCGCGGAGAACTTTGAGTTATGCCGCCGAGATGGTCGCTGATTGTTAGAACAACTTGTTAAAATCATTTGTGATAGCCTTGGCGAGACAGGCCGGTAGAGAACAAAAATAGATAACGTAGAACCTTCAAGCCCCTATTTGAAATTTAAGTTAACCCTACTTATCTATCAACATCAGTGCCGTATTAGTTTCTCCGAAATATTTATAAAAACGTGTAATGTAAATCATCTTTCAGAATACGTAGGATAAATATGTAACAGAAAAAGTACGTAATACACTACATATCACATTAACGGAAGCCATTCCCATCTCGAAGTCTCCTGTGTATAAAGTACAAACGTATCGTATGCCGTCAAATATTTACGTAAGTGTGTCGCAAACTGTTGGCGACGCACCCTTTCGGCCTCGAGGGCGCGATGCCGATAAAAACTGATTGCAACGTGTTTACGACACCTGACGAGACACCTGAACACTGCTCCCACGAGGGCGTTTAAAGGGTACGCGAACCCTTCTTAAGATGGGACGGCTCAAGAATGAACTACAATGTTGGTAACTTTTATGTGACTTTATGGATTTCATGCTTATTTATGTTTTAATAGTGGCGTCGATGTAGCTTTTGCTGGTTTCTATATTAAAATCAAGGAATATTATTGGTCCACGTGCTTGTTCCCTTCAAGTCGCATTTCTAAAACAGTCTATTATGGTCAATTATTTCTTGGCCATATGTGGCGTTTTACAAACTACAGACAGGCATCATTTAGTGTTAACTTCAAACTTATTGACGATCACATATACAGGTTTAAGTCTGACGTCAACAGTTTGTACCTACCACTTTGCGAAGTTAGTTGAAAATGTTGAATAGAACGTAGCACACAGGATCATACTGCCAAATCACAAGGTGTACCAAGACACAATGTGGAATCAATGTGGCCCTGTAATCAGTGCGGCCTGTAATCAGCGGTGATTACTCGCCTGACGTGGGAGGTGGGAGGTGGGAGGTACGACACTGTAATTATTAGATACCGCATAATACATAATTATGTTGAGTGTGTGTAGTTGTGCTGGGACACTTGTCTATGACCGAATAGGGTGCAGTTTGGTTGGTTGAACTTTGAAAGTTAAATCTATTTGGACGCAGACGCCTGTAATTTGGTTCATCAGATACTCACTTATGATAAAATGTAGAATGCATGTTTATAATTGAAGACCATCATAGTAAATATCCGATGCAGTAGGGAACCGTTTAGCATATTATTATATCTCGATGATACGGCAAAACGATAAGCGCGATTAATAAACGTAAATTATCCCAACTCAGTGACTACCTACCTCAACCGCTAAATAACCTACAGAATCCAAACATTTACTACAACCACCGGCAGACTAATTAACTCCACGCGACAACTCCAGCATAATTCTAATACCGCCAAAAATGGAAGCCCGGCAAACTCCATCGATTCACATAATCGGCTCAGACAGGTGTACTTCGATGGTATTTTAATTTCCAACTAATTTCGGCGCTCTCGGTAAAGCGGATTGCAAAGTTTATGATTAAGCGACAGAGGAGTTAGGGCTCGCGGCCCGGCGACTGCTAAAGCTGTTTGGAGTTGCCGACTATTGGTAATTACGTTGCGACGTCGAACGCTACAGTTAATGGGCTGTGATTGAGCTACTTTGCTGTATTGTGATTGGGGGGAACTTGGAAGATTTAATATAGGTAAGATGATGTTACAAGACCAGATATTCATTATTTAAGGAAAATATAAAATTGGTTGAAAAAACTTTTTTTTTTTGTCAGTGACTGCTATATTAGTAAAAGTTCTGAAGTTTCCGCTCATAATTATCGCTACTACTACTTGGAACGTCAGACGTTGATCTAGATGTCCCAAATACTCGTCTTGCATTCGGTACATCCAAACCAACTTGTCTTCTCTTGACTTGTCATATGGGCAAATTTAGACTGATATAAACGATATGAGGTAGACTTATATGGACGGATTCTTGGATAACCAAATGTAAACTTATATAAAAATCATGAATCTTAGGTGTAATCGTGAAGATGACAAATGATACCAAATCTTATCTAACCTACCTAACTCTTTCAAACGGAAAACAACAGCCAATCATCCCCAGCAGACCTTAACCAAACTGCAAAGAAAATGCCGTTGCGTTTACTTTAGTGTTGTGTAAGTTATCGACGTGGAAGGTGCTCCACGTTAAGACGGCGGGCGCTTGCCGCGGCACGCGCGCCTCTATCGACGCACCGCACGCGAGGGAGGTAAAATATCGACAGATTATTGATATCTGTTTTACAGTTATAGTTCTACGATGAATATTGAGTGCCTGTTAACTGTGTATTCATGTTGTTTTGTTTGGATTTTAGATGTTTCAGGATTTGATTTTGGAGATTTAATGTGGCTTTTGTATCGATTCGGTACTGGAGATTAGTGACACTCTTACATACAGAGGAACGTCATAACCTTTAAAACAAGAAAGGTCATTGGGCGCAATCCGACCCAGTTAACGAAAGTTTTCCTACAAAACCCAAATTAGTTTTAAATTGTTAAGTATTAACCTACATTAAAATTTTGATAGTTATTTTTTTTTTTAACCATGGGAATAAAAAGTTATAAGTAAATAAAAAATAGGTAATAAATGTATTTATAAAACAATTCCAGTGAAGTTTTCTGTTAAATAAATAAACAAAATAAACGTTGAGTGCGCGATTAGTGGCATGCATATGTCATCTCACTCGCACTAAAGAGTAAAAACCGATTTTGACGATGCGCTCGCGTCGCGCGACCCGGCTAGGTCGCAGTCGTTCGTCATTTATTGTCGTTGCGATCTGTGTGTTTCTTAGGCTTTTATTGTTTTTATCGATTACTTTGGCGTGTTTATTGGGTTATTAGTTTGCATTTGGATTTTGAATTCTGGTTTTAGTTGATAATATGGAAAGACAAAATAGTTGTGTTTCATGTAGCCACGGTCGCCGCACTATTGGATGCTGTGCGCTTATAGCCAGCATAGTATTTTTTTTGTCTTGGGCCCGATAATATATCAAAATCAAATGGATGCGCCTGCGGCGTTTTTAGACGACACAATTATTCCTATAGACATTGATCATGTCGAATAAAACTTATAAACTCTTCTATACTTGTTTTATTTCACTTATTTTATTTTTAAAATCATGTTTACTATCAAGAAACCAATAAAAATGTACTAAGCCTTGTTATAATTAACCTTATTATTGTATTTTTATTTTTTAGGTTTCTGTATTTTTCCCATTGTCTGCGTTAATGCGACATATATATTCGTAAACTAGAGACGTTTATCTAAACATACTACCTATTTTTTTTTCTGTAGGCCGTGGGTATAGTTTCCATACTTAGGTGCCCAATGACCTTTAAAGGTTATGACGTTAAATATTGTTGAAAATAAAGGTGTTCCTCTATGAACGAGAAAAAACTAAAATTTATATCTATCTATATTCCGTGTGGTGTCCCGGATATAAAGAATAGCGCCACCCCATATCCTCCACTGGGTGTCGTAAAAGGCGACTAATGGACCTTAAGACCCAGTGCATTGTACCAAACACCTTGGGTCACCCGAATGGTGGCGGGTAAGCCACCAACAATCGCATTCCCAAAGAGGGTTAGTGTCAGGCAGGCGGCCGACTATAAAACCATAGCCAAATCTATTAGCAACATGTTGAGAAAAAAAAAACATGTTGCGCCGACCCCAAGTAAAATGGGATAAGGGCAGGAAGATGATGATTATATCTATCTAATGTAGTATTTCTATTTAAAGATTTCTTAACGTACCTAATTAATGTTGAAAATATTGTAATTATTCACTCTATGATGACAACACAATACTATCAATACTATAGAGTATTTATGATGCGTCAATACCTCGCATCAAACGAACAGCTTCGACATTTATCGACTCATTATAAACAAAACACATTTATCACGTGAGCTTTATCGTCCCCATCGACACGGGCAATCACTAAAGCTGACACCTTCGAATATATTACTTCGTGCCACTGAATCTAATCACGATCTGACGGATTAATATCTGACGGTGTTCCCGTCTGCCTGCTAAACCCACCGGCCATTTCGTACCCCATTATTTAATCACCTTTAATCATACCACCTTATACTAATTGAAATAGGGACTAAATTCCTTCATGCAGAGGTCAGGTTACATTGGTAGTTTAAAACATTGAGTGGGTTACATCCAGGGGCAATTGCGAAGATTTATTATACCTGCGTATTGTTTGAATTGTTGTGTAATATTGGATTAGGCGCTCGATAGATTTAATGACGGCGTGATTGATCGCGCCGGTAATACACTGCGAGTATCAGTGGGGATTACGATAATTGTTTTTGATGTTTTAAATACGAAGGTAATTAGTTTTATAGAAATTTGCAACATGATGGCTTAATTAGAAACCACTTTTGTTTACTTATTGTCTATATAGGTATAACATTATTGTCTGGACTTTAAAAGAGGCGATGACCCCTGAGTTTGTTTCGACGTTTCTTCTCAGGGTAGCCAGTTAGGAAATGTCGATTCCAGCTAGCTTATATTTAAGAAAATGACATGTAAAAGTGATAAAATTTATCCTTTTTGCAAAATAAACGATTTCATTTCACTAGTTTCATTGTAGGTTGGTAGTTTACAATTGTATCTGAACATTGTCTGCTAGCTCAATATTTAAGTAAACTTTAGCTTTAGAATTATTGCATTACAAAGATAGGTCATTGCTGGGCCTCATCTTTTGACAGATACCAATATCACCATTTTAAGAAAAGAGACATTATAACACATTATTCGATAAGATAAGAACAGGTCCTGCGATTTTGTAAAGGAAGTAGGTATCTAAGTACGTAAACTGGTGCATAGGTAGACACTTAATTATTATAAGTGGCTATAAATGAGGAAGGTACCTACCTGCATCCTTAATAGAAGGTGGTCCTACCTAATACTCCATGAGATACTTTAAGGAATATTTCGGTATTAAATAACTGAGTATGCATCAAAGGCACAGGGCCGAGCAGTGGCCCCCAGGCCGGCGCGGCCCAGTGACCCAGTAAACTGCACTAGAACTAGATGCTCGCTAAAAGGTGTGGAGTGCCGGCGCGTGCTCGACAGCCGATGTATCGGCGTTTCAGGTCAAACGACCGCTGAGAGCCGCTTGTGACTAGAGGGGGCGGCATATCGATGTTTAACGACTTAATCTGTGAGTAAGTGTCTAATAGGTGATTTATCTTGTCTGTTAAGGCTTGTAACTGTCGCATTCAAAGGCTTTTTTCACAAGTAAGGTCTCGCACTTATTCTAGAAGCTTTTGTATTGCTATTTCCACAGACTTTAAAGAGCCTTTAGAGATAATTTGCGGTAGGGAAGACATAAACCCATTGATTTCTTTTTCAAAATCAAAAACAAAAGTCCTTTATTCAAATTAGGCTACAATGTAGCACTTTTCGAACATCAAATTTATAATAGACTGCACCCCATCGCCCACCCTTCTTTTTACTTAAGTATACTTTGTGACCAAGCAAATATCTGTTGCCATTCATCAGACATTTGTGTGCAACTCTAAAGAACATCGACAAATAAAACCCGTCACCACCCAGCTCTACACTCGCAAGTGTGTGGGGCGGCCGGCGCGCGGCGTCAGCGTTTTGCAAACGGGCCGCGGTGAGTGTCGCAGGTGCTTGGGGCGCGTGCGACGTGGCCCGAGGTAGCACGACCTAATAGGTCACCGCTTAGCTTACTCAATACTGGGTTGAGGACACGATGGTACAGGTAGGACAAAAGAATAAGGGCTTTCTATGTCGACGAAAAAACTGGAGATATTTTTAGGGAATAGTTCGGGAAGGACAGAATATGCATTCTTTCTTTGAAAGTGATAGTTTGAAGTCAATTCACGGAACTATCCGTGTCTTGACCGAATGTAGCAAATCTGCTTTTAACTTTTATCACCAGCAGCAGTAATTCCATTTTTAATTTAAGCAGTTATTAAACCTTTTATATAATTATGTAGAACCCAATAATAACAACAAAAAACTAGGGTTACGAAAGTAATGTAGGTACGTCATATAAATAAAACATAAAAAATATGTTTGTGGAAAATTTATTCGTGATATTCGAAGTAGTAAAATAAAAACTCTACTCTCAACACGCTACATATCAGTGATTACTCTATGTGCCGCCGCTCCGATACTGATTACTTTAAGGCACAAACACCTTATATTTACGCACAACACATGCCAATATGAATCACATTCGATCGTAGTTGGAATAATAAGCCTTATTTCAATAGCTATAAGGTTCAATTTATCTTCAATATCAAAATACGATCAAATATCATTCATTCAAGTAAGTGTAACTTTATCAACTATACATGTCTTGAACGCAATGTTTTAATTTATTAATTTGACTACATATTTCTTTTACAATTCACGCCAATTTCCACTAAGTTTCCACACCTAGACAAAACATATTTCACAAGCGTTAATAGCAGATAGACAGAAATCGCTCGAATGTACGATAGAATAGTAATTATTGTGACATAACGTTTGTGTGAAATATCTTTTGTCACCATGTATAGTTGACAAGTCCTAGTCTTCATTTCCAATTCATTCATAACACGATCAGAGCGCGCTACCTAACTTAACGTATCGTATGACGTCACTCGTTACAACACTCTTAACGATGATAAAGCAATGACACTAATTCATATTTATTCTTATCTGGAACTTTCAAAATACTAGTGGCTGTTTCAAATAAACTTACTATGTAAAATTGTATATTATTATGTAAATAATACATAAATTAATTAAATAATTACTTGATATACACACAATAATGTCATAAATAATACAAAAATCGAATTTATAATTAATACACTATTTGGTTTGCAGGAGAACTCAATATTAGCATTACCAAGTCTTCACTGGGAATTCTTACATCTTTAGAGCTTGTTACCTTTTCAATATCTCCCACATAACCAAATGTAATATTCAAAGAAAATGATCACATCATTGTTAAGTAACGAAAAATATCATTTTGGACGGAAATAAAATAGAAAAAAAAAATGCATCCAATTCAAACACTCTTGTCTTAAACTTATAATATCTATACGCTTATGTATAAGCAGTCTACGTTGAAATAAATTCTATCTCGATAATTAAATGTTATAAAACTATAAAGAACTTAGATTAATCTTACACTAGTTTGTATTCATTTTCTTGTCATTTTTAAAGCGAATAACGACTTTATAGCGTGAACTATAGATTCCATTTTAGCCTAACGTGATAAAATATATACGAGTATCTTTTGTTTTTTTTTTAATATACATGTTTCATGGAAGAATTCAATTGCTTTGAATACGAAAGGCGCGCGAACTTTGCTTGCTGACACATTTGTTTATAACGTCAATAATTCTTAAACAAATAATTATAATTGCGACTTGGCAAGACAAAGTTAGCGCGCCTGTATAAGGTACATAATTTGTATACATCTAATTCAAAACAATTCGAAAGCATAGATTTGTAGAATATATATTTCTTAACTGTATAGAAGGTATAAAATATGTCATTAGTATTGAAAATGAGATTTACAAGGAGATTCATAATACTTTGAAGCGATAGCAAGTAGCCCGATGGCACTTAGTGGGAGAAACCTTTAGAAGTTACATTTATTCGATAGTGAGATCTAGCGGACAATATCTAGTGAGAAAACTGATATAATGCTACGTTATGCCAATATAGGCCTTATGTCTTGGAAGACTTTAGGCAGGAATACCAATTGATTTGTATTTTTCAAATTTACTACAAACTGAATTATTTCTCAATGATGTAAGTAATGTCAAGATTGTTTTGGCAAATATATAAAAGTTATATATAAAATGTTTATTTGTATATTGTTGAGCTTTTAGCGTATTGGAAAGCAACGTGATTATATACTAAGCTGGTAGAGGGGATAAGATTATTTGAGGCAGACTTTTGTTTTGTGTAGATTCATTAACGAAGGTGAATATCGATGCCAGGCGCGTGAAGACTTTTGTCAATTCAATTCTAAAATTTTCTACCTACATGACATTTTTTATTGAACATTCCGAAATCTGCATAACGTTACATTGGTAAAATATAAAAGACTTTTAAAACGTACTTATCACTGATCTGTTGTCTAACATCATAGCCTGGCATGTCTATTTACCTAAATTGGGTATATTATATAATTTATACGCGTTAGTAACTTTATGGAAAGGCTCCATAATATATCTGGGTACATGTAGGCAGCATACAGTTGTGTGTGGCCGTGTGTAGAGCAGTGTGTGTCTATATGAAGAACTCTCGGCGCTTGCTGACGCGCGCGCCGGTGGCGGCGGCCAGCGCGGCCGCGTCCGGGTCTAGTGCGCCGTCCGCGCCACGCTCCTCCTGCACAACACAACACAGATAAACACAATGAACAATTTGGGGAATGGACTAATTATATGGACATGTGCAATAAATATTTGAGTATTTAGTATTATTTTTTTACACTAAAAGTTATAAGTTAAAAGGACAAATAAAAGGGTGACTGTTAGACTATTACAAGTTACTTATCATAAATATGTAATTTTTTGTTAGGTCATAAATATATCAATAGTCAAAAATATGTGCTTAAAATGTTTGAATAATAAACTGACCTGTGTAAGATATTCTCCCTTATGCCGCGAAAGTGCACGCACCAACACGATTGCCACGATGATCAGAAGCAGGAATATGAATGCCAGAACCGCTGCAATAAAATATTACAAACTGTATTATTTCGTAACAAAATAAATATATAGTTTACTTCCCTCTATTGTGATCTATTAAAATCAAATAAGAGCAGAATCAGCATTTTTTGGCAGTCAAGTAAATTGACAATATCTCTTATTCTCCATGGCTTTTTCAGTTCATTTTCTGTGGGTCAGAAACAGCAACTACAAACTCCTAAAATATAGTCTATTGTTTTACAACTGTGATGGTTACACTGTTCTAAGTTGTTACTCTTGGTCTGTGGTGGAGTTAAATTAGATTACAAGGTCCACATAGTGTGTCTGTTACACAGGTCTGTTTAAGGCTGTTTCCTCATGCGTTATGGTAAAGCTAAGCTATGTTAGAAGTGTGTCTCACTGCCGAGGATGGCCTCGTCGGTGTTGTGCAGCGCGAGGTCCCGCTGCAGGTCGAGGTCGGGCGGCGGCCGCGTCTCCACCGCGGCCGGCGGGTGCGTCACAGGCTCCACGCCGCAGAAGTCCTCGCTCAACACACCGCCTGGATACAACGGAATTATTATGGCACGTGATTTTATTTATCCATTTCATTCAGGCATCAAGGACCATGTAAATATACAGTATGCAAATTTGAAGGACGGACTTATTCAAACCACCAATAGTTTATGCATAGACTACACCAATAAACGTATAAACAATAAAAAAAACCCTGATTAATGACGAACAAAATCGTTTCGAAAAAGTCTTAAAAACTTCGCAACGTTTTAACACCCTTCGCTTATCGCAGAACATATGCGCGGTCAATGACCTAGGCTATGCGAAAGCAGCGGCGCCTGCGCTTAGACTGGCGGTCAGCAGGGCGGGGGGCGCGGGGGGCGCGCGGCAGTCGTCGGCCGTGTGGCGACGGGCGAGGGGTGGGAGGGGGGGGGGCTTGCGCGCTCACTGCCATAGCTGCGGCACGTGTTGGGCGCGTGATATTAGGCATGCGCTCTGTGTTCATAAATACTGTATTTTATCGGATAATTATATGAAAAGTTAAGGTCATAGTTTTTATACATATTTGGGACGAGACTCGAATACTGACCACCCTCCTTCAATAAGTCCGTCGTTCAAATATACATACTGTATACGATACTATATTACCATACAACTTAAGAAAACTAAAAATATATAACACATAATTAAAATTATGATCATGACAATAATTTTAACTCTGATAAAGAAATTGGATTGAATAGGTTATCGCAACGATGTGAGTCTGAAGAGAGCCTGGTGTCAGGTAAGAGACATTACCCAGTAAGATATTAACAATATCGATTTAACATTTCTGAGTATTTAACTAAAAGTATAAAATTATGATAAACAATTATTGCCAGTGTTAGAGAAGTCTTTAAGCAAAGTGCAAACAAATCATTTTTTTATATATCTTTAAACTTAGATATCCGACAATGCAAGTTTATCATTGTGATCTACATCGTCAACAGTCATCTCTTACCTCCCAGACTCCTGACATTAGGCGGCGGGTCCTGTTGGAACAGCAGCTTCAACGGGTATATATCATCGAACTCCACGCGACTGACGCAGCCGACGAACCCTTCGTTCATAGACTCGTTCCGCCCAATATACATGTACTGGATGTTGTTGAACTGTGCGTCAGCTGACTCCTTCACGTTGAAGTTGTACTCTTGTGTCTCGTGGTTGTCGACCTGGTGAGTATGGATGAATAAATATTTCACAACTTTCACACACCGCCATCTAGTCTCAAACTAAGCAGATGTACCTACTAATCAACTGGTATACATACTTACATACTTCTAAATACATATTATAGGTAAATTACACCCAGTCACAGAACAACTGATCGTGCCCATTACATCTATATTTTTCCTGGGTGGGAATCGAACTCACGACCTCCGGTATAGCAGTCGGAGACACTAACCACTACACCAACAGGCCAGTCATAGTCATGGAGTATAAAGTAACATAGGATAAGAATACCAGCAAAATTTACTATACAGACTTTTTAAGAGAACAAATCGTGAGTGTAAATAAATATTTTGATGTACCTGTAACACCATAGTAGATCCGCTATTTTTCCTTGCGAGCCGCACGTCGTGGTACTGTCCTAAAGCGAAGTGCTTGCCTTGGAACACTATCTCCTGACGCTCGAAACCGAAGTCAAACACCACTCGAAGATGACCTACAATACAAACACATAAGTTCCCAAATTTGAGTCAAGATTCTGTGGTTTTGTGCTCGAGATGTATGAATGCTGTGTTCACTACACACTTTTCACGATAATTCTGATCATTGTTGTTATTTTTGTAAACTATTGCAACTGTTCTGGCTATATTTTAATATATTTTATTTTTTGTTCATGCCTTGGGTCTTTGATTTGTATTTAATACTTTTGGGTGTCCGTGTGGTGTCCGGATATAAAGAATAGCACCACCCCATATCCTCCACTGGGTGTCGTAAAAGGCGACTAATGGACCTTAAGACCCAGTGCACTGTACCAAGCACCTTGGGTCACCCGAATGGTGGCGGGTAAACAACCAACAATCGCATTCCCAAAGAGGGTTAGTGTCAGGCAGGCGGCCGACTATAAAACCATAGCCAAAACTTTAAGCAACATGTCTAAAAGACGTGTTGCGCCGACCCCAAGTAAAAATTGGGATAAGGGCAGGGGAATGATGACTTTTGTGTGTTCCTATTAGGTAACTAATGTTTTGTTAATACTTTATATTGTCTACTATTGAGTAGTGTAATTGGTTTGTACCGTACTATTCAAGAAATAAATAAGTTGTACTTTAGTCAGGCAAGTTTGAGTCTTATGTTAGTCGGAATAAAATACATGTTGCACTGCACTTACCAGAATTGGAGACCATGAGTGTGAGGTACTCTCCGGAGATGTTGGAATAGAAGCCGAGCAGGAACCCCTTGGGGTTGGTGGTGGTGAAGCCGACGCGGATCTTCTCCGCGATAGTGGAGCGCCACGAGCCCAGGAAGTCGTACTTCACTATCGAGTTCGGACGGAGGTTCACGCCGATTTCTGAAAGAAAGTTATTCTATACAAACAATTGACTGCACGGATAGCCGAGTGGTATAGGTTACCACGCCAATTACCACTGAGCGCAATGTGTCGCGGGTTAGATTCTCGCATAGGACTTTGTGCGTACCACAAAGGCTTGTTCTGAATCTGGGTTTCTTTGGGCATGTGAATTAAATGTCTATGAAACCCACAATAGTCAGTGATACAAGGATCAAATTCCTTAGTGCGGGTGTATTTTTTTTTATTGCAAATACATACATAAAACTTGGACCCTAAGGAAAATTGAGATAAAAAAATAAGTAATGATGTTCAATGTTATTTAGCAGTGAGTGTGGTACATACCGTCAGCACAGATGGGTCCCTTGAAGGCGGTCCAGCGGCAGTCGCAGGAGTAGGAGTCGTAGCCCTCCAGACACGTGCCGTTGTTGAGGCACGGGGAGGACGCGCACTTGCCCACGCAGCCCTCCGATATGCCGTACAGACCTGACACACGGAAAATTATTGTGGTAATTCAATACTACACAAGAATATCAAAATGTCTCTTGAATATCTCAATGTCATCAAACCATTGTCAATTTAAAAGTATTTTTTTAAAATAAGCACACAAAGTAGCTCACAGTCCCAAGTAGCACTTGTCAGGATCACATCGGTTTAGTTTCGCCCAGTTTTAGACACTCTCAGTGTTTATAAAAGTGTTGTGTAGAAGAATCGGCGCTACAAGCTACACAATGCGTTATCTTGCAGTGGCAAAGGTACGTAACATACGTCTTTCTTATATTACTATAGTATATTGGCTGGGGCTGTAGCATCATTGACTTTGAAATAATTTATTATGAACCGAAAACGCTACAACACGCCTCGTGTTATGGAGCAGAAAATACGTCTTTGAAAACGCTGGGCGCTACGTCGTTAACAGCTTAACATGGAATTTGGGACTGACGATTAACAAATTGTTGTGTTGATCAGCGTTTAAGGAACCAGCCTATATCTAACAGTGACTAGATCACGATGACGTCGTACCTCTCCTGGCATAAGCCCTGAGGTCCACGGGCCGTCCATTAAGCAGCAGCGCGCGCATGCAGCCCACGAACCCGTCCTTGCGGTCGAGCTTGGCGCCCAGCGCCAGCCCCGTGCTCAGCTGTAGCGCTCGCACAGGCTCCTTCGCTGTGCGGATCTCGTTCTTTAAAGCACCGTCAACTACCACGCGGGCCTCTTTCCTGGGAGATAAAGTAGATGTGTTATACGGATGGAAATAGCTAACTTGTAGGTCCCATTTCTCTTTCAGATGGGGTTAAAATCTACACCAAATTAATTGACTAATGAGTTTGTGTATGTGCGTTTTAGAAATAAATATCACAGTTTCGGAAAGCACGTAAAAATATGGGTCCTGTGCTTGATCTCTTTCCGGGCGTGTCGGATTGCCGTCCCATCGGACTATGAGAGTAAAGGAACAGAGTATACCTGTGCTTGCACACACACTTGTGCACTATAATATGACCTGCATAGCATAGTATTGTCATAGTAACACTAGTGTTACTATGACAATACTTCTTACTACCCCAATTTCCGAAAATCGGACAGGGGGCACATTACTCTAAAATTTTCGTAATCGAATATTCTTCCTCTGATATTTAAGTGAATTTCAACCATAAACCCAAAAGCGCATCCTCACCTATTCCTCTCGATGCTGACGGAGTGCCAGTTGTTATCGGCCAGGCGGCTGCTGGTTTCCACAGACACTCCGAGTGGCGTGTCTCCCACCTGGAACTGGAACTGCAGCTGGTCGCCGCCGATGATCGACAGCTTGATGTAGTCTTGAGGACCCTGGTGAACAATACAAATAATGATGAATGATGAACTAAAATAACCGAAATTATGTCAAATGGAAAGAGCCGTTCTAAAAATGAGTAACAATGTTGTATAAACTTCTGAATCTGCAAAAGGGCCAGCTAAAGTTGCGTAAAGGAAAAAATATCTGTTCAGGTGCCACAGATTAAAGGTGTTGTAACCTCACATTTTGCTAGGTGAAGAAATAAAAATCGCAAAAGCTGTACACATCCGTGACATTACATGCTTGTCTCATTATAAACTTGTAAAGACAAACACATTTGTTCAGAGGGCACAGATTAAACATACAACACCTCACACTGGGCAAAGATATAAAACACAAAGACTGTACAAATCCACACCGATAATCTGATAAACTGATATGCTTGTCCCATCTCAAACAAAATAATCTCAGCATAAAAGGGTTCTTACCTTAGAATGTAGCAGCACAGCATTCTCCTTGGTGGTCCTAAACTCGAAGTAGATGTCGCCACTGTGGCCGAGGTCGAACATCGGCAGAGTGATTATAGCGTCCGAAATACGGAACGTGACTGCGTTGCTAAATAGATCTGGGTAACAAAAGAGCACATAAAATACAAGGTGTCTGAAATCGTTGTTAATAAGTTTAAAAGAAACATTTCTTTACAGATAAACGACATATTTCGGAAGTTACAGCATATTTTTTCAGTTATCTCTTAACACTATCCAGTATTACTCATAAATTTTGTACTTTTATTTAAGCAAGTGTTACATACCGTCTCCTTCACACAGCAGTGGTCCGAGTGTGTACCGTCCCTCTTTCTCGTCGAGGTGCGAGCCGGTGTCGCCGAAGCGCAACTGTTTTACCGGCAGGAACTCCTTCTCTATGATCTCACCGCCATCCACTTGGAATTCTGAAGAAACACAGTTTTATTAGTCTTCTTTTTATTTTGATTTCATACCTTCAATACTCATTCTTAAAAGTAAGTTTTTAAGTTTTACAATACAGTCATAATATACATACTTCATTTCATACGGATTTGTGCGTAATTTTACATGTGACATGTTAATTCGAAAAGCAACCTGCCGTACACGTAACCGAAGCGGGCCAGCAGGTCCGGTACGTAGCCACAGCTGAGAAGCGCACTGGGCGAGGGCGAGATGAGTGAGAGGGGCAGAGGGGGGGGGGGCTAGCGCGGTGGCGGAGACAGGTAAGCGCGTAAAGACGAGATCAGCCGCCACTGGATGAGCGCGGCTTTCGTGAGCCTTTGTCGTGAATTGTCTAAGAAAATTGTATAAGAGTAGTAGTGTGTGTAGTGTGTGTACGTACCGCCGGGCTTGCCGTGCTCGGAGTCGCAGTTGCACCACTTGGTGGGGTCCTGGCAGTTGCCGAGCAGGCCGCACGCGCACATGTATAAGAGTAGTAGTGTGTGTAGTGTGTGTACGTACCGCCGGGCTTGCCGTGCTCGGAGTCGCAGTTGCACCACTTGGTGGGGTCCTGGCAGTTGCCGAGCAGGCCGCACGCGCACATGTATAAGAGTAGTAGTGTGTGTAGTGTGTGTACGTACCGCCGGGCTTGCCGTGCTCGGAGTCGCAGTTGCACCACTTGGTGGGGTCCTGGCAGTTGCCGAGCAGGCCGCACGCGCACATGTATAAGAGTAGTAGTGTGTGTAGTGTGTGTACGTACCGCCGGGCTTGCCGTGCTCGGAGTCGCAGTTGCACCACTTGGTGGGGTCCTGGCAGTTGCCGAGCAGGCCGCACGCGCACATGTATAAGAGTAGTAGTGTGTGTAGTGTGTGTACGTACCGCCGGGCTTGCCGTGCTCGGAGTCGCAGTTGCACCACTTGGTGGGGTCCTGGCAGTTGCCGAGCAGGCCGCACGCGCACATGTATAAGAGTAGTAGTGTGTGTAGTGTGTGTACGTACCGCCGGGCTTGCCGTGCTCGGAGTCGCAGTTGCACCACTTGGTGGGGTCCTGGCAGTTGCCGAGCAGGCCGCACGCGCACATGTATAAGAGTAGTAGTGTGTGTAGTGTGTGTACGTACCGCCGGGCTTGCCGTGCTCGGAGTCGCAGTTGCACCACTTGGTGGGGTCCTGGCAGTTGCCGAGCAGGCCGCACGCGCACATGTATAAGAGTAGTAGTGTGTGTAGTGTGTGTACGTACCGCCGGGCTTGCCGTGCTCGGAGTCGCAGTTGCACCACTTGGTGGGGTCCTGGCAGTTGCCGAGCAGGCCGCACGCGCACATGTATAAGAGTAGTAGTGTGTGTAGTGTGTGTACGTACCGCCGGGCTTGCCGTGCTCGGAGTCGCAGTTGCACCACTTGGTGGGGTCCTGGCAGTTGCCGAGCAGGCCGCACGCGCACATGTATAAGAGTAGTAGTGTGTGTAGTGTGTGTACGTACCGCCGGGCTTGCCGTGCTCGGAGTCGCAGTTGCACCACTTGGTGGGGTCCTGGCAGTTGCCGAGCAGGCCGCACGCGCACATGTATAAGAGTAGTAGTGTGTGTAGTGTGTGTACGTACCGCCGGGCTTGCCGTGCTCGGAGTCGCAGTTGCACCACTTGGTGGGGTCCTGGCAGTTGCCGAGCAGGCCGCACGCGCACATGTATAAGAGTAGTAGTGTGTGTAGTGTGTGTACGTACCGCCGGGCTTGCCGTGCTCGGAGTCGCAGTTGCACCACTTGGTGGGGTCCTGGCAGTTGCCGAGCAGGCCGCACGCGCACATGTATAAGAGTAGTAGTGTGTGTAGTGTGTGTACGTACCGCCGGGCTTGCCGTGCTCGGAGTCGCAGTTGCACCACTTGGTGGGGTCCTGGCAGTTGCCGAGCAGGCCGCACGCGCACATGTATAAGAGTAGTAGTGTGTGTAGTGTGTGTACGTACCGCCGGGCTTGCCGTGCTCGGAGTCGCAGTTGCACCACTTGGTGGGGTCCTGGCAGTTGCCGAGCAGGCCGCACGCGCACATGTATAAGAGTAGTAGTGTGTGTAGTGTGTGTACGTACCGCCGGGCTTGCCGTGCTCGGAGTCGCAGTTGCACCACTTGGTGGGGTCCTGGCAGTTGCCGAGCAGGCCGCACGCGCACATGTATAAGAGTAGTAGTGTGTGTAGTGTGTGTACGTACCGCCGGGCTTGCCGTGCTCGGAGTCGCAGTTGCACCACTTGGTGGGGTCCTGGCAGTTGCCGAGCAGGCCGCACGCGCACATGTATAAGAGTAGTAGTGTGTGTAGTGTGTGTACGTACCGCCGGGCTTGCCGTGCTCGGAGTCGCAGTTGCACCACTTGGTGGGGTCCTGGCAGTTGCCGAGCAGGCCGCACGCGCACATGTATAAGAGTAGTAGTGTGTGTAGTGTGTGTACGTACCGCCGGGCTTGCCGTGCTCGGAGTCGCAGTTGCACCACTTGGTGGGGTCCTGGCAGTTGCCGAGCAGGCCGCACGCGCACATGTATAAGAGTAGTAGTGTGTGTAGTGTGTGTACGTACCGCCGGGCTTGCCGTGCTCGGAGTCGCAGTTGCACCACTTGGTGGGGTCCTGGCAGTTGCCGAGCAGGCCGCACGCGCACATGTATAAGAGTAGTAGTGTGTGTAGTGTGTGTACGTACCGCCGGGCTTGCCGTGCTCGGAGTCGCAGTTGCACCACTTGGTGGGGTCCTGGCAGTTGCCGAGCAGGCCGCACGCGCACATGCGCGAGCCCGCGGGTGCGCCCGCCCAGTAGTCCATGCGCTGTCCCGCGCGCGACACCCACCACGCGAACGGCGCGAACGACGACTCCTCGCCTACACAACATACTCGTCAAAATCACGTCACAACACAAAGGGGAAAGGACAATACAAAAATGAACTTTACTCAACTTTTTGTCATGGATTAATGAAGTTGTTACCGAACAATTCGAACTGCATGGGAAAAATCGTACTGCAATGTATTCAAACTGAATATGCACCTATTAATATAAATCTACTGACATATAAGGTCGACATATAAAAGCTTGTAACCTTCTCAAAATTCAATAAAACCACTTACTCGGTGAGTTCAACAGCCTAGAATGCCTGCACATATACTCGAGATGTTGCATACAGTTCTCGGACCTGTTGAGCAGCGCCTCCAGCTGCTGACGGTTCGCGTCGTAGATGATGTCTTGGCGGAAGCTGCCCGGCTCCTGGTAGCCGTCCACTACTGTGTTCTGGGAGGACGAGTGTTGGACCGCTGTTATGATACGTCCGTCAGCTGTGTGGAAGAAAGTATATTTGTAAGGTCTTCTGAGTATCAATAATGATATAAAATTGATGACAGAAAAATTGCTAAACACAATCAAATTAAACCGAACCTAATTTTGTAGTAAAAATGACAAACGACATTCGTAGCAAATTACACAACTTGGAAAGTCGTAGCAAATTAAATATTCGTAGCAACAAGTGCCACTTGTGTCGATGTGTATGTGCGTGTGTGTGTAGTGTGTGTACTCACAGTAGAACTCGCAGGTGACGGGGAAGGCGGGCAGCGGGCCGGAGCCGTCCACGTCGATGTGTATGTGCGTGTGTGTGTAGTGTGTGTACTCACAGTAGAACTCGCAGGTGACGGGGAAGGCGGGCAGCGGGCCGGAGCCGTCCACGTCGATGTGTATGTGCGTGTGTGTGTAGTGTGTGTACTCACAGTAGAACTCGCAGGTGACGGGGAAGGCGGGCAGCGGGCCGGAGCCGTCCACGTCGATGTGTATGTGCGTGTGTGTGTAGTGTGTGTACTCACAGTAGAACTCGCAGGTGACGGGGAAGGCGGGCAGCGGGCCGGAGCCGTCCACGTCGATGTGTATGTGCGTGTGTGTGTAGTGTGTGTACTCACAGTAGAACTCGCAGGTGACGGGGAAGGCGGGCAGCGGGCCGGAGCCGTCCACGTCGATGTGTATGTGCGTGTGTGTGTAGTGTGTGTACTCACAGTAGAACTCGCAGGTGACGGGGAAGGCGGGCAGCGGGCCGGAGCCGTCCACGTCGATGTGTATGTGCGTGTGTGTGTAGTGTGTGTACTCACAGTAGAACTCGCAGGTGACGGGGAAGGCGGGCAGCGGGCCGGAGCCGTCCACGTCGATGTGTATGTGCGTGTGTGTGTAGTGTGTGTACTCACAGTAGAACTCGCAGGTGACGGGGGAAGGCGGGCAGCGGGCCGGAGCCGTCCACGTCGATGTGTATGTGCGTGTGTGTGTAGTGTGTGTACTCACAGTAGAACTCGCAGGTGACGGGGAAGGCGGGCAGCGGGCCGGAGCCGTCCACGTCGATGTGTATGTGCGTGTGTGTGTAGTGTGTGTACTCACAGTAGAACTCGCAGGTGACGGGGAAGGCGGGCAGCGGGGCCGGAGCCGTCCACGTCGATGTGTATGTGCGTGTGTGTGTAGTGTGTGTACTCACAGTAGAACTCGCAGGTGACGGGGAAGGCGGGCAGCGGGCCGGAGCCGTCCACGTCGATGTGTATGTGCGTGTGTGTGTAGTGTGTGTACTCACAGTAGAACTCGCAGGTGACGGGGAAGGCGGGCAGCGGGCCGGAGCCGTCCACGTCGATGTGTATGTGCGTGTGTGTGTAGTGTGTGTACTCACAGTAGAACTCGCAGGTGACGGGGAAGGCGGGCAGCGGGCCGGAGCCGTCCACGTCGATGTGTATGTGCGTGTGTGTGTAGTGTGTGTACTCACAGTAGAACTCGCAGGTGACGGGGAAGGCGGGCAGCGGGCCGGAGCCGTCCACGTCGATGTGTATGTGCGTGTGTGTGTAGTGTGTGTACTCACAGTAGAACTCGCAGGTGACGGGGAAGGCGGGCAGCGGGCCGGAGCCGTCCACGTCGATGTGTATGTGCGTGTGTGTGTAGTGTGTGTACTCACAGTAGAACTCGCAGGTGACGGGGAAGGCGGGCAGCGGGCCGGAGCCGTCCACGTCGATGTGTATGTGCGTGTGTGTGTAGTGTGTGTACTCACAGTAGAACTCGCAGGTGACGGGGAAGGCGGGCAGCGGGCCGGAGCCGTCCACGTCGATGTGTATGTGCGTGTGTGTGTAGTGTGTGTACTCACAGTAGAACTCGCAGGTGACGGGGAAGGCGGGCAGCGGGCCGGAGCCGTCCACGTCGATGTGTATGTGCGTGTGTGTGTAGTGTGTGTACTCACAGTAGAACTCGCAGGTGACGGGGAAGGCGGGCAGCGGGCCGGAGCCGTCCACGTCGATGTGTATGTGCGTGTGTGTGTAGTGTGTGTACTCACAGTAGAACTCGCAGGTGACGGGGAAGGCGGGCAGCGGGCCGGAGCCGTCCACGTCGATGTGTATGTGCGTGTGTGTGTAGTGTGTGTACTCACAGTAGAACTCGCAGGTGACGGGGAAGGCGGGCAGCGGGCCGGAGCCGTCCACGTCGATGTGTATGTGCGTGTGTGTGTAGTGTGTGTACTCACAGTAGAACTCGCAGGTGACGGGGAAGGCGGGCAGCGGGCCGGAGCCGTCCACGTCGATGTGTATGTGCGTGTGTGTGTAGTGTGTGTACTCACAGTAGAACTCGCAGGTGACGGGGGGAAGGCGGGCAGCGGGCCGGAGCCGTCCACGTCGATGTGTATGTGCGTGTGTGTGTAGTGTGTGTACTCACAGTAGAACTCGCAGGTGACGGGGAAGGCGGGCAGCGGGCCGGAGCCGTCCACGTCGATGTGTATGTGCGTGTGTGTGTAGTGTGTGTACTCACAGTAGAACTCGCAGGTGACGGGGAAGGCGGGCAGCGGGCCGGAGCCGTCCACGTCGATGTGTATGTGCGTGTGTGTGTAGTGTGTGTACTCACAGTAGAACTCGCAGGTGACGGGGAAGGCGGGCAGCGGGCCGGAGCCGTCCACGTCGATGTGTATGTGCGTGTGTGTGTAGTGTGTGTACTCACAGTAGAACTCGCAGGTGACGGGGAAGGCGGGCAGCGGGCCGGAGCCGTCCACGTCGATGTGTATGTGCGTGTGTGTGTAGTGTGTGTACTCACAGTAGAACTCGCAGGTGACGGGGAAGGCGGGCAGCGGGCCGGAGCCGTCCACGTCGATGTGTATGTGCGCGGCGCGTGACACCGCCTGCACGTTCTTGTACGCCTGGCACGACAGCGGGTGCACCGCTGTAGCCAACCACAACATATTTATATAACTGGGAACATTCTTGGTAATCTTAGGGAGAACAGAAAATCTTGGAGAGTTTGTAGCCGTTTTTTCCCCGCAGCAATAGCACAGAAAAGAGTAAAGGGTGGGCGATGGGGTGTTTTCTATAGTAATCTTGATGATCAAAAAGTGCTACATTGTAGCCTAAATTGAATAAACGACTTTTGATTTAATTTTGTCACCTAAATTAAAGTAAAAACAGCCACGTCTAGGAGTGCCAGAAATTCGTTGTTTGCTCTTAACATATGTTCAGGCTTGTGAATATTTCACTACTTCGACGAATTGCACTAGTACGCGGAGACCGATCCACCTAGAAGGAGTCTTCTTTCGGCTGTGGGTGTCGGTAAATGGTCGCCAGCAGCGCGATCTGATCCGCGATTTTGCTGATCGTAGAACTTTTCCAATTACAATCCGTAGTACAATGTTTGATGAATTTCTCCTGAGGGTACCCTATTTAACCTAACTAATCTTTGAACTACTTATGGCAACTTACACACTAGAACTGTTTTACTAGGTAAATAGTTGTGACTCACAAGTATGGCAGACAGCGCCGGCGTAGCCCGTGCCCTGGCAGTTGCAGGAGAACTCCTCCGCCGTCTGCGTGCACACGCCGTTATGCTCGCACGGGTTCGGGTTGCATCTACACATTATGCTCATTAGAATATTAGAGAAAGGGGTGTGTTTCAGAAACACACTTCCGAGTTTGAAAAGTAGTAAATAGGAACGAAAACCAAATGTTTGCTTTTAGATTTAGGGACCCCCCACACTAGCGTCTTTCGAGCGTCGTCGTCGTGCCAGCGTCCGCGCGGCGTCGACGCGACGTCGACGCCGCGGCGACGCGACGTCGACGCGGCGTCAGTTCAACGTTTTTTTGTTAACAACGGCGACGCGTTGCCAGCGCCGCGCACGCTCGGCGTTCACAAAAAACGTTGAACTGACGCCGCGTCGACGTCGCGTCGACGCCGCGCGGACGCTGGCACGACGACGACGCTCGAAAGACGCTAGTGTGGGGGGGTACCTTAAACAATAATGGTAGTCTCGTAAAGTGGTGAGTAAATTCCTTGCTCAACTGTTACATTGAAACACGTAATACAAATGTCTGATGACCATTATGAAACTAGAAAAACATTTACCACTTATAATCCCTTAGGGAAACACTACATATGTTTATCATTATACAAAATTAAAGTATACCTATCAATCATCTGGCAGGCGTCGAACACGACCTCGTTGGGGCAGCAGTACTCCTCCTTCTTCCAGTCGGTTGGCAGGCGGTAGTTGCCGTCCACGGCGATCTTACGCATGCAGCCGATGAAGCCGCGGGGAGGCGCCTTGCCACCTGTTTAACAAACAAATATATCCTCATCTAACTTATCTAAAAGACCTAGTTAATGAGTCCATATTAAAGTATAGTCTTACTACAAAGGTTTTATGCTCTGTTCCTCCCACTCTAGCTAAGAGACATTTTTACAAACTTTCAACGATCATTAATGTCTATAGATGGAAATGTGTGAGGACGACAGGTCTAAGTCACGTGATTTATCTAAACAAAATGTAATTTCCGTATATTTGAGTGTTTTCTAGCGACGTTAATTATTATAGGAATGTCACTTTGCTAAAGAGTCTGTAAGACTTGATATTTCGAACTCATTTTCATAAACCAACAAAATAACTACTTTATTATACCGTTTGAAAATTAAACAAATCCTTACCAGCAATATAATAAGTGCTGCCGGTCATAAAGCGCAGTTTCTTGGTAGTCCTGACGGGCCTGTAGTCCACAGCCAGCGTGAGGCTGTCCGTGGCCATGGTCAGCATGAGCGCGTGCCAGCGACCGTCGTTGAACTGCTCCGCGTAGTTATCTAACTTCACTTTAGGAGACCCAGGAGTTTCTAGCTCCACTTTCACGCTGCCTTCTTCTAGGTAGACCTGAAAAGTTTTGTATTTTGTAGCACTAATGTAACCTTACATTTACAAAGAATAAACTCGAATAAAAATTTAGGTCAATAAGGTTTTACGATAATTTTGACATTAGGTACAAATTAAATACTACTTTTAAGTCAAATAGAAGATATACCAATCTTGAGGCAGTAATCAATGCAAGATAGAAAAACTAAAATTTAAAACTCATCTAAGTACATAACAAGTTTGGATTGAGGAATACCTATGTCATATTTATATTTACCACCTTATAATATTTCGTACGTTCCAATTTTTTTCAGTATTCCGACTAGCTTACCTTAACATGTCCCTCGGTGTTAAACTTGTGGTAGATGAGCAGTCCGTGCTGCTCGTAGGTGCGGAACTCGAGCGAGATGTTGAGCGTGTTGCCGCCCGAGTAGCCGCGCAGCTTCGCGTACGAACCCTCCTTCAGGAACGTTATGGGGACTACAGGCGGCTCCTGGGTGACAAATAATAAATTACTGTAGTACTAACGCTTATACATATGAAAAAGGATAAAGGCGAATGGTTTTTTTGACTCTTTGTTTGAGAGTCAATAACTGTCTTTGGGATTAAAATTTAAAGTTTGTGTAAATGAAGTTTCAAAAGATTTTTTTATAAGTTACTGGGTTACTGGTACACAGATTGACAGTGCCTGTTCCCACTTAGAATATAAAACAGACGTACTACTAAGGTAGAAAAGTAGCACAAATTATCAATTAAGTACAAAACTACACACAGGCAACATTCTCAAACTGAGAAATGTACCAATATTCATAATATTTATAAAGACACTTACCGGGCAAGCGTAAAGCGTGTTGACCTTCTGGAACTTGAAAGGCTCTCCCGACTCATACCCCTGCTTCAGGTCCTGGATGACGTTGGTGGCATTCAGATACATGTTTTCGATGCAGCCCGTGAAGTTCTGGTTCACCACTAAACCTTCTTGGAAGTTCGGTACTCCTCCTATGTAGAACTGGAACAAATATTGATGGATATTAAGGTATTAAGTACACGTCAGTACTCTCTTCTACCTCTCCCCTGCCTGACGTGGTCCACAATAGGCTATTTGACTAAAAAAATCTAATTATTCCATCAGGTAGATTTTACAAAAATATTAGATACATGTTTTATCTTATTAAATCAATAAAAAAAATTGAAAGATGAAACGCAACAAAGGTGGTGAAATGTATGGAAGTGGGGGCTACCAACGTCACTTGCCAGTAAAAAGTGTACTTGTATGTGACGTCACACGAGATTTCAACTTACCGTATCACCTTATTTTTTTGTTAACGTGATAAAAGAAAAAATACGTATCCAATATTTTTTGGAAATCTGTCTGACGGACTAATTAGATTTTTTTAATTAAATACCCAATTGATACCAAATTTCTTGTTAAGACTTTACTACAGTGTTGAACACGAATAAATTATTGAGTACAGTATACTCACAGCTCTGTTCAGGTTGAGCCTGGAGAACTCTCCACGGATTCGGTCCTGCACGATGACCCTGTCTACAGAGAAGATGACGGAGCGGCGGTTGCGGGAGATCACCACGTCGTGCCAGATGTTGTCGTCAAGCAAGCTGCCTACAGACATCGAGGTCGACTGGCCCGAACCTTGTGGGTTAAACACAAATTGTATTAATGCTTTAAGCTAATGATCAATGCTAAGTTTTACTCTAAATGAGATGCCATGGGCCAGCAATAGAACAGTACTAGTAAAGCAACATTTTAAGATACCATTGTAGTGTCAAAAAGAGATACAAAGGGCAAGAAAAAAAAGGACGACAGAAAATCAAGAATAGACCCTTAGAAATGCCATTAATTGTTTAAAACCCTAGAAATAATCAAGTGAATTTCTGTAATTTAGACTATTTTTTTTTAGTTTTTGCTGATTACTAAAATGTAAAACAAATACTTCCTGCTGCTATCGATTAAACTCGTATTTACGAATACGTGAGTTTATCTGTAAATACGAATCAAATTCAATGTAAAGTCGTGATATTGACGGATGTTTTGTCTGTCTGTTTAAACAGCCTAACCAACGCAATGGATGGACTAACTAAGATAGCTGGGATTATAGAACACAATTTAATATTTTAATTTTATGTAACAGTTAGATAAAGTCATGAGGGACAGTTAGATTTCCAGCCTAGTATGAACTTACCCAAATCGATGTTAAGCACCAGTCGGTTGTCTCTCAACTGCAGTGCTAGGTAATCTCCCTGGGTTCCTCTGGAATACATGAGGGCTCCTGATGCTGTACTGGTCTTGAACCTGAAGCGGATGACCTCGCGGGACGCCGATATCGGGTCGCGAAGCAAGTCCATCTTGACCAGGGATGACCCGTTGAAGTAAAGGGTGTCGGCCACTAAAAAAATGAAAAACATAAATTTACAGGAATATGAACTCTATTTTTGAAACGATTAGGTCGAATTTGCATGAAACATGATGCTTTATACAGAACCTCATTATAAAAACATGAAATCAATTAGGTAGCATATTTGTGTTGACCTCGTTTTATAAAGTCAAACAGCTCATATTGCGGCAATCGCCTATCAGGTCATTTCGTTTACACAGAGAAATGGGTAAGTTACATTTAATTAATTAACAACCTGCATGCAATTTTATTCTTGAACTAAAGCCCGCATTAAATCAGGCGATTATTCATAGTTGAACAACGCTATAATAAAGCTGAATCGAATTGAAATATTTCAGGTTAGTGTCTATGAATAGCTTTGTTACAATCTCTAAAATAAACTTAAGAAAGTTTAATCAATTCGTTCTGCTTTCGCTTTCAAAAATGATCCGTATTTATAGCCCCATACGTACCATAATCGCATCCATAGACCTCGACTCTCATAGATATCTTGTCGCGCCATCGCATCGGGTTGATACGAATGTACTGCGCTATGATAGGCACTTCAAACTCATTCTTCATCACCGTATTGCCATCATGGTTGCCTTCAAACATCTGTAGGAATGTGAACTCTGTTTATATGCTGTTTGAGTAAAATTTTGTTTGGCAGTTTTGAACATCTAACTATTTCGTTACTCGCAAGAATATGAATTCTATTTATGAGAGGTTTGAGTCCAATTTACATTATCATACGAAAGTTTTGAATAAGAGTTCAGAAAATTTAATAAAAACTTCTCACATTGAACACAGAAATGTTTATCCTAAACATGTTTTGAGTCATCCATTGTTTTTTTTAGTACATACTAATAGTATTCAATCTGTATAGCGGGTGTGTTTACACATAAATACAGAACTAAAACACACGGATACATTGAAGTGTCTATTATGGTGAATCACACGATTCATGAGCTTTGGACGTATACCAAATGATAAAACTTTGCCAAAATACTGGAGTAATAAAACAATAATTTTATATGGCGTCTTTGACCTCCACGCTACAGCTGTAGGTCATTTCATATCGGGCTGTTAAACATGGCATATATGGCTTGTTAGTTGTGTTACAGTGTTAACACGACATGCGGCATCACGACCTTTGTGTATCGTACAGCGGAAATGTAAGCCATGGAATAATACAGTACATCGGATGTAACTGTAGTTTGTAGTACATGTCCATTATCTTCTTCAATGCCTATAGTGGCATGTCATTAAAATCAGTTAAGGACAAAAATAGGTTCTACTACTACTAGGTCAGTACTTGTAAGTAGTAGCGGAAAGTTTCAGCTAATAGAATAAAATTATCAACTTCAAGAACATTTTGAAAAGTTGATATTTCAAATTTTGAAGTATTGTGGTGAATAAATAGCTCATATGGGTTAATGTAATGTGATCCTTAAGAAAGAAAACAGACGGGTATCCTTGAAAAACGTCTTGGCCTGTTTCATAAGCACAATAGCCATTTATTATCCCAACCTACTCACTACTTACCATTAAGTTGGCTAAACTTCAAGTACCGGCTCATATTTGTAAACAAAAATCAACCATAACCCAATAAGAATACAGTAGCAATTCCTCTAAACCTGTGCATTACCTGCGTGATACCATCCTTCTGTGTAACGGAGCGCCAGCTCTCACCATCGTCCGAGTACTGCAGCATATACTGCGAAACATACTCGTCGGTGGCGTAGCGGCCTCTGGTGGCGATGCCGCGCAACTCGCGCCGCTTGTCCAGGTGGACCGTCAGGTGCTGGTAGTAAGAGCTCTCGCGGGCAGTCCAAGCCGTAGTCCCTTCACCGTTATTGTTAGTTAGTGTTACAGCCAGAAGTATGTGCTTAAACTGATTATGGATTTATTGTTCAATTAAGACCACTTTCTTTTTTTATAGTTTGTTTCATATCTATACGAAGGCTTTAGTCAACAGTTATTTTGCCTTTATTGACGTAGGGTAGGGCGGGGCTAAAAGGTCCGCGGGTAAAAAGGTCCACCATTAAAATCTCAAAACCTAGTGAAGTTACGTCTTTCCGAACGCTACCAGCAAAAAGAAGAGTCCGCTCGGGGAGTAACGCGCCATCAATGACAGTTGAGCGACTTCGCCAGCCGGAGATACAGGACCTCACCTTTAAATTTCGACGAAAGTAATTTTTTCCGCTGTTGATTGTTTTGGTTTGGAGAACTACTACTTAGGCTATGATGCCTGAATGTAGTTTTTAAGTATAGGTCATTTAATTGTGTTTCAAGGTTTATTGTTATTTTTAAGTTCGATTTAATTATTATTTTTTTATAACCTATCTAAATACTTACACGTGTTTGGGGTAAAAAGGACCAGAGTGGACTTTTTTAAAGTAAGACTATAAGAAAAAAAATATTTTTATGTTATGTTTAAAAAGACATATTTAGTTGTGTTATTCGAGTTTTAAGAATCACAAATTATTGACAAAAACTTATAATTCCTTTAAGACTGATTAAATTCCTGTGACAGATCCTAAACTATCAGAAAT
This sequence comes from Chrysodeixis includens, assembly GCA_941860345.1. Lineage (NCBI taxonomy): Eukaryota > Metazoa > Arthropoda > Insecta > Lepidoptera > Noctuidae > Chrysodeixis > Chrysodeixis includens. Next base: position 973,365 of record OW796094.1, read on the forward strand.
AGTTCATGCTTTTAATAATTATAAGAATATTTTTACTTTATGTTTTTCTAGATTAATATACGTTTGATTTGCATTGGATCCTATGTAGTTATTATTTTATAAAACTTTTTAAATAACCAAAACCTTTTTGCCTCTTTGCTGTCCCTTTTTACCCCTACTATGGGGCAAAAAGAACCAGACGACGAGGTCTACAAAAACAGCAAAAAAACATATTTCTACAATGATTAAATAACTGAAAATTTAGCCAATCATGCTTTGATAACAGTTGATTCGATACGTGTTTTTTGTTTTGATGTAGTGGCTTTGGTTTTCACAGCATAACTAATAATAGTCAAATTGGACCTTTGTGCCCCGCCCTACCCTACTTGTAAATAAACTATGTTCGATTATCATAAATAATATAACTTAATTAAAAAAAAATCTTCATCCATAATCAGGTTTATTTCCGCATTTGATTTTGAAAATTAGAACGTGTTAGGGTTACTAAGAAGAGATAAAGTAGTTTGTGTATTATATACATTATTATACATGTGTGGAAGATATTGTAAAGCCTATTAACTAATAAAAACATACATAATATGCTTATGTACTGCTAAGCGCAAGTATGGAACTGAGAACAAATACAATGAAAAATGCACCTTATTTATTAAATTAAATGTCAAAATCATTTTCCTTCACGAAGATTTTAATTAATTCTTTGTTCGAACAGCAGTAACATTTTTAGTGTTATCGAAAATGTCTTCTAACAACACATTTTTTTTGCATATGCTATTCGTTCAGGTCTGTTATGTTGGTACACACAGATAATTATGCAAAATACAAAAGCTATGACTAAAACAGTATAACAACATTTAATATTATAACGCAATAACGTATAACTAACGTTTATTCAAATGCCCATTACGAAATAAACGGCAACATTACAATTAAATAACAATATTAATTCAAATTATATCCTTAACATCAATTAATAAGATAGATAAAGATCATAAGTAAACTATAAGGTGTCATTCATTTGCAACAAAATCTGCTATAAACCAAACAAAAGATCTACACCCCAAGAAAACGACTGTTAAACTAACTACGAAGCCAAATAATCCAAGAAGCTACATGCAAACGAACCTCTCAACCTGTTAGTCTTGTCTTCGAAATAGCTTGATATATATGTTACCTTGACTTCGCCTCCCGCGGCCTTATATTGCACGTAATCGAGTCCATTCGAGCCGTAGCTGATGTGGTACTCCTGCACGAACTCCTGCGAGTGCGCGCGGCCCTGCGTGGCGACGCGCGTGATGTTCTTAACGCTACCCAGGTCTATGACCAGCTGCTGGTCGAAGTCATTCTCCGAAGCCGTCCAAGCGTTCAAACCTTTTTCGTGCGGGAAAATTTACTTTATACTTCACGTCGCTTGCCGAGTTAGTAAGTCACACTTGTTAGTCGGTTAAATAAGAACTGTGTACTTGTATATAATTATTTATTTGCCTTCGCCATTTAATGAAATTCTAACATCTAGATATAGGAGCCCTAAACCTATATAACATCTATATAATTCAAAAGCAACCCAAACACTTAATGTTTAAAACATCTTTTATGTGATGTAAGCTTAGCTTAGTTTAAATATTGCAGATAAAAATAACATTGAGTTTTAATTTTAAAACGATACATAATACGAGAATTATTTCCAACCCATTAAGACTAAAAGTTTTTCATTTGCTTTTCGACAAAATCAGAACTAAAGGTATAGTCCCGTTCATGAAGTGGTTTCGCATCTTTTACGACTTCGTCAAATGTTAGAAAAATGTAAGGTGTGCAGGGTTCATAGTTTCCATTCTCTTCCATGTTTAATGAAACTGCGACAGCATGTCTCTCATCCAGCAAAGTTTCTTCAAAACACCATCCATCTTTAAGAACATTTTTCAAAAACAATTCAGTGTCAGTCACTATTTTCCCCACTTCCAATGTGCGTGTTTTCAAAGAAAAACTTATTTCGTGCATAGGCACTGTTAACCCGAACCCTTTGTTTTTAACATAACTTTCTTTGAGACACCAAATTCGATAGAAGCACGCGATCTGTTCCTGTTCCGTGGGAAAACTGCGTATGGTCGACCACTCTCGCCCCGAAAACTGTCGCGTCATTAAACGGAAGAACTCTGGTATGTTCTTATTTGCTGGAGGTTCTATTTTCATGACATCAATACCAATATTCCTGTCTTTATTACCAGCCAATACTACATAGTCACCTTGATGGGACACATTGAAAGTCACTGGTATATCTCCGACACCCACCAAAAATGGTTTCCCTCTTTCATCTCTGCTGAACTTTATCTCTTCATATGGAATGAAGGTGGTGTCATAAACAAATTTCCTCAACATCAAACGGCCCACAAGAGATGATTTTGCATCATCCTGAAACACAAACTTAGCTATTCTCTGCTTCTCCTCTTGTTGTATGTAACTGGAAGCAGCCATGATTTCCTCCTGGGTTGGTTTCCATTCAGAAGCATTGAAGGCCCATCTGATGTTTGAGCTGGCCATTTTGGTACTTATGTTTCTATTTAGTTTTGTAACTGAGGTCCAACTATATAGCTTACTTTGATAATGGACCTGCAGACGAATGAACCCTGTTACTTTACATCTTCTTGTGGCTTATTTTTAATATTTCGTTTAGAATTCACAGGTTAAGAAGCATAACTATAGTTCTGGCACTTAAAACACACACAAGCATGCAAAAACAAATGACTTTGACCCCCAAATGAATAACAAATCAAACATAAATAATAAAGGCTTTTGGCTCACACTCTATATCACTCACTAGCACAGTCATACTAAGTGCATAGATTTATCACCCTTACTTATACTTTTTTCTACTTAGGCAAGCTTGAGACAAAATTTAACAATGGAACTCCTTTATAATTATTTATGTATATACATTAATATTATGGATTATTTTTAAGCAAGATTCAGTTTTTTTTTCCAACTTTTATTCTTGTGTCAAGCTTTGACGCAAAAAAAATGCTTAAAAAAATCTAATAAAAAAAACAACTACTCTCTATTTCTATTACAACAAAATAAAATTATATTTTGAATGGATATAATTCAGCATAGGCCAAATGATAGGGAAACAATATGAATTAGCATGCTTACAGGAACTGAAAATGAATAAGCTATTTAATTGTGATGAATTAATTCTTTAATGAAATAAAATATACTGGATTTTAATTCAAAAACTTATCTGCTAATCTATTACATGATTTGTATAGTCAGCAAGAAAAGTTAATAGAACCTACTAGTATTCTACTAGAAACAGCACATATTCCAACCTGTATACTGGTATAATTTATCTTTTTATAAAAATCTAGAAAGCCTAATATATGGCAGAGAGAAACATACTTGTATAACTAACATACAGGCCAGAAATATGTGCTGTTTGTTAAGTCAGAATACTCACCATAGAGCTTAGCATTCTCTGGTCCCCTGTCTCTCAAGCTGGATGTGGCAGTCAACTTTGAGTTAGCGACGAGAGGTTCATTACATTCGTAGTCGTAATAGTATCTTACTGAATCTGTAAACAATATAAACAACCATTTTCAGCGCACTCTTGATATAAAACGACTAAAAGTAGTTTCTGGTAAATACTCTTAGGGTTAAAAGGTCTCGAACTAAGTAAACAAGAATGTCGGGGTCATGAAATAGTTTTGACAAAACAATATACTGAAAGTACTACAGAAATATTTTCATAGTTAATGTAATGTTCCCTGAACTCAAATTTTAATTAGAACATTTAATCAGTAATAACGACAGTTGATTCAAATATTACATTTGCAGACCTTAATACACACATGAAAATAATCGTTAAACTAACCTGCATCGGTTTTTGTAATGCTATAGCAAAGCAACACAAAAAAATAATACACAAAACCACTCATCATAATTTCATAGCTGTTTTATAAATTCTACTAGTAATAAGAAAGTAACGTATCAGTCAGAAAATCATATAAAACTGTTTGATCATTACGTTAGCGTTGTTACAATCATCAAGCCGGACAACACCCAAGTATGTTTTCTACGATGTAATAAATTTTGTTGCCACCTAATAGCGGTGTTCCTATTGGCTAAAACATCAACATAGTCGTTTACTCCAATCACAAAAATGACAGCACATTCAGACAAGCGAAAACTAACCATTTAAACAAGCGTTCAAAAGTGATAGTCAAGAAAAAATGTTTTTTTCATTTTATGATGGCACATAGCTTTATATTGGGGAGAGCTGATGTTTTATTTATATATTTCATTTCCACCAAAAATAAATATTCAACTAAAGTTCTTTTAAATTAGAATGGTTCAGATAAGAAACCTACTTTTGCATTTTTGATGTTATTAAATTTGGTTTCAAATCAGACTTTTTAAATTGCCATTAACAATAAAACGATCACAAATAATATAGAGAATATTAGGATTTAAAAGGTTGTTGTTAAAAGTAATACCCAAATGGTTTTCCATATTTAATTTGTATTATTACAGAATGGACACTTAATCACTAAACGGTGATCTGTGAAATATTTTGGTATGTATTGAGTGTGTAATAGCAACACTAAATTTTCTACTGAATTGAAGGGAAATTGTGTTGATCGATACATTTTCGGTATATAACGTTAAACTTTTTATAAATAGTGTAAACTTAGTGGTAATAGAATCAGTTTTACTAAGTTTTACAGCCCTTGAATGAATATATTGGATAAATAAACAAATTGTTGTTTTTGCATTCAGTGAAATCCCGTTACACATATTTTACTTCTGCCACGTTTTGTCGGCATATTACATGACAAATTAGTGAAAAAATGTGCATTTGTGTTTAAAAAAAATTGTGAATCACAGGTAAATATTTTAAATACAAAAAATAGTTTTCACTACAATTTTATGAATCACCTGCACCCATGACATGACATCAGACGACATGTCTAATTAGAACGGGTTTATCTATAAAAACAAACATTTTCAAAATACGATTACGAAGAACAAAATATAACATTGCTGTTTGAATAAAATATTTACCCACCAATTATCTGGTTCTCTTATAAACTAGTTCAAACTAAATTTCTTAATGCTAATGAGATATCCTTATTTGGCCTAATGATGCAAATACTTATAAAACGCACACCCAATTTGCTTTAGGCAATTTATTTCTAAAAATATTTATGATCATCAATAAGTAATCTTCCAATCTTTTGTATTGGTATACTATTAGTAAATGGTATCTGGTAATGGTACCTGCTATTGACATAATTTTATTACCAACATAGTCAATTATTTAAATAATAAACAATAAGGTCAGTCCACTGTATTATAATAACATTCTAAATTAAATGGACAGTCACTGAAATGTGCTGAGAGGTGTAAAGTATTCTAAAAATGTGTTAGTTTCGCATAAATCATTGTCTGTGAAACAAATGAAGCCTTTTTTTATTTTCCTTTATGCAAATTGCAGATATTAATTGCAGTTACTAGTTCCTGATAACTTTAATATCCATCAGGTAGTTCTATTAATCATATTGGATTCTGTATAATATATGCATGCTGCACTTAACTATAAGAGATTGTTACAAAAGTATTGTATTATGGTGAATGTATTTAATATTTTTATCGTGGTAAACAATGTTGGTAAGCTAAATAAATAAAATAAAAATTAATAATTAATCTTTAAAAAGCAACATAAAATAACCAAGTGGCATATAATGGGACTTACATGTGACATCACATAGAACAAGTTTTGCTAAGCCTTTCTACACGCACTCCCTCTCCTGGACTTCAAAGGACATTATCCTTATCAATTTATACCGATTAGATAAAGTCTAAAATTAGTCACTTATTTTTTAATATCTATCTGCCATATTTAATAGATTACACTTATACACCCAGTCACCATCCCTTACTGTACTGTCCAACAATTCAGTCTAGACTTTATTTTTCTACTAATTATCTTGCATTGAAATGCCTGGACCAGTAAGAAGAGTAAAGCATCAAGCTTATGGTGCAAAGTCGACCCTCTACAGTTACATCAGTTACAGTCTGTAATTTTGAATTAAATCCTCAGCTAGTTTAGTATTTATGTGCACATTTTGCTATATTGTGATTAAAATTTGATAATTGATAAAACCTAGTGAAGTGGATAATAACATTGTGTTATTTCTTTAATGAAGTTATTTCATGAAGATTTTTCACATCCCAACCCTTATCATGGGCTTGGTAAAGGATATGTTTGATAATGAATAAAGCTTAGTATGTTGGACAATAGGGACAGACGTCCAGACTCATCAGATTCATATCCTGTGTAATAATCAAATAACTTTGTCCATCAGTATCAGTCATGTCAAGCATGTCAGACCGGAAGGCGGAGCTGGAGCGGAAGAAGGCGAAGCTCCAAGCTCTGCGGGAGGAGAAGGATCGACGGCGCCGCGAGAAAGAACAGAAGGATGCTGAGGAAGCACTGGTGCGTATTGCTGATGGTTTAAAATACATTTATCATGATTTTTTGAAGTATTCTATTGCAGTAAAATAGAACTTTGTTTCATCATCAATATGTACAATCAAAACTTCGTAACATTTGACTAGTAGCTGGGTTCCAAATCTAATCTAACCAGTGCACAATTTGCAGCAACGAGCATCAGCAGCGTCGAGCCTGGACAGCCGGCGCGACCTGGACGAGATGCTGTCTTCCCTCGGTGTGGCGCCAGTCAAGGACGTGCTCTCGTCTCTCACCTCCATAACCTCACTCACTCCACCGCAGACTGCATCACCAGATGCCAGTCTGCCCCACACAGATAAATCTAGTTTAGTTTCACATGGGTATGTGTCAATATTTCTCCACCAATCTATTAAAATGGACGACATAAGTAGTCAATTATTTAGCTGAAGAATAAAATTGGGCTGTTTATGTAATTTCAAAAGCAACTTAGATTATTGACAAGGCCTGGAAAAGTCAAAAGTTTAGTAAAAATGTTTCTACAAACCAAAAACACCTCCTAGAAAATAATTGAATAAATATGTATATCTTAATTTGTACATTAAAACTCAGTGGTCCGAAGAAGCCCCCGGCCCTGCAAGTGGTGTCGGTGCAGTCCACAGACATTCCCCCGAAGGAGAACGTGACGTACGCCAAGCAGACGCAGACGACGGCCTCCGGCGTCAGCGAGCTGCGCGATGGTAAGCCCTACGTGTACTCCATACCTAACATGACGCTAGTTTAATTTTGGTTCTTTTTCTTTTTAAGTTCCGCAATTTATCAAGTAGGTTTTATGCATAATTGCGTACACATGTCATGTGTGTATGTTTCTTTGTTTGTTTTTTTGAACATATTTAAGGAATAAGTTTTAGAACATTATATTTCTTCTCATTGATCTCAGTTTTTGCCCATTATATTGAGGCAATTGGGGTACTAACCACAGTATAATTAAAGTTATTTGAAAACATTATTTTATAATTATTAAAGTAAATACTTTATACATAGTACTAGTAACAAATAGTGGGTTTGGATTGTTTCTGTGTGTACTCACAAATATATTTGTTTGTTGAATAACAACTTGAGAGTTTGCAAACCCATTTTATAATAATCTCTCTAATTTGTCTTAACTGTGATGTCTGGGTGTCGGTTTAACTGTATTATGTCATTTTCAAATACTAAATATTTTTGGAATTATAATAAACACTAAAAGTGGAATATCTTTATTAAAAAGAACAGTTTTCATACTATTTCTTTTTAATAAAGGGAGAAGTATAGATAACACAAAACAAGATTACTTTTGATGTGTATTTGCAAATGACAAAACCCCTTGTAACCAACGACATCAGTAGTATTTAAACAGTATTTACTTTTCACTCATCTATTTTAATTTGGCCTCCGATATGCTATCTGATTTTATGACTAGTGTCGAAAAACGTTAGTTCATTTCCAACTGCCTTTAACTGTATTCCAAATGCTTACCTAATAAAATAAAAAAGTATTTTATATATTCAAGATTAAATTCTTCTTGATATCATTCAAGTAATAGATTCCTATTTCTCAGTTAAACTTTTCTTGCTATCGTTACTGCTTCAAAACTTATAATATATGAGTCATTGTTAGCACATAAACACTGAATCTTATTGAAATGAAAAATAGTAAGGTATAGTTACTTAATTTTACATTATTAACGCAAAAAATGAGCCTAGAATAAATGAAATGAATTCAGGCAGCATATTTTTCCAAAGTTAATTTATTTTGTCAGCTTGCCACTGTGCCGTCTATCATAACCATTCCTAATATAATGATAAAAAGTAAATACTGTATGAGAATTGTGGTGCAATGTTTGTGTTTGTGCTACCATAAAAAAAGGCTGCTCTTCCAATGCATCACCGCTTGCAGGATACATGGAGGACTGGTGGCGGCCGCGCAAAGGTAACTTATACCTTATTAACATTACTTTTGAGTATATATTTGTTTGTCCACGAATATGCACTGTGGTCGATTTCATCGTAGATTACCCCATTTTTGATAATAACATCACACATTTCTTCTATACAATTATTGATTTCTATAAATTAACGACTAGTAATATTTTCTAGTATTTTAGCGCTAGATTAATGTAATATCCAATCATCTTAACTTGAGTATACCTCATTAGTTCGAATATTTCCGTGTCAATTCGTTTATGTCGCAGCCCGGATGTAGAATTAGTCACCTTACTAAATAAATCGCTAGACAATTCCTGTTGTGCCTATTTAATATCGTTTCAATAACATACATTATTGTACTTAGTTGTGTATTACTTTACCTAATAAAAATATTGATTACGGAAAACTACATTAATTTAATTTTATGCATAAGGAAAATTCTTACTTCTATAGAATTGTAACATTGGCTTCCATATCACAAATAAATCCTTATTTCTTTTTATCGAAATTGTGCAATTGATAACCGGGGCAGCCATTGGCGGGGCCAACTTTTATATTATCTACTAAAAAAATGAATAACAATTAGTTTAATGACTCACCTATAGTTGAAGCAACACCAATGGCAATCTAACCCTACTACAAACATATAACTTTCAAAAACCTAAAATAAATCATTGTTTAATTCAAATAAACTTTTTTAACTTATACAGACCATATTATTTTTACGGGGGCTAACTCTAGATCCCGCTGCGATAATAAACACCACATAATCGATGATATACATATTATACCATATATTACTACATCTTAGTGTTATATTCGTGGACTGTTTGTCTGTAAGTCCTCACTACAGCGTATGTAAACAATGCATGCACAAAGACTCGTTTACATTGAATGGGACAAAACATGGGAAATGAAATCATTAAGAATTCCGGAAAGTCTTTCTTGTTCACATGTGAATGAGGAAAGTCTACTAATATCATATTTTTATTTATACGTCAAAAGACATTACATTTACTATTATGGGAGTCTGTAGAACAGGAAAATCCACAAAATGGCATTGATTTTGTAACATGTTTTGTTCCATATATTTTCTTGTAACTAATTTGTTTTTCAATTCGTAATATAAATAAATATATGAGTTCAAACGGGGATTCTTAAATGTAAAAGATTGTGTAATTTGGCGTTAAATTGTGTTTAAATGTGGGTTTGATCGAGTTTGTCCGAACAATCCGAGCATGTATGATGTGTGCTGGCCTCAAACTAACGTAGCACCCACCGATGTGACTGACGATAGTTTGAACAATACAGCCGTGGACTCGATTAATGGACTACAATGACTACAAACATAGTTGATGAATTTGCAATCGTTTTTATAAAGCAATAAGATCCCATTTCCAATGTACTGTAGCTAGCCGTGTTCGTCTAGGCCATGGCTTCATAAGTATTGCATGTGCTCATTACAAACTAAATGGACTAATATCAATTCATTGTGAATACCATACATTACATTTTGTTGTAGAACCATTTACATATATCTATGTAAATATGATAATATAATTATATGAAAGCAAAACTATTCCATGGTTCTTGTCTTAGCCATTATTGTAAAGTTATGTATTTTATCTCCGCATTATAACTGACAGAATATTTTTATTTTTGTCCTTTTCTAGCACACGCAACCGATTACTACGGTAAGTCATTATTCCGCCAGGACGCTTTCTGTCGTTTACCCCCTAACACTACCTCTCTCTGATCATGTCGGTTAACACGGTGTCGGTTGTATATTAGTCCTCATCTCGGTCTAGTTTTGTATATATTTAGTCTAGGTTATCCTTACTATCACGCTTCTAGATATTTCCTACTAACATAATTAGGTGCGGTATTCAGATTACTTGATAAATACCCAGAGACGAGCTGAACATGTTACCATAACCTCTCCATGTCATTTTATCAAGGAATCTGGGGCGTCTAGTCTTAGAGGGGGGTTTGAGTGACACTACTCAACTAAAACATCATCATTTGATGCACGTCTAAGAGTTTACACGGAATTGTGGCCTTCCAGAGTTCTCCACTAGGTCTCCAACCGGAGATCTATAATAACGGCCGCAAATAAACATAATTATACAGAATATAATATGTGTATATCGATTATGGTGGTATTATGGGGTCGCCGTATCATTTCACGCTGTTTTACCCTTCGAGTCGACTAACATACACTGCACAGGTCCTAACACACGGACGGCGCCGCGGCCGCGCCCCGCCGCACCCGTGCGATGCGCGGCCGCGGCGCGACTCGGTCATGCTGTAAAATATATAAGCACTAGCTATGTCTATGTATAGTTTGAAATTTTTTATATATATATTATGGTCGAAAGATACTGACATTGTTTTTTTGTTTTTTTCCTCCCCTTTCAAGATGAGTACAATCTAAACCCGGGTTTAGAGTGGGAGGACGAATTCACAGGTAGGTTTCAATTCCGAATCATACAAACAATCATTTTATAACTAAATATTGCCCTTCGTAGAGCCTGTGCCTATCACCTAGCATGGTTTGTTGTCTATCTATTCTATATGTAACGCTATTTATGATAGAGCTAACAAAACATAACGTAGCATAATATATGTGTGTGTGTGGTTTTAATACAGGATCCTTCATTCCTAACGTAGTTGACGGTCAGTCAGTAATTTGCCAAAAGAAACTCACTCTCATACTGCATATTTATAAGTTCTATGCAGCACGATTGCAATACAATTTGTTTTCTTTTTTTTTGCTCAATTTACTTAGTGCTTTCGATCAGAGTATAATAATGACACGTTTACTGCTGACAGTCGGCCGTAAATAACCCACAGTACTACCTGTATTGCATTACATACATCTTACTCAGTTTGTCATTTATAAATATTACATTTACATATCCATATTGCATGTGACAGAAATACATGTTGTGTATATGCATGACAAATGACGTCATCCATATGTTATATTGGAGAAGTATTATTTTTATTTATTTTTTTATTTAAAAACATGTACCTCTCTTGTGGAGAGCTCGGGAAGTTATTTTGCATATTTTTAATATTCCAAAGCTTTCTGTCACCAAATGTTTAACGCTTTTAGGAAGTTGTGTGTTTTAGTTGCAACATTTAGGATTGAAGTTGTTCAGTCGTAGTTTATTATTTATTACAAACTCATTGATTTACTTGCTTGTATGTATTGAATGTTATGATATACCTACTTTCAGTTTCTCTGAGATAAAATTATTGAAATATAGACAAATGTTATGGGAAAAGCGTGATAAAAAAAATTGATACTGCAATCAGAATTCTGTTTTTGCTCATGACTGTAATGGCGATATCATTAGTAAATAATTCCTGTTTCACTACTATCACCACAGGAGTACTAATCGCAGTATAAAAATGGCTTGTTCTCATCGCTCACTATTAATAGAGTAGGATTGAAGTAATATCATATCATGTCATTTACATATATCGAGAAACTGGAAGCTCATGAGAATATAGTTACAGTAACGCTTGTCTGTCTGTCTCTGCTGCACAAAGATGGTATGTACGTAGTATGAGACTGTGCATGAAATACTTATTAAAGGTCTTTAGATTTAGCAGGGATAATTTCTTTATATATTATTGCATGAATTTCTTAAGATATAAGATGGTAATAACATTATTTTCAATTGATATGTAGTGAAATCAAATAAATAGAGAAGCTTTTTTATGAGACAGCATGAACTTAGAATTATAGTAAATAATTGAAAAATCTTCTCAAATTGAATTATACTCTTTATCCATTTTATTATACAGTTTATTCAAAGGAGGCTATAATAAATTTTAGACTGGCATATCTAAAGCCAATATATAAGGTTTTATAATTTAGTAATATAATGTACCATTGCTTAGTAGACACAGCTTGCTCTTGAAGCATCCCATATTTCTTAATACTACTAATTCCCAGTAATTTACTGTAACTGTAGTCTCACAAATCATTGCTTTAGGGATATAACCATATAACTTCAGTATGATAAACCATTATCAAAGTGGTCGTGTGATCATTTAACTTGTAGTAATTACGCTTATAATAGCTAATATCATAAACAGGATATCATCTCTATTGTTTCTGTTCAAGTAACAATAACATTGGAAATTATGAATAGACATATTCTACGAGACCTTCCTTTGCTTAAAAGTGATATTAATTCTTATTGGCCAGCATTCCACTTGAAAAGCCATAATAATTATATTTTATCTATTATTGTATTCTTAAATAGAAACATAATGCTACAGTATTGCATGAATTATTTTATGATTCTTATTCAATGGTAAACTTTCCCCATATTTTTTACAAAGTCTATTCATAATTTGCATTGATCTACTTATCAGTTTACAAAGCCTATGTGTAAGCAGCTTTTGTAATCCAATAATTTTG